>JASAOG010000108.1:670000-1870000 GCA_030265305.1 Biomphalaria pfeifferi | reverse complement strand
ATATGGGGGAGGAGGGACAAGAAAAAATACCCCTTCCCAAATCACCCCGAAAAAAAATCCTGGCTACGTTTAGTATCCATATATTTGAATGACCTTAAAACTTCTCATAATTGTATATCTTTTTTTTTTTGGTCTCATCTAGATTTCTGTGACGTTGTTTTGTTCTGATCTAGATTTCTGTGACGTTGTTTTGTTCTGATCTAGATTTCTGTGACGTTGTTTTGTTCTGATGTAGATTTCTGTGACGTTGTTTTGTTCTGATCTAGATTTCTGTGACGTTGTTTTGTTCTGATCTAGATTTCTGTGACGATGTTTTGTTCTGATCTAGATTTCTGTGACGTTGTTTTGTTCTGATCTAGATTTCTGTGACGTTGTTTTGTTCTGATCTAGATTTCTGTGACGTTGTTTTGTTCTGATCTAGATTTCTGTGACGTTGTTTTGTTCTGATCTAGATTTCTGTGACGTTGTTTTGTTCTGATCTAGATTTCTGTGACGTTGTTTTGTTCTGATCTAGATTTCTGTGACGTTGTTTTGTTCTCATATATTTATATGATGACATGGAAGTGTTTGTGATGTTACAGATGATCCCAATGTTTGTGATGGATGTACTTGGTGACATCATTGGACTTCCTGGTCTGTTTGTTGCTGGTCTTTTTAGTGGCGCTCTCAGGTAGTAGGGCATGACACTGACATATAGACTGACACACACACATTTGGAAATAAAAAGAGAGAGACAGAGACTGTAAGAGAGAATTTGAGGGAGAAAATGTAAGAGAGTTGACTGATGGATGAATGAAAGGATGGATAGATAGATAGATATATAGATAGATAGATAGATATAGATAGATAGATAGATTGATAAATAGATAATTATTTTACTCCTCCACAGCACTATCTCCTCAGGACTAAACTCTATATCTGCCTGTGTTCTTGAAGATATAGTTAGGACTTACTGTAGCAATAATCTCAGAGAATCAAGGGCGAGGATTCTTTCTCAAGTTTTTGGTAGGTTACAAAACACTTTTGGGGAAATATTCACTTTTTCTCTTTTATAAAATAATAAAATATCAAATCGAATGCTGTCCTAACTTTTGTTTCACCATTAGGCAGAAGTGTGGGAGAAAGAAAAGGGTTTCTCAACTTAAAATCTCAATGGTGTCCCTAATTCACAAAGAAACATCGTCTGTTAGCAGTAGTAGTACACGTGTACAAACACGTATGCATTGACACCTGAACATTGCCTGGGTTATTACAGAACTGAAACATACAAATATCAGAAAGTCAGCAGAAATAGCACTTTTGGTTTTATTTCATTCGCTAGTAAAAATTAATTCAAGAAAGCGTTCTCTTTTTTTTTTGTCTAATTGTCATAAGAACATATATCTGGTTGCCCGAATCTCACAAGAACATCAATGTCATAGTAAATGTTGCGTCTTTACTTATCAAGAAAATCAAAGTTAACATCTGAATAAGTCTAGGAATTAATGGTCTACATCTATAGGTCTGTATTTAGTTGTAGGAACTTTTGTTTTTTAAATCTCTATGGTGTGCAGAAGTCCTAGAATACTGTTATCGTTACATTAAGTGGAGACGTCACAATTCGTTAGTTCTTCTTGCGATAAGAGTTCGAAAAAACAACCACAAATAAACAATTCCTTCGATAAAACGATACGTCGAGCTTTACCCACAGTCGGAGATATCAATTTGGTGACTCTTGCCCCCCCCCCCCCTTTTCCGCCTTTTTTAAAAATATTTATTTTAGACGTTACACTATTTGTTCTACCTACTGACACATCGATACCATAGAGTACAGAGTTCTTAGTCAACTCTTTAATATACACACATACGGTATATCAAACATCATCAGTACATGCTCAGAGAGCAACAAGCATAGCATACACACATATATATATATACTGATACAAGTGAAATACAAGACATGCACATCTGCTAACATAAACATACAATAGTATCTTTCAGCAAGAGTGTTTCCTCACAATTAATTTGGGTAATAGTCGAAATAATTATCCTTTAAAAGTTTTATATTGTATTGACTCTTTGCTTCCTGAGTAATATCTACAATGTTGTTCAAATAGAAGATGTTCGTATCAAATGTCAAACTCATGTTCAAAGTTCTATAAACAAAATACAAATTACGATCCTGCTAAGACACAAGAAACAAATATTTATTTATGTAACGTTCTTTTTTTTTTACAATACCTCTGTTAAAGTTACTCCTTCATTAAACCTGGGTGGGCGAACAGCTGATCTCTAAAACGGCTCTAAACATTTTCCTTGAAATTTAACAGTTAATGTAGGCAATATTGCTGTGAAAAGAATTACTAGCCCGTAGGTCACACGAGGAAAACTATAGATTGACCGTTATAATTTTGCAAAGTAAAAAATAAATAAATGTAAATACATAAACATTGCGTAGTCAGCCGTATTATCGTAAATGCGATAACTGAGTAAATTTTAAGTTGCTTCAAGTTCATTGAAGTTTATAAGCGTTGCCTATAATTTTTTATAAATCTAATACACACTACATTACATCTAGATTCTAGATCTAGAAGCAGATCCAGACTAGATCTTAAGACATTAGGTCTCGTTTTTTTAATAGACATACCAATAAACAATCACAAACACAAATATACTTTCCTCGCTGGCCGAATCAGAAAATGCATATTTTCTAGTAGCTGACGGTGTCACGGGTTCGTTCCCCGAATCGAAGCAAAAAAGTTATTTTTTATTATATTTGAAGTTTAATAATGCAGGTATTTTCTTTTTAAAAAAGTATATTTTTTAACATGTTTTTCTTATTATATTTTTAATATGGATGGCTTGTAAGATGTGAGCAATAATCCTTTGTTACATTGAATGAAGGATTGTAACCTTGTTACATTCAATGTAGATTGTAACTCTTGTTACATTCAATGTCATCCTCAGCTTTAATATTTGGTTTGATTTGTCTCGGCCTGACATTTGTGGCTGCACAACTCGGCAGTATCTTACAGGTCAGTCTTTTGTTCCCTCAGTTGGATATTAGTTTCTAATTCTGAGTTTTTACCTGTGTTTACATCTCTAGGATCTGCTTGTGAATCTGTCACACTTGAAACTTCAACTAACAATCTTTTTAAAAGCATGTGAACCATGCTGGGACATACATGAGCTGACTTTATGATCATCCTTACATTCTGACTAGCTTTGATATTCAATAAGCAAAATAAAATTATTTATAAAAAAACGTATATAAGGAGAAATATCGCAAAATCACAGCCATATATCTCAATACTGCAGGAATAAGCTCACTTTTTATTTAAAACAAAATTAATTAAGTACGACTAATTCATTCACTTCATTAATCTTTTTATTGATTCATGTATTGTGGTCGACTATGAATAATAACACAAAATTCCAACTTGAAACGAGAATGTGAAATATATGCAAAAGCATGTGCAAAGAGACGTGTAATAAGGGAAATAGCTCCACATATAGAAGGACCCTCAATAAGTAGCATTTATTTCCCTTTTTCAATGCCAAATAAAAAATTTATAACCAATTGTCAGGGTTGTGTTAAGGCCTTAGCTCGTTTGCCCGGGCCCCTGACATTCAACCAGGCACCTTCGTGCTTGCAATAAATAAGTGACTCACTGTTGACAATGTAAATGTTTAATGATATGAATTTAAGTTATGATGAACATTCTAATATTGTGGATCTATTAATTAAACAATAAATTCTACACTTTGCTGTCCCACAACGTACACATTAATGTTCGAAACCACAACACAACACACTGCTATCTCTAGTCACCAGTGTAGACTTCCAATCCCATACTAACATAGAGACATAAATAAAGACAAACTAAAAGAACCAGTCTAGTGTACTATGGCATCGAAAACAACTGCGAAATGCAGTCATGCCTTAGATACTCACCCTAAACAGCGGAACACAGAAGAATCTCAAAGAAAACGTTTCACCAGCATACTAACAAAAACACTCCATCAGCTTACAAGCAAGGCAACAAAAAGAAAGTGCGTTCAAAAATTGTGCACTTAATACACATTGGTGCTAGAATGCCATAATCTACGCACCGACACCAATAAGTAAATAACTAATTGGTTAATTTTTTACTTGATTCATGTTTGTTTGTTTTTTTCAAGTACAACATAAAATTGTGCAAACTCGATCCTAGAATAGGAAGTGGCAGAAATAACATATACAAAAATTGTACTAGGACAGACAGAGAGAGTTCATAGACAGACAGAGGGAGTTCATAGACAGAGGGAGTTCATAGACAGACAGAGGGAGTTCATAGACAGACAGAGGGAGTTCATAGACAGACAGAAGGAGTTCATAGGCAGACAGAGGAAGTTCATAGGCTGACAGAGGGAGTTCATAGGCAGACAGAGGGAGTTCATAGGCAGACAGAGGGAGTTCATAGGCAGACAGAGGGAGTTCATAGGCAGACAGAGGGAGTTCATAGGCAGACAGAGGGAGTTCATAGGCAGACAGAGGGAGTTCATAGGCAGACAGAGGGAGTTCATAGACAGACAGAGGGAGCTTTAAAAAAGGGATCCTTATTAATAAAAAAAAAATAGAAAACCGTCCGATATTTCTACATACAAATGGAGAATTTTTTAAAAAATAATTATAAAATTGGTATACTGTTGTAGACCCAATAATATAAACTACTTTAAAGTTAATACAACCGTATAGTGTAAGTGTATAGTGGTGTATATAGTATATAGTTAGTATATACATCTCTGTGTCATTAGTGACACTTTTAAATAAGTGTCCTCTGTGACGTAGTTCTCTATTTTAAAAAAATGCTTTATAATTTGAGGTGTTTATTTCTGGCGTTTATTTATAGTGTCTGGTTAACAATTGTTTTATTGTAGGCTGCGCTGTCTCTATTTGGAATGATTGGTGGACCACTGCTAGGACTGTTTTCGTTGGGAATGTTTTTTCCTTGGGCCAACAAATGGGTAAGTTGATATTTATTTCTGAAACAAGCTAGATCTAGTGTGGTTTTTTTGTGAAGAATTATTTTTGAAACAAGCTAGATCTAAGTTTTTTTTGTGGAGAATTATTTGTGAAACAAGCTAGATCTAAGTTTTTTTTGTTGAGATTTTATTCTGAAACAACCTAGGTCTAGAGTTGGTAAGTTGAGACACATTTCATCTGGTCCCCAATCGTACCCGCTGCTATTCCCTACCTTTCTGTAAAGTAAAAAAAAAAAGTAAAGTTCCACTTTAAGACCTTGCGATCTATTAGGGCAGATGATGTTAAGGTCATCTATTTCTTTGACCAATGGCTAACGAGCAGGGTATCATTTTGCCAGTACAATGACCAACCGCTTTTACTTTCCCCAACTGAAGTTGGGTACCCACTAGAGTTGGGTGGACTCAAGGGCGCCCTTAAAAACCCGAAATTCAAAATCCCAGTCTTCAACGACATTATAACCCAGGACCCCATGTTCGGAAGCCAAGCGCTTAACCACTCGACCACCGCGAGCCCTCTAATTGAAGTGAAAAACAAATGAATATGAAAAACTGCTTTTTATCTAAACATGTATACTAGATCTCACAGAATTTCAAGATTTCGAAAACGTATTTCACATCATGAGTACATTTATAAGGCACCTGCGCACTCAGTAGTTTTTTTTATAGCTTCTTGGTAGCCTCTTGATAACCTCTTGATTGCCTCTTGTAGCATCATGATTGCCTCTTGATAGCTTCTTGGTATCCTTTAAATAGTCTCTTGACGGCCTCTTGGTAGCATCTTGATAGACTCTTGGTAGCATTTTGGTAGTCTCTTGATTTCCTTTGATAACCTCTTGATAGTCTCTTGATTGCCTCTTCCTCCTGGTGGATTGATAGGACTATGAAGAAATTCATGGTTCTCACTTAGACACAAGAAATGTCAAGTGACTAACGTAAAAGTATCCCACAATGCCCAGTGTATGACCTAGATTGTTTGGATTACATACCTACGAATTTCCCAGGGCGCCTATGCAGGATTGTTTGGCAGTCTGATTCTCATGTTTTGGATTGGCGTCGGGGCCAGTGTAGTGAAACCACCAAACGAACAAGCTCTTCGCTTCACTAACAACTGCAACTTGAGCGCCTTCAGTCTGGATGCCTTAATGTCTATGAATAAAACAACGACGACAGTTGTGGACGACACGTAAGTCAGGGGCAGACAACTTGTTTTTCTTTTTAGTTTGATATTGACATTTGAAGCTGACACTTAAGGGTCGTTTTAAATTAGAATTACTTAGATATAAATAAATCAATACAATAGAATCAATACAATAGAATCAATACAATAGAATCAATACAATAGAATCAATACAATAGAATCAATACAAGAGAATCAATACAAATCAGAACATTGTTTCTTTTCCCTCCTATTCCCTTCCTTTAAAGAAAACAAAAACGAGACTATACATTTCTATTTCTACTTTTCTAAAATCATATGCACTCTCTGATAACACTTAGTGACGTTACATTTTAAATTGACGCTACCAATCCTATTATAAAGTTGGTATTATTGAAATATAATTACACTGAAATTTTTTTTTTTTTTTTTTTTTTGGTAAAGAACCACACTTATGACTCATTTCTTTTTTACACTTTTTTTTTTTTAGAGTTCCGGCCTATGGTCTGTACACGCTGTCCTATATGTGGTATAGTTTAACAGCGGTATTAGCCTGTATAGTCATTGGCTTAGCAGTCAGTTTTATAACAGGTAAAGGGTTAAGTGTACTTTGTCAACTACTTCAGCTAGAAACATCGGAACTAAGAGTTATATGATCATTGAAACCAGTGATGCCAAACCTACGGAACCGGGGCCAAATCTGGCCGCACAAAACCTCTGCCAATAGTGCATGATAAAGCCAAAGAGCTTTGTTCAATTAGACTCAAACATTTTAATTACCAACGGTTATATGAGCCCCCACTCTGTTGGTCCTGTACAGAGTTGGTCAACTTTACTTCTCCCACACCCAATCTCGGATCATGTTCAAACTTTGCACACAATTATTCGATATAACTAGCAAAACATGAATCAATTTAAAAAATATAACAAATTAGTAAATAAATTATTGGTAATTAATTATTTTTTTTTGGAATCGAAAGCATGCTGTATAAGTGAAGTTATTCCTTATATTTTGTTTTGTACACATTTTCCCCCCACTTCCCAATCTCGAATCCAATAGTCAAATATGAATCAATCCAAAATATTAACCAGTTAGTTTAATAACTTAGTATTCTAGAAAAAGGAAGCTAAACCCTGCATTATTCAGATAAATTGCAGTGATTCTGCGATGCTTTCCCTAGTATTTTTTTTGTTTAGTTTTTTTTTATATTTTGCTTTTTTTTCGCGATTTTTTTGGTGAGATTGAAATGTATTTGGCCGCGAGACCGAACAAGTATAGGGCACCATTGGTTTCAACTCAATTCTAGATAAGCAAAAAAAAATTATTAATTACAAGATTTAGCTTTCTAAGGTACAACAATACATACTGGAACTAAGAGTCTAACTATTAAGTACATTGGAATAAAAGATTACCTTTCCATCACTTCTATTAGTTTAGAAATTCTTTCTATAAGACCAACATTATTTTGTAGCCAATATAATGGGTAGTGAAGACACTACCGCTACTAATCCAAGATGTTTACTTTGTTACACCAGGTGCAGTGAAAGCCAAAGAAATCGACCCAAAATTGATGTGCCCCTTATTCGACGTCATATTTCCTTTTTCATTTCTGCCTGAAAGTATCAGGAAGCCCCTGCGATTAGGAGTTCAATATAAATCGCAGGTAAGTTTATGTTAAGTTACATCCAGAGGCGCTGTGGCTGGGTGGTTAAGTGCTTGGCTTCCCAACCTGGTGTCCAGTGAAGACTGGGATTTTGAATTTTGGAATTTTTAGGGCCACCCGACTCTAACTGGTACCTGACTTGAGTTGGGGAAAGTAAAGACGCTTGGTCGTTGTGCTGGCCACGTGATACCCTGCTCGTTAACCGTAAGCCAGAGAAAATAATGACATTAACATCATCTGTCCTATAGATCTCAAGGTATGAAAAGGGAACGTGCATCCACAATGGTTATGTTGAAGTCCTTGGTAAATTCAAGTCTATCATGCAACACTGTTTTTGTTGTACATTGGTTCATAAATCAGTGAGCTTGTTCATTATTTCATATGTTGAGTAAGGATTTTCATAGCTTATATTATCATTGATTGGTTCATAGCTTGTTCACTGGTTTTAAATGTTCAGGTAAAATTGTCCCAGCATTCTTTGCACTTACTTAAGCATTTATTATAAATCATATACATAGTACTCTAATACCACTTAACGGCTTCTGTTTGGTTAATGACGGCAACTATCACAGTAGTTCTGGAATGTTGAAACTTTTGGCTTTATATCAGAGCATTATTTTACCTATATGCACCGTCCACAGGCGTCCACCCTATCGTTGAACATAATCTTCAAGATTTGAATGCATATTTGATTTATGGTCTCCTTCAATCTTTACATGAAAGGCCGGCACGTCACGATGTGTCAGGTAGTGTGTATCAACGTATGCGCTTTGGGTTGTAAAAAAAAATAATGAATGCACTCAAAATAGCTCTATCCTATTTAAATGTAATTTTAGTGTCCAAATTAAATGCAAATTTTAACTTCCTTCCCACAGACGGAGAAAAGTGAAACTCTTCCAAATGGACACAACTTGAAGGAGAACGAAAAAGGCCAAACACTATCAAATGGTCACAGCTTGACAGACAAGCCCCAAGACCTTGACATCAAAATAATCGTCACCAAATCAAGTGAGGAGCGCCTGGACAATATAGCGAATGGCAGGCCAACAGGCCACTCCGACATCGGCCATGCTTGTTACACCAACATCCTGGCCACCAGCATTAGCAGCGAAAGTCTTCAGAAATACGACACTCCTTTATAATGGTAGCGAGAGCCTTCAGAGTTAGGACACCCCTCTAGGACAGTGTCGTCAACTCTGAAAATAAACTGGAGGTGAAGAGTAAAATAATGAGAGGCTTCACTAAGAACCTGTGGCGTCGCTGGTGGAGAGGGGAGGGGCTTAGCGGGGGGGGGGGGGGAGGTACGGACGAACCGTACCATGTGACACTTAACAGGGCCTGACACAAAAAGTAAATTTTTAAAAATTTGTTATTTTTAATTGTATGTTATTTATTTATTATTATCTTGTGCAGAGAAGATAATATTTTAAAAGAAAAAAGTAATGGTTTATATTTATAAAAAAAATATTTTGGTAAAATATTACTGTGGCGGGGTAACACATTTTTAACTAACAATACCGGATTTCAACAGTCCTAGCGATGCCTCTGTAAAGGACATTCTTATACAATCGAACTCGTTTAATTGCATAGCTAGCCTGCAAGGAGCTGCTGAATGAGTCCAAGTGAAAGAATATAATATGCATTTGTATTGTTTAAAATTGTAAACGATTATCCGAACATTGCCATTATGTGATATGCTTTTAATCGGGTTCCACTGTACTTCATCGAGTTGAAACTACAAACATTATGATCGATCACAATCAATTGTCCTACAAGCAGCGAGTCTGTGTACTTATGTAGGCCATAGTCACATACTCTGCTTGGTGAGAATAATTTATTCGGCACAAAAATATATTGTTTATAGTGTTTAGAGGCGGCCTTGGCAGTAGGCAAGGCCCTGGACAAGTGTCTTAATAAGGGCCTTATACTAACTGTAAGCTTAATACCTTACTAATAGCCTTCGCTCTAATTAACATAGATGCTGGAAAGGCTTCAACACTATTGAGTTATTGAGTAATAACAAGCCATTGTGTAGGAGAAATGTTTTCCCAATAGATTTACCACGCTGTATGGAGAATTCCAGGGTGTACTGGTATATGATGGCCTGATGGGGACATATGGATCTCCAATACACAGCCTTTGCTCAGACGCGGGAACTTAAAGGTCCCGCAATCTTGTTCGTCACCACCAAAGGCCACCACTTTAGTTTTCTTTGGTATTATTAATATTTCAAAATGGTAGAATATTTTATTTTCATTGTATATATAATTTTATATTATGTTAAGTAGTGCTTTACTTATGTAATATTTCTGTAATACTGCCTTTGTAAATTCTTGTCCCTTGTGTTCTTGATTACCCGGTATTGTATTTAATAAAGTTATTTACGGTGCATCATTAATGTTTTTACAGCAAATATTTATCCCCTTTCTAATACTAGACCAAGATTACAATCTAAATGCGATCTAGTATTAGTCGTACGTTAATTAATCCAACTTCTCGTACCTGACCTAGATTTCATAAATAACAGTAGACTTAGTACTAGAGTTCAAATGCAATGAAGACCCGCGGCCCACTCCCAACATTATAGGGAGATTTGAACCATTACTTACTGTACTTTGTGAAATGTTTTTATTAAACTTTGACAAGACCATTTCTGTATTTTTGTAATCTAAGTGTTTTAAAATGGAATTCATCAGTCACTAGAGTCACTACTATGTCTTTTGTTGGTTTTATATGTCTTTATAGTGGACATAATCAAGTCCATGGCCAGATCTTTCTACATGTTGTATTAAATGAAACGAACCTCAGTGCTTAGAGCTTGACCAGCTGACCAATATCTAGTCCAAATACTCATCCATAAAATAAACCTATTGTTAAAGTTAATCTTCATGACTCCATCACTAATCATTGAAGTTATTCTTTGAACGAAGCAGTAAAATAAATGCTTGTATTTTCTGCTTTAAAGTAAATCTTACATGAAAAATAAAAAAAATAACATAAGGTAGCGATTGATAACAGCATAAAATGTGGTCACAATGCTCCCGCCCTGCTACAGTCTCACAAGTCTACTCTATCAAACTGTTACACGGAGAGACGGTGTGTTTAAAATAGACTTTCACATCTGTTCTACTTATTGAACTTTTACCAAACCCACTCACTAGACGAGATGGCACTATGGCCAGACTATGTTGAAGGCAGGACTGAGGCGACTTTTAGATTTTCTTTTTAAACCTCAACGTTGACGTCGCCTGTTACCAAATTCAATGAAGTAAATAACTGTGGTTCTCAAACTGTGGTACGCGGACCATCAAGGGTCCGCGAGAAGACCGTAGGGGTCCACAGAAAGATGAAAATTGTAAACAATTATAATAACTTCTTCGCTAAAAGCCAGTTTAATCCGATAAAATAATTTGAATAATAAATAACTAGTCACTCACTACTGTTAACAATGTTCTATTACGAACTATTCTAGACCATTGTTGAGGCAGCTTGGCAAAACGAAAATAAGAGATATAAGTCCTGTGGTAGAATTACATTTTGCGCTTGAATATTACATTATTTTACAAACTTATTAATCGTTGTAATAAAACCTCAGCTATATATGGCCATTCAAAGACGTAGACAACACGGCGTGATCACCTTTTATGGTTTATTATTACATTTTACAGTAGTACTTCGTGTTAGTTCAATTGTTTTTCACACACCCATCTAACCGTTAGATCATGGACAAATAGTTGACGCGTCAGTTGTCATCTGAAGAAGAGCAAGACATTTATGGGAATGGTGACAATGTACTGAGACACGATGCCGTAAGAGGCCTCACAGCGTGAGGCGAAATTGCGTAAAATATTCCTGAATATTTACAATTTGGATTTCTTCCATACAAAGGCAAAAGCCACAATGTGTCATATGTCTCGATGTGTTATCGAACGAACGTTTGAAATATGCTATTTGGGCATGACGGGGGTCCGCTTACATAGTATGGCTTGTAAATTGGTCCCTGAGCTGTAAAGGTTTGAGAACCTCTGTCATACGGTAATATAGCCTGACGCTTAGTGATGCTCTTCATTCAAAATTATAATGCGGTTTGATTTTTAACCCTTAAAGTGCAGAGCTGTTTGGCAATGAAGACATACAAAATGAAATTACAATGTTCATGCTTAGAGGCTAAACTACCACACGCATCATAAGGGTTAAGAGAAGAGCAGCAATGCTTTCAAATAGTGTAATTAGACCTACCTGGGTATTACAGTGTCCAACAATGCCGTCACTGTCCTGAGAAATAGACAACCGTCTCGCAAAGGCCAACCACACTTTTGATCGCATCAAACTGAGAGTATGGCGGAATAGATCTCTTCATCTAGCAACAAAAATCAATGTTTATAAAGCAATGGTTCTCATCACACTTTTGTATGGCTCCTAGACTTGGGTTCCGTATCGAAGCTGCCCCCCACCCCCCGTTAAGTGCTATTAAGATCAACTCAGGCGCCACTTCTCCCTCACGGGCACAGAGGAAATCAGCCTGCAGCAGATGGCCTTTATAAAAGACAGTTGGAAGGCTCTCATGAAATGAAGACTGCGGAACACACATTTGAGACCCAAAGAAAGCCATTATTCAAGACAGGCGCAGAAGATGGAAAGAAAACTTAAGTAGGCCGCCGGTGGACGACGGCTTTGTCTTCACGAGATGCGAAAGAAAATGCAGGTAGCAAGTTCGCAACTGGGTTTGAGTAGTCATGTGAAGCACTGCACTCATCCTTTATCTTTGGAATCGAGGACATTCCCATTATTATTTTACAGTTACAAAGAAGTACTCCTCTTATTCAGCAACCATCTCTATATCGAAAATAGAAGATACCAATTGCTTATGTTGTTACGTTATTAACTAGAGAAATTATATAAACATCTCTATTTTCGCAATTTATCCTCATCAAATTATATTAGTCATTACAGTTGATGCCGAAACACTATCAAAAGCATATTTTAAAAATCAACCAGGGCTCTTAAAATTAGGCTAACCAAAAAACTAAAGCTCCAGCCACAGATCCAAGATTCTGAACTTATATCTAAAGCTCTAACCACAGACCCAAGCCTCTAGCTACAAACTCAACTCTCTAATCATAAATGCAAGGCTTTTAAAACAGATAAAGGCTCGAATAATAGACCCTAGTATCTAACACAGACAAATGCTCAAATAACAAACTCAAAGCCCTAACAAAACAATGATTTTGAAAAACAAATCCAATACTCTAAACACAGACCTCTCCTGGACACATCTCTCCAACACAGACCTCTCCTGGACACATCTCTCCAACACAGACCTCTCTGGACATATCTCTCCAACACAGACTTCCCCTGGACACATCTTTCTAACACAGATCTCTCCTGGACACATCTCTCCAACACAAACACAAACCTCTCCTGCACACATTTCTCCAACACAAACCTCTCCTAGACACATCTCTCCAACACAGATCTCTCCCGGACACATCTCTCCAACACAGACCTCTCCCGGACACATCTATCCAACACAGACACAAATCTCTCCAGGACACATCTCTCCAACACAAACCTCTCCAGGACACATCTCTCCAACACAGACCTCTCCTGGACACATCTCTCCAATACAAACACAACCCTCCCCTGGACACATCTCTCCAACACAAACCTCTCCAGGACACATCTCTCCAACACAGACCTCTCCTGGACACATCTCTCCAATACAAACACAACCCTCCCCTGGACACATCTCTCCAACACAGACCTCCCCTGGACACATCTCTCCAATACAAACACAACCCTCCCCTGGACACATCTCTCCAACACAAACGAAACGTGTGAAAATAATTTAATGCACAACTTTTTTAAAGCGTTGTTTCCTAGTTAGTCTTGTTTGCACCTAATAGCATTGACTTCCTGTTGCAACAAAACATGGCGAACTTATTAAGGGTATCATTACAAATACGCTTTTTTTTTTTGTATTGTTATTTCATTACTTTAAGGTACACGAATTGCTGTCTTTAATGAACAATACATTAGAAACTTACAGGCTAAATGATGGACGAACAAAATAACAGCCAGGATTTTTAGATACGTCAGACTTAGACTCCATAGAGGTGTTCAATCTTCAATCTAAACTACTTCATTAGACTTAGATCTAGACTTTAGATCCTAGATTAAGTCCCTTACCTCTAGGCAACAAATACTCGAAGTGAACCGGACAAACTCACAAACTTCAAAAAAACTTGAACAATAGAGTCGTGAGATGTAAAGCAACGAATGGTCACATTTGAATACAGTAATACTATTAATAAAGTCACTAAATTTAGAGACCGTTCAGAACGAGTAGCAATAATCGTAAAATGCTTAACCATAAAATACAAAGAAAAGACCTGATAAAATACTCAGAAAGACACCAAGGCGCATTTCTTATTCCAAATGCTAAGACAAATTTGTACAAGTGCTCTTCCCTAGTGCTATGAAAGCATGGAATGGGTTGCCTGAGCTAGCCAGGAAAACCAACCACTTGGCATATTTCAAGTCAGTGATTAACATGCCTGACTAGATTGACCCATGGATACTGCGTAGGACGTGATTATCTTCTCTTTTGAAGTCACGTCTGTAATGTAACACCTTCACCTTCACAATTACCTAACCCTTAGTCTCACACACAATTTTATTTTTCAACTATCTTTCTTCATTCCTCTATGTCTTTTGCCTTGGATAGAACCTTTTTCAATGGCAGGCCCATCCATTCTTTTTCCTGGTACTGTTACCTGAAGGAAGATCTTTGCAAGCCCCGAAAACCTTGAAATATGGCCATGTCTCTACTCTTCTCGTTTGTGGTGCGGTCTTTAAATGTAACTTATACAATAAGTAGAACTAATTAAGCGTATATATTATGCTTTTGTATCACACTCAAGGTTCTATTCCATTTCTTGAGCTGAGTTGAGCTGTTTATCAAAACAAATTGTAAGTATAAGTAATGTATAAAAGCGCCCCCCCCCACCCAAACCAAAACGTAGATGCTTACATTCCCTCATTGGAAAAGTTTGCCTTCCATTTATTTAAAGTCTTAGAGCACATTAAAGTTGCATTGAAAAGTATTCTAACAATTTGTCATGTCCCTGTTAGGTAAAGCAGGAAGTTTAGTATTGTTGTGAGAATGTGAATGTTTATCTTACTTCTGTATCGTAAACTGCAAGAGCGATTCCAGTAACGCCATCCAAGAATGTCCACCAACACGGGTCCTCAAAGTCCAATCTTCTATGGAGGTTACAGCTTCAACACCGGCAAAGTCAGGCAGTTCCAGGCTGTTGACTACACGATGTTTGCCGCCGTCCTGGTATTCTCTGGCGCCATCGGGATGTACCACGCCATCAACGACCGCAAGAAGAAGACGCTGGAGCAGTTCTTCCTGGCCGGCAAGGACATGAACCCTGTGCCCGTCGGCCTTTCCATGCTGGCCAGCTTCATGCCGGCCATCACCTTCCTTGGCTTGCCCGCAGAGATTTACACCTACAACATTATGTCGGTTTGGATAGGGTTGAGCTACTTCTTGGTCATGGCAGTGGCTGCTCAGGTCTACATTCCCATCTTCTACCACCTGCAGGTGACTAGCTGTTTCCAGGTGAGAGGTTTGTGTCTTCTTTTACATGTTTTTAGTCTTACTTGTAACAACCATTTAAACAAAAATGAAGATGCTACTATTCTAAAACCAACTGTTTACGAACATTCGGTTGCCGTTATGGACACTTCTGTTACTATAACTCGGGATTAGTTTAATAATTTGTTTGTAGGAGGGTGTAGTATTAGCAATACTAAAAAGACATATAATTCTACATGGATTAGCCTCGTGTGATCTATTTAAGTTTCAAATTACTACTTCACTTTTATTCATCATCATACCTACATTGACTTTCGTCGTAGGGGGCGCTGTAACGGTTCGAGTCACCAAATCATTCTATTCTTTCTGGTCAGCTGCTGTTCTTAGTAAAATATCAAGAGAGAGGCCGGTCCATTCTTTCACGTTGTCCACCCAGCTTTTTTATTTTTTTGACGATCTTTTTTTCCATGCTCTACCTTGAAGAATGCCAGTAAGTCGTGTCTTACAATGACCAAACCCAGCTTTCATCTCTTCATAGTCTTGAGGAGTTCCTTCCTTATACCAGTCAGAGTTTTGGCTTGTAAAAGTACGAACTCATTTGATTTCTTGACCTGTTTTCTGTAACATTTTCTCTCAAAGGCTTGAATTCTTCTTTCATCATCAGCGTCCAATTTTCACTACCAAGATGGTGTCGACAACTTTGAAAACATTTTAATGTTACATTATAACCAATTCTACTGTTACAGATTTGTTCAGCAGTTTTTCAACCAGCTCTCAGGTCTTCCTATTATTCAGAAAGGAACTCTTCGGCTTTTTTCGTAAGTCTGCTGAGAGTTATTCTTAGCATTATCTAGTAGTATGACCTATCAGACTGCCGGCACATTAAACAAACTACAAAAATTTCGCGGCACACCACGAAGAGCAACAGTTGTTTTATAATAAAAAGAGAAAAAGATTTTACCTGTTTTTAAGTAGTACATTTCATGTGAAGGGTGTGACTTTTTGAGAGCAAATGCGATCTAATCGCAGCTCCAGAGTCGACAAACAAACTCGCATTTTATCGTCTATTGTAAGAAGTCTTTCCTTCACTATGGAGCGCTCCACTACTAGTACTGGTCGTTGAAAGTGGGGATGTCATCACAACGTAAAATAAAAATGTAATAGTAGGCAGACCTGGGTAACGCTGCACGTGTGGCGTTCTGAAAACTCCCGCGGCATACCTGCAAATCTTCGGCGGCACACAGTTTGAGAAACACTGCTTTAGGTGATCTTATTGTATACTCAATTTCTGACTAGTGCTGAAGCGTTCTCATTTTCATGTGTATTTCTTTGTTGATTGAATTTTATTCTTTTTTTTTGTTGTTGCCAGTTCTCCTCTTGCAGCACATAAATCAATGATGTCATTGTGGCCCATGGCTTAATTTTCTTTTGTTTTTTCCCAAGGAATATAGAGGCTGACTCATTATCAAATAATTTACAGACAACTCTCTCGAAATTGGTTTGCATTTATAAAAGATGTAACGTCTATTAACTAAAAACATTTGGAGCCATTGGTAGAGATAGATTTATAGCTTTGTCTTTCCAATGCCCCCCCCCCCCCCCAGATCAGATCAAAAATGGTTTGGCTACCTCTAGTCTCTGTAGCTGCTGCTGACTATGTAACAGTGTAACGAATGTAACAATGTAACTGGTTTAGTGTTTCACTTATTTTTGTACGTTGTAGAGATTATTGTATGTGTGTTGTTACCGGTGACGTTATTGTTGTGAATCAACATTTATTAATTTTTCATCGGTAGTACCTTGAGAAGCGGTTTAGTCGAGGTGTCAGGTCTGCTGCATCGCTGTGTTTTGTTGTTCAAATGGTGAGTTGGTGTTTTAAGTTGTTTTTTTTTTTTTTACTTACTAGCATTCAATCTCTCTTTGTCTTTCTCTGAAATATAAATCGAGTTAACTTTTGGCATCACTATTTTTAAGCAATAGTCATTTCTATCTCCTGTACAGGTTGTCTATATGTCTGTTGTCTTGTATGCTCCTAGTCTCGCATTAAATGCAGGTATGAATAACGACTTTGTTATGTACTTTGTTAGATAAATATTTCAAGATCAAATTATTTTTACATTCTAAGAGTACCTTGCAAAACTAGCCTTCAAAAACTGAGACCTAAAATCGAATCCACTTCTAAGCCTGCCAAATGTAGAACTCTTTTTACAATACCTCTATTCAAGTCAATTCTTCATGAAGAAACCTGGGTGGGTGAGCGGATAGCTGTTTTAAAAAATGGCTCTAGCGATTTTCCAAGAAATTTAACACTTGATGTATATCGCTGAGAAAAAATGACTAGCCCGTTGGCCACATTGGGAAAACTCTGGTTTGATCGCTATAATTTTTCAAAGTAAAAAATAAATAAATTTAAATTTAAATCTTGATCTAGATCTAGAACTACAATATTGATATAGAATCTAGATCTAGATTAGAATTCGTATGATTTTACACGTTCAATCTCAAATTACTGCCCTAGGCCAATGCTATGATCAGAAATAGTAGGGCTTTTGGTACCGGGTAATGGTGTAGATCTACTATGGCAGACTGCTGTTTCGTATCCGATTCACTTCTTAATTAGACACTACTGTTTGCATACTAAATAACTCTGCACCCCTAAGCTGTCAGAAGAAAAGCTATTGCCTTAATAATTAAATTTTTTTTCAAATTATTAATACATTTATAATATATATATATATATATTATAAATATTTCTAGATCTGGGCTCTATTTTATTTAGACTGTCAAGTATATAATGACGATATGTCATAATTAGTTTGTTTTTTAAACTTATAACTAAAACTAAGTTCGTATCAAAATTCTTTATTAAAAACATTTCAATCAGTATTCCATTCAACGATTTAGTTAATGAATGGAACATATATTTTATCATGATCCATTGACACTTTGTCCATAGTGTCCTTCTATGCAAATTTGTTTGTGCCAAAGCGAGAATCTATGAATGAAGCTTGAGTTATCAATGAAGAAGTCTGGGATCTTTTTAAAAAACTTACCTCCCCTGAACTTTTTCATTGAAAAGTGGTGTATTTTTTTTTTATAATCTGCTGGCATAGATAATTTTAAAAAATTGGAGGGTCACTTTCGGAAAAGAAAAAAGTAGCCGTTGCATCAGAACTTTGAATGATCTAAAATAGCATGATGTCCGATTTTCATTTTCTCATCTAGATTCTGAGATCTAAACGGGACGGACGAGCAGACAAACTACACAAAACTAATAGTCTTTTACCCTTTCGAGGGCTGCTAAAAACATTGTATAGTCAGCCATAGTGTTCCGAAATTATACGATAACAGAGTAAATTTAAAGTCGCTTTTATTTTATTAAAAGAATATTTAAGCTTTACTAATATTTTTTTTTACGTAAATGTAATATAGATTACTTCTAGATCTAGAAGTAGATCTAGACCTAGATTAACTCGTAAATTTTAAATCAGAAGTCTATGTCTATTATTAGATCTAGATGTCCATATAACGATAATATCAATAAGTGATCACACAAAAATGAAGGATCATAACAAGTAGAACATTAATAAACGAATTGCGATCAAAGTTGATATATAACAACTGTATCTATGCATCTTCTTTACAAAAGAACTAATATCAAAAGAAAAAATCGCGAATATTGTAATTTTATCAGAAATAAAATAAGTTCCAAAAGGGTGAAAACATAAAATTGATTGCTTATACAAATGGTACAGAAAAAACAGAAAAATTGGAACTAAAGAAAAAACATTATTCATGTTTCCAGTAACAGGATTTACGTTATGGGGATCTGTTCTATCAGTTGGGGCTGTTTGTACAGTCTACACAGCTCTAGTAAGTATTATCAACAATTAGACTCTAGACTTGGGTAGATCAATATAATTAGTAATTATTTTGTTAAAACTTTGAACATTTTATAGGTACTGTAAGTTGTGGTGACTTCGCGATTGAGACGATAGTTCTAGAGACGTTTAATATTTTATTACCAATACTCTCAGACGTTCTTTCAAACTTGGTCATTGAGCTTCCTACACAATCACTGTGAGGGACACTAACTACAAAATAAAGTATTGTAAGAAGCTAGCTATTCAATGTCCTTTTTTAAAGAACAAAGCCTATCTAAGGGAAATAACTTCCCACTCATAACTATACCTCACAATACTTTAGAAATTATTTCCTTTATTCGTTATCAAACAATATAAGTAATTACAAATAATTTATTGACTAATCGGCTAATTTTTTAAATTAATTAATGTTTTGTTAGATAAAATAAATAATTGTTTAAATTTTCAACATGATACGAGAATGGGTGTGAATTTTTTACTTTTTTGTGGAGGTGTTGCAGGAGGATCTATAAATAGATCGGTTGCTAAGGTTGATGATTACAGAAGTTGAAAAACAGCTTTTTTTTTTTTACAAAGCTTATATCAACTCTCTCTGTCTGTTTGATTAAAGGTTTGTACACGTTATTGCTCCGACACTCAATCTCGGATCGGGCTGAGATAGGTCAAGCCCCCCCCCGGCCCCAAAACAATGTAAAATTTCTAGCTACGCCCCTGGTAGTTTGTCTGCGTAAGTATGGAGAAAATAACTTAGATTACGACTATATCACCGCCACTCATTAATCAGGGAACATGAAATGCACCAAGATACCCGTGTGTAGTCGCTGAATGAACTCTTTATGTTGTGTCTGTTGTATTTATGTGTATTTTTCTGTTGTGTTGTCTTTATATGAGAAGAGAGTCCTTGTAATCACAACAAATTTCCGTATGGATCAATAAAGCAGTCTTAGTCTTAAATAAATTTGCAATGTTCCTTCGTTAGGGTGGCATGAAAGCAGTTCTGTGGACAGATACATTCCAGGTCTTTGTCATCTTGGCAAGCTTGATTGTTTTGCTTATGAAGGGACAGCATGTTGTTGGCGGTGTCATGGCAGCCTGGGCGTCGCTAGAGAGGACAAACAGAGCGGAATATTTAGAGTAAGTAAGTGGATCTAGGTTAGGGGCATTGTTAAAAAGATGTTGGTGAAAAGCTAGATGATAGATAGTTAGATGGATAGATAGATAGATAGATAGATAGATAGATAGATAGATAGATAGATAGATAGATAGATAGATAGATAGATAGATAGAACACTAAAAAACTTAATGCTCTCCAGACTTTGCATACATCCGTCTGTCAGGCACAGCGTGTGGTCACTGGTTATAGGAGGTCTTTTCTCCTGGCTTCCTATTTTCGGAGTGAACCAGGTGATGGTTCAGAGGGCTGTCACCTGCCCGACATTATGTAAAGCAAAAATGTATGTAGCAATTTAAACATATAATATAGTTTATGTTTCCTTATATTAAAACACAACATATTAGTCAACTAATGTTCAGTGTTTCCTTGTAATGTAGTTGGTACACTCAGGACAAAGAATGCGTAGCAACTGCTTTGAAACAATAAGTAAGGTCATTTCAACTCAATTATTTTGTGACCCTGTATTATAACAGCAGATCAAGTGGAAAAAAAAGTCATGAAACAAAAAGTTCAATCTAGTACATTATTAATGATACATCTTTTGAAAAACATTGAAAAGAAATTAAAAAAAAAACTTCTAGAAAATTTATATAGAAAAAAAAAATTAAAATCCTGCTTAAGCCAAAAAAAAAATATTATTGTTATGACTCATGAATGAAACGCACTACTGGAAATTACAAATTCAACAATGAAAAGATATGAAGCCATCACAACTATACACGATTAAATTCGTCTTAAAGAGAAGATATGACTTTAATCAAATGACCACATTCAGAGAGAATAAACTAAATAGTCCAATTACAAAAACTGTTGCAGAGTCAATACTACATAGCCTAACTACTAGAATTGTTGCAGTCTATACTAGATTGTCTATACGCACAAGAAGCATTATGTTATTGGTTTCTACGCACCAAGAGCCTTGATAGAAAGATGAATTAACCAGGATATTATGCATTCTTAAGAATATCAATGGTGAGACCAGTGTTGGTGAGACCAGTGTTAGTGAGACCACTATTGGTGATACAAGTTTTAATTGCACCAGTGTTAGATACGTTTTTCTTGATCTTCTAATAACGCCCCTTACGGTAAGAAATTACATTCACGCCCCTGTTAGTCAGTTGGGTGAAGGAGTACTGTAAGTCCCCAGCGGTATTCCCACGCCAATGCAATGGGAGCTGCAGAAGTGCATTTTCTTGGAGTTTACAGCCACATCCTAGTGAAAACAAACAAACAAAAAAAGCGGGATAATTCGGTAAAAAAAGGGGGGAGTGTGACCATCAAAACACTTGCGCAAGTACGTCTGTATTGAGCGTGATCGTCCTGAGAGATCATCTTCGTGTTATTCAGCTAGACGTCTTGTAGAGGGCGACACTTGTAGAACGCCGACACTGTGACGAGATCTGTAGGTTGTGATGTAAGACTTGACTCTAGAATCGCATGACGTATAGAAATATTTCCTTCGATAGAACGTTTGGACTCGATCTTCTTGTCAAATGTTTGTCAAATATTTGACATGTTTCGGATGTTACTTCAGAGTTGAAGATAATTTACTTCCTATTTTAAACCTCTAGCAGGACGACGGGGGATGGGGGTTTGCAGGGTTTGAACCCGGAATCATCGATATGTCCGAACGACAGTCCAGCTCGCAAACCGAAGACCAGGCAGCCATCCTGTTGCTGATACACCTCTGGAAAATAGTGTGCTAGGTTCTTAATTATATAAATTACTTTTTAAAACCGTACAGTTTGAGAGGCGCTGGGCTAGACTACATTTAGTAAAGCAAAACTTTTCCATAGTCAGCTATTTGTGTTCAGAGCACGTGATGAGTAAAGCAGCATTATATAATCCAACCGGTAACGTGGCTGTTGTACAGCCAGTACAATGACTTACAGTCTTTACTTACTCGTCACGATGGTTGCAGTTTGGATTTCAAATCACATATTAATAGCAAGGTCCCGAGAAATTCTAAAAAAAAATGTATATGATGGGCCTACGTTGTGAAATATCCCTACACTGTGTGCGATAGACCTTTTTTTGTTTTCATAGTTTCTATTAACTCACTCCGTCTGTCTGTCTGTCTGTCTGGTAGAAATCTTGTCCACGTTATTTCTCCCATTTCCCATTCTCGGATCAAGTTGAAACTTTGCACAATTATTCATTGTCTATGTCAACACATGAATCAACCAAAAAATTTTTTTTATTAATTATTGGAAATTAATTATTTAAAAAAAAAAAAAAGAAAATATTCAGATACTGCTGCTCTATGATCGCGGGCATTTTTTCCTTTTATACGTTTTTTTTCAAAGTATTTTTTTCTATTTTGCGTGTAACTATTTACTATAGCGTGTGTGTGTGTCTTTTAGAGCGATGTGGATGAACCTGCCGGGCATGAGCCTCATTCTTTACCTCTGCTGGTTGATTGGTTTCTTCATGTCGGCATTCTACGAGAACTGTGATCCGATCCTAGCTGGATTAGCCAATAACCCTGAACAAGTGGGTCTCATTAGATTATCATCACCAATTACCTTTAAATAGGATGGTCTTTTTATTAGTTTTTATTTTAGGTAGAGGAGAGGGGGGGGTTAAAGTCAGACTAGGTGTTACGTTACTTTACCCAGCGCATACGTCATGAAATTGGTTCATTAAATTAGTATAATCCAATTAGTTCGTCATATTAGGATCATCCTGTTAGTTTAATCAGAGTCATCAAATTGGTTCTTCAGATAAGGCTCTTCAAATTTGGATATCAGATGAGGATCATCAAATGAGATCATAGAATTACCTCATTAGATTAAGGCCAGTAAATTAGTTCATCAGGTTAGGGTCATCCAATTAGATAATCTGGTTAAGGTCATCCAATCAGATCGACGGATTGAACAATAAGACTAGGATTTGAGGTTTAACAAAAACACAGAAACAACCCTATTGGAGAATGTTTAAGGACACCAAATAGAGGAGTGTCACAAGGTTGCATTCTCTCTCCAGCTCTTTTTAACATAATTCTGGAGTATATTATGATGGAAACTCTAAAAGGAATTTTTCCTAACATGACCATAAATGGGCGGCCTATTTCCAATCTCAGGTAAGCAGATGATAAATGTATATATGCTAAGTCCCTCGGAACTTAATTTGCGTATCACTGTCGATATAGTCACTGATAGTGTTTTGTAAAGAATTAAACGAAATAATAATGCTATATGAAAGCGAATGCGTGAATTGAAAATATAGTATTATGAAGCTATCAAAATAGTTAATCGACCTAGATTAAATCTATTTTTTTAATAAAAACATTTGCTTGTAGGTCTACATATATTTGATTAAAATATTAAATGAATAGACTTTATTGTGTATGTTCATGTGTTAAAGTATAAAGTAGACTAATCTAGAGTTAAATATTGGCTTGGATAGAGTTCTTTCTGCACGTGCGTGGAGGCTTCGCTCTGCGCATGCATGACCTTTTTTATTAGATGTACGGAATCATGAATGGAACTATTAAAATGTATGTCAATTCGGCTTAGCAGCTTTAGCGAACGAATGTATGAAAAATGCTTGAGAAAAACAAATTTGAATGTTAATTTGATTTAATTATGAAATGAATGGACTATAATTAGTATGTTTATGTGTTAAAGTATAAAACTATCTTTGTGAAGAGTTCTATCATCTTATAGTTTAGACCTAGGAATAGAGAGATGTGTAACATTTCGGTCTTGTCTAATGAAAGAATGTACGTCAAGACTTCTAAAATTGGCAGATATAAGGAACGAATTTATGTAAAAATGCTTTTGAAAGACAAATGTGAAAATTAAGCTTATTAAATAATTAAATCAATAGGCTATATTTTGTAATTTTCATGTGTCAAAGTAAAAAAAATATTTGTGTGTAGTTCTTAAAATTAGATCTAGATCTAGATCCTTTCGATCTTTTCTCATGTAAACTTTGGTAAACATGGCCAAGATTTTTAAGATACTAATACTTTCATAGAGTTGGGTAGCTTTTTTTTTTTTTGAGGGTCTTAAGTTTGTTTTAGGGCTACTATACATACGTTACGGTTCCAGTTAGCACCAAACGAACATTTGTGCCAAGTTTTGTCAAGATATTCAAACGGTTTTGATTTCTATGCAGGACATACATACATACATATGCCTTAATTTCTACTTTATAGTATATATATATATATATATATAAATATATATAATTAAGAAATGGCTACTCTTGTTTATTTGTTCACGGGATAAATATAGTGTTTATTTTGATCATAACTCCCTCTTCCACATAGTATTCTGGCGGGAAACCCCACCCGCTCCATTTTTTCCACTTCCAGTTAAACAGTCAGATTTTTTAATAACTATAAATCAATCTTAAATTAATGCAGCAGTTATTTAGTTCAACACCATTCTTGTCCAGACTAATTTACGACATTGATAAATAAAATAATTCACAAGATGAATGTGAGATCGATTTGATTTGACTTCTGTGTTGCAGATCGTCCCACTGTTCGTGATGGATGTCCTCAGTGATATTGTGCTGCTCCCTGGTCTGTATGTAGCAGGTCTTTTTAGTTGCTCACTCAGGTTAGTCAGAGGTGTGTACAGCTACACAAGTGAGTCTCTGCATCAACGCTTCGAACACCTGTCCAATATCTCTTTTTTTTTAATTATTATTTATTTATTAAAATACATCTTCGTGTTATAAGCTAATAATTTCATTATGTAATTTTTTTAAAGTTAAGGGGGTAAAGGTACCTCATTTCAGACTCTTTCCTAACTATGGGAGAGATATTGTAAAGCAACATGGGTTTCTATGATCAACTGTTAACCAGGGTGACATGTAGCCAACTGAGACCACTCGTTACTGAAGGACTCAACACTGACTTGCAACGTCACAAACTGTAAGTAGTGGATACCAATAGCTTGTTGCCATTTCGTATAGACATGTGACGTGCAAATGAGCTATTGGTCTAAACTGCCCACAGGCTGTGACGTTGCGGGTCAGAGTTATAACTTTCTATAACGCATGGTCTCGAGCCAACACAACCTAACTCATTAGAGTAAACTGTTAACCAGGGTGTCATGTGGCCAACACAACCATCTTTACCTCCACAACGTAACTCATTAGAGTGAACTGTTAACCAGGGTGTCATGTAGCCAACACAACCATCTACCTCCACAACGTAACTCATTAGGGTGAACTGTTAACCAGGGTGTCATGTAGCCAACACAACCATCTACCTCCACAACGTAACTCATTAGGGTGAACTGTTAACCAGGGTGTCATGTAGCCAACACAACCATCTTTACCTCCACAACCTAACTCATTAGAGTGAACTGTTAACCAGGGGGGTGTCATGTAGCCAACGCAACCATCTTTACCTTCACAACGTTACTCATTAGAGTGTACTGTAAACCAGGGTGTCATGTAGCCTCGGCTCAGAAGCCAAACGCTTTACTACTAGACTACCACGAACCTAATTTCCGGAAACTTTAAAAAATTGCATTAGCTTCGTTTCTCGGACTTCGGTTTCTGTGTATAAAAAGGCAAGGGAGATAATGCCAATAAAGTTGGACGAGTATGAGATGAATACAATTCAATCCCTTCACTGTAGTGCTACACGCAAATATTGTGACATAAGTCACAGAAGTTATACAACTATACTATTTTGTTTAGAGTCCGAATAATTGGATCATTTTCAGCACGATGTCATCAGGTCTAAACTCTGTGGCTGCCTGTCTGATGGAAGATCTGGTCAAGGCTTACTTTGTCAAGGATATCAGCGACTCCAAGGCCAGGCTTCTGTCCCAACTACTAGGTGCGTTCATTGTCTAAATAGAACAAGAAGACATTCTAATGTAAATAATGCCGTGTTTGGAACATTCTATTGTAAATAATGTCGTATTTGGAACTTCAAAACCTTGCTATCTATAGGGCACATGATGTATAAGTCGTCTGTTTCTATGGCTGACGGTTAACGGAGGTGTCATGTGGCCAGCACAACGACCAACCTCCTTTACTGCTCCCCAACTAATATCAAGTACATATCAGGGGAGTTGGGTGGACTCAGGGCGTCCTAACAATCCCGAAATTCAAAATCCCATCAATAATATATTTTAGTATATCAGAGAGGAAGGGAGGAAGACGGTCCACAGATCATCGTGTGGTTAGGTGAATGTAATATATTCATTTATATTCATTTTCATATTTATTTATTACAATAACTCTATTCAAATCAGAAGTTATTCAAAACTTCACTGAGCCTGGAACCAGCCAGAAACCTACATGGACTGCTGATCTCAAAAAAGGCTTTAACGATTTTTCTAGAAATTCAACAGTTGATGTATATCGCTGAGAAAAGAATTACTTCTGACCGTTAAAATAAGTAAAAATAAATAAAAAATTTAAATGTGGCTTGTGATTTAGATATAGGTCTAAGTCCAACATCAGTTTTTGAAACGGACTAAATGGGGTATTGTCTTTTGAAAAAAAAAGTATTTGAAATGTTTTTCTTGTTTACTATGTATATATTTATGTAAGGGAAAAAAAGCTATAAACGAAAGAATGTTATCAAACGTTTCTGACTTGGTCTCAGCTCTTCTCCTAGGAGCAGCGTGCCTAGCTATGACATTCGTCGTCGACCATCTTGGAGGAATCCTGCAGGTAATTGGTTCGGATTTCATAAATACATGGAAGATCATCTAAAAAAATACAAACAAAAAAAAAAACAGTTAATGTGTATCACTGAGACAAAAATTACTAGCTGTTTGGCCACACTAAATAACTCCAGTTTGATCGTTATCATGGGTAGCATCGTACTTTCGAGGAACTCTCAGTGTCAAAATCAAGAGTTTCAAACCCTGTTTGAACTACAAAAAAATGTTTATTAATTATTTTTTTTTGGTTATTTTAAGTTGTGGAATGGAAATTTAGTCATTTTTTAAATTTTTTTTTCTATTATTTTTCTTGTTTTCTTTTGACAAGCTTTTTAAATTCAAATAATATTAGAAGTGAGTGAGTGATTTTACACGTCATCTCGATTCAAATGTCGAAGTTTAATTTTATTAACAATTTACTTATTGCTATTTAGCGGCCTCCGAGAAGTAGAATAGCGCTTTTAGTTTTGTGTGGTCTGTCTGTCCATCAGTCTCATTTAGATCACACTTTCGGGGGCTGATTTCGAGTTTGTGTTTCCACACAAACAATCTTTGTAACCTTGTTTATTAGTAATTTTTTTCTTTGCAATTCTTATATTATTAGAAAAATGTATTGTTGTTTCAAATTTCAAAGTGAACTATCGGCCAATCACTTCTCAATGGAGTTTTTTTTTATCAGAAGGTTTTTTTTTTCAATTTACTCTGTCTGTCTGTCTGGGAGGATTCTTTGACTTGTCTCCATTCTCGGATCAAGTTGAAATTTTTTTTTCGTTATATAACCTCTTTTTAACAATTTTTTTGTTATTTTTTTCTTTGACTTGTTTTTTTTTATGACTTTTCAATAAGGGCGTCTTTCCTAATCAAGCTCTGTGAGTTCTGGACCTAACTTTTTTGTGGAACCTGAGGAGGGGGGATATGGGAGAACGTTTCTGTCGTGGCATTAATTAAGGCTGATCTGCAAACTTTCAGCTCGAGTCGGGATTCAAACTTGATAGGTAGCCAAGCGGTTTATGTCACTCAACCATAATAAAATAACTGTATATATGTTATGATTTTAGACTTCACTGTTAAGATAGCATTCAACCCTAATGGCGTTATAGAATTAGTGACCAGCTTTCGGACTAAACAAAACTAGTGACCAGATGTTCTTTGTATACCAGGAACACTAATGAAAACTCTTGTCCTAACAGGTTGTGATTTCACTGCATGGGCTTTTTGGAGGTCCTCAGCTTGGTTTGTTTTCTTTGGGAATGTTTTTTCCTTGGAGTAACTCCTTGGTAAGGTGCAGTCTTAGATAGGTACAGTAAACGTTTGCAAGTTGTCTGCACTAAATTACTCCATTCATAGAGTTGTTCACCAAGTTTATGTCATAGCTGGGTCACTGTGTTACAATGTGAAATTCCGCATTTTTACTTCATCCATCAGCTTTGAAAGAAACGACGTTTTGAAGTGGCAAAGGAGCGCCCCTCTACCCCCCCACTTTGGAAGTGCTCCTACACCTTGACCCCAAGTTCTTTTCCCAGACATTATATTGGCATGTGTTGGTGCTAGTTTTGATTAACTACTTAACAAGCTCTAACAAGAAACTACTGTCATCTATCACTTGCTATAAGTTTTCATTGGCTTAACCGGGGTACAGTGTTCACCCCCCCCCCAGAAATTAAATGAAATCCACCCCTCATGTCGGGGGGGATTTAGTTTTTGCTTTAATTTTGTTTATTGTATGTGATATTTTAATGTTAAACTATCACTTGCATCGGCACAGCCATGGGGTGTTTTTTTTATTTTTAATTTTAACCCACTCGTCTTCTAGAAAACAACAAAGAAAAAAAAAGTCAGTCCCTCCATTCCGTGCACGTAGTTTAAAAAAATCAGTCCCTCCTTTCCGTGCACGTAGTTAAAAAAATTCAGTCCCACAATTCCGTGCACGTAGTTAAAAAAAATCAGTCCCGCAATTCTGTGCACGTAGTTAAAAAAATCAGTCCCGCAATTCCGTGCACGTATTTTAAAAAAGGCAGTCCCACAATTCCGTGCACGTAGTTAAAAAAAAGTCAGTCCCACAATTCCGTGCACGTAGTTAAAAAAAAAAGTCAGTCCCTCCGTTCCGTGCACGTAGTTAAAAAAAAAAGTCAGTCCCGCATTTCCATGCACGTAGTTTTAAAAAAAAGGTCAGTCCCACAATTCCGTGCACGTAGTTTTAAAAAAAAAAGTCTGTCCCGCAATTCCGTGCACGTAGTTCCAAACCTTCTCCAGAGTTGTTGTTTTTACGTCAACTCACCTCTGCAATAGACAAAACTAAAGCAAACTACAGTCCCCAAAAGATATGGGCGTAGCCGAAGGGATTTTTGTTTAAACCCCCTCCAGAGGGCTTTAAATTTACCCCCCCCCCTTAGAGGGTTTGAGCTCAAAACCCCCTACAGAGAATTTTGAGGTTAAAAATCCCATTTAAATATTAAACTAATTAACTACATTCACCTACTCTATGAATGTAGCTAAAGGAGTTTTGAGATTAAAAATCCCAAACAGATGGTTTTGACGATAAAGTTCTCCCTTTTAATAAAAAGCTAATTCAAACTACAGTCATCAAATTTCTTGAGTGTAGCCAAAAGGGTTTTTTATGGTTACACTCAATCTCCAATAAAAAACTAAAGCGAAACTCGTTACCAATTTCTATTAGTCGTTGGCTCCATTAATGAAGTGCAGTGAATATCATATTTGGTTAGGGAAGAACAATTTTTGAAAAGTAGTGCTTTAGGATAATACACTACAAATACCTCGGACTATGCATTTTTTTTTCAAATACCGGAAAATATTTTTGGCGTCGGGGCTTCACATAAGCCCCCTAGTTAGCTAGGTCGGGATGTCTACTGTCTTTCCTCTAACTCCAGAAACAACATATTTTCTCTCTCTCTCTCTCGCTCTCTCTCTCTCGCTCTCTCTCTCTCTATTTCGCCAGTTGTTTTGTTCTTCAATAAGTCATATATGTATATATGACTTTAAAAAAAATAAATTCCTGGCTACACCTATGCAAGTCTTTAAATCGATAATTTGCAGCTTTTTGTTTATTAGGGAAAAACCATCGTCATCCTCATTTTATTATCATATATCATATATATATCATTATCATCATGAAAACGGATATCAGAATATAAAAACTCAATGTGTGTGTTATTTTACCTAATTAATCCAGCCTAACTGTATAATATATATATATATATATATATATATATATATATATATATAAATATATATATATATATATATATATATATATTCATAAATATCCGTTTTATGGTATAATACTAGTAAGGTACACAGAGATGCCACGCGCAGTAGGTCGGGAAAAAGGTTATGTGTCTTCCTAACGCCAATTCTATTTGAGATTTTCACGACAATCTAAACAATTTCGAGGACGCTAAACTGAACATCACTGTTGCCAACTACCTACAACTAAAAGATGACCTATAATAGAAACAATGAATTATCTCAATGCGTGACAGTTAATCTTAGTGCCAAATCTCCATTTTTACCGCCCGTTGTTTTGTTCTGCAATAAGTCGTAAGTCCTAGAGAGTGCAATACCTCCTTTATATTAAAGGTATTCTGTGCTACAAACAAAAGTTCTAAGAAAATGTAATTCTAATGAGCTTCAAAGTTCACAGCAAATAGATACATTTCAACAAATCTGCCTTATGAACTCTTCTTTTACCTTGTACACCGGACACAACAAAAAGCTTGTTATTTATAGGTTTTCCACCATGTATGAAAATCTCAAAAAATCGTCACGATGAAAGATCACGTGATTATCCAGAACGTTGGAGAAATGTCAAAATATAGTCTGATATAGTCAGATTGAAAGTCACGGTCGTCATGGCTACATTGTTTATCGATAGTCCCTTGGAAACTTTTCCGCTTTTTATTTTTTAATCTTCATAAAACTGAATCGATGCCTTCATAAAACTGAATCGATGCCTTCATAAAACTGAATCGATGCCTTCATAAAACTGAATCGATGCCTTTATAAAACTGAATCGATGCCTTCATAAAACTGAATCGATGCCTTTATAAAACTGAATCGATGCCTTCATAAAACTGAATCGATGCCTTCATAAAACTGAATCGATGCCTTCATAAAACTGAATCGATGCCTTTATAAAACTGAATCGATGCCTTTATAAAACTGAATCGATGCCTTCATAAAACTGAATCGATGCCTTCATAAAACTGAATCGATGCCTTCATAAAACTGAATCGATGCCTTCATAAAACTGAATCGATGCCTTCATAAAATTTAATCGATAATTTTATTGCAACTTGTATTTAAAATGCTCACAGGGCGCCTACGCAAGCCTTTTAGGGAGTCTGGCTTTAATGTTGTGGATTGGCATAGGCGCTGTCGTAGTGAAACCACCCCAAAAAGAAGCGCTCTACTTCACAAACAACTGCAATGAGAGCGCCTTTGGTCACAATTTGCTTAACAGGACTTTGTCTCCAGTGGACAGCAGGTAGAGCCTTTTAGTTTGTAGTGTTTTTTAACCTGCTTGTTAACTGCAGGCACCCCCGCCCCCTTTCCTGCTCTATTTGCTTCAAACACATAAGTTAGATGCATATGTAATTCAATAAAACAAGAAAAACATCAAAAAAATAGTTTGGATCAGTCATGTCATTAAATTTGTAATAGATCAAAACTAACAATAATAAATCTGTGCGATTAGAAATATTTTAACCAAATCTTTTTGTTTTGCGCAATTTCATGCTTTTAGTTTTCTCACTACGCTATGCTCCTATCACTTTCTTACTACGCTATGCTCCTATCACTTTCTCACTACGCTATGATCCTATCACTTTCTCACTACGCTATTCTCCTATCACTTTCTCACTACACTATGATCCTATCACTTGTCTGGACTAGTCGGAAAGGGGCAGGGAAGAAAGTAGCGAATATTTGGGGGATCATTTTTTAAATGAATTTTTCTAATTTAAAAAAAAAAAAATTAAAGGATGACCTGAATTCGAACTTGAGGACTAAAGCCTCTCCAGTTTTCTCAGGCCAATACGCTTACCAATTTTACCAGGAAAGTGCTTATGAAAATAGACGATTTTATTGTTGTCTATTGTTAGCTTCAAATTTTAAAGTGGCGACCTACAAAGTATCTACATATATAATTCTCTTCATGGCTCAAGAGTTTGGACACTCAAGAAGAAGTAAAGGAAAGATCACTCTTTTATTTCTGCAAGTCGGACGAACTAGAGTTACCCTACGAAGATAAGAAAAAAGGGGAGGGGGGAGAACAAGCAGTATTCACCCTTGACAAAATAGCAGGACCGGACCGTTGTGACCAAGAAAGATCACTTTTTTTAAAAATTTCTACTTCAAGTAAATTTAGCGGCGAAATAAAAAGGGAGGGGGGGAGAACAAGTAATCTACACTGTATTCACCCGACACTAAAATGTAATAAGTTATAAAATGGCTTAATTTAATAATTTAAACACCTAGAATTAGCGCGGGTCCTATGAAAGTTCGGAGCCCACTGCGTGCGCATAGATTGCAGTGGCCTAAGGCCGGCCCTGCAAAATAGCGGCCTATGCTACGCCGCCGGTCGACTAGTAAGGTATATCTCGTCTACATCAATACAGAACATCCCGTCTACATCAATACAGAACATCTCGCCTACATCAACACAGAAAATCTCGTCTTATCAATACAGAAAATCTCTCACCTTATCAGTGAAGTGCAATTTCTTTCCCATGTTTGAGATACCAAAAATAATAATTAACTACCAATAGTTAATTAACTAATTGTTTTTTTAATTGATTATTGTTTTGTCAGGTAAAATATATAATTATGCATAATTTTAGCTTGATCAAAGATTGGGTGTGGGAGCAATAATCGTGTACTTTTGACCAGACAGATAGAGTGAGTGATTGAACGGATGGACTGACAAGCAATTAGGAGGAATGCTGAAAATGAATAGATAGATAGATAGATAGATAGATAGATAGATAGATAGATAGATAGATAGATAGATAGATAGATTTATAGATTGATAGATTAATTGATTGATAGATACATTCATTGTAAACGAGGTTTCAGAGATTAGTCTAGATTGGACATATCATGTATAATCTGTTTCATTCAATTTTTAGTTATTTATGTTACATGTTTGTTTCTGCCTTACTCAGCAGTATTCCCTTGTATGACGTGTACACTTTATCCTATATGTGGTATGGTCTCACTGGATTCCTCGCTGCATTGGTGATTGGTACAATAGTTAGTCTAATCACAGGTATGATTTCAAACATGTTCAGCAATTCGTTATAATAGTGGCTGTGGCTAAAGGCAGAACTTCTTCAGGTAGAAAATAGCCTAAATTCCTAGCCTCTAATGTAACACCCTTCATCCTCATTGACGAGAACAAGATGGATGCTATCTAGTAATTTTACACTATTTTACCTGACGTTCTCGAGTAGAACATTAATCTCAGTGTCGTTCACCAATAATCTAACACCATTTTATGTGGTGTTATTATGTACCGTAAAACCTGTCTTAATTAAGCTAAAGGAATATGTACTTAATTTTAATGATGCTATAGTGCTGTAGTCCAGTTGTGCCCAAAATATGACCCTAGGGCTAAATCCGGCCCGCGATGCAGGTCTATCCGGCCCGTCAGAATTTCTGACAACAATACAATGGGAATGTAAAATATATGTTAAAAAATAACCGAACGGTGTTTTTGCTATTTTTAGTTGACTTCTTTTTGATAGCAACGTGAGTGGTAGCCTGCTGGTCAACATTGGAGTGTTGATGAAATGGAAATGCTGAACAAAAACTTGCCTTTGAGTGGACACAATAAAAAAAAAGTGAACAGATTTTTACTTTTTGTACCACACAACTAAAGTATTTTGCTTTTAACACAAGTCTCTGTGATGTTACCCATTGATCGAAAACAAGACTGCGATGTTATCCATTCATTGAACACAAGTCTCTGTGATGTTACCCATTCGTTGAACACAAGTCTCAACGATGTTACCCATTCATTGAACACGTCTCTGTGATGTTACCCATTCGTTGAACACAAGTCTCAACCATGTTACCCATTCATTGAACACACGTCTCAGTAATGTAAACCCAGCGATGTTATCCATTTATATCAGACGTGTTACTGTATTTTTATCCAGGTGTCCAAAAGCCAAAAGATGTCGATCCTAAATTAATCTGTCCATTTTTCGATATTGTTTACCCCTTCGCTCTGTTGCCAGAATGTATCAGAAAACCATTGCGCTTTGGAGTGGATCATTCCAATGTAAGTCCAGTGTGACCTTGTCAACGTCCTTCAATTTGTGTAACCTTTCATCTTTCTCCTTGGTTTTTCTACTTCGTCATTCAATTCTCGTCAAACAACATCTTGCCTACATCAACAAAGAAAATCTCGTCTACATCAATACAGAACATCCCGTCTACATCAATACAGAACATCTCGCCTACAGCAATACAGAACATCTCGTCTTATCAATACAGAAAATTTCGTCTTCATCAATACAAAACATCTCAACTACATCAATACAGAACATCTTGCCTACAACAATACAGAAAATCTCATCTACATCAATACAGAACATCTCAAAAACATCAATACAGAACATCTCGCCTACATCAACACAAAACATCTCGTCTACATCAATACAGAACATCTCGTCTACATCAATACAGAAAATCTCGTCTTATCAATACAGAAAATCTCGTCTACATCAATACAGAACATCTCAACTACATCAATACAGAACATCTCGCCTACATCAATACAGAACATCTCGCCTACATAAACACAGAACATCTCGTCTACATCAATACAGAACATCTCAACTACATCAATATAGAACATCTCGCCTACATCAACACAGAAAATCTCGTCTTATCAATACAGAAAATCTCGTCTACATCAATACAGGACATCTCAACTACATCAACACAGAACATCTCGCCTACATCAATACAGAAAATCTCTTTCTACATCAATACAAAACATCTCGCCTACATCAATACAGAACATCTCGCCTACATCAACACATAACATCTCGTCTACATCAATACAGAACATCCCGTCTACATCAATACAGAACATCTCGCCTACATCAATACAGAAAATCTCGTCTTATCAATACAGAAAATCTCGTCTATATCAACACAGAACATCTCGTCTACATTAAAATAGAACATCTCGCCTACATCAACACAGAACATCTCGCGTACATCAATACCGAACATCTCGCCTACATCAACACAGAACATCTCGTCTACATCAATACGGAACATCTCGTCTACATCAATACAGAACATCTCGCCTACATCAATACAGAACATCTCGCCTCTATCAATACAGAACATCTCGTCTACATCATTACTGAACATCTTGTCTACATCAATACAGAACATCTCCCCTTAATCAATACAGAACATCTCGTCTACATCAATACGGATTATCTCGCCTACATCAATACAGAACATCTCATCTACATCAATACAGAACATCTCGCCTACATCAATACAGAACATTTCCCCTTTATCAATACAGAACATCTCGTCTACATCAATACAGAACATCTCCCCTACATCAATACAGAACATCTCGTCTACATCGATACAGAACATCTCGTCTACATCACTACAAGACATCTAAACTACATCAATACAGAATATCTCGCCTACATCAATACAGAACATCTCGCCTACATTAATACAGAACATCCCGTCTACATCAATACAGAACATCTCACCTACATTAATACAGAACATCTCGCCTACATCAATACAGAACATCTCGTCTTATCAATACAGAAAATCTCGTCTATATCAACACAGAACATCTCGTCTACATTAAAATAAAACATCTCGCCTACATCAACACAGAACATCTCGCCTACATCAATACAGAACATCTCGCCTACATCAATACAGAACATCTCGCCTACATCAACACAGAACATCTCGTCTACATCAATACAGAACATCCCGTCTACATCAATACAGAACATCTCGTCTTAACAATACAGAAAATCTCGTTTACATCAATACAGAACATCTCAACTACATCATTACAGAACATCTCGCCTACATCAATACAGAATATCTCAACTACATCAACACAGAACATCTCGTCTACATTAAAATAGAACATCTCGCCTACATCAACACAGAACATCTCGCTTACATCAATACCGAACATCTCGTTTACATCAACACAGAACATCTCACCTACATCAATACAGAACATATCGTTTATATCAATTCAGAACATATCGTATACATCAATACAGAACATCTTGTCTACATCAATACAGAACATCTCGCCTACATCAATACCGAACATCTCGCTTACATCAACACAGAACATCTCGCCTACATCAATACAGAACATCTTGCCTATATCAATACAGAACATCTCGTCTACATCAATACAGAACATCTCGTCTACATCAATACAGAACATCTGGTCTACATCAATACAGAACATCTGGTCTACATCAATACAGAACATCTCGTCTACATTAACACAGAACATCTCGCCTACATCAACACAGAACATTTCGCCTACATCAATACAGAACATTTCCGCTTTATCAATACAGAATATCTAGTCTACATCAATACAGAACATCTCCCCTACATGAATACAGAACATTTCGTCTTATCAATACAGAAAATCTCGTCTACATCACTACAGAAAATCTCAACTACATCAATACAGAATATCTCGCCTACATCAATACAGAACATCTCAACTACATCAATACAGAACATCTCGTCTACATCAATACAGAACATCTCTACTACATCAATACAGAACATCTCGCCTACAATAACAGAGAACATCTCGCCTAAATCAATACAGAACATCTCGTCTACATCAATACAGAACATCCCGTCTACATTAATACAGAACATCTCGCCTACATCAACGCAGAACATCTCGTCTAAATCAATACAGAACATCTCGCCTACATCAATACAGAACATCTCGCCTACATCAACACAGAACATCTTGTCTACATCAATACAGAACATCCCGTCTACATCAATACAGAACATCTCGTCTTAACAATACAGAAAATCTCGTCTACATCAATACAGAACATCTCAACTACATCATTACAGAACATCTCGCCTACATAAATACAGAAAATCTCAACTTCATCAATACAGAACATCTCGCCTACATCAACAAAGAACATCTCGTCTACATCAATACAGAACATCTCAACTACATCAACACAGAACATCTCGTCTACATTAAAAAAGAACATCTCGCCTACATCAATACAGAACATTTCCCCTTTATCAATACAGAACATCTAATCTACATCAATACAGAACATCTCCCCTACAAGAATACAGAACATTTCGTCTTATCAATACAGAAAATCTCGTCTACATCACTACAGAAAATCTCAACTACATCAATACAGAATATCTCGCCTACATCAATACAGAACATCTCAACTACATCAATACAGAACATCTCGTCTACATCAATACATAACATCTCTACTACATCAATACAGAACATCTCGCCTATATCAACACAGAACATCTCGTCTAAATCAATACAGAACATCTCGTCTACATCAATACAGAACATCTCGCCTACATCAACACAGAACATCTCGTCTACATCAATACAGAACATCCCGTCTACATCAATACAGAACATCTCAACTACATCATTACAGAACATCTTGCCTACATAGATACAGAACATCTCGCCTCTATCAATACAGATCATCTCGTCTACATCAATACAGAACATCTCAACTACATCAACACAGAACATCTCGTCTACATTAAAATAGAACATCTCGCCTACATCAACACAGAACATCTCGCTTACATCAATACCGAACATCTCGCCTACATCAACACAGAACATCTCACCTACATCAATACAGAACATATTGCCTATATCAATACCGAACATCTCGCTTACATCAACACAGAACATCTCGCCTACATCAATACCGAACATCTCGCTTACATCAACACAGAACATCTCGCCTACATCGATACAGAACATCTCACCTACATCAATACAGAACATCTTGCCTATATCAATACAGAACATCTCGTCTACATCAATACAGAACATCTCGTCTACATCAATACACAATATCTGGTCTACATCAATACAGAACATCTGGTCTACATCAATACAGAACATCTCGTCTACATTAACACAGAACATCTCGCCTACATCAACACAGAACATTTCGCCTACATCAATACAGAACATTTCCCCTTTATCAATACAGAACATCTAGTCTACATCAATACAGAACATCTCCCCTACATGAATACAGAACATTTCGTCTTATCAATACAGAAAATCTCGTCTACATCACTACAGAAAATCTCAACTACATCAATACAGAACATCTCGTCTACATCAATACGGAACATCTAGCCTACATCAATACAGAACATCTCATCTACATCAATACAGAACATCTCACCTACATCAATAAAGAACATCTTGCCTATATCAATACAGAACATCTCGTCTACATCAATACAGAACATCTCGTCTACATCAATACAGAACATCTCGTCTACATTCACACAGAACATCTCGCCTACATCAACACAGAACATCTCGCCTACATCAATACCGAACATCTCGCCTACATCAATACAGAACATCTCGCTTATATCAATACAGAGCATCTCGCCTACATTAATACGGAACATCTCGCCTACATTAATACAGAACATCCCGTCTACATCAATACAGAACATCTCGTCTTAACAATACAGAAAATCTCGTTTACATCAATACAGAACATCTCAACTACATCATTACAGAACATCTCGCCTACATCAATACAGAATATCTCAACTACATCAACACAGAACATCTCGTCTACATTAAAATAGAACATCTCGCCTACATCAACACAGAACATCTCTCTTACATCAATACCGAACATCTCGTTTACATCAACACAGAACATCTCACCTACATCAATACAGAACATATCGTTTATATCAATTCAGAACATATCGTATACATCAATACAGAACATCTTGTCTACATCAATACAAAACATCTCGTCTACATTAACACACAACATCTCTCCTACATCAATACAGAACATCTCGCCTACATCAATACCGAACATCTCGCTTACATCAACACAGAACATCTCGCCTACATCAATACAGAACATCTTGCCTATATCAATACAGAACATCTCGTCTACATCAATACAGAACATCTCGTCTACATCAATACAGAACATCTGGTCTACATCAATACAGAACATCTGGTCTACATCAATACAGAACATCTCGTCTACATTAACACAGAACATCTCGCCTACATCAACACAGAACATTTCGCCTACATCAATACAGAACATTTCCCCTTTATCAATACAGAATATCTAGTCTACATCAATACAGAACATCTCCCCTACATGAATACAGAACATTTCGTCTTATCAATACAGAAAATCTCGTCTACATCACTACAGAAAATCTCAACTACATCAATACAGAATATCTCGCCTACATCAATACAGAACATCTCAACTACATCAATACAGAACATCTCGTCTACATCAATACAGAACATCTCTACTACATCAATACAGAACATCTCGCCTACAATAACAGAGAACATCTCGCCTAAATCAATACAGAACATCTCGTCTACATCAATACAGAACATCCCGTCTACATTAATACAGAACATCTCGCCTACATCAACGCAGAACATCTCGTCTAAATCAATACAGAACATTTCGCCTACATCAATACAGAACATCTCGCCTACATCAACACAGAACATCTTGTCTACATCAATACAGAACATCCCGTCTACATCAATACAGAACATCTCGTCTTAACAATACAGAAAATCTCGTCTACATCAATACAGAACATCTCAACTACATCATTACAGAACATCTCGCCTACATAAATACAGAAAATCTCAACTTCATCAATACAGAACATCTCGCCTACATCAACAAAGAACATCTCGTCTACATCAATACAGAACATCTCAACTACATCAACACAGAACATCTCGTCTACATTAAAAAAGAACATCTCGCCTACATCAATACAGAACATTTCCCCTTTATCAATACAGAACATCTAATCTACATCAATACAGAACATCTCCCCTACAAGAATACAGAACATTTCGTCTTATCAATACAGAAAATCTCGTCTACATCACTACAGAAAATCTCAACTACATCAATACAGAATATCTCGCCTACATCAATACAGAACATCTCAACTACATCAATACAGAACATCTCGTCTACATCAATACATAACATCTCTACTACATCAATACAGAACATCTCGCCCTTTCAACACAGAACATCTCGTCTAAATCAATACAGAACATCTCGTCTACATCAATACAGAACATCCCGTCTACATTAATACAGAACATCTCGCCTACATCAACGCAGAACATCTCGTCTAAATCAATACAGAACATCTCGCCTACATCAATACAGAACATCTCGCCTACATCAACACAGAACATCTCGTCTACATCAATACAGAACATCCCGTCTACATCAATACAGAACATCTCGTCTTAACAAAACAGAAAATCTCGTCTACATCAATACAGAACATCTCAACTACATCATTACAGAACATCTCGCCTACATCAATACAGAAAATCTCAACTTCATCAATACAGAACATCTCGCCTACATCAACAAAGAACATCTCGTCTACATCAATACAGAACATCTCAACTACATCAACACAGAACATCTCGTCTACATTAAAAAAGAACATCTCGCCTACATCAATACAGAACATTTCCCCTTTATCAATACAGAACATCTAATCTACATCAATACAGAACATCTCCCCTACAAGAATACAGAACATTTCGTCTTATCAATACAGAAAATCTCGTCTACATCACTACAGAAAATCTCAACTACATCAATACAGAACATCTCGTCTACATCAACACAGAACATCTCGTCTAAATCAATACAGAACATCTCGTCTACATCAATACAGAACATCCCGTCTACATTAATACAGAACATCTCGCCCACATCAACGAAGAACATCTCGTCTAAATCAATACAGAACATCTCGCCTACATCAATACAGAACATCTCGCCTACATCAACACAGAACATCTCGTCTACATCAATACAGAACATCCCGTCTACATCAATACAGAACATCTCAACTACATCATTACAGAACATCTTGCCTACATAGATACAGAACATCTCGCCTCTATCAATACAGATCATCTCGTCTACATCAATACCGAACATCTCGCTTACATCAACACAGAACATCTCGCCTACATCAATACCGAACATCTCGCTTACATCAACACAGAACATCTCGCCTACATCGATACAGAACATCTCACCTACATCAATACAGAACATCTTGCCTATATCAATACAGAACATCTCGTCTACATCAATACAGAACATCTCGTCTACATCAATACACAATATCTGGTCTACATCAATACAGAACATCTGGTCTACATCAATACAGAACATCTCGTCTACATTAACACAGAACATCTCGCCTACATCAACACAGAACATTTCGCCTACATCAATACAGAACATTTCCCCTTTATCAATACAGAACATCTAGTCTACATCAATACAGAACATCTCCCCTACATGAATACAGAACATTTCGTCTTATCAATACAGAAAATCTCGTCTACATCACTACAGAAAATTTCAACTACATCAATACAGAACATCTCGTCTACATCAATACGGAACATCTAGCCTACATCAATACAGAACATCTCATCTACATCAATACAGAACATCTCACCTACATCAATAAAGAACATCTTGCCTATATCAATACAGAACATCTCGTCTACATCAATACAGAACATCTCGTCTACATCAATACAGAACATCTCGTCTACATTCACACAGAACATCTCGCCTACATCAACACAGAACATCTCGCCTACATCAATACCGAACATCTCGCCTACATCAATACAGAACATCTCGCTTATATCAATACAGAGCATCTCGCCTACATTAATACGGAACATCTCGCCTACATTAATACAGAACATCCCGTCTACATCAATACAGAACATCTCGTCTTAACAATACAGAAAATCTCGTTTACATCAATACAGAACATCTCAACTACATCATTACAGAACATCTCGCCTACATCAATACAGAATATCTCAACTACATCAACACAGAACATCTCGTCTACATTAAAATAGAACATCTCGCCTACATCAACACAGAACATCTCGCTTACATCAATACCGAACATCTCGTTTACATCAACACAGAACATCTCACCTACATCAATACAGAACATATCGTTTATATCAATTCAGAACATATCGTATACATCAATACAGAACATCTTGTCTACATCAATACAAAACATCTCGTCTACATTAACACACAACATCTCTCCTACATCAATACAGAACATCTCGCCTACATCAATACCGAACATCTCGCTTACATCAACACAGAACATCTCGCCTACATCAATACAGAACATCTTGCCTATATCAATACAGAACATCTCGTCTACATCAATACAGAACATCTCGTCTACATCAATACAGAACATCTGGTCTACATCAATACAGAACATCTGGTCTACATCAATACAGAACATCTCGTCTACATTAACACAGAACATCTCGCCTACATCAACACAGAACATTTCGCCTACATCAATACAGAACATTTCCCCTTTATCAATACAGAATATCTAGTCTACATCAATACAGAACATCTCCCCTACATGAATACAGAACATTTCGTCTTATCAATACAGAAAATCTCGTCTACATCACTACAGAAAATCTCAACTACATCAATACAGAATATCTCGCCTACATCAATACAGAACATCTCAACTACATCAATACAGAACATCTCGTCTACATCAATACAGAACATCTCTACTACATCAATACAGAACATCTCGCCTACAATAACAGAGAACATCTCGCCTAAATCAATACAGAACATCTCGTCTACATCAATACAGAACATCCCGTCTACATTAATACAGAACATCTCGCCTACATCAACGCAGAACATCTCGTCTAAATCAATACAGAACATTTCGCCTACATCAATACAGAACATCTCGCCTACATCAACACAGAACATCTTGTCTACATCAATACAGAACATCCCGTCTACATCAATACAGAACATCTCGTCTTAACAATACAGAAAATCTCGTCTACATCAATACAGAACATCTCAACTACATCATTACAGAACATCTCGCCTACATAAATACAGAAAATTTCAACTTCATCAATACAGAACATCTCGCCTACATCAACAAAGAACATCTCGTCTACATCAATACAGAACATCTCAACTACATCAACACAGAACATCTCGTCTACATTAAAAAAGAACATCTCGCCTACATCAATACAGAACATTTCCCCTTTATCAATACAGAACATCTAATCTACATCAATACAGAACATCTCCCCTACAAGAATACAGAACATTTCGTCTTATCAATACAGAAAATCTCGTCTACATCACTACAGAAAATCTCAACTACATCAATACAGAATATCTCGCCTACATCAATACAGAACATCTCAACTACATCAATACAGAACATCTCGTCTACATCAATACATAACATCTCTACTACATCAATACAGAACATCTCGCCCTTTCAACACAGAACATCTCGTCTAAATCAATACAGAACATCTCGTCTACATCAATACAGAACATCCCGTCTACATTAATACAGAACATCTCGCCTACATCAACGCAGAACATCTCGTCTAAATCAATACAGAACATCTCGCCTACATCAATACAGAACATCTCGCCTACATCAACACAGAACATCTCGTCTACATCAATACAGAACATCCCGTCTACATCAATACAGAACATCTCGTCTTAACAAAACAGAAAATCTCGTCTACATCAATACAGAACATCTCAACTACATCATTACAGAACATCTCGCCTACATCAATACAGAAAATCTCAACTTCATCAATACAGAACATCTCGCCTACATCAACAAAGAACATCTCGTCTACATCAATACAGAACATCTCAACTACATCAACACAGAACATCTCGTCTACATTAAAAAAGAACATCTCGCCTACATCAATACAGAACATTTCCCCTTTATCAATACAGAACATCTAATCTACATCAATACAGAACATCTCCCCTACAAGAATACAGAACATTTCGTCTTATCAATACAGAAAATCTCGTCTACATCACTACAGAAAATCTCAACTACATCAATACAGAATATCTCGCCTACATCAATACAGAACATCTCAACTACATCAATACAGAACATCTCGTCTACATCAATACAGAACATCTCGCCTACATCAACACATAACATCTCGTCTACATCAATACAGAACATCTTGCCTACATAGATACAGAACATCTCGCCTCTATCAATACAGATCATCTCGTCTACATCAATACAGAACATCTCAACTACATCAACACAGAACATCTCGTCTACATTAAAATAGAACATCTCGCCTACATCAACACAGAACATCTCGCTTACATCAATACCGAACATCTCGCCTACATCAACACAGAACATCTCACCTACATCAATACAGAACATATTGCCTATATCAATACCGAACATCTCGCTTACATCAACACAGAACATCTCGCCTACATCAATACCGAACATCTCGCTTACATCAACACAGAACATCTCGCCTACATTGATACAGAACATCTCACCTACATCAATACAGAACATCTTGCCTATATCAATACAGAACATCTCGTCTACATCAATACAGAACATCTCGTCTACATCAATACACAATATCTGGTCTACATCAATACAGAACATCTGGTCTACATCAATACAGAACATCTCGTCTACATTAACACAGAACATCTCGCCTACATCAACACAGAACATTTCGCCTACATCAATACAGAACATTTCCCCTTTATCAATACAGAACATCTAGTCTACATCAATACAGAACATCTCCCCTACATGAATACAGAACATTTCGTCTTATCAATACAGAAAATCTCGTCTACATCACTACAGAAAATCTCAACTACATCAATACAGAACATCTCGTCTACATCAATACGGAACATCTAGCCTACATCAATACAGAACATCTCATCTACATCAATACAGAACATCTCACCTACATCAATAAAGAACATCTTGCCTATATCAATACAGAACATCTCGTCTACATCAATACAGAACATCTCGTCTACATCAATACAGAACATCTCGTCTACATTCACACAGAACATCTCGCCTACATCAACACAGAACATCTCGCCTACATCAATACCGAACATCTCGCCTACATCAATACAGAACATCTCGCTTATATCAATACAGAGCATCTCGCCTACATTAATACGGAACATCTCGCCTACATTAATACAGAACATCTAGTCTACATCAATATAAAACATCTCCCATCCATCAATACAGAACATCTCGCCTTCATTAATACAGAAAATCTCCGCTACATCAATACAGAACATCTCCCCTTCATCAATACAGAACATCTCGCCTACATCAATTCATAACATCTAGTCTACATCAATACAGAACATTTCGTCTACATCAATACAGAACATCTAGTCTACATCAATATAGAACATCTCCCATACATCAATACAGAACATCTCGACTTCATCAATACAAAACATCTCCCCTTCATCAATACAGAACATCTCGTCTACATCAATACAGAATATATCCCCTTTATCAATACAGAACATCTCCCCTTCATCAATACAGAACATCTCGTCTACATCAATACGGAACATCTCGCCTACATCAATACAGATCATCTCATCTACATCAATACAGAACATCTCGCCTACATCAATACAGAACATTTCCCCTTTATCAATACAGAACATCTCGTCTACATCAATACACAACATCTAGTCTACATCAATACAGAACATCTCGCCTACATCAATACAGAACTTCTCGCCTACATCAATACCGAACATCTCGCCTACATCAACACAGAACATCTCGCCTACATCAATACAGAACATCTCACCTACATCAATACAGAACATCTCGTTTATATCAACACAGAACATATCGTATACATCAATACAGAACATCTCGTCTACATCAATACACAACATCTAGTCTACATCAATACAGAACATCTCGCCTACATCAATACAGAACATCTCGCCTACATCAATACCGAACATCTCGCCTACATCAACACAGAACATCTCGCCTACATCAATACAGAACATCTCACCTACATCAATACAGAACATCTCGTTTATATCAATACAGAACATATCGTATACATCAATACAGAACATCTCGTCTACATCATTACTGAACATCTTGTCTACATCAGTACAGAACATCTCCCCTTCATCAATACAGAACATCTCGTCTACATCAATACGGAACATCTAGCCTACATCAATACAGAACATCTCATCTACATCAATACAGAACATCTCACCTACATCAATAAAGAACATCTTGCCTATATCAATACAGAACATCTCGTCTACATCAATACAGAACATCTCGTCTACATTAATACAGAACATCTCGTCTACATTCACAGAGAACATCTCGCCTACATCAACACAGAACATCTCGCCTACATCAATTCATAACATCTAGTCTACATCAATACAGAACATTTCGTCTACATCAATATAGAACATCTCCCATACATTAATACAGAACATCTCGACTTCATCAATACAAAACATCTCCCCTTCATCAATACAGAACATCTCGTCTACATCAATACAGAACATTTCCCCTTTATCAATACAGAACATCTCGTCTACATCAATACAGAACATCTCCCCTACATCAATACAGAACATCTCGCCTACATCAATACAGAACATCTCGCCTACATCAACACAGAACATCTCGCCTACATTAACACAGAAAATCTCGCCTACATCAATACAGAACATCTCGACTATATCAATACAGAACATCTCGACTATATCAATACAGAACATCTCACCTACATTAATACAGAACATCTCGCCTACATCAATACAGAACATCTCGCCTACATCAATACAGAACATTTCGTCTACATCAATACAGAACATTTCGTCTACATTAATACAGAACATCTAGTCTACATCAATATAGAACATCTCCCATCCATCAATACAGAACATCTCACCTACATTAATACAGAACATCTCGCCTACATCAATACAGAACATCTCGTCTACATCAATACAGAACATTTCGTCTACATCAATACAGAACATTTCGTCTACATTAATACAGAACATCTAGTCTATATCAATATAGAACATCTCCCATCCATCAATACAGAACATCTCCCCTTCATCAATACAGAACATCTCGTCTACATCAATACGGAACATCTCGCCTACATCAATACCGAACATCTCGCCTACATCAACACAGAACATCTCGCCTACATCAATACAGAACATCTCACCTACATCAATACAGAACATCTCGTTTATATCAACACAGAACATATCGTATACATCAATACAGAACATCTCGTCTACATCAATACACAACATCTAGTCTACATCAATACAGAACATCTCGCCTACATCAATACAGAACATCTCGCCTACATCAATACCGAACATCTCGCCTACATCAACACAGAACATCTCGCCTACATCAATACAGAACATCTCACCTACATCAATACAGAACATCTCGTTTATATCAATACAGAACATATCGTATACATCAATACAGAACATCTCGTCTACATCATTACTGAACATCTTGTCTACATCAGTACAGAACATCTCCCCTTCATCAATACAGAACATCTCGTCTACATCAATACGGAACATCTAGCCTACATCAATACAGAACATCTCATCTACATCAATACAGAACATCTCACCTACATCAATAAAGAACATCTTGCCTATATCAATACAGAACATCTCGTCTACATCAATACAGAACATCTCGTCTACATCAATACAGAACATCTCGTCTACATTCACACAGAACATCTCGCCTACATCAACACAGAACATCTCGCCTACATCAATTCATAACATCTAGTCTACATCAATACAGAACATTTCGTCTACATCAATATAGAACATCTCCCATACATTAATACAGAACATCTCGACTTCATCAATACAAAACATCTCCCCTTCATCAATACAGAACATCTCGTCTACATCAATACAGAACATTTCCCCTTTATCAATACAGAACATCTCGTCTACATCAATACAGAACATCTCCCCTACATCAATACAGAACATCTCGCCTACATCAATACAGAACATCTCGCCTACATCAACACAGAACATCTCGCCTACATTAACACAGAAAATCTCGCCTACATCAATACAGAACATCTCGACTATATCAATACAGAACATCTCGACTATATCAATACAGAACATCTCACCTACATTAATACAGAACATCTCGCCTACATCAATACAGAACATCTCGCCTACATCAATACAGAACATTTCGTCTACATCAATACAGAACATTTCGTCTACATTAATACAGAACATCTAGTCTACATCAATATAGAACATCTCCCATCCATCAATACAGAACATCTCACCTACATTAATACAGAACATCTCGCCTACATCAATACAGAACATCTCGTCTACATCAATACAGAACATTTCGTCTACATCAATACAGAACATTTCGTCTACATTAATACAGAACATCTAGTCTATATCAATATAGAACATCTCCCATCCATCAATACAGAACATCTCGCCTTCATTAATACAGAACATCTCGCCTACATCAGTACAGAAAATCTCCCCTATATCAATACAGAACATCTCCCCTTCATCAATACAGAACATCTCGCCTACATCAATTCATAACATCTAGTCTACATCAATACAGAACATTTCGTCTACATCAATACAGAACATCTAGTCTACATCAATATAGAACATCTCCCATACATCAATACAGAACATCTCGACTTCATCAATACAGAACATCTCCCCTTCATCAATACAGAACATCTCGTCTACATCAATACAGAACATCTCCCCTTCATCAATACAGAACATCTCCCCTTCATTAATAAAGAACATCTCGTCTACATCAATACAGAACATCTCCCCTTCATCAATACAGAACATCTCCCCTTCATCAATACAGAACAACTTGGCTACATCAATACAGAAAATACCGTCTCAAATCTTTGTCTATCACTTATTGAAAGCCATAAATTTGAAAAATAGGATACAAAATACAAGGAAACAAGTAAAGTGAATGACGATATATGTTGCTGTTTGTTGTTGTTGTTGTTTTGTGTTGATGCTGTTTCGTTTTTCTGTGCTGATGTTGTTTGATTGTAGTTTTGTGGTTTTTATTTAGTGTTTCTGCTGTTTTGTCTTGTTGTGCTGGTTTATTGTTGTTGCTGTTGGTGTTTTGTGTTGTTTTGCCAACCAGCTATCTTTAAATATTACATCTCACGTGGTTTCAGTTCACTGTTGTTAAGAAGACAAGCTTAGAGAAGTAGGAGGAATGAAATATCTAGACTTCAGTGCTATTGAAAAAATTTAAGTGTCATTAGTATGAAATTACAAAATGAAATCTAAAGCCTGAACTAATTTAGCTGTAATCTAAAAACAGTTTATGTTATAATTTAACTTCAAGAAAAAGGCGTATCGTCTTCCCGTTTCTCCATATCTAACATCACAGACTCAGAGAAATGGATGGTTAACATTTCCACAGAATTGCCACCTTATTTGAAAAGATGGTCCTGGTAGTGTATTGTTATCCAATTATATATTTATATAGTTTCAAAAGAAAGCGGTCAGCTAAAATAATCAATGAGGACGTGGTGCGAAGAGCAGGATGCCAGGACATTCGCTCATGTTATCAGCAGCAGACGCCTTGGCTGGCTTGGACATGTTCATAAAATGCCAGTAGCTCGACTTCCACAAGACATTCTGTATGGCGATCTAATAGAAGGCAGGAGAGCCGCTGGGCTCCCACTTTTAATGTATACTCATGTGTGTAAACGGGACATGAAACGCTTCAAAATTGACACCAGCAGTTGGGAAAATGGGGCACTAGATAAATCCACATGTAGAGCGAGCATTAAGCATCTGGATTACAGATGGCACACAAGAAGTAAAAAGAAGGGTGAAAGTGCTTCTTCGGCGTCTAGAATTACAGATGCCCAAAGATTGGCCTCTTAAGCCACATAAAAAAATCGTCTCTTAAGACGTAAAATACAACGGAAGACAGATTACTGACACACACTCCTCCTCTCCAGATTACTGACACACACTCCTCCTCTCCAGATTACTGACACACACTCCTCCTGTCTAGAATAATGACACACACTCCTCCTCTCCAGATTACTGACACACACTCCTCCTCTCCAGATTACTGACACACACTCCTCCTGTCTAGAATACTGACACACACTCCTCCTCTCTTAATTTCTGACTCACTCTTTTCCCCTTTACATACCTGCATCCCATATCAATCCCCACATCTCTTCAGTTTCACTCTAATGCTCCTCTCCTCCACATTTCTGCCTCACTCTCCTAACTTCCACATTTCTGCCTCACTCTCCTCACTTCCACATTTCTGACTCACTCTCCTCACTTCCACATTTCTGCCTCACTCTCCTCACTTCCACATTTCTGCCTCACTCTCCTCACTTTCACATTTCCGCCTCACTGTCACTCTCCGATGTCTAAGGTTTAGGTAAGTGCCACACTTCTGTTTGCCAGTGAAAACGTCTTGTAGCAATTATGTGAATACTTTAATATCTTTGTAGAAAGAGAAATGTCTAGAAATAGGGAAAAGAATCAACAAAAAGTACAATTTGAACTTTTTCATTCATTTTGTCGAATTACAATATTCTTTTGTTTTGTGTTCAATTGAGCTGATGTATCTTGTGTTGTGCTAAATAAAGGTGATGTATCTTGTGTTGTGTTAAATAAAGGTGATGCTAGCTTAATGTTGTGTAACTTGTGTCGTGTTAATATTGTGTTCTAAAAACTTAAGCTGATATTTCCTTTAGCAAGACAACATTCCAAGTGACACCTTTTCTTTTATCGTCTAGCAGAAAGAAGAAATGTCCTCATTGATGGAGCTAGACCGATCCAAACACTACATCGAAGAAGAAACAGGGACTCCCTCAAATGAGTTTTTAAACCCCAGTCCACGTAGCTTAGGCACCGTGCCTTCTTTGAATATCAAAGACCTGTGGTCATCTTCGCCGCCTATGCATGTAATCTTGTTCAACTCAACCCCTCGAAACTCGGAACCAGCTGAAGGGACGTACTTCTGAAGTTGTTATCAATGTCTTACAAGATGCAATAACTCTTCAGTCCAGCCTCGAACAAAAGACATTGTCATCTTGTCATTGTCATCTTGTCATTGTCATCTTGTCATTGTCATCTTGTCATTGTCATCTTGTCATTGTCATCTTGTCATTGTCATCTTGTCATTGTCATCTTATCATTGTCATCTTGTCATTGTCATCTTGTCATTGTCATCTTGTCATTGTCATCTTGTCATTGTCATCTTGTCATTGTCATCTTGTCATTGTCATCTTGTCATTGTCATCTTGTCATTGTCATCTTGTCATTGTCATCTTGTCATTGTCATCTTGTCATTGTCATCTTGTCATTGTCATCTTGTCATTGTCATCTTGTCATTGTCATCTTGTCATTGTCATCTTGTCATCTTGTCACTGTCATCTTGTCACTGTCATTGTGTCATTGCGTCTTGTCATTGTCGTCTTGTTATTGTCGTCTTGTCATTGTCGTCTTGTCATTGTCATCTTGTCATTGTCATCTTGTCATTGTCATCTTGTCATTGTCATCTTATCATTGTCATCTTGTCATTGTCATCTTGTCATTGTCATCTTGTCATTGTCATCTTGTCATTGTCATCTTGTCATTGTCATCTTGTCATTGTCATCTTGTCATTGTCATCTTGTCATTGTCATCTTGTCATTGTCATCTTGTCATTGTCATCTTGTCATTGTCATCTTGTCATTGTCATCTTGTCATTGTCATCTTGTCATTGACATCTTGTCATTGACATCTTCACATTGTCATCTTGTCATTGTCATCTTGTCATTGTCATCTTGTCATTGTCATCTTGTCATTGTCATCTTGTCATTGTCATCTTGTCATTGTCATCTTGTCATTGTCATCTTGTCACTGTCATCTTGTCACTGTCATCTTGTCACTGTCATCTTGTCACTGTCATCTTGTCACTGTCATTGTGTCATTGCGTCTTGTTATTGTCGTCTTGTTATTGTCGTCTTGTCATTGTCATCTTGTCATTGTCCTCTTGTCACTGTCATCTTGTCACTGTCATTGTGTCATTGCGTCTTGTTATTGTCGTCTTGTTATTGTCGTCTTGTCATTGTCATCTTGTCATTGTCATCTTGTCGTTGTCATCTTGTCGTTGTCATCTTGTCGTTGTCATCTTGTCGTTGTCATCTTGTCATTGTCATCTTGTCATTGTCATCTTGTCATTGTCATCTTGTCATTGTCATCTTGTCATTGTCATCTTGTCATTGTCATCTTGTCATTGTCATCTTGTCATTGTCATCTTGTCATTGTCATCTTGTCATTGTCATCTTGTCATTGTCATCTTGTCATTGTCATCTTGTCATTGTCATCTTGTCATTGTCATCTTGTCATTGTCATCTTGTCATTGTCATCTTGTCATTGTCATCTTGTCATTGTCATCTTGTCATTGTCATCTTGTCATTGTCATCTTTTCATTGTCATCTTTTCATTGTCATTCCGTCTTTGTGACATCGAGTTCATACAAAGACACAAACTATATTTGTAACGATGTTTTGAGACGCAAAGAAACAGCTAATCTGGGGTATGGGTGCCGGAGCTCGGCGTTTTTAGCGCAGCTGTTTTGGTGCAGTGATCAATGTGATGCGAGCAGTTTTGGCGCCGGACATTTTGGCGCTAAATGCTTTAAGACACATTATATATGTAATGTTCGTTTTATTATGCATTTATAAAGAGGGATACATTTTTATATATTTTGTATGTGTGTTTGTGTTTACATGTGTTTGTGTGTGTGTAGAAAAAAATATTTTTTGTCCATTACATTTTAGGTTTGTATTTTAGTCTGTTGTGAAATTACTTTACGTAGAAACCTCTTTGTTTTTGTTTTTTTATTATTTATTATTAAACTTCTATAAGAGAGACAAACATTTTCCAAACTAATCTACAATGTCCTGTTTAGAAAACAAATGAAAAGGTTTAATGTCAATAAAAACAATGCTCGATGTTGATTGCCATAAAGTAAGAGACAACTATTACAAAGTTTAGAATGTGTTCGGAGAGAAATATAAAGTAAGAGATAACTATTACAAAGTTTAGAATGTGTTCGGAGAGAAACACAATGCCTTAAATAAATTTGCAACATATTAGACAATATTCAAATTAAATTTAAAAAGTTGTGATGATTGTATGTAGACTTTACAAAGGTAATCAAAATGCAGCATTTTTGAAATTCAAAGCGAGCTCTGCATTTATTTATTTTAACAGTAACATAAACAAAGGAAGTCATTCATGTTAGTTGCTTTTGAGTACTAAGATTTTAAAGTTGGTTTCCCTGTCAATCGACTAGTTCTTCTTTCAGACCTTGCCATCAGTAGGGCAGATAATGTGAAGGTCATCAGTTATTGTGGCCCACGGTTAACAGAACAACTACGTAGACAGACAATCGGGTAGAGCCCACAAGGACAACAGTACTAGCCCACAATGACAACAGTACTAGCCCACAATGACAACAGTACACGACTTTTTTTTTAACTGTGTAGAAAACGAGTGAGTGGTGTGATATGCTGGTAGGTTCTAGGTCTATGTAAGTGTGGATGTTTGATAGACCACTCGACTATATGCTCTAAACAAAATAAGAACATTCCGATCAGACAAAAATAAATAGATAATGTGTTGTTTGTATTATATTTGAACATGTTACTGGTCAATTTGGACTCATGACGTATTATTATATTTCAAATGATTCTGATTCTGATGCAATTCTTATTAATGTATTTGTTTTTGTTGCTGTTTTTTATTTACTCAGGTCGTAGATGGCCGCAAACAACATTTAATGACTCTCAGACATTTCCTCATCTGACTGACTGTCTGTTTATCTCTCTCTCAACCTTTAGATGGCCGAAAACAAAATTTAATGAGTATCAGACATACCCTTATTTGACTGTCTGTTTCTCTCTCTCTCTCTCTCTCTCTCTCTATCCCTCTCTAACACACACACATAGTTATATACACAGACGATGTCCTCAGATCTTTTTTCTATGTTCTATTACTTTAAGAAAACCATTTGTTGGTAAAAATAAACGTAATGGTTCATATACGACTAGTCGTCGAGTCCAGAGATAAATGAAGAAAGAGTCCAGCATTTCAGGTGGATACGCAGCCCCAGCTTCGACCTACATATTTTGCCACATACAGCGCAGACATAATCATTGTTGATTAAGATTCTCTTGTCTAAGTCTATGGTGTATTCACTCTGCAATATAAACCATTCTGTTGAAAACAAAGGCCCAGTGAGCTTCCCAACGTCAAGGTTAAATAATGCTTTGTCTTGACTTTGAAACTTGACTCTGTGACCATAAGTTCGTAGTTTTGAAACTATTCGCATTTCTGCTTCCAGTCTTAGCTGTCGATTCTTATGTCCTAGAATCACTAAACAAGAAGAATTTTTTAATGCTTTTTTTAAAGACAATACCACCTTTTTTCTGCTTTAAATAACTACTGATCATGTATTGGTCTAGTCATCTGAACACTCCAACATAACAATGAGAACGAAGAAGAAGAAGAAGATAGATTTATAGAAAGAAAATGATCATTTTAATCCTTACCCTCCCTTTTTTCCACCCCTCATCTTTTTCCGAGAAAACAAATTTACTGGTAAGTGAATATATAAATCTACTAGTGATTAGAAAATGCGCAAAAAAAAAATCTGAACTGTTTGAGTGGAAAGATGGCATAGAAAAAAAAAATCTTTGTTGAAAATAGATGAGTTGAAAATAATGAAAAGATACACCTTTCCGTTAGTCTGTTGTAGCACCACATATGACCTGATGACCGTCTTTCTCAATTTCTTTGTCTTTCGCCTTGACTAGAACCTCCTTCAATGATAGATCACTCCATTTTTTAATGTGTTCTTCCAATCGCTTTCTCTGTCTCTTCATTTCCCTGCTACTGGTTGGTACTAGCAAACCCTGAGGACCTCATGATAAGACCTTACAGTTAAAGTGACGTTTTCTTACTGAGGCCAGCAGGTCATCGTGGGAACCAATCGCTACTAGGATCCTGTTTCAAATGTCCTCATTTCGATCTTTGTAGGTGAAACCAAGGATCCCTCGATACTCCTAGAGCGTCTCGAGTCCACGGCCAGGATCCCTCGATACTCCTAGAGCGTCTCGAGTCCACGGCAAGGATCCCTCGATACTCCTAGAGCGTCTCGAGTCCACGGCCAGGATCCCTCGATACTCCTAGAGCGTCTCGACTCCACGGCCAGGATCCCTCGATACTCCTAGAGCGTCTCGACTCCACGGCCAGGATCCCTCGATACTCCTAGAGCGTCTCGAGTTCACGGCCAGGATGCCTCGATACTCCTAGAGCGTCTCGAGTCCACGGCCAGGATCCATCGATACTCCTAGAGCGTCTCCAGTCCACGGCCAGGATCCATCGATACTCCTAGAGCGTCTCCAGTCCACGGCTAGGATCCCTCGATACTCCTATTGCGTCTCGAGTCCACGGCTAGGATCCCTCGATACTCCTATTGCGTCTCGAGTCCACGGCTAGGATCCCTCGATACTCCTATTGCGTCTCGAGTCCACGGCTAGGATCCCTAGATACTGCTAGAGCGTCTCGAGTCCACGGCTAGGATCCCTAGATACTGCTAGAGCGTCTCGAGTCCACGGCTAGGATCCCTAGATACTCCCAGAACGTCTCGAGTCCACGGCTAGGATCCCTATATACTCCTAGAGCGTCTCGAGTCCACGGCTAGGATCCTTCGATACTCCTAGAACGTCTCGAGTCCACGGCTAGGATCCCTCGATACTCCTAGAGCGTCTCGAGTCCACGGCTAGGATCCCTCGATACTCCAATTGCGTCTCGAGTCCACGGCTAGGATCCCTAGATACTGCTAGAGCGTCTCGAGTCCACGGCTAGGATCCCTAGATACTCCTAGAACGTCTCGAGCCCACAGCTAGGATCCCTAGATACTCCCAGAACGTCTCGAGTCCACGGCTAGGATCCCTCGATACTCCTAGAACGTCTCGAGTCCACGGCTAGGATCCCTCGATACTCCTAGAGCGTCTCGAGTCCACGGCTAGGATCCCTCGATACTCCTAGAGCGTCTCGAGTTCACGGCTAGGATCCCTCGATACTCCTAGAGCGTCTCGAGTTCACGGCTAGGATCCCTCGATACTCCTAGAGCGTCTCGAGTCCACGGCTAGGATCCCTCGATACTCCTAGAGCGTCTCGAGTTCACGGCTAGGATCCCTCGATACTCCTAGAGCGTCTCGAGTCCACGGCTAGGATCCCTTAATAACATCTCGACTCCATGGCTCCTTTCTAGTTCTGCAGTTAGCAGCAAAGATTCGTTTATTTCTACAAGATACAGAGATTTGATTAGTGGATTATTATTATTATTAATTCTATTATTATTATTATTACTTGTATTTATGGGCGTAGCCAGGATTTTTTTCGGGGGTGGGGGGATTTCGCAGCGACAAATGGTAACTCTGACACTGGGAATGTCGAGAAACGCGCGCCGCCCAACTCCTGCCTTGCAGGAAACTTATATGCCAAACTGTGGTGGTGATTGCTTGGGCAGGTTTCTGCCTTGTCCTTAGTGGCGACACAAGTATAGGCCGTGCACGCTGCTGCATTAGAGCAGTAACTAAGGCCGCCAACGGCCTTAACCATACAACTATGATAGACACAGACACGGAAAAAAGCGGGCACGAGCAGACCCGAACAGGCTCCGTGCGCTGGGTAGTGGGCGTCAGGCCCGGGCATGAAAAGTCCACTACTAGTCGCTCCGCGACCTCGATGAGGGGGAATTTCGTCAGGTCGTGGAAAATTAGCTAAAATTGCTCCATAAAAAGCCCTCTTCCCAACGAACACTGCATTCGTACCTCCTTCGGAGGTTCGATTCGAACAAGGTTGATGGAAGTCTGCCACAACCTCCTGCCGACTCGGATACACGGCAGGCAAATATGACTGGAAGCGAAATAGTGACGGGAACCTCCGGCCCCCAAACAACCCAAACTGACACTAGTGGGATCCAACCCACCCCAGAGACTAAGCCCATAAACACTAGGTCCCTACTGATCTTGCAAATTAACATCTGTGGGGTAATACCCAAGGTGTTAGAGCTCTCAAAACTCCTCCACGAGACGTGGCTTTATTACAAGAGACACTAACTGACAAACGCAATGCCAGTATCACCGGTTGTACTGCATTTAAATGTAAGTGCACACACTGCCGGGGGCTCATTACTTACGTACGCAACAATCTGGTTGCTACACAAGTCCCCGGTCCACGAGTGCATGGGCGAACCGACGCCATCACACTTGAAGTACATAAACTCGGGCATAAACTCATGGTAACTAATCTGTACAACCCCCCCCCCCACCCCCCGAGCACGAAATTAGTCTCGAATATGACTGTACTAATATCAATACTCACAACGTCATCGCAGGAGACTTTAATGCTAAGTCTCAACAGTGGGGCCATGATTCAACCGACTCGTCGGGACATAAATCCATGAACTCCTTAATAATTCTAATTTGTTCTGTCTGCAAAGTAAACATACTCCCCCAACCTTATACCATACTGGAAATGGCAGCCAATATAGAGCTGACCTCACCTTAATTACAGCCAATTTAGAATCTCACACACAATTCCAAGTCCTGGACGACATTAGGAGCGACCATAGACCCATATTGGTCACAATTGCCCTCTCAGAGGCCAGTGGTGTCACCCCAAAAATTCCGCAGAAGTGGAGTTACACCATAACGAACTGACCAGCGTACGAGGCAGCAGTCGACGCTGCCCTAATGAATATAGCAGTGGAGGATAGGGAAGTCGATACCATATACGGCGAATTAACAGCAGCTATGTTGGGTGCGTCCAAGAGGTTTGTCCCGCGGACTTATCCCGGCGTAAGGCAGAAACGCGTATGGTCTCAGGAATTGAATAAGCTGGTCCTGAGACGTAATCGAGCCCGGAGGCTTGCCAAGCAACGTGCAACGCGCCCTTCTGTCGTGCGGAGCTGGACAGAGCGATAGCTAAGTGCAAAAACCGAAAAGCTCCGGGGCCAGACAAGGTTACCCCCCGGATGGTAAAACACCTTGGGGGCATTGCAAGAGGTAAACTCCTGGAGTTTATGAATCGACCTGGGCAGAGTCCAGACTGCCCGGGGCCAGGAAGAGTGGTATCATTGTGCCAGTCCTTAAGAAGGGAAAAAACTAACGTGGAGTTCTACAGACCCATTTCACTAACCTCAACACTTGGCAAAGTTGCTGAGCGAATGGTTAACGAGCGGCTAGTTTGGTCCTTTGAGAGTGCCGGTATCCTGGCGCCAGAGCAGGTCGGCTTTAGGGCAGGCTTGAGCCCGATCGACCAGGTCACAACATTCGCACAGGAGGTGGCCGACGGGTTTCAGAGGTCCGAAAGCACAAATGCAGTGTTCATAGACCTAAAACAGGCTTACGACTGTGTGTGGAAGCAAGGCCTCTATATAAAGTTATGAGCCATGTGTGTGCGGGGCAAGATATACAGTTGGATACAATCCTTTCTGTCTGGGAGGAGCACACGTACAAAATACCAGCACTCCCTTAGCAAGCCAAAAAAACAACTCAATGGCCTGCCTCAGGGCTCCGCCCAGTCCTGTACACTTTTCATGGCCTTTCTGAACGATTTGCCCAGCTCACTACGGTCCAAAAAACTGCTATATGCTGATGATATTGTCCTCTGGTCAACCGGGAAGAAAGCCGACCAAATTCAGGCGGCACTTCAAGCAGACCTCCATACCATCTCCTCGTATTGCGACAAATGGCAGATTTTGATAAACATTGCCAAAACGACCTGGTCCCTGTTCAGCCTAGTGATCGACATTCTTAGGGCTCCATTCGAGCCTTAACTCGATGGGCTGCGACTCCAACGTGAAAACACGTCAAAATATCTAGGGGTGACCCTGGATAGAAAGCTGACAATGCTCCAGCACGTCCAGGATGTTGAAAGAAAAGCCTGGGAGAAGTTAGCGTTATTAAGAAAGCTGGCCAGCACAAAGTGGGGTGCCAAAGCTGACATGCTACGCACATTGTACTTAGGGGCAGTCAGATCACAAATTGAATACAGCTACACAGTTCAAGTATACGCTAGTAAAACTGCCCTCGAATCACTCGACCGAGTACAAGCACAGGCCCTACGGTTCATTAGTGGCACCTTTCGGACAAGCCCAACAAACGCTGCTGAAATTTTTACAAACGTGGCACCCCTACATCTTGTGAGGGAGAGGGCAGTACTCACGGCCTACAAGCGTTACAAAAGGGGCGACTCTAGGCTACCCACCTCTATATTAGTGCGACAGTGGAGAGAGAGGAACTGCATCAAAATGCGATCGTTCCTACACAAAGCGGCCAATTTGTCTAAAACAGCTGGGCTCTCCACTGATAGAATACCTATTAGGAGAATTAGTACGTGCCCTCCGTGGAGGAGATTGCCGGCCCCACAAATAAACCTGTCCCTGTTAGGGCAAGAGGGAGCCACCAAAAGGCGATTAACACCTGCCATTTTACAAAACTTGGCATCCATAACCATAAAATCCTACCCATCAGATGCCATTTTCTGCTATACCGATGGGTCGGTAATGAGGGACCCCGACAGATCGGGGTATGGGGCCCTTATAGTCTACCCCGACCGGACTGAACCAGATAGGCTCTCTGGTCCATGCGGCTACGCCGCATGTTCCATGGACGCCGAACTCACAGGGATAACTCGGGCGTTCGAGGCCATTAGGGCCAGAATGCTCCAACGCGAGACTAGCGCCACTACGGTGGTGCTGGTCACCGACTCTCGCTCCAGTCTCCAAGCTATGGGTGGCGGCGGGGGAGGGTCGCCCGTAATAGAAGAGGCAATCGGCGCCGCAGATAACATCCGCCGAGCTATTGGAGCTGTCGTTTTCATGCAGTGGGCGCCTTCATATTGCGGCGTGAAGGGCAATGAAACGGCAGAAGCCCTCGCAAGGGAGGGTGCTTTGGCAGCCACACACCTCGAAGCACCAAGCACGTACTAACAAGCAACGGCACAAATCCGAGCACTCATTCATGAGAAGTGCTTAAAGTCCTGGGAGGAATCCGACAGAGCACGTGGTGTCTGGCAGCGCATGCGTCACCCAGATCGCGACGATCCATGGTGGCGACTGAGGAGGTCAGATCAGTCAATTATTGCGCAGTGCAGAACGGAACACTGTCCTATTGAGGCATATTTTGCCCGGTTCCGCACGAACTTTGACTCCCGATGCCGTCACTGTGGAGAGAGCGTCGAAACAGTGTCGCATGTCTTGTACGAGTTTCCCCAGCTCCGCGAGCTAAGGGGGGGACCTGTCTGTGCAGTCACTCGACTTGTATGGTAGCTATGAGGCACTACGCCGGACGCTAAGTTTCTTGCCAGAGCACTACGGGAGGACTAGTCCTTCCTGCTCTGATTTTTCAATAGGAGTTCTTCTCAGGTATTGAAAGCCAACAAAATGAATGTTCTGAGGTATTTACAGTAAATTTTCCTGATATTAAAAAGTTTTATTTCAAAAACCTAAAATGCTATTCTTACTGCCTTACTGGCGCCAAGTTGTACTAGGATGTCATAGCAACCCTTAAGTATGCATAATTCATTTTGTCGGAAAACATGTCCCGCAAACTTCATGCGACGCTCTGTCATAACCTTACTAAGGGGTGGACTCCCTATTCGGCATAGGATTTTCTTGATTTAGACCCGATCTCTACAACTGACTCCTAAAATCTATCTTAGCCATCTTTGTTGAGCCACATTTAATGTTTTTCAATTTCGACAGATGACTTTTCAATACACTTTATTAATGGAGCCCCGCCACTGGTAGAAATGTGTAATCTCTTTTGAATACACTATTGGAATTAGGTGACTGTAGTTTGCTTTAGATTTTATATCGAAAATGGGAGCTTTATCGTCAAAATCATCTGTTATGGATTTTAAACTAAAAAATCTCTGGAGTTGTTTTTTTTTTAATTCAAAACCCCATTTAGCTACGGTCATAGTATTTGGTAACTAGTTTGCTTTGAATTATTTTTTTAAACTCAAAACCATCTGGAGGGGTTTTAAACTTTTAAGAAAAGCAAACTGTAGGAGAGGGGTTTAAACTCAAAACCCCAAATTTGCTTGGCTACGCTCAAATAATTTTTGTGTTTAATTGTTTTTTTCATTGTATTAAAGAGGTATTTTTTTAGCATCAAACCCCGCTGAAAGGGGGTTTAAACTCAAAACCCCCTTTTGGCAACTCTCATAGCATTTTGAGTGCGTTTTTTATATTGAAGAGTTATTTTTTAAATTCAAACTCCACTGGAGGGGAGTTTAAACTCAAAACCCCTTTGACTACACTCATAGAATTTTGAGTGTATAATTTGATTTGTTTTTAATATTAAAGAGGTATTTTTTACCTTCAAACCCCGCTAAAAGGGGTTTAAACTCAACTCATAACATTTTGAGTGCGTAATTTGCTTTTTTTTATATTGAAGAGGTATTTTTTAGCTTCAAATCCTACTGAAGAGGAGGGGGGGGGGGGTTCAACTCAAAACCCTTAGGCTACGCTCATAGAATTTTGAGTGTGTAATTTACTTTTTTAAATTGAATAGGGGGTTATAAAATCAAAATCCTCCTTAACTGTGCTCTTGGAATTTGGGGATAGTATTGTTTAGTTTTGTTTTGTTATTAGAAGAGAGAGATTTAACTGCAAAAAAAACCTGGTAGGGGGTTTCAAACTCAAAATCCGCTGGTAGGGAGTTTTAAACTCAAACCCCCCTGATAGGGGTTTTGAACTCAAACCGCCCTGGTAGGGGGTTTAAAACTCAAAACCCCCAGGTAGGGTTTTAAACTCAAAACCCCCTGATATGGGTTTTAAACTCAAACCCCCTTGGCAGGTGATGGTTAGTTTTAAAATGTCACCCAAAAAAAAAAATAAGGAAAAAATCAATTACTGAATTCCGATCCACCCCCCTTCGGGGGGGGGGGGGGGAATTTCATTTCGGGGGGGGGGGGGTTTGAACCTCAACCACCACCACCACCCCCGGCTACGCCCATGCTTCTATTATTTCTATTATTATTTCTATTGTTATTACTATTTCCATTTTTATTATTATTATTATTATTTCTATTATTATTATTATTTCTATTATTATTATTATTTCTATTATTATTATTATTTCTATTATTATTATTATTTCTATTATTATTATTATTTCTATTATTATTATTATTTCTATTATTATTATTATTTCTATTATTGTTACTTCTACTATTATTATTGTTACTTCTACTATTATTATTGTTACTTCTACTATTATTATTATTACTTCTATTATTTCTATTATTATTTCTATTGTTATTACTATTTCCATTGTTATTATTATTTATATTATTATTATTATTTTTTAATTATTACTATTATATCTATTATTATTATGTCTATTATAATTAATACTACTTCTATTATAATTATTATTATAATTTCTATTATTATTATTTCTATTATTATTATTGTTATTATTATTATGTCAGAAACGAACGAATAGTCATTCTCTGGCGCTACCAGGGTCGAGTTTCGTTAAAGAGAAACAAAATTCATCGTAGTCCCTTTAACAGCCTTCACTGAGGAATTTTCTTGTGATGTGACAGGTTTGCAGCAGTACCGCCCTCTGACAGGCAACGAGGATGTTCCTAGGAATGTTAAGGGCATTGAAGGTATCTGTGAGGTCATTTGTTATTATCCCCTCGGTTGATATAACAATGGGGTATATTGTTATTTTGGATAATTTCCATAGACGCTTAATCTCCAAGCCTAGGTTCCCATATTTTCTTTGTTTGTCTTAAATTTTGAGACAGTGTTACGGCGATGTCGATAATGGTAGCGACTTTTTCTTTTATATCGATGAGCAGCAGTGTATTAACTTTGCAACTTGGTTATGGCGACCTAGGTAGGCTGATTCTGAAAGGGCTGAACATCCTGCCATAATGTTTTCAATCGACTCACCCACATTTTCGGCATTTGTCAACAATATTGAGTTTTAGGATATGTTTCTCGTAATTTTTTGTCCTAATTACTCTGTCCTGTATTGCTATAACAAAGCCTTCAGTTTCAGGGTAGAGATGACCTGCTTTGAGCCATGTTAACTCATTACACTCTTCAATGGGTATGTAGGAAACATATAGACCTACATTTTGTTAGTCGAGTAGAATGTTCATAATTTTCTAATCTACTTCTGGATTCGAGCCCAAACTCCCTAGTCCCTAGGTAGATAACCAAGAGGATTAAACCACTCTATTACAATCCTAATACAAAAGAACAGCAAACAATAGTAAAAAAAAATGAATTATATAAAGGAAGTACGCCCTAAAGCTGGTTCCCCATTTATGGCGTCTACCTTGTTACGAAACTGGATACCCCCCTGATCATCATTTGTTGTCATTTTACTACTACTACAAATAATAATAATAGAAATAATAATAATAGAACTCGTATCATATTGCATGGTTTACAAACTAATATCATCATTTGGTTTTAAAGTAATGAGTGAATCCCTAAACGTTAATTTATTTACGTATTTGGAAATTCAATGGCATTCGACCTACGATTCAATAAATATCAGTTTTTTTGTGTGTATTCACATTTTATCAATTCAGAGAATTTGATATTAACTATAAATTCAGATGCCAGTTGAATCCTAATCCTAATTCAAAAAAAGTTTGGTAAGCAAATGACATATAATAAAAAAATTGATTCTTTCAATGGTCATTACCAGAAACTATTTTTTTTTAAACAATTTGATTCGACGTTGGGGGGGGGGGGGGGAGAGGCGCTTGGTCGTGGTAAAATGCTTGGCTTCCAAACCGAAAGGTCTAGGGTTCAAATCTCCATGAAGGCTGGGATTTTGGGTTTCGGGATTTTATTATGCCAATTGTACTGGGTACCAGACACTAGTAGGGTAAAGTAAAGGCGGTTGAACGTTGCACTGGTCATATGACAACTTTGAATCGTCTGACAAAAAAAAAAACAACATAGTAATCTCCCTAGTTTCTAAATAGGGTAGGCCTACTTATATAACAATGACGTCTATCAATTTCGATCCAAAAAGGCAGACCAACACAATTTGGCTAAAATTTAAAATTCTGAAAACAAAAGGATTTGTTTAATAGAAACCATAGATCTCTTATAGTTCTTGAGTTGTTCAATGTTCCATGAGTAGTTACGTCACACATCAGATCAAGTTGTAGGATACTAGGGGCATAGCTTGAGCAGTTCACAAATCTTGTCTGGAGTGACCACGTTGTGAAAGAAATCTCGAAACCAAAGCGGCACTTGATAGTTCATAGCATTCACACACTGAAACATAAATGAGATCAACTTATAGAAAAAAAAGAGAAACTTTTTTTTTTCAAATTAAATATGTAAATTGTTTTTACATACGCATGCACCATTTTTATAACAAGATTAAAAAGTTATATATACCAACAAAAAAATTACAGTGGATAGCAGACTCGAGAGCCACAGTAGCAGTGCTCATTTTAATTGTAGCTTCAGCTTGAAGGAATCCCCTTCAAATGTAATCAACTCTATTTCTGGGTATGCAACTTTTCCATCTGGTTTATATATAACTTTATTTCGTTTTTGATAAATCTTGTTGATTTCCTTGTAGGTTTGCAAAAATGAGTTTAAGGTGCAAGTAACAGAAAAATAAATATATCTCGTAGTGTTTACATATCAATAAAAGAGCTGACAACGTCTTAATCAAGATTCCTCTCTCTCTTTTTTCTTTCTTAAATTTGAATACATTTGTATGCAACCCAGATAACAAAGAATTTTAAAAAATTACCGTGCTATCAGCTGGTAGGGGCATCCGGTGACACAGTTGTGAAACACTGGACAACAAACTGGCCTAAAAGCGTGTGAAAAATAAGTATTTAAGTTTTAGTAATGGCCTTCTATTGTTTAACCATAGACATAAATAAATATAGACTGGAAGTAGGAAGTTATTTTTATTTGGGGGGAGTCAAATATGTTTTATGCACTATATCTATGTGAAAAAAATGGCGGCAATTGAGCTATAAATTCTAGGACTAACATTTCGGCCAATATATAATTATGTTGAAAAGTACAAAACTGCCATAATTCCCAATATTTTGCATTTGTTTCATAATCATAGACATAGGCAAATATATATAGGTTTGTGATGTGAATCTATGTTTGTTGACATGGCTTCTTTATTAATGTATGGCGGTCGTCTTATCGATTCAAATTGTTAGAATTAGTTTTTAGTCAAAAAAGTCAAAGAAAATGAGCAGAACGTGCTCTAATGTTCGTAGTACGATAGGCCAAGGGATAAATTCTAAAGGTTGAAAAAAAATTGAATATTATACACACACAACACAGTAACTTTTAGTTTCAGTAAGTCAGAATAATTCAGTATCACTGTGACTGTGACTAATTTAATATTGATAGATCTAAATCTTATAAATATGACTAATATTTGTAACAACTAGGTCTAATACTTTTCATACTTTTTACTACTAACTATTAAACTAGTCAGTCTAACATCTATGCATGCAGGCTATAGACTAGATCTAGTATAAGTATAGATTATAATTATAGATCTAATGACAATCTAGTCCTAGACTATTTATATACTAACTATAGAGTCGATAGACTATAGACTAGACTATACAGATTACAATTATAGTATAGTATAGTAGTATAGTACTAGTGGTGAGTAGTATTTTTTTACTATAGTATTTATATAGACTAGATCTAAATCTAGTATTTAAAACTATTTATAATTATTTTAATTATGTAAATGTAAATTTAATAGTAAAAAAACATGGCATATATAAAATCTAGAATTCTAGGGGTATATAGGTTATGGCTGAAAAAAAACTATAAATACTTTTAATTTTACACTGCTCATAACCGCTGTATAACTCATACAAACTTATCTTTTCCCAAATGTTTCCCATAATAATTTTTACTTTATCGTCCAGTCTATATATATATATGTCAATGTGTTCAACTATCAATAAATTGCTATGGCCGCTGTTTGAGACAAACATCTATAAAAAAAGCTAAAAAGATTCTAGGAATAAAAAATCACACTTTGTGTCAGGATTTTGTGATTTTACCATCACAAAAGAGATACAAGACACCGATAGCAAAGACAAACAGACACAAACACTCCTGGCAATCAAATCATTATTATTATTATTATTAGAATACAGAGTTATGAGAGAAAGGAGACAATATATTCAAATAAACATTGCTTATGTTAGTTTTGTTTCTAGATTAAACAGCTGATTTCATGTCTTACAGTTTATAACCAAGTCTTGTTATTATTCGTTCATGATAATCAACATTTATGTTAGTTTTGTTTCTAGATTAACCACATTTGGTGATAGCTCTTCTGAATGCACTTTAGTTTGCGCTGTAATATAGGATGCTACTGAGGCCATCCAACTCCGATGGGTACCCGACATACGATGGAATAAGTAAAGACGGTTGGTCGTTGTGCTGACCACATGACACCCTCGTAAACCGTCGTAAACCAGGTGACCTTTAAATTATCTCTCCTATAGATAGCAGGTCTGAAATGGAAACTTGTATTTTTACATCCTGATGTAGTCCTACGTTTTCCCTGGGTAAATGTTGCAGGGATAATGCTGTCACATGATGTCATAAAGCAGACATACTTGCTATTGCAATAATAATGCTGTGACCGGATGTAAGCTATACAAGGTCTACAAATGATGTTAGAAAGATAGCTGACAGCATGAATATCTGCCTTTATTGTATGTTGTGGACTTCGTTTTATAAAATTCTTAAGTTTATACTTTTTAAAAATTAGACATTTATATGTTTCGATATTAGCAGTCGCTTTGGATACAGTTTAAACTGAACATTACATCAGTATTCATGAACATAACAACTAAACAAGCAATGGTCACTATGACATTAGAAAAAGAACGATCAGAAAACTTCTATAATGTTCGGTTCATAATATAAAGTTATTAAAAAAACTTATTCTAAATGTATGAACCCATGATAGGCCAGTAGCAGACAAGAACTTACTTCATCCTGGTATAAATCTTTATCCACCAGACTTAAGATAGTTTTACATAGAGGGCACTTGGTCCCACAGACTTGACCTTTGCACTCTTTCAAGAAGCCAAAATAGAGAAAGAAGAAGAAACAGTTTTTGATAAGGGCAATGAAACATTATTAAATCTAATTCGATATAATAACCTTTGCTTATGATTTATTTACATAATAAATGTTCCACTAGGCCAATGTAACAATAAACGTTTGCTCTAACTCGATGTTTTTCAAATAGTATTAAGTATAAAGATGATCAGTCAATGCCACACAATCATCATCATCATCAAACTCTATTTGAGTGAGGGCTATAGAGACTCAAATCCTCTCGCGAAACCCTGTAAAGAATTTTCGGTTTCCTAGACTTGTCGAGACGGAGATCAGCAAGTCTGGGGCAGTCAAACAGAATATGAGACACGGTTTCCTCTTCTTCCCCGCAACGGGGGCACAGTGAGTCAAAGTTTGACCCTAGTCGTGAGAAATATGAGCCAACAGGACAGTGGCCTGTCTGCACTGGGCTATAATAGCTTGTTCAGGCCTGGACAGCCTCCACCACGAGGAAGTGCGGTCAGGGCGCCTTATGCGCTCCCAGACTTTACTGGTTTTTGGGACTTGTCCCAGCACTCAAACCACTTTTCTATTTCATTTTTGTTGGACTGTAACCAGAACATGATGAAAATTTACAGCCTGTTCGGAGGGAGGTGATTACCCTCCCTAGTGGGCCAATAAGTCTGCTTTGGTGTTGCCAGTCGCACATCAGTTCCCTCCTTTCCACGCAGCTGATGTATCCAAAGGAACGGCAAGCGTTGATACAGTTTGGGATCAGGCCCTGCCAGTGCTGCAAACTGTCTAAGAGTTGATGGCTCCCGATTTTTCCTCGGAGTTGAATCCCGAAGCCTTTCTCATGATTGGGTGTAGCTGCAACGCAGCAAAGGTTTGAATTTAGAGTTTTCCTTTTTCTAGGTGGGTAGCCAGCAATGGCTAACGAGCCCGCCTGCCCGAAACTTACTAGTTTAGGCGCCAGTTACTTGCCTTCGCCCCTTCTACTGATAGTTCTACCGGGCTCAATATCTGCGCCACACCTATAGGCCAGAAGTTGGGCTGGTTGTCAGAGGCCATTTGAAGCCATTAGGAAGCATTTTATAGGTAGTGGAGTGCTTTTAACCATTACTACTTCCGGCAATGACATCTTTACAGAACCAAATTACTTTAATACTGTGGTGAAATAGTTAGTATTTGTTTATGTTTGTGTAACGTCGTGAGAATGTGTTCACAACATTGATTGAGTGTGCTACTATCCAAGTCTCTTTCGTCAGTTCATGTGTCGTTCTAGTTAAATAAAGCCTTGTTTTAGGTTACTCTTCAGTGTTCCTTTATTTCTTATTACAATTTATTAAACTAGAAATTTTCAATTCTATGGATCTATGTGTCTCGTGTATCTTATTTGGATTTTCGTTCAACACTATTCTCAGTCTGTAAGTAAAAATTGTAATACAAATGGAGCGTCTATTTAGGCCAAAAGAGCTAGAAATAGAGCCTAGCACGCCATAGGCTGCCGAGAAGTGGCTGCACTGGCTCAGAACATTTGAGAATTTCATCTCCTCAATCAAAGCTCTACAAAATATCTACGTGAAACCTAAAAGCGAAATTTTTGCACGGCACATGATAACTCTATGTCGACAAGAGAACGGACAAACCGTCGACTCCTTCCTACTTAAGCTTAAAAGTATGGCCAAAGACTGTGACTTCAAAGCTGTCACCGCTGAAGAACACAGAGATATCTTCGTAAGAGACGCCTTCATTACTGGACTGGCTTCAAACAGCATAAGGCTGCGACTCTTAGAGAAATCTACTCTAACTCTACAGTGCGCCTATGAAGAGGCAAGACAACTTGAATATGCCCATAACCATGCCATGGCGTATAACATCTACTCTGAAACTCCATGTGGAGCCAGCGCCGAAGTTGAGAGCCTTTCTCCAACAACAAAACTAGAACACGAGGCGAATGCGGCGACTAGTAAAAGATGCTTCTTTTGTGGAAACAGCCCACATCAACACTTTAGATGTCCAGCCCGTGACGCTACATGCAACTTGTGCGGCAAGAGGGGTCATTTCCAGAAAGTCTGTAGATCGACCAGACAGACACTCAAATCTATAACCTCAGCCATAGTGAAAGCAGATGATGAGACCTCACGGACTACAACCGTTGGATCTTCCTGGGCATCGACACCAGCGTCTGGCCTTACTAAATCTACAATTTCAATACTGGTCAATGGAGTACCATTGAAGGCTCTCGTAGATACGGTGAGCAGTGAAAGCTTTCTATCTTCTTCAATTGCTAAAAGGTACAAATGGAAATTAGAAATGTCCAGAAACAGAATCTACATGGCCTCTACACATCTTTCTCGCACTACTCACGGACATATTTTCGCCAAAATAAAGTACAAAGACGAACAATACGAAAGTGTGAAGCTCTCACTACTAGACGGACTAGTATCTGATGTAATCTTAGGACTAGATTTCATCAGCCAGCACGAAAAACTGATGATCCCATTTGAGGAAAAACGAAGCACTCTTCAGGTCTGTACGCTGGAAGCTGCACGAGTTGAAGCCCCTCACCTCTTCGCTAATCTTGCTTCTAACTGCCACTCCATAGCCAATAAATCTAGAAAATATTCTATGCCTGACTCCAAATTCATTCAAACTGAAATCAAGAGACTTCTATCTCACAAAATTATTGAGCCTTCCACGTCCCCTTGGAGAGCTCAAATAATTGTAACAACGAATGAAAGGCACAAAAAGAGAATGGTTATCGACTATAGTCAAACCATCAATCGATTCACTTACCTCGACGCGTACCCCGTGCCAAAAGTTGATGAACTGGTGCAGGAAATATCTAAATACTCAATATACTGTACATTTGACCTCAAAAGCGCTTACCACCAGATACCTATCAGGGATGATGAAAAGCAGTACACGGCGTTCGAGGCTTGCGGAAAGCTTTATCAGTTTTGCCGCATTCCTTTTGGAGTGACAAACGGAGTTGCTGCATTTCAAAGGACGATCAACACAATAATTGAGGAGGAAGGGCTACAGGATACGCTCGCTTACGTGGATAACGTTACCATCTGCGGACGTGACTCCAGTAGCCACGACCAGAATCTACAGAGATTTCTCAACGCCGCTAAAAAGTACGGTATCACCTTCAACGACGATAAAAGTGCTATTGCGACTAATAAAGTATGCCTCCTAGGCTACGAAATCTCGCAAGGGCAATTAAGACCAGACCCCGAAATATTTCAAGCGTTGAGAAATCTACCTCCACCACAAGACATGAAATCACAAAAGCGGGTGATTGGACTACTGTCCTATTATTCTCAATGGATCCCAAATTTCTCCAACAAAATCCATTTATTGGTGAACAAACCTTTCCTCTCCCTGAACAAGTACAGGAAGCTTTAAAACAGCTAAAAACATGAACTTGAAAACGCTGTTGTGTCGACGATAGATTATAATCGACCACTAACAGTCGAAACAGATGCCTCTGACATCGCGATCGCCGCCACTCTTAATCAAGACGGCCGTCCTGTCGCCTTCTTTTCAAGAACACTCACTAATAGTGAACGCAGACACTCTGCAGTTGAAAAGGAAGCATACGCTATCCTAGAAGCCCTGAGAAAATGGCAACATTACCTTATCATTAGACCCTTCACATTGTTTACAGATCAACGCTCAGTGTCTTTTATGTTTGACCAGCAAAACAAGGGCAAGATCAAAAACGAAAAGATACAAAGATGGCGACTGGAGCTTAGTTGTTTCCAATATGACGTCGTATATCGACCCGGGAAACAAAACGCTGCGGCGGATACCTTTTCAAGAAACCACTTTGCGTCAGCAATGACTGGAGAAGACCTCAAACTGTTACACAACAACCTCTGCCACCCAGGGGTCACGAGACTCCTCCATTTCGTTCGGACTAAGAACTTACCTTTTTCCTGCGAGGACGTCCGCAAAGTGGTAAACCAATGTAAAACTTGAGCTGAACTGAAGCCTAGATTCTTCAAACAGTTTTCAGGCACCCTCATCAAGGCTACCCAACCATTTCAGAGAGTAAGCATCGATTTTAAGGGGCCACTCCCATCTGCTACTCACAATAAATATTTATTAACAATGGTGGATGAGTACTCACGCTTCCCATTTGCCTACCCATGTCCAGATATGTCCTCATCTACTGTCATAAAGTGCTTAAATTAGCTGTTTTCCTTAGTTGGGATGCCAGAGTACGTCCATTCCGACAGAAGTACGTCCTTTATGTGGAAGGAGGTGCAATCCTTTCTGCACGAGAGGGGAATAGCTACAAGTAGAACAACCGCTTTTAATCCTTCAGGCAACGGGCAAATTGAACGACTAAACAAAACTCTATGGAACGCTGTTACTATAGCACCTAAAGACCTCGATCTTCCGATCTCAAGATGGGAACTTGTCTTGAACCAGGTCCTATACTCGATTAGATCATTACTATCTACGGCAACAAATGAAACTCCACCGGTTCAACCGGAAATCCTCCTTCGGGATATCTATCCCCACTTGGCTATCCAGCCCAGGTCGAGTGTTGCTGAGAAGAGAGAACAGATCTTCAAAGTATGATCCTCTCACGGAAGAAGTCGAATTACTGATGTGTAACCCCCAATATGCCGTGGTACGGTTGCCCAGCGGTAAAGAGGAGACGGTCTCTCTAAGACGCTTGGCTCTCCACTTAAGAGAGAGAAGAACCAGACCGAACTATAGAGTCTAGAGTTGTTTCTCTATTGCACTACTTATACTGACTACATAAACTGGCATTGTTTATCCCTTGCTACTGATACTAGAGTTTGCTTGTCACTTACTTACGTACATGTTTACTTACTACACTATTTGTTATTGCTTAAAACAGAAACTAGTAATTGTTTATAAGCCTTACTACAGATACTGGTTTTTAGATTTCTTTGTATCACTCCTCATTATTGTTTTCAAGAGAAACTAATATTTCGACACTATTTATTGATCTATTGTATTACAGGCACTGGCATTCTCTTTTTATTTATGCTATGGCCTACTATATTACTATACTTGCTATTTTAATTCTAGGCGGGGTGAATGTGATGAAATAGTTAGTATTTGTTTATGTTTGTGTAACGTTGTGAGAATGTGTTCACAACATTGATTGAGTGTGCTACTGTCCAAGTCTCTTTCGTCAGTTCATGTGTCGTTCTAGTTTAATAAATCCTTGTTTTAGGTTACTCTTCAGTTTTCCTTTATTTCTTATTACAAATACTATTACTATTACTAGTAAGGACACTTTGATGACTTCAATGTGCTTACCTGTATGTGAAGAATTTTGCTGATTGTTAGATTGAGAACATAAAGCCAGTTTCATGCAGGCGATCTGAGGGTTAAATCCAGATTGGAGTTCTTGCACTAGAGCAGGAATCAGTTGGAAACACTGTCCACATAAAACAAAACAAAGATAAAAACATTTGTTAAAAATACCTCTATTCAATTCATAACTTCCTGGAAACTTCTGTGGGGTAAATCTGAGCACGGATCTCGAAAACGGCTCAAATGATTTTCCTAGAACTTAGACAGTTACTATATATTGTTTGGCAAAGAATTACTTGCTCGTTTGTCACACTGGGAAAAAACTCTTGTTTGATCGTACTAATTTCTTAAAGTAAAAACAAATAAATAAATTTAAATTTGTCTAGAAAAAGAAACTATCTCTTGAACGAAGTCTACGCCGTTAGTCGTTAAACTTGTCATTATCTCCTTAATACACTTTTGTCTCCTGTGAGTGTCAATACCAGAGTTGCATCGACACATTCAGCTTTGTAGTTTAAAATTTGTGTTCTAAAATGAATTTCTTTTTCTGATGTTTTAAAATTATTTTCATAGCCAAGCAGTTTTTCGAAATTTAACCACATAGTTCACATCCAACTTTTGTCCTAAGACACAACTGCCTAGTTAAAGATGTATATCTATGACTAGGGCCGGTCTTTGGCTACTGCAACCTATGTGGCCACAGTTGGCCCCGCACTTTCATAGGCCCCGCGCTAATTCTAGGTGTAAATTACTAAATTAAACCATAATAACTTGTATTACATGGTTCCCGTGTCCTCCTGATTTTCATGCTCGTAAAGTTCTTTGATCGTGATTTTGTACAGTGAAGAATTAATAAAATGCAAAGACGAATTTATTTCTCAATAGAAATCTTAATTTTCTCTTGTTATCCTTAGCCCTACCCAGACTTTGCCCTGCGCAATCCGCTTCGCATAGGGGCCCGTTATTGTTAGAGTCGGCCCTGTCTATGACAATACGACTTCTTTCTCCAAAAGTGCCCAGTTCTCTGGCTACTAAAGCTTAGATTTACTTCAGGGGTTGCATGAAGCTCGAGAGACACAATTTTTGTCCTGTTTAAACTACAGGGAACCAGTTCACTACTAACCTATTGACAACCATGTTCACTAGCCAGTTCACTAACCTATTGATAACCATGTTCACTAGCCAGTTCACTACTAACCTATTGATAACCATGTTCACTAGCCAGTTCACTAACTTATTGATAACCATGTTCACTAGCCAGTTCACTAACCTATTGATAACCATGTTCACTAGCCAGTTCACTAACCTATTGATAACCATGTTCACTAGCCAGTTCACTAACTTATTGATAACCATGTTCACTAGCCAGTTCACTAACCTATTGATAACCATGTTCATTAGCCAGTTCACTAACCTATTGATAACCATGTTCAATAGTCAGTTCACTAGCCTGTTTATAACAAATGTTCACTAGCCATTTCACTAACCTATTGATAACCATGTTCTCTAGCCAGTTCACTACTAACCTATTGACAACCATGTTCACTAGCCAGTTCACTAACCTATTGATAACCATGTTCTCTAGCCAGTTCACTACTAACCTATTGACAACCATGTTCACTAGCTAGTTCACTAACCTTTTAATAACCATGTTACACTGACCAGTTCACTAACCTGTTGACAACCCATGTTAACTATACAGTTCACTAACCTGTTTATAACCATGTTCACTAGCCAGTTCACTAACCTGTTTATAACCATGTTCACTAGCCAGTTCACTAGGCTGTTTATAACCATTTTCACTAGCCAGTTCACTAGGCTGTTTATAACTATTTTCACTAGCCAGTTCACTAACCTGTTCATAACCATGTTCATTAGCCAGTTCACTAACCTATTGACAATCATGTTCAATTGCCAGTTCACTAACCTATTGACAACCATGTTCACTAGCCCGTTCAATAACCTGTTTATAACCATTTTCACTAGCCAGTTCACTAACCTATTGATAACCATGTTCACTAGCTAGTTCACTAACCTGTTGACAACCCATGTTCACTAACCAATTCACTAACCTGTTCTCGAAAAGGTCCAGAAGTTATATTACATATTTTGACCAATGTTGCATTGAGTATGTCTACAGAAGTGTTCTGCTGAATCAAGAAATCCAGTTTCTCCATCATGACGAGACAAATGTAACAAAATTTTGTTCCATTCTGGAAATTGAACATCTTTTTTTAAGCAACCAACAAAAAAGACATCAAAAACGTACAAACAAGAAAAGTCTAACAATGACGTCTGCTGGGCCCAATGATGGTCGTCTAATCAGTTGTCTTGGTTCTACAGTGACTGTTTCTTTGTTCCTTAAATACTATCATTATTATACCTTTTTGGATCAAATCAGCAAGGTCGAGAGAGGGTCCATGACGCATGAGCCACTTATGACCCTTTTATCTAAGGCCCAGGAATGCGCCCCGGAGAGGAAACTCTGGTGCTGCTGCAAAGTGGCTAAAACAACACAAGGACAACAGTTACGGATTATAAGTCCAACTTAAAGCTGTCCTATCAGCCAGCCAGATACATATACATGCACGAACTGTGGCAAACTCTGCCACTCCAAAATTGGCTTGATCAGTCACTCCAGATTCTGCCCCGTCTCAAGACGAAACAAAAGCCAGTGACAATCTGGGCTCATCCATTGTCTTCCAAGACAGAAGGAGCCCATATAATATAACCTTTTAGACTTCAGATTATTTTTATATGTTATATGATCGTGAATGATCATTTTAGACTATAAATATTTCTATTTAGGTCTAGCCAACAAACAATCTTCAAACTTACTTCAAAGGCTTGATAATTATCGATCTAAATATGGGACAGCTGAAAAACATAAGACCTGAGTTTCTGTCTTATTTATACGCTTTTAAACCTGCCCCCCCCCCCCCACTACATTTACTGAAGAAATGGCTTCTTGTTCACTTTACACCCTCGTTCTTTCTTGTTCATTAAAATCGCTGACTTACATGTGACTTGCGCTCCCAGAGCTATTTTTTGTGTGTATTTTTATAGGCTAGAGCTATTTTTATGTATTCTATTTTTTATAGGCTAGTGCCAGAATTAATATTTGTACTTCCGCTTTTTGTTATATGGGTTAGGGCGGGTAGTATAAATATTTAAATCCATGCTACATCCTGTACAGTTGACCACGGTCAGTAAAGTATATCGCTGTCTGTGTGACAGTTGATGATCTTAGTGATCTGGCATATGATTCTTTAATCATTTCTATATTTCTATACCTGAGACGGCCTGCTTTTGTTACTGCTGAATATAACTGGTGTGTTATTGCTGCTTTAAGCTGCTTTTACTCTGCTGCATTTATTACTGCTATTGTTATTGCTTCTGTAGATCTAGTCAATTCTAGTTAGGGAATCTAGTGTTATTTTGTTTTTGTCGTGTTGCCTTAGTCGGCTTAGATCTAGAATTAGTCTGTTCTTAGCGAATAGTAAGGTACTACGGTGTTCTTGTTTTAGTGTTAGTGTAGATCTAGGTCTAGTGTAGTAGTTGTATTGATTTAGTTAGATAGTTGGTTTGATCAGTTTGTGTTAGATAGTTGGTTTATTTAGTTTGTTGGTGTTTGTAGTGGCGTAGATTTAGAGGGTTTAGTTAGTTGCTGGGTTCAGTTGTAGTGGTTAGTGTATATATTATATTTATTATTATTGATTTATTTTTATGTAAATAAAGTTTCATTTTGTCTTATTTAATTTCAAGTAAAGTTTCGTTGGTGCTTTCATTTAGTTTAGGTTAGTATGTCTGGTTACTTAGGTGACTCTAGCCCCTTGGTCGTAGACTGAGGTGTCACAGATGAAACCCACCCAGTAGCGCTAATATCTGCCTACTGTTATAGAATTTAATGTTGAGCAGAGAAAAGGTCTCCAGCGCCTCCTGACCTGCTCACATATAGGCTACTTCATAGCTAGGGTATTTACGCTCATAAATCTCATTAAAATGCATGATGAAAAATATTTTTTATTGTCAACCGTATTAATTTAATTTAAAACTATATGAAAAATACAATTTCTTTAACGTATCAATTTGATTTAAAACTGTCATCGTAACACTATTACGATTTCGCTAACACTGATAATAGTCAGGAATAATGAACTAAAAATAATTACCCCTGTTTGTGCTTCTTCAAAATGCAATGGTTCCACCTCGCTGTTTGAAATTGTTGGAAGAACTAGAAGAAAATAGGAAGATAACTAAAAAGTAATATGAGAATACTACGAAGAATATGCAAAAGTTACACAGAACATTAGAAATGTGTTTTAAAATATAGATACAAACGATAGTAAGGGGAGTCAATAGTTATGGCTATGAGCTAAAAGCTTGAAGGCTTTAGTGTATCTGATCCACAGCTGGATCTGTACAGCATTAATAGTTAATGCTATGTGACTTTCTCTATATGTATGTGTTGTTAATGCCTTACAATTTTAGACGTTACTCATCAGTATCTCTGTCTATGGTCCAGTATAGACAACAACTAGCTTCACCCAGGCATCTCGGTTCAGAATGAGTCTCTCTCCAACCGCCCCCACATTTTACCCATCTTTTTGGCACCTTTCCTTGTCCCTTGGGGGGGGGGGGAAATTTCCAGATGAGGGCCTATACATTCCATTTACCGATGCTGTTAATGGTCCTGGTAGAAACGATTGTCTTCGGCCTGTCGTCTTCCATTCACTGACCTTCCGCCTGGAGATCTGTCTTCTCCCTGGCCTGAGATAGCTGTTTGGTTTGCTGTTTATTAATGTACCCCCTCCCTTAACAAAAAAATAAAATAAACCTCAACAACAAAGAAAAACAACAAAAAAACACACATGTACCTACCTGAGCAGGTTACAACTAGAAAGAAACTCAATAACAGATAATTCAGCTCCATGACCTCGTTTTCAACTTGTAATGACTGACTCTACAGCCCGTGAGATGACCTCGTTTTCAACTTGTAATGACTGACTCTACAGCTCGTGAGATGTGGTTTGGAAACAAGACTGAGTACACTTACGTTCTCTCAGACGTAGAACTGTCTACCAGACTTGGTTTAAATCTGAGCTAGATTCTAAATAGATCTAGGTGGTTTGATCGGTAAAGTCGTACTTGGTCTTCCTGTAGTTACGAGATTGTTACGAGTGGGGACACTCCTAGCTTGGCCACTGTGTTAGTACTGTAAGATAATAGTGAAACTTAATGTATGTTATCAGTAGCTGATACTACGTCATCGAGTGTTAGTGTTCTAGATATATGTCAGTGTGTGTGTGTGTCATGTACAGAATTACTTCATAATTAGGTAATGACCTATATTTCTAAAATGTCCTTTTTTTTATGTACCGGTATATGTCATACAAAAGGAAATCATAATGAATTTTCTATAAGAAATACAGTAAAATGGAAAAAAAACTTTAAATATTGAGGACCATAAAATCCAGAAAAATTTAATTTCTTACCATGAAAACACAAACTAAAGCAGTAATGTGTTTTGTTACCTAGCAGCCAATGGCATCTTTAAAAAGGGGGGGGGGGGATACGCAGGTTGTGTGTCCTGATTGGATAACACCCTCGGGACCAAGGGTGGACTGGGCGTCAAAATCGGCCCTGGTATTATTTGGCTGTCCAGTTGCGTGCCCTATGATGATGATTGGCATAAATTGGTAACTGACCTCTTGATGTGTAAAGTTTGAGAGCTGAACTCATTCATGTGTGAGTTTACCTAATTTTATTTACTTGTAGGCATCTAGAATACGTGTCTCCGTGTCCAATGGTCCAGATTATGATAATTCTCAGTTTATTTTATTATGATCCTGTTAAAGTCACACTGATGTAAATGCTATTGGCTACAACGAAAGAAGGGGACATCGTTGTAAGTTAATCATTTCGTAGATTCTATGTCTAAGAGATGGAAGCTCACCTCAAGCATGGTATACGAGGAAAGAGAAGTTATTACGGATAATGTATTAGGTTACTATTACAGTGTAAGTCTGTAAGAGACCTTTAATAAATGGTAACTGGATGTCCAGTTGTGAAGTTCTGTGAGCCCTTTTCAAGATAATATTATAAAATCTTGTAGTATTACTGGCCATACTTTGACTCCAGCCGACTCTTTCGGCGAAGGTCCACCAGCCATTTTGGGATGTCGGCTCACTGGGCATTTGTCCAAATGCCTATATAGTCAGTCCGCCCCAGGACCAGCGGAAAACTATTGTACAGTAGAAAAGTTTAAATAACAGTAAAGGAAGTTTTCTTTTTGTGTGTGTGTGTATGTGTGTGCAAAAATAGTTTTCAATCTGACTGCAACTAGGGTTTACACTTACAGTGTCTGATATGGTCCACAGTGTCTGATATGGTCCACATTGTCTGATATGGTCCACAGTGTCTGATATGGTCCAAAGGTGTCTGATATGGTCCACAGTGTCTGATATGGGCCACAGTGTCTGACGAGGGGCACAATGTGTTAGACGCCTCCACGCTGTGTCTTGTGTCTAAACGGAGGTAACACTCCAATGACCAAATCCAATAACACAGGCCAATGACCAAATCCAATAGCACAGGCCAATGACCAAATCCAATAACACAGGCCAATGACCAAATCCAATAACACAGGCCAATGACCAAATCCAATAACACAGGCCAATGACCAAATCCAATAACACAGGCCAATGACCGAATCCAATAACACAGGCCAATGACCGAATCCAATAACACAGGCCAATGACCAAATCCAATAACACAGGCCAAAGACCAAATCCAATAACACAGGCCAAAGACCAAATCCAATAACACAGGCCAAAGACCAAATCCAATAACACAGGCCAATGACCAAATCCAATAACACAGGCCAATGACCAAATACAATAACAGGCCAAAGGCCAACAGTGCAGAGAATAATCGAAGCTGATGAACGATGTCGTTTAATCAGTGGCGTAGCATCCATGGCGCGAAGGGGTTCAATGAACCCGGGCACCACAAGCAATAGGGGCCCATAGCTGTGGCGTTGCAACCATGGCTCGAAGGAGCCCATGCCTCAAGGCCAGTTGGAGCCAAGATTATAACTTAGGAAGAACATTTGTTTGTTCATTTGAAACACTTTTAAGTCGTTTAACTCTGTTAAGAAGTTGTAAAAACATTGACTTTTAAGACACTATTACTTATATGCAGTCGTAACTGAATCAAACGTTATGACATAATAACTTTCTTTAAGAAAAAGGTACGATCTTTACATTGGCATGTCTTTACATTTAGTTTACTCATTTTTTGTCACACACTAAATTTGTCTTATTGGCTGGAGAGGAGATGTTCTTGAACCCGGAGTACTAGTGTGATATTTACTTGTGTACCAGACAGTGGTTACGTCCTATAGTCCTCGCAGTACTGGTGTGATATTTACTTGTGTAGCAGACAGTGGTTACGTCGTATACATCTACAGTCTCTGGCCATCACCTAAAGTAAAATTTAACTTAACACTAATAGTCCAACATTTAAAATTTAACTTAACACTAATAGTCCAACATTTAAAATTTAACTTAACACTAATAGTCCAACATTTAAAATTTAACTTAACACTAATAGTCCAATATTTAAACTACATGCTTACATATTACTTCCTAATGTATCTTAAAACGAATAGATATTAATTAATAATCTCGTTTCATCCCGTGCTTTTAAGAATGTGCGCTTATAAAACTGTCTCTAATTCAGTCACAAGAAGCACTGGCACTTGATTTCCAACATCAATTCGGTCCAACACCAAGCCGTGTTTATGCCTTCTCCCATTTAGCTCGAGCCTGTCACACAAATCCTGGGTTGAATCCCCATACTAAATGAAATATAGATGTTAAATGTTTCTTGAAGGTTCAGCGAGTGCCTATTTAAATTATTCCGATAGCGGATTTCAGCGGTGGTTGATTTTGAAAAAAAATACGATGCCAATGCCCATACATTCTCATCGTATGACCTCAAAACCATCCATTCGAATAACTTTTTTGTTTTTTAAAAAGGTACGATCTTTACATTGGAATGTCTTTGCATTTAGATTACTCATTTTTGTCACACACTAAATTTGTTTTATTGGCTGGAGGGGGCCCACCAATATGTTCTTGAACCCGGGCCCACGGGTACTTTGCTACGCCACTGCGTTTAATACGAAATGAAGGTAACCGTCGAATGTCGATAAGTTAAATATCTACTCCAGAGAGTAGAGCAGAGTTAAAAATCTTAGTCTTGTTTTTAATAGTCTCTCCACTTTCAAAACTTTAACCTTTTGATGAAACAAATAACTTTTCGCGCCAAATTCCTCATCATGTCCTAACAAAAGTGTCTGATTGAGTCTGCAATTGGTCCACAATGTCTAATAAGGTGCACAGTGTCTGATAGGGTCTGCAGTATTTCATACGGTCTCAGTGTTTGATAGGTTCACTGTGTCTGATAGGGTGTACTGTGTCTCATAAGGGAGCAAGGTGTGTGATACAGTTTGTAATGTCCAAAAATCAGTTGACAATTTTGTTAGCTGAAAATTTTGTGAAATAAATTTTAGGTAGTCGAGATCTAGCGAATTTCTTCTCTGGTATTGTTTTCGGATCTACGAAAGGTTAAAATGAAAGAAACTTTATACAATTTTAAAATTCTAATTGCAAATTAATTTGTTTTAAAAAACCAAACACTTTTCAAAATATTTTGGCTTTTGAAAATGTAGAGCTGACTTTGGCTTTTTTTTTTCTTTTAAGTTCTAAATAATTAATCTGATCTCTTTGTTTCAATGCAGTTACCTCATGTGAAAGAAATGTCCTGCAGGGTGTCTTATATAACCATCTATTGAATTTGTCAAGTGAACGTGTCACACTGGAAGTGAAATGTAGGCTAATTTACTATTCTCTTTGAGTCTACTCAACGTAACATCAATAAGCTGGCTGGACTTCTGTATGACATTAGCTATTGTTGGAACGTTGTCGCCCACAGTCCCATCCCCCCATTCCACGCGTTTGATGTTTTCAAAGGAACGGCTGCAAGCTGCCAAAGGTTACCAGCTCCTGAGTTTCCCTCAAGGTTTCAATGTTTGGGTAGAGCCTGTCCTTCTCCAGCCAAGGTTAACGAGCCCCTCCTGTCCGAAGATTAATGTTTGAGGCCCCATTTACTTGCCCCTTCTCCTGTCAGTGACAAGAGCAAAATTTGACATCAGTGTTTTATTGAGCTCTGCGCATTTGAATGGCAACAAAAAGTTGATGTCTTTGTGTTTCTCTATTGAACTGTATGTACAAAATAATGAAGAAACATCTAGGAATAAAAGAAAGATTTTATAAATTTCCTACAAGTCTCTAGCACTAGCTTTCTTTGTCTCTGTCTCTCGTTACTTCTGAATCTTTTTTTTTCGCTCTCTCACTCACTTTCTACCTTTTTTCTCTCTACCTGTCTTTCTCTCACTTTCTACCTCTCTTTCTCTCTTTCTACCTCTCTTTCTCTCTTTCTACCTGTCTTTCTCTCACTTTCTACCTCTTACCTCACTTTCTACCTGTCTTTCTCACTTTCTACCTAACTTTCTCACTGTCTACCTGTCTTTGTCACATTCTACCTTTCTCACTTTCTATCTCTCTCTCTCTCTCACTTTCTATCTCTCTCTCACTTTCTACCTCTCTAACACTTTCAACCTCTCTCTCTCATTTTCTACCTCTCTTTCTCACTTTCTACCTCTCTCACAATTACTACCTCTCTTTCTCACTTTCTACCTCACCTCTCTCTTTACCTCTCTTTCTCACTTTCTACCTCACCTCTCTCTCTCACTTTCTACCTCTCTTTCTCTCTCACTTTCTACCTCTCTTTCTCACTTTCTACCTCCCTTTCTCTCTCACTTTCTATCTCTTTTGCTCACTTTCTACCTCTTTTTCTTACTTTCTACCTCTCTATCTCACTTTCTACCTCTTTTTCTTACTTTCTACCTCTCTTTCTCACTTTCTACCTCTCTCTCACTTTCTACCTCTCTTTCTCACTTTCTATCTCTCTTTCTCACTTTCAACCTCTCTTTCTCTCTCACTCACTTTCAAACTCTCTTTCTCTCTCACTTTCCATCTCTCTTTCTCACTTTCTACCTCTCTTTCTCTCTCACTTTCTACCTCTCTTTCTCTCTCACTCACTTTCTTCCTCTCTTTCTCTCTCACTTTCTACCACTCTTTCTCACTTTCAGCCTCTTTTTCTCACTTTCTACCTCTTTTTCTCACTTTCTATCTCTCTTTTCCTCAATTTCTACCTCTCTTTCTCACTTTCTATCTCTCTTTCTCACTTTCAACACTTCTTACTCTCTCACTTTCTACATCTCTTTCTCTCTCTCACTTTCTACCTTTCTTTCTCTCTCACTCACTTTCTACCTCTCTTTCTCTCTCACTTTCTACCTCTCTTTCTCTCTCACTTTCCAACTCTCTTTTTCACTTTCTACCTCGCCTCTCTCTCTACCTCTCTTTCTTTCTTTCTACCTTCTATCTCTCTCTCACTTTCTACCTCTCTTTCTCTCTCACTTTCCAACTCTCTTTTTCACTTTCTACCTCGCCTCTCTCTCTACCTCTCTTTCTTTCTTTCTACCTTCTATCTCTTTCTCAATTTCTACCTCTCTTTTCTCTCACTTTCCACCTCTCTATCTCACTTTCTACCTCTCTCTCATTTTCCAATTCCCTTTTTTACTTTCTACCTCTCTTTCTCTCTACGTTTCCGCCTCTTTTTCCCTCTCACTTTCTACCTCTCTTGCTCTCCCACTTTCTACCTCTCTTTCTCTCTCTCTACCTCTCTTTCTCTCTCACTTTTTACCTCTATTTCTCTCTCACTTTCCACCTCTCTTTCTCACTTTCCGACTCTTTTTCTCATTTTCTACCTCTTTCTTTCTCACTTTCCACCTCTCTTTCTCACTTTCCGACTCTTTTTCTCATTTTCTACCTCTTTCTTTCTCACTTTCCACCTCTCTTTCTCACTTTCCGACTCTTTTTCTCATTTTCTACCTCTTTATTTCTCACTTTCCACCTCTCTTTCTCACTTTCCGACTCTTTTTCTCATTTTCTACCTCTTTCTCGCTCACTTTCCACCTCTTTTTCTCTCTCACTTTCAACCTCTCTTTCTCTCTCAGTTTCCACCTCTCTTTCTCTCTCAGAATTCATTTCTCTTAAAACATTTATTTAGTAATAAAAAAATTGAAATGTCTTATTTTCCATTTAAAACAATATAAATTTTAGAAATATATATAATTTAGGTTCATTATAAAATGAATAGTTACTGGTGTATAAGCTACAGACCAAGAACAAATCAGTTTGATCAGTCACTATGTGACCACCAAGACGTTAAGATTAGAACCAAATGTCTCAGGATACCAACACACTGTCATTGAACGTGCAGTCGGAGTGACATGTTTTAGTTTATTATTGCTTTGTGTACTTGGACATATCAGAAGTACGTACTTTGTCTCAATACGCATCTATACATTAGATATACGATAATATTCAAAGGACATATTGATTCAATACATGCATCCTATAAATTACATAATTCATTGCATCATGTACATTATTTATAGCATTGAAAATAGAATAAAACTCTTTAATCACTGTTAAGCTCTGCAAACTAATTATTCACTTTGCTGTAACCTCTCTTCTTTTAGACGCATTCAACATATCCTTGAAAGTTCCCATGATCCAGTGGGCTCCTTTCACTGCTAATTAAAAAAAAAAAAAAAAACATTTTTTACACTTCACTGAAGATTCCTTTTGATACATAGAAAGTATCTAACCTCACCGCCACAGTTCTAAATATATTTCTGTACTTATGAAGATATGTATGTGTGTGTGTGTTAGTTTTCGACTTTCTGTACTTTACAACTGTTTGTATCTCATTAATAATGTTATAAGACAAAATAGATTCAAACAATATATTCTAGATTTAATTCGGAAATTCTATTTTCTTACAATATGTTTGAATTTTATACTTTCTTACAATATGTTTGAACGGGCGTCGTGCCTGAGTGGTTAAGCACTTGGCTTCTGAACCTGGGGTACTGGGTTTGAATCTCGGTGAAGACTGGTATTTTGAATTTCGAGACGTGTTCTAGCGTATGGAATAAGAAATGTCTCTCTATCCTTGTGTCTGTGTATTTCTGAAGTTTTGTTTTTCTATTTGTAAATTATTGTTTAGTGTTTTGTAAATTGTGGTTTAGGGTTTTGTAAATTGTGGTTTAGTGTTTTGTAAATTGTGGTTTAGTGTTTTGTAAATTGTGGTTTAGTGTTTTGTAAATTGTGGTTTAGTGTTTTGTAAATTGTGGTTTAGTGTTTTGTAAATTGTGGTTTAGTGTTTTGTAAATTGTGGTTTAGTGTTTTGTAAATTGTGGTTTAGGGTTTTATGTATTATAGCTATTTTACTTTTTATTCTTCTCTCCTGGTGTGTCTCTAAGTTTAGTCGCTGAGTGGTCTTTAATTACAATGATCCTAAGATATAAGCTTTTAAAATACATTGGAAAAAACAAACTATTTGAAGTATTGGTAGATACTGGTTGTACTACCCTACAACATGCTACCAATCGCTACACATAAATTAGTGCTGGGGTTTCTACGTTTCTGCCTGGTCGTGCGGTTTGCGCGCTGGACTGTCGTTCGGATTTATCGACGGTCGAGGGTTCAAACCCTGCCCGCTCCCATCCCCCGTCGTCCTGCGGGAGGTTTGGACTAGGAAGTAAACTATCTTCAACTCTGAAGGAACATCCGAAACATGTAAAACAAAACAAAACATACTAAGCCCAATACAAACCAACTTAAAAACTCAGAAACACTACTTACTTTTGTCCTTATTGAGAGCAGATTTACAAGGCAAACAAAGCTTATCTTTGTCTATACATAAAATTGATTGTGCTTATCTTTGTTTTTACAGAAAATAGATTGTGCTTATCTTTGTCTATACAGAAAATTTATTGTGCTTATCTTTGTTTTTACAGAAAATAGATTGTGCTTATCTTTGTCTATACAGAAAATTGATTGCACTTATCTTTGTTTGTACAGAAAATAGATTGTGCTTAACTTTGTTTAGACAGAACATTAAATTGTTATCATTTTCAACAGTTTAGGCTTAGCTTCATTTCAATAATTTAATTTTTAAAGGACCTTACCTGGATCTCGGATCTAACCTGGACCTCGGATCTTACCTGGACCTCAGAGTCTGAAGGAATAACAAACGTGACTGTGTCTGTCAGAAGAAACATTTAGATACGTAAGTGTCGAGACACATGTGTTTCTTGTACATAGGTCAACATGTGTCTGTTGGTCAAATAGGTCAACTTGTGTCATGTCATGTCATCAAATAGTTCAACGTACGTCGTGTCATGCCATCGAATAGGTCGACTTGTGTCGTGTCCTGTCATCAAATAGAAGGTCATCGTGTTGTAATGACTCAATAGTAGGACGAAGCAGCCGTTTTGGTGCAGCCGGTTTGGTACGAAGGTCGTTTTGGCGCAAGGGACTTATGTCGCAAAATGCTTGTTTACGTTGATTGCATTCTTTCTTTAAAAAAGAATTAATACAAATCTTTGTTTTGTATGTGTGTTTGTGTTGAACGTTATTTTCATGTACAGAGCAAGAGATACTTTTGTCCGTTATGTTTCACATTTAAGTTTGTTATTTAATTCTTGTTTAAATCAGTAATATTACACAAGACCAGGCTGCCATCCATACTTCACAGTATGCGTGAATGAAATATTCAAAGTTATTAAGACTTTTTTTTTCGTGGAGGGGGGAGGGGTAGAATGTACACTTTGTTTATCTTGGTATATTATAGTGAAAAATCTGTTTATTATACATTTTTAAACACATTTTTAAGCGAAAAACATGAGTAGTTTTTGTACATTATATATAAGTTATTTGTGTAATTATTTTTTATATATGCTAACATAACGTATATTATGTGAACTATAACAAGTCCATTAATCAATGTGACTTATTATTTGCTGCATGTAGACGTATGACGCCAACGACCAGTGCTCGGTGCTGGTTTTGTCTTCATTTGTTTGACTTTTCCTGCGTCAAGGGGAGTGTCACCCAAATCACCCCAAACCCTAACCTTATTTCTCAAAATATATCTTTTAAGAGTATCTTAGCTTGTTCGAAGATTAAAGTAACATCGATTATGTTTTTTTTTAATGTCTTTTGGAAAGAAATCGAAGAATGCCCAGTGCGCTTAACAGAACTCCCATATAATTAAAGGGGAGGGGATAGCATGTCATTACCTTTTAGGAATCTGACTTATTACACATTTATAGCTAAACCTTTATTTTTAAAAATTCGCTGGACGGTGAAATAAACATTGTTATAAAAGTTACATGTTTATTTAATTATCATCAAATTATATCTCGCTCCAAAACGTCCCCTGCGTCAAAACGTCTCGCCCAAAACGGCCGCGCCAAAAAGTCACATACCGATAGTAGGACGCGTAGAAGTTGCGTTTAATTTGGGTAGTTCCTAAGTGAAGTGATGGTACATTCAAAACTTACAAAGGAAACAGGTAAGAGAAAAGAACGGACGAAGGACGGAGAGACCGCTTGTGGTGAATCTCACTATGGGGACATTGGGGACTGTACCCTTCTCTCTGTAATAAAGTTTTAGGTTCTAAAAGGCCCGATTCACTTTTTCTATACTTTTTGTCCTGTTGTTTGGTATGGACATATAAAGCATTTGGGTTTTTTATTTCAAGCCAATAGTTTGTTCAACCACATCTCTACTCTGTCAAACACCACCAGTGTGTCGTGTCATATTATTAAACGGGTCAACATGTATCGTTTAATTAAATAAGTCAACAAGTGTCCTTTCAAGTAATTATATACGTCAGTTCATCTCATCATGAGATTTAAAACACTTACTTGTGTGATGATATAATATGATATGATATGCTAGATGGATGGATGGATAGATTAGATAGATATATTAGATAGATAGATAATTAGATAGATAAATAGATAGATAGATAGATAGATAGATAGATAGATATATAGATAGATAGATAGATAGATAGATAGGTAGATAGATAGGTAGATGGATAGATGGATAGATAGATAGATAGATAGATAGATAGATAGATAGATAGATAGATAGATAGATAGATAGATAGATAGATAGATAGATAGATAGATAGATAGATAGATAGGTAGATGGATAGATAGATAGATAGATAGATAGATAGATAGATAGATTAAATTAGATTAGATTAGTTTAGATTATATTAGATAGATAGATAGATAGATAGATAGATAGATAGATAGATAGATAGATAGATAGATAGATAGATAGATAGATAGATAGATAGATAGATAGATAGGTAGATAGATAGGTAGATGGATAGATCGATAGATAGATAGATAGATAGATAGATAGATAGATAGATAGATAGATAGATAGATAGATAGAGAGAGAGAGAGATAGATAGATAGATAGATAGATAGATAGATAGATAGATAGATAGATAGATAGGTAGATGGATAGATAGATAGATAGATAGATAGAGAGAGAGAGAGAGAGACAGATAGAGAGTTAGATTACTGACGATGCCTGCTCTAGATCGTACCTTCGTGCCTAACGACCAAAGGGAAGTCCAAACTCTTACGGAAGTTCAGTTTAAACTGTTTGTTCAAAGTGAAAATTAAAATTGGGTTCAGAACTGAATTGATGTGTGTCAAGTAGGTCACGATGAACTCAAAGACTTTACTCTTCGTTGTTGCCTCTGTGCGTACGTTTCTCTAACAGATGTACACAACGAGAAAGAACGTTTCTAAAAATACCATTCCTTTTGAAAAGACAATACTCTTTTATACAATTTAAACAGCGATTATTTTGCTCTAAAGATAAAATCCTGGTGAAGTGAATGTTTCAATCTACTAAACTTTATTACCATAGACTTATATATTATATCTAGGACTGGAAACTGGAAACAAATTTTTATCCTCGATTGATCGATTCACAGACCTATATATATAGATTTTTATGTACGTAACTCTTTTTCAAGATCTAAGGGAAGTCGCCCAATCAATCTTTTCTGTCTTAGAAAAATAATGATCTTTAGTTTTAAAAGTTTAGAAATAATGCAAAATCATTTCACTGATTTTCTTTAGAATGGGCTACTAATCACAGAACTATATATTCACGCTAATGTATGAAACAAAGCCATTTCCTGTTATTTTCTATTGACATAATGTTTCAAAAACCCTAGATCGAAATAATTCATATCTGTTGATTTTACTCATCTTATGTACATTTAAATAGATTGATTACCTAGATCTTTCTAAAAAAATTAAAATAATAATTATGAGACGAGAGTATTCTTATTTTTTATGCTCAATTACTAAATCTAGATCTAAAAATTAAGTTATATATTACATAGGTTAGGGTTGAAAACAAAACTTCACTTCTTATAACTACTTTACAAAAAAACGCCTTGTTTCAACTTTAAAAAAAAAAAAATTCACGACATTTTTGTAATTTTAAAAGATTTCCATGTCCAGTCTAGATACTTTATATATAAGTCTATGTTTATAACATTCTAATGATAGTCCTTTAGATCTAGACTTAAAAGAAAATGTGCAAAATGTTCGTGAACATTAATTTCTTAAACTCTTGAACGAATGTGGCCAACTTGCGGAAATACCCGAAGACGTCGAGTCCGTTGCAGAAAAATAGTTTCTAACTCTCCAGCCAACTTTAAACTTAGTTCGTTTATTCTTTTACTTTGAACAATGATAAACTTTCAATTTAGAGTTTCCCCATTGTGGCCAAAGAGCTAGTAATTCTTATCACAGCAATATACAAATGTTCAATTTCTAGGAAAATCGTCAGAGCCGTTTTTTGAGATCCGTGTCCAGGTTCCTGCATGAAGTTGTGACTTGAATAGAGGTATTGTAAAAATAGAGTGAAAGTGTTTATCTGTTGAAGTAAAAGTACCCTTTAGTTATCTGGGGAGGAGGAGATATGATATAAAGATATTCTGTTTCTATCGCCGACGGTTAATGTTAGTGTCCTATGGCCAGGACCTCGACCAACCGGCTTTACTTCCCCGACTAAGGCCATGTACCCATGACGCAAGTCAAACGAAGCAAATCGTCATCATTTCACCCTTGACCTTTCTTGTGACGGAGCTTTCATAGTGCAGCCAATCGAATGTTCTCTTTTAATCAGGGCTCTGTTGATTGTACTTTTACCTTGCCGTAATGCAATGTCCACAAGGTTGAAAGTTGAAATGGCATCCAACAGATGATATATACAACAGCTAGCATACAATACAATCGATAGACCTGGAAGTGTAGACGATATATAGCTACACATATATAGGTTAAACAAAAGATGAAATACACAAATTTAAAAACATTTGCTTCTATCCCCACACAGGGCGTATCATGTTACGTTTATTAGAGTATAATTACAGATCCTGACATTGAATGGAATACTCTAAGGGGAAAAAGGGGGGACTTGTTTGTATCTGCTTCGAACCAGTTCACATAAACGTTACATTGACAAACAATAAAATTTCCCAAACTTGCAACTCACAAACATTTTTAAAATAGCTAGAAAGAAAATGTACTACTTAAGTCGGTGTATTAGGGTAAGCTATTATGTGTTTGAGAACAATTACTATAAAGAAATACACTATTTGTATACTATTAGAATTAGCTGGAGATCCCAGATGTAATAGCTATAATTGTTCCTTGGCTATTTGGTGTGCACTTTGCACTTCCATCACAATGGCCCTGAGTTCCAACCCAATAATACCTCCCTGCAAGTACGACCAACATGTAGAAATCAAACACGTCATGAGGTAACACTGCTGATCATCCCCAGCTCGACCAACTGTAATGGTTTAAATGAGCATACGCTTTTTCTTTTTTTTTTATTTATTAAAAGTCATTTAAATTATTTTCAAATGTTGTTACGCAAACCCAATAAAAACTTGTAGCCATTCCATTCCCCACCCCTCCCTCATTCCAGCACTCCCCTTGCCCCCGCCAACCTAGTACCTTCATAGTTGTCTGCATTTGTTCTTCAGACAAAAGTTTGCCTCCTGGAAACGTTCTACTCATGATCTTCTTGTGGGTCAGGATGTAGCACATGGAGATGGCCGCTGACGGTATCAGGTAGATCACTACAACCACCAGGTATGTGTAGATGGTCTCAATGGGGCTCCATGTATTGCACTCAGCGTCCTTGTAAAACTGGGGAATAAAAAGTTTCCTTTATGTGAGATCTAGACTGACCTTAACGTCATTGAAACAACACAGAGATGTCTCAGGTCCTAAATACAGAGTCATGTTTAGTAGCTAAGAAATATGTCTTCTCAACAGCTAACTAGTCGGCTAGAATATAGTCAAACTAGATCTGTATCTTTTATTTACCAGCTAACTAGTCGGTGACAATTAAGAACATAATCATTTATGCAGTCAAGATTTACAACTTTAGGTAACACTTAATATGACAAGATTGTCTTTGGGATATACAAAATTAAGTATTAAATAGGAGTGTCACAGCGCTCTGTAGCTGAAAGTGATAATTCGTTGATGGTGGTTGAATATGTAACATGTGCTCTGGTTGAAGATAGTGCTGAGATGTGCTAATGTTGTAGATCTTTTCTGAGATATCAGATATTACAAGAAGTTACTGTGACGTGCAGGGGATTCTGTAGATGTATATCTCTAGATCTAAATGCTATCTTAGATATTCAATAAATGAAGATCCTTTTAATTCAAATACAGAACTTTAATTCAGAACTTTGAATCACAATATATATATATATATATATATATATATATATATATATATATATGTACAGAAATAAAATTGTATCAGATGAATAACTTCTTTCAAAGCTTAATGACTGTTCAATATAAATTTTTAAAATCTTGATTAAATGATTACTTCATGAAGACATAATTCTGAAGTGTTGTCAAACAGATCAAGTTTACGTGCGAAGATAAAAAAATAAAAAGATGTAAAAAAAAAATCTTGACTACAACGAAAGTACGACTGAAGGGTTGGAATTAAACGAATGAAAAATCTAAGGATGCAATCATACATTGTAACAGTCTTGTTTTAAGCTCAGGGGAATCCATTAAGTCTTAATACGCTTACCGGTAAATTCATAAAGATCTTACAGGTGAGTCCATTACTATTAAATGCTCTCCTGCAGATACTCTTAGAGTTGATGTGATAAATCGTTACTATGAACGTAAAGACCTGGAAAGACTCGACGCTTCTGCAAGTATACTTACTTCTGGCCACACCGCACGGCATAGAATCTCATTCTGATCCTTGTATACCACTGCTACCCTCCGATGTACAAAAAACTGTGGGGATGCTGACGTCATAGCAGCCAACCAAGAAATCACTAAAAGAACATAATAAAAACATCTGAGAGTGAAGATTGCACTTCACTTATATAAATAGTAATCTGTCATGGTCAATTATATAGACGGGGGCAGAAGGGGGATCGGGGTTAAACGTTTTGGGGTTCTTTAAGGACATCAACCATTTGTTTTGGATCATCATATCTACTTTGTCCGACTGTCGGTCAGGCTGTCTTTCATCGTCAGACATATCCTCCGACACCGAATGAATTTTGTTTCCCCATATGGTGGCATAACGATGTTTCCCTTTACACGCGAAGAACATTTTACCCCGTCCAGGTCACTCTTCTTTAATGTATTCGTTATCTTTCTACAGAAACTACATTTACCTTTTCGAATGTTTGTCCTTCATGACGCAGGTACTTTCTCATTGATTGGTGTGTGTGCTTGTATCTGTCTCAACTGTTTGTTGGCTGTTTCATAGGCTCTGCAAATGTCCCTGCACCTTTCCAATGTCAGATTACCATCTTGTAATAATTACATTTTGAGGCATTCATGTCTAACTCCGAGAACTACTCTGTCTCTAACTGAGCTATCTTCCAGGCGTTCAAAACTACACGTTTTTGCTAGTCTTCACACTGTTCACAGATTTGTAATATAAGTTTACATGTCCTCGCCTTCTTGCTGTTAAGGAGAATTGAAAACAGCGCTCAAAAGTTTCATTCGGTTTTCCATGCAAAAACCTTCAAATTAGCTCAATATATCTTTCATCTTTCTTTTCCCTTCTCAATTTCAAGACCTTCATAGATGTCCATCGCTTTTGTTAGAAACGTGACCACTCTGACCTCCTCTGATTCTTCCGCCAATGTAATGGCTTACTCCTAGTTTCGCCAGCTCCGGTGAAACTTTTGCCAATTTCGTGGCCTCGAGTAGCGTGGGTACAGGAAGGACATTTCCAGTCGCCATTTTGAGGCGTAGCCCTGTAATTGTTGTATATAACAATAACTCATTATCTATCAATTAATGATTACCTCTGCTCATTAATACACCGCTGCCAGCAAGTTAAATAAGATCAAGATTCACAGTTGACACTAAGAAAACAACTACCCCTCGTGCCAAGGCGGAAACAAAACTTTATTCTCTTAAACGAGTTCAACTTTGAACATCATATCAACGATCTGTGATGGTGATAAATAACAGTTGGCTCACCTATAATATTAGCTGTGATGGTCGAAGTCCAAAACAAATTGAACGGGCGATATACCTTTAAAAAATTGTTCAGCGCTACTCCTGTGTGCATTAACATGCCGACCATTCCTAGAGTAGCTGAAATCAGACACAGCAGATTTTTAGTTGGCATTAAGTTGAAAAAGGTATCCCTATTACATCCTTCAAATGCTCACATAATACTTTGGCCTTACCCCCCCCCCCTTATTTTTTTTTACACTTTCAATTAAACTGTCCGCATTTCAACACCCTTCCGTTTGGCTAGTGTATTCTAGTATATGTTACGTTTAAACAAGTGTTAAAACTTATTTTAGGATGAGGTTATAATTGGGTGGGGTGGGGGTGAATATATCTACTGCCTCCCCACTCTAGCCCTCTGAGGGGGGGGGGGGACGGTCCTACTTTTATTTAGAAATCATAGTTTGTGAACAAAATTTGTTGAATATCTATATAATATAAGCTACATATTGATGTTTTAACCCATTTTTATATTATTTATGTCGCACACACGCTCTGATCTCAAATTTTATCATTAGTAAATATAACATGAAAAAGGGTTGTACCAGGTGGGAGGGGCGATACATGCTATCGCCTTCAGCCCATCGGACAAACCAATACATTTTTCTTCTTGTATATTAGTTAAGAAATTAGAAAATAAAAAAAAAATGTTACTAATATAATGTATATATGCTATAAATTAAATTCTTATATCGAGTCACCCACCCCCTACTCTTTAATGCCCAATGCAATCATTAGCAGACATTAGAAAAAGGAGCGAGAATTAACGTTTTCACTTTACCGCCCTCTCCCATGACGTTTCAAAACAATAGTTTTATGGCGATAGAGTTGAGCTGTAGATGTCAGGAGAATGCGTTTCTGCACTGAAGAATGTAAGAAAAGGCTATTGGCATCGGGGCTTCGCCCCGGATCCAACTGAGGGAGCTTACAGTGCTCCTTACACCCCCTATCTGTTAAGAGAAAGGCCTCAACATGGCTGTTTTTTTTTCCTTTTTCGCCAAAGGTTAGGAAACACTGTTTTTTTATTTTATTTTAATATATACATATATGCTGTACGCGCGTTTATGCTGAGGGTTAGGGTTTACCAGGCGTTAGGGTTAGGGTTTGGAGAAAAATCGTCCCCCCCTCTCCAACCTTCTGGATCCGCTTGTGGTTCAAAGCTTACTGGTTTAGAAGCCAGTTACTCGTCTTCGCCCCTTCTCCCTTAGTGACAACAGTTCCGTGAACTCAATATTTGTGCCACACGTGAAAGATTAAGAAATACAAGACAGACTACTCTTTGCGAAAACTTTTACAATGATACTTATGGCACATTAATTAATTAATATTTAATATTTGAAGGACTAATTCATAGAACATCAAATTCCCATATGAAACATAATATTCGTAGCAACTGATGATAAGCCTGAAAAAAACCCATTTCCAGTGTGTTTGAGGATTTCAGTAATACATATTAATTGTTATTTTAATTTGTTTAAATTTGAATGTTATCAATAAAAAAAAAAGATAGATCTTTATAATTCTTTTTGTAGCTTTAAATTATTTTTTCACTCTTCAACTCACTACAATTAGAAATTAGTATTGAAAAATGATGAATTGGTAAAAATGCAATACAAGTTAAGCAGGCGGTCTACCAAACACCAAAAAAAAAAACGTGGCAAGGGGTCTACGAGACAAAAAAGTTTGGGAACCACTTCTTTAGATAATGGTATTAGTGAATTTAAAAACAACCCAATTATCCCGCCCCCTCCACGAGCATTTATATCGAATTGAAACTTAATGTCAAAGTAATTGGTGCATCAAGCCCAGAGATTACTGTTCAGTAATAGACGTGTTGGGATTTAGCTACAGACAACTAATCCAACCAATCTTTGTCTGAATATGTATTAGTTGGACAACCATGTTTGAATACAAGTTTGATGAAATTCTTATGAAGAATATAAACTTAATTTACTAAGCGTATATGAACTCACTCTATCTGGTACAAAGTTTGTACGGGTTATTTCTCCCACATCCTATTTCGGATCAAGCTGAAATTTTGCACAATTATTTTTTTTTATCGGACAAAACAAGAATCAATTTAAAGATTTAACCAGAGAACAAGGGAAAAAAATACTTGACAGATGTGGTGGTATAAGCTGAATAAGTCCCCTTGGTCTGCTGAACCCTTGGGGCACCACACAAGATCTGTCAACCTTCTTTCTCCATTTCTCTATGTCATTTGCTTTTGATAAAATTTTATTCTGATATTCATTCTGAAATTATTGAAACCTGCATTTTTACCTGCCAGGGTGGGCCACTTCGGGGGTCGATTTTGAGTTTGTGTTTCCACACAAACTGTCTTTGTAACCTTGTTTTTTCTAGTATTTTTTATGTTGTTCTTGTTTGTTTTTGTTTTTTGTAAGAGACTTTCAATCTTTGTGTAGCACTATGGACATTCAATCAAAAGATGTTCAAGGATTTGAAACCTATTGATCGAAATACTGAGATCTGCGCATGTCCAAATCAATCAACATTCGCACGTGTTTCCGTCTTCGTCTGCTCTTTCAGCGGCCTTCACCTCTTTAAACCCCTAATGTCTTGTCATCTTAGTCAACATAGATAATGAATCGTATCATTCAACACGCTAACACACACTCACACACCATAACAATTACCTTGAGTGAAATGTTTGAGTTTACATACTCCGTCACCGAACGGCCACTTTTTAAACATCTCCTCTCCAAACGCGATGGACATGCAGATCGTGGCCATCAGCAGACCGTACAAAGCCAGGCTGGCAATGAAAGATGAGCCCACTGACCGGGCCCCGTTAGCGCAGAAGTGGGTGAAAACCAGCAAGGCGTTGCCCACCAGCGCACTGAGCATGGCCAGGGCGTACAAGAGGAGCTTCATGCTGAGGTCAGCAATGGAGTCCAGCGGGAAAGGTGAGGTGCTGTTAGGCTGGAGTACCTGGGATTTGAAGAAGCCGAAAACCTTGTCCCCCGGGACGCAGGAGTTGCTAGTCGGTAGAGCTAAGGTGTCCATTATGGTCAATATCACAGAGAGCAATTAAAGGGAGGGGGGGGCGGTGTTCTTTCAATCGTGTTACCTATGTCCTGGAGTTGGATACTTTGTGTTGAACGAATATGGATCTTTCGATTAGATATTGATTGATAACTGTCGTCGTCATTTTTTAATGGTGTAGTCACTCTGGTAAACATGTAGATGATACACATTAAGTTTTTTTAAAAATAGAAAACTTTTAAAACTTTAAAGAATTTTTTTTTCAATTAGTTCATCTTAATATCAAAACCTACTTTACCCACAGAAGACACGGCATAGAGAGCAGAAACTTAGGATTGAAAACGTAATGAAAAAAGAAAACTTGAGTGTAATGATTTGGACGTAATCAGAGAGGTGAAAAAGAAAAGGAAAATAGTTTGGTATAATTACAATACGTTTTACCTTAAAAAAAAAAAAAGAAAATAAAGGATTACAAATAAAACAATAACTAATACTTTTTTTTTATTCCACTTCACTGTTTACGAGAGGCGTGACGATGTAGTGGTATGTGCGGCACAGGATATCAGGTTGTGAGGGGCACCAAATTGTCTAAATCAGTCTGCTTTTTAAAATACAAACGTATTGGTCTCGATCACCTTACCTAAACAGTTCGTGCTTTAAAAACCTGGCAAACATCACATGACAATAGATAGATCTAGCTATTAGGTCTTTTATTTCATTCTTTCGAATTTTGATTTAGGATATTAAAAGGATCTGACGCACTAGACGTAAAATACCCAAGTACGTCCCTGCTGCTTACTGTGATAAAAAATAATGTTACTTCTTTAGAAAAAAATAATCCTGCAAATTATTTCTCATGGAAGAGAAAAATGTTTTTTGAAATTTATGAAAAAAAAATTTAGGTGCCATTGACGATTTTAGATGAAAGAGTTTCAAACGTACTTTTAAAATAGTAGAAGCTACTTAGACAGTTGGTTTGCCTGGTCAAACGGTATACGTTCTGGGTAATCGTTTGAACCCGCCCTGTCGCCATCACTGGCAGTCTTGTGAGAGTTGAGAGGCTTGTGCTAGGACGTAATAGACCATGATGATGTAAAGGTCATCTGTTTCTGTAGCCCACTGCCTCGGAGAGTTAGTTTCGTTACCATAGTTTTGACTATCTTAAGGGCATTTCGAAAGTCATGATTCAAGATACAGTGAAGGGACTCAGCGAGGGAACACGAAGAAAGGGTCATACAAAGGAAGGTTGGATGGACAACGTGAAAGAATGGACCAGCCTCCACTGGTGGATCCAAGGGGGGGGGGGGGGCGGTAGACGAATTTTAACGTAGAACTCACACAATTTGTATACGAATTTATTTCTTATGTTAATAGTATATACTAATTATTTATATTTCAATCTATTTTTAGATTACTTACCCCCCCCCCTTTTCTAGTATGTTGGCCAATAAGGTGGGGTCGGCAGGGGGCGATGGCATCTATCCCGCTCCCACTTCCCCTCAACTTTCGAGGGGGGGGGGCGGTCCAATTTATGTGTAGAAATTACAGATTGCTAACAGAATCAATTAAATAATAATATGATTAAAACTTGTTATTGGTATTTTAACCGATCTTTATATTATGTCGTTCCCCTGTTGGTCGATTGGGGGGGGGGGGGTGAATATCTCTACTGGCCTTCCCACCTAAACCCTTTATTAGGGGGGGGGGCGGTTCCTACTTTTATGGAGAAATCATAGTTTGTGAACAAAATTAGTTGAATTAATATATAAATTTTATATTATGTCGCCCCCCCTCCTGGTATTTTCACCGATTCGGTGGGATGGGGGGGGGGGGTGATTGCATGTGATGCCAATATATATGCTGTACGCGCGTTAATCCTTAGGGTTAGGGTTTACTGGACGTTAGGGTTAGGGTTTACTGGACTTTAGGGTTAGGGTTTAGAAAAAAATCGCTATTTCGCTAAGAACTGCTGCTGATCTGGAAAAGCGGAGGATTTTATAACGCGAACTGTCACAGCACCCCTGACGAAAGTCAAGGGACAGATATTGTTAATAATAAGGATGATTTAATGATTGTCGATCTCCATTACGTAGATTTAAATCTAGATTTAGTAAATTTAGTTTCAACAATTATTATTTAGATTTACCATTATATGATTACCAGTCATGTCGATCTAGATCTATAATTATTAATAATTTTATATAAAATCAGAAAAGCTAGATGTAAATCTAAATATTAAATCTATAATGTACTTCACCTTTATTTGTGACTTATATTATGCGTAAAGTTTAGTAATTTACCAATAATGGTTTCAATTTTAGAACTAAACCTAAATTTAGATTGTAATCTGGAACTTCTAATTAGCAATAAAAAGTAGATGAACATTTAGAGTTTACTACAAATAGTTAGTTGTGTTTTTGTTTTTCCAGGTCTGTATAAAATATTCCTTCAGGAAAAATACCGAAATTATTTTTGTAAGTTTATATATATATAGTCTTATCTTATCTTATATAATACAGACGTAACTTCCAAAAAAAAAAGATAATTACGTTCTACGCGTCATGTATTTAGTCATGCATATTAACCAATAACATAAATTCTGCTAAGTCACTGGTTTTCCTGGCTAGCTCAGGCAACCCATTCCATGCTCTAATAGCACTAGGGAAGAATGAGCATTTGTACAAATTTGTCCTAGCATATAGGACGAGGAAAGTGTCTGTATCTTTATGTCTTTCTGAGTATTTTATTAAATTTTGTTTTTGAAGATTATGGTTCAGTGTTTTATGTATAATTGCTACTTTACTTTTGAGTCTTATGTCTTGAAGGTTTTCTAAATTTACTATTTAGTGATTTTACTAAAGGTGTTACTCTAGTCAAATGTGAATATTCGTTTGTTATCAATCTCACTGCTCTATTTTGTGTATGTTACAGTCAAGTGTGATCTAAATATAAACAAATGTTCGCTTTCTAATGTTGATGACATGTCTGACTTGGAAATTTCGGAGATTTTCATACGTGCAACCAAATCACACATAACAAGTTCGTTTACATTTTATACCGTATACAGAATACAAAAGTATTAATAAGCAAAGCGTTCTAATGAAATATATGTATATGTATAAATAATTGTTGTACACTTAAGCGTTGTAACATCAAATTTTTTAATTCTTTCCCTTGTAGCGCCAAATAATTTTTAGCAATCCCCGTAAGGGGAAATGTCGCTATTAGTTTTGTGCAAAATGTCCATCTGTCCGTCTGTCACACTCAGATCTCGAAAACTAGAAGAAAAAAGAAAAATATTATTTCACCATTGCGATGCGGCTTGAAAAGTTTAGGTGCAACGGCTACTTTTGGTTTTCTATACGGTTTAGTTTAAAAAAATTAATTAAGCAAGCGATTTTTTTTCATAAAAATACATCAATTCTAAAGATATTACAGTTATTTAAGGGAGGTAATGTTACAATATATACAATGTTACAAAGAAAGACAATTTTTGTGTATTTTCAGTATAACTAAGTCAGATATGCTCATAAAATGCACAAGAAATGTTCAAAACAAATATAAATATTAGTTAAAGGTGTTTTTTTTCTGGTCAACTAGCTGCTAACACTAAACGAAAACATTTATGTTTGTTTATAAAGGTTAAGAATGCACTTTGTATGTAAATATCACGCACATTTTTTTTAAATGGACTTTTTATGCAGCGACTTTCGTGCTGCAGCGTGACAAGCAGCGGCGAGTCTTGATGAAAATCAGTTCCCTCAAATTTTTTAAAATAATCATATTTTATTTAACTTTTGTTTAATGCCCCATCAGAATAAAAGACGCTTATTTTTGTGCGTTTTGTCTGTTAGTCGGTCTGTCCGTCACTTTTAGATTTTAAAAAGCAACAACACTAAAAGCTATTGAAAATCTGATTTAAAATTTAATGTTCCTTCCGAAATATTGCAATAGTTTTAAGTTTCTATAATAGATTGTTCCGAATGTTTTTGTAAAAAAACAAATCAATGCCAACAAATGTTTGTTTGCTCTTCCAACTTATATTACATCTAAATTTCGTGCTTAAACGTTGTAAAAACACAGATCATTAATATGTTGCTCCGGTTTTTTAAAGTAAATACAGCAAATAAATTCTAAATAAAAATCTCTATACTGACTTATATTTCATTAACAATGAAGTTGTTCCGGATATTGTTTTTAAAAAAATTGAAATACCATCATTGACTTACATTACCCTTATATTCTTGGACAATAAGTCACTATAGTTTAATTATTGATATCCAATTGTTCCGTATTTTCAACTTAAATGACTTTTTTTTTCAAAAATATCGACAATAGGTTGTTTAGGATTTTAAAAAATGAAAGTAATTTACTAGAAACGATTATTGAAAAACACTTTTTAGACTAATTTATCATTGAATTTTCTTGCTGTAAAGAATGTTCCTGATTTGGTTTTAAAAAATAAATCAAACTACATTACTTAAATTTTCTTTTAAATCGTCGCCAAAATTGTTCCCACTTTTATATGAAAAATCTACTAACACAAATAACTGTTTGAGATCCCTCTTCTAATAAATAAAACAAAATAATCTTTTCTGTCGTACATTACATTTTATTTTCTAGCTAAAACGTTTTAAAATTTAATTTTCGTTAATATTATGTTCCAATTTTTAAGGAAAACAACTCCACAAGGCTATGGTAAATCTAATTTTCAAACAAGATCATTCCAAACAATTCAATTAACGGTATTAGATCTATCTAGAATTCTCTTTTTCTCTCATTTTAAATACAAACATCCGGAACAATCTAATATAGATACTTAAAACTATTGACATGTTTCGAGGGAAAATTAAAGGTTAATCAAATTTTCAATAGCTTTTTTTAAAATAATATTTACATGACGGACAGACAAACTGACAGACAAAGCCGCACAAAAATGAGGCTTTAATCCTTATCCAGCACGACGGGCTTGTCGGTCGTATCAATTGTAATCTGATTCCTACTTACCTATGTTATTACACTGCGTCGTCCTGAGCATGCAGGTGAAACGCTGTGATACTGGCAGTTGCTGATGCAATTAACTTCTGGTGAAGTCACGGCTCAACTCCATCTATTAAATTTGAGTTGATAGTAACATTGCCAACCACAATGAAGTTAGATGGTTTAGTTCAGATTAAGTTTTAATTATATTGTTTCTACAGTTTCTACAGCTCAATAAAATGTTCAGATTTTCATGTCATAAAAAAAAGAGGGTAAATAAAATCTCAGATCCTCCTTGGTTGTGTGACAATATATGCATGTGAAGCAGGACTATGAAAGCTTAATCTATTCACGGAGTCATTTAGTTTGGTGAGACTTGAGTTCATAATTGATCATGTTGCAGAGATTAACTCCTATCAGGTATTCTGACGCTGGGACCAAGGAGTGGGTAGTGAATACATTCTCTGAGACAAGAAATGCTAAACGAATTCTCAGCTCGTTTTCAAGACTTTTGTGCTAACGAAACCGATATTCGCTAGTTTCAGAATTTGTTGGCAGCGCTACTGTTTTATTTGGAGCGCATAATAATAAGGCTTGCCTTCAAGTTCAAAGATTAAACAGGAGTGCAGCATTTCCCGTGGATTCGCAGTCCTAGTTGTGATCTACATATTTTGCTACATCAAGCGCAGACGTAACCGTTGTCTGCAGGTGGTCGGTCTAGGTTCTCTTTCCGCCGTCTACGTTTGTCCAAGGCTGTAGATTTCCTTTAGGTCTCAAATGTGAATCCCGCGGCCTTTGTAATAAATCTCCAGCTATCTCGTTCGGAAGCCGAACATAAGCTTACATATTTGAACAAAGATTTTCATTAAACTTGCGCAGCTAATTAACGAATGACTTAAGAGAATATCGTGTGTCATTGTTTCTAAATGTGTACCAATTTTCTTGCAGCACGCCAGGAGGTTTTAAAAATTCTTGTTACTCCCCATCCCCCTAAAAATAAAAAAAAGATGCCAAACCCATATGTTTGTTCATGAAAAAATTCCATAACATTTGAATTCATTATTTTCATTGTTAGTGCCACAGTATAAGACTCGCTCACAGAAAACTTAAGATCACAGAAAACTTAGATCACAGAAAACTTAAGATCACAGAAAACTTAAAATCACAGAAAACTTAAGATAACAAAAACTTGTCAACTTTGAAATAATGAATACATCGTTTTCTTGATGAGACACATTGTGTAACGCAATAACTTATAAACTTGAACTGAAAAAAAACCCACTAAAACTCAATCATTTCAACAAGCAAAATATTTTTATAAAATCTTTAAAAAAACACACAAAAAAAGTTGATCTAAAGGAAATAACCCTAAACTAATTAGACATATCTCAATACTTGATGAATTAGTTCCATTTTTCAATATGAAAACAAAATTAATTAATTCCCACTAACTGATTAACTAATTAGTGAATTTTTTAAACTGATTCTTGTTTGTCCATCGACTATGATTAATTATGCGAAATTTCAGCTTGATAAGAGTTGGAGAAAAAAAATCGTTAAAAACTTAATAGGGGGAATAGCTCCACATATACTGTCAGATCTCACAATAAGTATTTCCTTTGTTCAATACTAAACATGATAATTATCAATAATTAATTAACTAATTGGTTAATTTTTTTTTTTGATTGATTCGTGTTTTGTTAGGTAAAAGAAATGATTGTGTAAAGATCCAAGAATGGGTATGGGAGAAATTATTAAAAAATTGTACCAGACAGAGTGAGTTGATATAATCATAATGGTGTAACAACAACGAGATGTATAACACGCTAAATGATACTTGGTATATTGTTTGATTAACACATTTGTAACATGTAACATTGACACACATTAGTTATTGTAGTATACAATATTTACATCTCCTTGCATAGCTACGATTTAATAGTCTTAACAAACAGAATCTTATGAAATCTATTTTATGTATTGCAAGGAATCTGAGGTTTCTCTTCGGAAACTCCATCAGTGTTTACAGTTTTACCTGGATAGTTGTGTGCCCAGACAACCAAACGTGCTTTAGAAAAATTTTCATTTAAAGCTGTGTCGCTGTACACTCGGCGTAGACTGCGGGCACTAGCTTTAAAAGCTGGTCTGTGTTCTGATATCCATTTACCAGCAGAGTAAAAAGAACGGAAGCTCTCCGCAAGGCTGTCGGCGGGGGATTCCGGACACCCGGAGTCTGACGAAGGCAGACGGAAATATCCGTCGAGCTCATTATTCGTATCTGAAGTCTGATCTCGTGTGTTGGACAGAGATCGCGCTGTTGATTGAACAATGTCCTCTCTGTGGTGTATGCACACAACGCTCAGAACAATCAGGAAGCTGCCTAGTCCTAGAGCAGCGCCACTTAAACACTGGAAGATAAGTTTGTTCTGCCTAAAGACAGAGCTTTTATCTACAAATCCATCAATAGAGCTGATAAACAGAAAGAAAGAACCGGCTAGTACTAGCAAGATGGCGGGAAGGTAGCATCTCCTACGACGGATGTGTCGGTCTTTCCTGGAGGAGGCTCTCCGGCGGCGGCGGCGGTCGTACTCGTGCTCTGTAAAGGCCATTTCGTCAACCTCTATCCTGAATTCCTCCACTCGTTTGCAGAGCATTTTGGTGGGCCTGGCGTCCACTTTGAATCGGCTTTGTGAACTCGATTGCCTGGTAAATTGACCTCGATCTTCGTCAGCATTGTACTGTTTATGTGATGCTGAGTTACTTTGGGAGGACATTTCAATGTTTCTGTTGCTGTTAGTTACGGTACATGGAAGGATAAGGACATTTTCTTGTTTAGTACAGCACGAGATATCAGCAAAATCTGAAGAGAAAAACAATTCTTGAAATTATAAACTCTGAAACTTTTCTATTTTATTTTCATATCCCAGTCTCAATCTGTCTCTCTCTCTCTCTCTCTCTCTCTCTCTCTCTCTCTCGCACACGTATATAATGAATAACTAAATAAGTAGGGGTTTGTTTTTAATAACAAAGTTTACTTCAAATATGGAGAACGAACATTTAACATGGTAGAAACTTTATGTATGAACGATTTAAGAAGTTTTAAAACATTTGAATTCTTCCTATCATATATGAACATAGCATTGAAGGATGAAATAGTACTCGGTATTACTCGAAATTTAATCTGAGTTTGTTCTACGTTTCTGAGTTGTACGATATCATCAAAGTATCAACAAATCGGAAGTGCTCAACATCATCAATCAATATATCAACAATTCTAAAGTGATCAACATCATCAATCAATATATCAACAATTCTAAAGTGATCAACATCATCAATCAATATATTAACAATTCTAAAGTGCTCAACATCATCAATCAATATATCAACAATTCTAAAGTGATCAACATCATCAATCAATATATCAACAATGCTAAAGTGATCAACATTTCTCTTATTTTATCTTGAACATTACAGACGTTCTTTAAAAGGGAAGATAATTAATTCCTAAGCGTGTCCAAGTGTTAATCTAACTGTGGTTGGCTCCCATCTAGGAAAAGGAAAACTCTGAATCCAAACCTACGCTGCCTTGCGGCTATAACAAAACACGGGAAAGGCTTCGGGAGACAACCCTGAGGAAAAATCAGGAGCAGGTGACCCTTAGGCAGATTGTGGCACATTGTGCTACATCCTGGAAGAGCCTGCGGCGTTACCAGAGCCGCCGCGAGGGTAGTGGCCGCCTGCGTGCGAAATTAATTAATGCCACCCTCCCTTTTTTTTTCTAGAAAAAAACGTATTACGATTGAGCTTGTACCAAAATCCATTTTGTAGACCCTTTGTGTGTGTCAAATAAACTTTTCATGGATCGTTTAAAAGCGAAACATTGCCGATAAAAATTCGTTCTATAGAAGATTGTTAAGGCTGCTTTTCAAAATCAACACACCACCAGGACAAAATGAAGCAACTCAGCGCTGAGTATTTTTCTTTAATTGATATAAAATAAAAAATAAAAAGTTCAAGTCACTTATACAATGACTTAAAATAAAACACATGAAGGCAATTATTCTCAAACTTTTCCGGATGGTAACTACCTACATGACAAAAATTTTTTTCGAGCCCCCTTAGAAGATGGGGACCTCGGGGAGCGAGGTGAGGTCGTGAGTTTTTCTAAAAATGTAATGAAAAAGAAAAGAAACTTTATCATAATTATAACACAATATTTAAGTTATACTTTTCATTTATGTTTTTTTAACCCTAAGTTTCGAATCCAAATTTACATAATGAAATTTCCCTAAAACTAGTCCTTTGTTTTTTTAGGTGGTTTTTTTTGGGTAATAGTGTTGTCTACATAATTTTTAAGCGTTGTAAAAAGTTCTTTCTGGAGATAGAATTGAACATTCGGCCTATTTTAGCTCAAATCAGCAAGGAGCCTGATTTCGGGGCCGAGCCATGGCGCTGAACGTATTCTGTTTTCAGCTTCAGACATTGTTTCTCCAAGCAATTATAACTTTTCTCATAATAAGAAAAAAGAATATAAAAAAAGGCAAATATTTTTTAGAAATAGTTTTCTTTTAGAACGCACTATTCATCCTAGTACAAAAATGTTCAATAATAAAGAGACAGCCCTGGTCAATAGTATTATTCGAGGGATATTCTAGGTATATATTGCACACGGACATCTGTAATGGGTGTGATCTTTTTTTGAGAACATCTTTTAGCTAAGTAAGACGTCTCTGTCGTGGACATTTTTTTTTTTACAAAAAAAATCGTCACAATAATTAAATGCAATAGTCGGAAGAAATTCGACCAATCTCAGATAAGAAAATCTAGAAGAATCACACTAGCGGAGACGTTTTGAAATAGTTTCCCTAAAAACTTTAATCCATATTGTTCCATGCGCCTCTCGCGAAAACGATCTACATTTTAAAAGGACTTATTAGAAGATGAAACGACATCTCTTACTTAAATAACAGCCATTTCATATAAAAAGGAAAATGTTTTCAACCTTGAGTTTTTAACTACTACATCTACTTACGGGGGGCGGGGGGTATTCGACTAAGCAACAATTTTAATATGTAATATACTAAGAAGAAAACAATGTTTTGACTGATCTGCTTCTGTAAGCGTCATTCGAAACAAATAGTACAGACAATCCGCGAAAATTCAAGGTCAGAAATGAGTAGGCGCCTATGGAAAAACAGGTGGGAATACCTCGCGCGTCGCTCCATTTTTTTCTTATTAAAAGTTTCCAAAATAGCTTCTTATGAACGAATATCGTTTTATGAAATAATTGGAATTTATATAAAATATTAAAATGATGGGGTAATTTTTTTTAGTAAACTAAAAATGTATAAAATACAGGTAACCTTGGAGTATTGGAATAATGATTTGGCCGCCCCTTACATTCGGCCGCCTGCGTGCAATGCACACACTGCACTATAGGCAGCGGCGGCCCTGGGCGTTACTGATCCCAAACTGTATTGGATATTCCGTTCCTTTGGTCTCATCAGCTGCGTGAAGGGGGGGGGGGGGGATTGCTGTTTGGGCGACATCGTTTCGACCTTAGACAATGCCCAGGCTTTCATCTCGCTTTCTTCGAGATGAACCATAGTCGTTCTACGACTGAAGGAGGCCAGCATGTTAATTAGAGAGTATTTTCTTCTGCTTATATAAACCTACTGGCTTTTATGATTTCCTGACCTTTAAATCTCATTGGATGTTGTTTTTTTTTTTTTTGGAAATCAAGAAACCAGATTGGTTCTAAACTAAATAATAGACAAATCATGTGTCCAACATTAATACTTTGTTTAGCAGATTTGGATGAACTGACATAAAGACGTCAGCATTAAAGTTTAGGTAAAGTAGAAGTAGGTATTTGATTAGTGCGCGGTAGGCATTAAAAATTATTTCTATCCCATTAGTGCAGCTAATACTGAATTCAATTTAAACATTATTCTAAGACATTCTAAGTAAAGAGAAATTTATTAGAACTTATTTTCACTGCTGTTCATGTGATTTCTTGCTAACAAAATTCAACAAAATATAATCAGCTCAAAAGTTAAGTAATTGCGAACATTCAAATCAACAAGGCCTAACCTAGTTCAAAGTAGACTGACTCGAAGAAAACTAAGAACTGTGAATAGTTTTGTCACGGCTCAGTGCAGATCTTGTAATGATCCCCGGAGGAGCCTATATTTGTTCAATACATTCGACGCCGATTTGGTGGATGGTAGAAAACGTGTGTGTGTGTGTGTGTGAGAGAGTGGGGAGAGGGAGGCGGCGACTAAGAGGACTCGAGTCTTAAAAATGTAGATCACGGATAAAAGAAAATCAATAAATGTAGAATTCTTGATAATCGCCTGAACATGTTTGGGCTCAGTGTCTGACACATCCTGGTTCAGACTTTGATCACTATAAACATGTATCAATCAATGCTTACATAATCATGGAATCGTTTATAGAGGTTGATTGAACAAAGCATCTCTTTTTTTTTTACTTAACTTACTCATTTAATACTAAATCTCCAGTCATAGCAACCATCAGTTCATATACATGTATGTGTATTTCACTGGTCTCATGGGCATTACAAGAATCCCAGGCCACATACATTACCAAGTAAACAACACAAATTACTTATGTTTCCAACCAGGGCAAGATTTACGACAGTGAGACCCCCATAGTCACCGAAAGCCCTGTCCTTAAAAGGGGGCTCCAAATTTCAGAATCTGGATATTTTATTGTTCAAGTGATCTATTGCTTTGTTCACATATTTGACAAATTTCTAGATGTATTCATATAATTATATTTATTTATATTACACGCCTTTAGCTGTATTAATATTTAAAAGTGCATTTATATTGAAAATTTTTCTTAGTACCTCTGTTTACTAAAATCCTGCTCAGGGCCTCTGTTTACTAAAATCCTGCTCAGGGCCTTTGTTTATTAAAATCCTGCTCAGGGCCTTTGTTTATTAAAATCTAGCTCAGGGCCTTTGTTTAATAAAATTCGACGTTTCCTACAACACAAGTTGGATATTATTCAAAATCTATCACTTGGGCTTCAGGGAAATTATAAAAAATAATTGAAGTATAAAGAAAAATCCAAATAATACTTAATAATAATACTTACCAGATGAGGTCAGCCAAAATGATTTATCTGTATCATCAATATATTCATAGGCTTAGAATACAAGAACACTATTGAATGAGTAAGTCAAATTTTCAGTAGAGGACTAGACTGTTACATTTTCTCATAATCTAGTCATGCCACGCTTCAATGCAAGCAAATATGTTATGAGACCATTTCAATACGACTTCTGTATGACCCGAGATAGAACCAATCAAAGTGAATGGAATGCACCCTCTTTTATTTGCATTCAAATCAAGTAGCGCCAGTATTGGCAAGATTCTTTTTTAATTCGTATCTGCTGCATGTGCGTTGATAGTATCATTTTTATTTGTAGAACCAGGGTTAGATTTTTTTTAGAAGTAATCTTTTTAATTTCTTTTCTCTCTACCTAGTCTTCTCTTTTTCTCTCTACCTAGTCCTCTCTTTTTCTCTCTCTCGCTCTTTCTTTTATCTGACAACACAAGAATCAATTTAAAAAATGAAGTGGTGGTATAATCTGAACAGGGCCGGCATAGACCCATTGCAACCTATGCGGCCACAGTGAGCCCCGCACCTTCATAATTCCCGGCGCTAATTCTAGGTGTAAATTATAAAATTAAACCATTATAGCTTATATATAATAGCAGGGTTTCCCGGACTCCTGATTTTCCGGGGCCTCCTATTAAAATTTCCTGAAAAATAGACAAAATTGTCATTTATGGTGCCAATCGTACGAGGGATTAAAAAAACACGGCATTATCACCTTTTGTTAAATAAAATTATTGCAAAGATGAATGTATTTTCTAATACAAAATCTTAATTTTGACATTATGCTTATTCCTTTCCAGACTAGGCCCCGCGCAATGCGTTTCGCATAGGGCCGGCCCTGAACCTGAAAAATCACCTTTATAGGTCGCCGCTTTAAAGTAAGTTTGAAACAAACAATACAGAACTATACAATCTTTATAATAATAAGCACCTCACTAGCAGTGTGGTTAGTATGTGGGCTTGAGGAGGCGTGAGCCATGAATTTGAATTCAGGTATTTCCCTTTTTTAAATTTTATTATTATTTTTATTATTATTATTTATTTTTTAAAAATGTTTTTAAAAATCGATTACGGTAACATTCACCCAGATAACTCTTTCTTTCCCCATCTCACAACCCATGGTCCCAACTGGTCCAGATCAGTGATAAGATTATAGCGTATTGAAAAAAAGCTAAAAGCATGAACTAGCGCTAAACAAAAACAATTGGTAAAACTATTTCTAATCGCAATGATTTATTGTTGTTGGTCTAGATCTATTACAAATTTAATACTATGCAGTGTTAGATTTAGTGCTTAATTAAACTTCCATTTTCCATCGGACAGAAGACCTCTTTTCCTCGGGCTGCACATCTTTCTCTTCTAGAAAATCATATCATAAGGCGATATTTTTCAGCTTTCAAAATCTTTTGAGACCTTTTCCTCTAAAAAGTTAACGCACCTCGCAATTAAAGGATTTTACAAATCACAATTTCTCTTAATTCTCTTCTGTTTTATCTTCTTTTTTTCCTATAACATGCTGCAAGTTCAAAAGTGTTCCACAAACACAAAAACAAGTGGTAGAATTATGAATCGCACATATGTATTGTTGTTGGTCTAGATCAGTGGTCTTCAACGGGGGGCGCTACCGCCTCCGTGGGGGGGGGGGGGGGGCGATTTCATAAAAATGGGGGGGGGGGCGCTGGCAGCAAAAGGGGCGGTAGGGGGCGCTGGGCTAAATAAGGGGCGCTAGGGGTGCGCTGGACACATTAAGGTCAATACGGGGCGCAGAGAAGAAACTGAGGTGCTTTGAAACAAAAGAAAAACGTTTTCAATATAACACATTTTCTTCGAAGCCGGCACTGGCGAAGTATATATAGACAAATAATCATTTTATTTTTGGAGTGCGGGAATTCTTTGTTTCTATGATTTATATATCTAACAATTATTATATTTGTTTTTACTGCAACAGGAAGTGTTTTTTTTTCTCTTACAGTTTGTAGATTGATAAATAAACAAGGTAATAAGCTTTTTAAATTATAGTTTAGTATATCTACAATAACATAGTTAAATAATAAATATTATTTTACATTGTAAATGCTATTTCAGTATTTGGTTTAAATAATAAAGCAAGCGTTAAAATAAATGAGTGTAACGTTAATTTTACAGTAAAAGCATTGACAATGTCGACCAAGAAAAACAAACTCGCCAGTATTCAATAAATTATCTCCCCTTGGGTTTCATTGAATCGCCGCTAGATTCAAAATGAACGTATTCCAATGTGTCTACTTTCCATGAAAACATTTTGCAATGAGGCTATGAAACCAAATCGGCTTCAGGACCATTTTGTTGTAAATCTAAGGCAGGCAACTCAACGAAGTTCTACAGTAAATAAATGTGTTTATTTACCAGGACAAACATACAACAGCCTTCTGCATTCCAAGAGTCTTGTTATTAATTATACCAGTCTTTTCACCAGCAACCTGAATACGGACGAACGACAGCCTTCCCCGCTTCCCTCCAGGTCCCCTCTACAGTCTTCAGGAAACACAAAAGACGGCTCCTTAGTTTCCAACAATTCAGACTCTCCATAATCAGTTGATACACTGTTCTTTCCGCTATCCTAGCGTATTCCTGTTCTGGTTCAATAGTGCGGTCGTACGCACCACAAGCCCTGGTGCATGGCAGGGTTACAACAATATAAATACCAAGCATCCTGACAAAAAGACAAGTCCATTGAGTACCTTTAAAATATTCATGAGCAATTTAAAAAACGCTCGACTATTCAAATAATATTTAAAAAAAAAAAACAACAGCAAAGCAGAAGACGGTTTGATAGCCTCTTACAAAATTGCAGAGTTATTGCAAAAATTCAAAAGTCACAAAAACGTTGGTGAAAATTGATCATCCCAGCTTTAAGAGACGTCATTTCCACAGTGATGCATCAAGATCCCAATGAGATTTGGAAAGTATTACCGATAAGTGACACACCGATTCAAAGACGGGTTGATGAAATAGCCAGTGATGTGAAGCAACAACTTTTTTTAAGGAAACTTCAAAATAGAACATTTTCATTACAAATAGTCGAGTCAACATTGATTGATAATTCTTCATTGTTTCTTGGTTATGTACAATATTTGGATGATGATTTCAGTCTTAATGAGGAGCTTATTTTTTTATCTAAAAAACTTACCCGTGACTCATAAGAGGAGTCTATTTTTACCTTAGTAAAGACATTTTTTTGCAAATAATGAAATGCCTACAAAATTTAGTAGCACTATCAATGGTTGGACGCCACAAAGGCTTCATAAGTTTTATGAAAAAGAAAATCCAGAAATTTTATAATTCACTGTGATTCACAGCCCACAAATTCATTCATCTTTAAATCTGATTATAAAAACTGTAAACAAAATAAAAATCCATGCCAAAAATGAGCGCATCTTTCAACAGCTGTGTGAAGCAAATGATGAGCAACATGTTCTATTCTTATTATACACTGAGGTTCGCTGGCTGGAATTGTCTTGCTCCTTTTGCTGAATTTGTCAATACACTTTTTGGAGCAACAAGAAAATTTATCTGTTTGCAATGACTTGAAGGTTAAAAAAAGATTTTTTTTTAAATGGCAGGGATCTGTCGTAAAATGAATGAAATAAATTTGCAGCTGCAAGGAAAGAAATTAACCCTTATTGATACAAAGCAGATCATTGTCTCTTTTATTGAGAAATTGAATCTCTTTTACCACAATATTTCCAGAAATGAATTTTACAATCTCCCAGAACTCGCTTTGTTGACGAATGAATTACTGTCTGAGGACATTGATGTCTATGCCACTCACCTGAAAATGCTCAAGGAAAAATAAAAAAACTCACTTCCAGGATGTCATAAATTTAAAAATTGAAACATGGATGATTAATCCTTTTGAAACATCTATCACTGATGTTCAAGTTGATTTGCAGGAAGAAACGGTACAGTTTCAAAAAGATATCACCAGTCAAATGATTTTTAATAGTGGAGGCACAGAAGAGATGTGGCTGCAGCGAATTGTTCCTGTCAAATACACAAAAACTGGTCAAAAGTGGAATTGCTATTTTTAGCTTTTCCTTCAACTTATATGGCTGACACAGGATTTAGTGCCGTTACAAACATAATGAGTAAACCAAGAAATAGACTTGATGTAGCCACTAGAGGAGACCTTATAGACTTGATGTGGCCACTAGAGGAGACCTTATAGACGATGTAGCCACTAGAGGAGACCTTATAGACTTGATGTGGCCACTAGAGGAGACCTTATAGACTTGATGTAGCCACTAGAGGAGACCTTCGCCTTGCTTTGACTCATTTAAAGCCTGAAATTTCTAACATTGTTAAACTGCATGAGGCACAAGGTTCCCATTAGTTAAAAGCTCATTTATGTATGGTCAATTGTTTTTATTCATTTTAAATATGAAGACTAAATGTAAACTTTTAATGTAAACATTTTTTTTTATGTTCTATAATTTAAAATGTAATGTAAAAAAATATCAAAAACAATCAGTTTAACTTTTGTGTCCAAATCCTGTAAGCTATTTAACATTTTTTTACTAATAATTTAAAGATGAATTAACAATGTGTCAGTTACAATGCCTATATAAATCAATACATGTTCTTTTAGTACAATTTACCTTCTCAAATTTCTTTTTTTTTACTATTATTTTACTAATGATTGAAAACTTCTGCTACAAGATACGACTCAAAAACAAAAAGATTTGATTTTGGTAAAAGTTTTTATTATTGACAAGTGTTCACTTTTAACAAAGTCTATGGATGACCACAAACAGTCCAAAGTTTACAAATGGTCATCATTTCAACACATCACACAAAATGTACAGTCTCGTTCTGATTTTCAATGAATGTTTTTAGAAGTAGGTCAATAGTTCAATATTCATTTTAGGCGTGTGATGATAAAATAAAACTTTGTTGTGGTCTACAGATTATTAATAGTTAGACTCACTACTCAAAATATAATATATAGGCATAGTTCTTCTCTGTAATGGCAGAAAAAAATTGAAAGTATGTACATAATGTCTTCTATTTCAAAGATTAAGGATGAGTGCAGTGTTTCACCTGACTAAGCAAACCCATAAGGATTCAACAAAATATTTAATGAGGATTTCTTGCAAAATGTTCATTTTTTTTAAAAATTACATTCTCCATAAGATCAATTTTCCAAAGCATTTCAGGTAAATAATTTTTAAAATTTATAAAAGCATTTCTAAATATTATGAATAATACAATATATAATATATATATATATATATATATATATGAAACCTAGTGCCGTAAATTGTATTGTTTTACATATCTGCATACGTTTTCGCAATTTCATATTTTTGGGTAACTATTTTCTAATGTTAACAAAGCTTCCTACTTTCATATTGTTAACAAGACAATTATTAAGAAAATGAGAATGAAAATGTAAACCAAAATGATACTGTGAGTGCTACTTTTACAAGTAATCCTTCATCAAATATTTGGTTGAATCCTTACATGAAGCCAAATCCATCAATGAAATAGAGTTATATAAAACAATAACTCAACGAATGCATGATAAAGTTTTGAAGGTCACTTGATGTGTGCTACATCTCACCTCAACAATGAACCAATATTGATTAGTGACACTGAATACTTTTTTCTAACCATTATTTAATCATAGAGAAATATGTTCTCTTTTATGAAGCCATTTCCATGTCAATTGAAATAGGGAGAGGAAATTTAAAATCAAGTGGTTATTTAAAAAGCAACATTTTAAAAAGAATATAGATTCATTTAGCTTTGTAGAAGAATTAAATATAAAAACTTTAGATTATAAAATCTAATTATCAATATGTAAAAACTTAGATAAAAAAAACAGAACAAATCATTTTTGAAAACTTCCTTCCTGTTCTCTGAGCTATGAACACATTTTTTGTTTCTTTAACAGCCAAAAGAAAATTAATTTGTCGATTATACAAATTCATGGTACCTACAAAATAAAACTAACTTTGTAACTAAATGCAGAACAATATCTCTAATATTTTTAATATTAATCTTACAATGTGTTTTAGCAATGTTACAGTCATTTTTATGTCCATTTTTTTCAATCACTTCTACATTAAATTTCAGTAAGTGGGTGTGCTCATCAGAAACAAAGTTGACACTGGTCTAAAGTACAAAAATTTTATATAACATCAAAGAATAAATTATCACGGTTATTATCCAGAAAAACATAAAAATGATTTTGAGAGTTATGATTGCACTGAGCCTATGACTTAAAGCAACTCTATTATTTGAAAAGAATACTATTTTTATTTGCTCCCCCGAAACCAGAAGGTACAATTTTATATATTAAAAGCAACAAGAAAATAAATCAATAACAAGAAACTAAATTCAAAATGAATTTTATTTAGTGAGCACTAGAGTCTCTTGGACATGCCACAAAATTTCAGGTTGTTTTTAGTATGAACAAACAAGTACATTGAAAAAAGACAACATGGTGTGGAGAGAGATTTGACTTCATTTTGAAAGACTTTGGGTACAGATATTTTATTTCATTAACATTCAATCAGACACTCTAAAAAATCTGACTCATAACATTCAAAGTGATATCCAACCCTTTCCATTCCTCTCAATCATGGCAAGCAAAAAGGTCAAAATTCACAACAGTTTTATCAACATTCTAGTCATTCAAATAGTCCCCTAGCAAAAGACTTTGAAATACAAAATCTAAAAGTAGACACAAATGCAGGGACAAATAAATGAATCTCAACAGAGAAACCAGATGTACTGTATTTTCACGCGTATAACCCGCATACATGTATAATCCACACATGTATATAACCCCCACAAATTACAAAATAAGTAAAACTGTATAACCTGCAGCCTTATATACCCTGTATGTGCATAAGTGACTAGCAGTAAACTTGCCACAGATGATTAAAAATTCTCTGCCCCATCTGTACTATTTGTTTTCTTGAGGTTTATATAATATCATGTTCATAAAGCTTTCCAATGTACATTTCACAACCACACAGCAAACTATAAGAAGTATAGAGACCCACTGATATGTCCATAGTTTCCTTTATGCTATAGTTATGAGTAAAATAAATTTTGTACAACCTCAATATACCCCCCCTTCCCCCATAGCTGCCATTTGTTTGTAAAAACATGTAAAACCTGCGGGTCATATGCGCAAAAATAAGGTAATGTGGTTAAGAATCTATTAACATCTAATCTCATTTCAATATGAGCTTACTAAAAGAACATAAAAAAAAAAAAGCCTAAGAGAATCAACAGTTCAATGGATTACAAATACAGTTTTGTTGATGTTTCTGTAGGAGAACATCCCATAATACTACTTCTAGCTTTTTCCTGCTGAGCTCTACGCTCTGTTGCAGTCTGTGCCAAGAATAAAATAGCATGCTGTACAGAGTGTTGGTTATGTTTTCATATAATAAAAATCCTAGTTTATTTGGCATTATTTATTAGTCTGCCCACCATAAAATTTCATAATCAAATCCGAATACAGACAAAATAATGTATATTGCAATGGACTAAAAAGTTTTTTATAGAATGCTTTGACAATAGGCCACAGATCATCATATTTATTGAGGGCAAGTATTGATGATAATGTCATGAGTGTATTAAAACAATATCAAGTGTTCCATGAAACATTTTTTTAGATTGTGACATTGAAACAAAACTTGAAGCTATTTGATTGTTTAGATTAAGTCTACAACACACACAAAATATAAAAAGAAGAACCCTTTGAAAAAAAAAGTTCATGAGAGATCAATTTTTAAAAAATGGAAAAAAAAAAGAAAGGTTTAATGCTAAAAAAATATCAAAATAATAAAATATAATAATAATGACATAAGATTTTTTAAAACAGTAGTCATTCTTTATAGTTAACATAGTTATAAGTGAGATTCATTTCATAATTAATTGGATAGATATTAAAAAAAAATTCCTGTCACTTTAATTGCATTAATAAAATCATTAAAAAAAAAAAATCACCAATACTGACCATCAATCTTCATAAACTTCAAAACAATTAATATTTAGAAATTATTAGTTTGAAAACTTTCAGGATTTCATAAAACACAGTCTTTAAAATGAAATTAAATTGTTACAATGAGTCAACTTCCTGCAGAGCCACAGGATTGACAACACTAGTTTTCTCCCCTGCTTTAGCCTTAATTTTCGCTGCTGCCTCAGCCCTGAGCTCTGGATCTTCAGGTGTGTTTTCCACTGTAATAATTTTGTTGAACTGGTGCCAGCGCAGGCAGAGTTGAATGTACATTTTGCACTGAACATACATGAACACCAGCCCCCCCGTGAAGCCAATAGCCACCACAATTAGCTTGGTCCAAAATGGCCAGTCCAAGGCACCAGAATGAACCTCCTCTGTGCTGCGGTCAATAAGAACATACAGTGACCAGATGACGCAGGTGATGGCAATGATATGGAATGTCACTGAGCATATAATCTTGCGACGCTCCGCAGGTGTCATTGTCAATTTTTCCCACTGCAAAGAAAACAATTAAACACTCATAAGACTAGACACAATACATAAAGTAGATGGCTGCACACTTTTTAAAAAATCCTTATGTTTAGGTTGGTCAACATTGCAAAAGTAAAAACTAAGAGGAACAAAAAGTAAAACAATATTAAACTAAAAGAGGTCTAAATAAGTAAAGAATATTAGAATACTTCAGCCTAAGTCTTAATACTTAGTCCCTACTTTGGTTGATTTTCATCCTCAAGACCCTAACAGCCAATTAAACATGTATTAGAGTAGGGTTTCAGCTATACTTCAATGCATTTTTTTTTTGCATAACTTTTTCTTATATTAATTTTTTACTTAACACACCCCACTCCCAACATTTTCAAATACTATCAGCAATTTTTTTTTAATTTTTGATTAGCAATTTTTTTTTTCTTCTGTATACACTTTCAGCCTTGTCCTATTTTCAAAAATGTAAATATTATTTGTAAAAATTTATAATTTTGAGGAATTTTTTGTTTTTGTCTGACCCAAAACGAATAGTATAGAGATGTCATTTTATTGAATGTTTTGACTATAAAATGCCAAAGACATTTAATTGAAGGGTAATTTTTAATTGCATAATTTAAAAAAAAAAAAAGATTTTCAATTAATAAAAGTAAAGTTCCCCTTTCAGACCTTGAGATCTATTGGGCAAATGATGTTAAGATCATCTGTTCCTGTGGCCAACAGTTAACAAGCAAGGTGTCCTGAGACCAGCACAAAGACTAAAAGTCTTTACTTTCTCCAACTAAAGTACCCACTTGAGTTGGGTGGCCTCAGGGGTGCCCTAAAAATCCCAAAATTTAAAATTCAAATCTTCACTAAGATTAGAACCTAGGACCACAGGTTCAAAAACCAAGTGTTTAACAACTCGCCCACCACATCTCCTTTCAATTAATTACAAATTCAAATATATTTTCTATTAGTTCTAGTTTTCAAATTTAAAGGTGTGGTTTTTTTTTTGTCAAACAGAATAATGTCAAACAGAATGATAGTAAAAAAAAAAAAAGTTGTGTTTGCACAATAGAATTTGAAATATTAAAAACAAAAATTAAGCTTATCTATTAAGCATTACTTTCACACACACAAAAAAAGACTAACTTGTTTGAATGGTTTGGTCTTTGTGGTCATGACATATTCAAAGTTGCATAGTTCACAGGATTTCTTGTCTGAGCTTTTGATCCACTTCTGAAGGCAAGCAAGATGGATGAACTTTAGACTTCCAGAGCATAAACATGGGGAGATAAGTCTGAAAAACAAATACAAACATAAAAGAAATGCCAATTAAAAATAAAACTGATAAAATCTGTTATGATTATAAAAAAAAGTAAAAAAATTTTATTTTTGTTCTTATATTTTGGATGTTCCTTCAGAAAGGGAGATTATTACATCTTCTGCAGTAATGCAAGGGACAGCAGCAAGCAGGATTCTAGCTCCAGACCATCATGATAAAGTACAGAAGACCACATGACAAGGCAGCCATAATTACAGTACAAGTTGTCTATGTTTAAAAAATGTCTAAATCATTTTATATCTGTAGTTGTTCTGCGCATCTAGAGTTGCTTCTTGTGTGATGTTTCTCTTTTGTGCACTATAATGGTTTGTGCGCTCTAGTATGCGCTTTGATGTTGCTTCTTTGCCTCTGATGTGGTTGTGCTGATGGCGGATCTTTTGTTGGAGTTTTCTTTGGTGTTTTCTTCCCCAGTATTGGGTAAGTTAGTTTAGTTTGTTTTATTCTTTTTGAAACCGTTACTAATATAATAGTGTATTTTTCTTGTTTAGGGACTCAGGCTTGGGACTGTGTTATTGTAAGCCTGATTTGTTTTGGTGTGGTCCATGCATCCAAGACATGGTGAATATTTGTGTGTGGGCTTCACGAGCCCTGATCAAATTATGGCACTGAGATTAAGGTGGGCTATGTTATTTTGAACAAGCTGCTTATTTGTATTTGACCATGTATAATACTAGTTACCAAACCCGTATTCATCTGCCATGTCATGTTACATTATTAATTCAATTGTTGCATTTACACTCTTGTTATTTAACTGATATAAGTTCACGTCTAGTCAGTATTTGTGTTGCATAATTATCAACGTATTAACTAATAAACTATCCGGGGTGTCAGGGCAGATGAACCTGGCCAAATTACAACCCCAGCAGGAAGTTAATGAACACTGTTAGGTGGGGAGCCGGGGAAGCACATCATACCCTAGATGAACCCGAAAAAAAAATAGTCCAACATCAACTTGCACTATGCATACATCCTACATGTCAAGATAAATCATAGATTGGTATCACAAAGTCCAGTCAAATGCTGATCAAACTAATATGAAATACCAGCTCTTCTAAACATTTAAATGTCAAACTGTAACAGCATATTTCTATATTAATTTAAAAATAACATACTTTCTTTATAATTTCTTCAAGTTCTTAAGAGAAAATTTAATACTGTAACAGCATATTTAAATTTCACTTTAAAAATAATATAATGAGCTACTTCCTTTATAATTCCTTAAAGTTCAAGTTTCATCCTCTGTGACTCCATGTTGAAATATCTCATATTTACCTTTCAAGAAGGACAGATAACTATTTTTAAAAATTACAAATGTTTAGTTGAATCTTTATTTCAACATTTATATCAGATTTCTCCTTTTATATTCTTTTTAATGGGCTATTGATTGGTTTCAAAATTAACATTGTTCCATAAATATTAAAATCATGACAGATAAACATTTCAACAAGACAAATTTGTATTGCTTATTTGTGTAGACATTGATAAATGAAATCATGAAGCAATTTGAGACTATACTAGACAGACAATCAAAACAATCTCACATTTCCTCTTCACATCACATCTTTTTAGAAACTGGAAGAAACTTGTGCAAGAGAACTTTGATCAAGACTTACACATGCCACAATTCTCAAGACTTACACATGCCACAATTCACAAGACTTACACATGCCACAATTCACAAGACTTACACATGCCACAATTCACAAGACTTACACATGCCACAATTCACAAGACCTACACATGCCACAATTCACAAGACTTACACAAGCCACAATTCACTCACAAGTATTCAAAATGTACAAAGACCAAATCTGGTCATTAATATTTATAACATGTTGGTTATATGTTGACAAATATTTTTTACTTCAAAATGTTATTGTTCAGTATTAAGCTAGGATATTGGACCACATTTGACAAACATCAAACAATTTGAAAAGCAAATATAACATTTGTAAGAATCTCTGAAAATCTAGTAATTGAGACTCAATAAAATTACGCATCAAAATGTTGGTGAACATGTCAACTAATAATTTGTTTGTTACATCTGTTGTGTGGCACTTCTGTTTGGTTAAGTCCAACACTTTGTGACAACTAACAAAAGCAAACCTGCATTAAGTGTAAAACTCATCTTTAACACACTCAGCTACTATGAAAGACCACTGATACTATGAAAGACCACAACTACTATTACCACTAATGCTATGTAAGAACAAAACAGCCATGTAAGACCACAGCTGCTATGTAAGACCACAGCTGTAATGTAAGACCACATCTGCAATGTAAGACAACAGCTGCTATGTAAGACCACAACTGCTATGTCAGACAACAGAGGCAATGTAAGACCACAGCTGCTATGTCAGACAACAGAGGCAATGTAAGACCACAGCTGCTATGTCAGACAACAGAGGCAATGTAAGACCACAGCTGCTATGTCAGACAACAGAGGCAATGTAAGACCCCAGCTGCTATGTCATACAACAGAGGCAATGCAAGACCACAGCTGCTATGTCAGACAACAGAGGCAATGTAAGATCACAGCTGCTATGTCAGACAATAGAGGCAATGTAAGACCACAGCTGCTATGTCAGACAAGAGAGGCAATGTAAGACCACAGCGGCTATGTCAGACAACAGAGGCAATGTAAGACCACAGCTGCTATGTCAGACAACAGAGGCAATGTAAGACCACAATGTACTTACTTATTACTGTCCTCTCCTTCACAATGACATATTCGACAGATGTCCAGTTTGTCAGAGACACTGGATAAAGTGGAGTCACACCTTTTGGCCAGGTTTGGTCCATCTGTTAACGATGTGACACTGGGTAATTCAGATTTCTGTAAGATTCTCTGTTGTTAGGGAGGGAAAAAAATTAAGTTTTTTTTAAAAGGAATACCAAATTATAATGAAACTTTTTTTAATCTTCAGATGTTCTTTCAAATAATACAATCTTTACATCCTATAATATCTAGTCAAGCATATTAATTAAAATCTGATTCAGGTAATCTTTTCCATGCTTTAAAAGCTATATGGAAGGATAACTTGTACACTTTGGCCTACCATATGGAATAAGATAAGTGCCTTTTGTGCCCGAGTATTTGATTAGGTTGTGTTGTGCATTTGTAAATTATGTTCAGTGTTGTTTGGATTATTGCAACTTCACTTACTTAGTGTCCTGAAGTGTCTCTAAATTGAGTGATTTGACTAATGTTATTCTAATCAAATGTCAATATTCGTCTGTTATAAATCTCACTAGTTTTGAGTAAAGGTATCATGCACTCTTATTTCAATTCTAAATGAAGTAGAAAGTGCTAGTGTGCTATAAGCAAAATCTAGTCCTCTCTTCAATGTGATGTATTTTGTTTCCTGCGAGGTTCATTACCTTATTATTTCCTTTACTCCTTCCATAAAGTCAATGGTGAAAGTTTTTTTTTTCAACTGGATTTTTATTAGAGAATGTAAAGTTCTGTTGCTATTGCATTACAAATGTATATGTTGCTAGTTGTGGAAATGGAAGACGCGGTGCACTATCCGGTAGAGTTTCTCAACTCTCTGAATCCTCCAGGCACTCCTGAGCATCGTCTCATTTTGAAGGTTGGGGCACCGATAATGTTGCTGAGGAACTTGCAGCCACCTAAACTGTGCAACGGCACCAGACTTCAAGTCACGTCTCTGCAGAAGAACCTCATTGAGGCAACTGTTTTCACTGGCAGTGGCTCAGTAGAGACAGTTTTGATTCCTCGCATCCCCGTCATCCCCTCTGACCTCCCATTTCAATTCAAACGCCTCCAATTCCCAGTAAGGCTCTGCTTCGCCATGACAATCAACAAGTCTCAGGGACAGACACTACAAAAGGTTGGCATTGACTTGAGACAGGACTGCTTCTCACATGGGCAACTGTACGTCGCATGCTCAAGAGTAAGCTCGGCGCAGGGATTGGTCATACTGCAGCCGGAGGGCCGAACTGACAACGTGGTGTACAAAGAGATCCTCAACAAATAACTGTGTATTGGTACATGTATGTTTCTTCTCTATTTCAAAAGGTTTACTTTTCTTCTTAGTAATGAAATATTTAAGGCAGTACATATGACACATTATTTTTACTTATCGGACTAACATTGCAAAAAGCCACACAAAAACTGCGTTGTTCCGGATATTCCAAAAATACATGCGCTACATTCCCTGCGGTAACACTCCTGGCACAAATGAGAATGTTTTGTTGTTACATGTAGGCCTATTAATTAAAGCAAATTTGAAATGTTAATGCAATAATCCTCCCGCTGCAAAGCGCGGGTATTTTGCTAGTGTTGCTATATAAGATTTGTAAGTAATGTATGTAAATCTGTGAAATAAAAAAAAGTGGTATATATGTGTATGAATATGTCAGTCAGTATGTAAACATGTACTTTGTGAGCGTGAGTCACTGTAAGGGAGTGTGTGTGTGGTGTCAGGATTGACTGATTCTGATGTAGGACTAACCAAGAGTAAGTCATGATACATAGAGGTGAAAGGCTGTTGAAAGTCGGAATGAAAGAAGAGGATTGGGTTGAGGTGATAGAGAGAGACTCAGAGACAGAAGGGCTTGTGTTCATTCTAGTTTTCATGGGATTTGTTTCCATTGTACTTTACTCTGTCAGACTGTATCAGCGCTACTCCTTGATTAGGAAACATGAAAAGGACCGAGACGTCTGTGCGTAGTCATTTTAATTAACGTTTTATGTTGTGTCTGTTCTATTTATGTGACTAACTGTCTGGAGATATAATCCAACTATAATTTAAGTTAAACTAGCTGTATGAAGATATAATCCTACGACTATATTTTTAGTTAGACTAGTTGCCTGATGCTACAACCTAACATCTGAAAAAAAAAAACAATCAGTGTATCTTATGGAACATAAAAAGGGTCGCTATCTGTCAATCAGTTATTTGACATGTTCATACAACGCGCATTGAATTGACGAGTTTTCTAAACTCAATGTTATTCTAACATTAATTAGCACAACATTAAGGCCAAATAAAAAGTAAATAATAATAATAAAATATAACTTTATAGTCTCCGTTGACTTGCTTCTACAGTTAGCGAAGTTGAAAACTATCACACTTAACATTCTTAGCTTTCTTGGATGCTCCTTTGGTTTCAATTGTAATGCGATATGCTGTGTGAAGCAGAAATGATCAATCATTCAATATCATTATTTAAATAAAAAAAAAGTCAGTCTAACCTAACCAAGACCAGTGAGAGGTCAGCATGCATAATTAATACAGTAATACACTCCAAGGCAGCAAGAGTTCAATGATCCCTTGGCTGGGCTACAACATCTCTTGATGGTTCCGAAAAGAAGAGAACGAAAACATTTGAAGAGAGAATGAAGAGACAAGGACAAGAGTGAAAGAGTGTTACAAACTGAGGGGGGAGGGGGAAATAAGATCAATTATTTAAAAAATAAAAAAGAATGAATCAGAACATAATTAATTGAATACTTTAACATGCAGAGAAACAAAATGGGGGGGGGGGGGGCACTAAAGAAAAAGAGGAATCTACAAGCCAAGGAAATGGTGCCACTGAAGGATGAATACGCTTGAAAAATGATTAACAGAATATTGAACGAGACAAACAAGCAGACTGATAGATAGCATAGATAGATAGATAGCATAGATAGATAGATAGCATAGATAGATAGATAGATAGAGATAGATAGATAACTACTCCAACCACGTGGTGCAATATTTTGAAATCATGTGTTAGACTATTGCCCTATTTCAACGCCCACACATTTGATCCATACGCCAGTTATCATGAAATATTAACATAGCTCTAGTTAATGGTGTTAAATAATCAACAGCACAAGTCTACAAGAGGCAGAGTGTAGCCTTTATCAAGCTGCTAAGGTTGGCGATCAAGGCCTTGTATTTGTGCAGTAACCCGGACACCAGAGCGCTAGTCTGAGCATACAGAACAAAAAGTCCATGTCATACATCAAGTGGGTTTCAACCTTTTTTGGCCCACCGCCCCCCTTTTCGTATTTTTTTCTTTTGTAAAAAAATTCGGAAGCGCCCCCCCCCCCCCCCCCCCCCCCAGGAAAAAACTTATAAAGAAGCGTGAGAAGGCACATTGGAACAAAATGTCATTTATTCATTAATTTTTATGCTGTCAGTAACACTTATCCCGCATGGGAGACGACCGCATGCCAAAAGCGATCTTCTTTGGCGAGCTTAGAGGAGGACGGCGTAACAGAGGTGCCTCCCGTAAGCGCTATAAAGATCCACTCAGGCGCCATTTCGCCCTCACTGGTATAGAGGAAAGTGCCTGGCCTCTGAGAGAGACAGTAGGAGAGCTCTCACAAAAGCTGCTGGACAAAAATTTGAGACTCAAAGAAAAGCCATTATTGAAGACAAGCGCAAAAGACGGAAAGAAAACTTAATTAGACCGCCAGCCTGCCAGCAGACAACGGCTTTGCGCAAATTTCGAGAAAATATGCAGGTCGCAACTAGGTTTGTGTAGTTATGTGAAACACTGCACTCAGTCTTTATCTTCGGAATCGAAGACATTGCCATTATTATCATTATACTAAAATTATGTCAAATAATTTGCAGTGATTACACAAAAAAATTAATCTCATTGTCATGACTTTCTTTCAAATCCTATGAATAGTCGGCTTTTAAATTATTGTGTTTTTTAGGTTTAATTGTAAATTTAGTTTTATTTTTAAAGAAAACATTATTACTGATGAATTTACTACAAAGTAAAATTAAGCTAATTGGAACCTTGTGCCTCCTGCAGTCTGACAATATTAGAAATTCCAAGCTTTAAATTAGCCAAAGCAAGGCGAAGGTCTTTTCTAGCGACTACATCCAGTCTACTTCTTTGCTTATTCTTCAAGTTTGTTACGCACTAAATCTTAACCATGTATGGTGATAGAAAAGCTAAAACATAATTCTTATTTTCGACCACAGTTTTGAAATTTTACTGAAACATTCATATGCAGCCATATCTCTGTTGTGCCTCTTATGTTAACATTCTTTTTATCTGAAGACATAATTTTGTAAATCTATTTTTTCCTGCAAACTGAATTTTAACATCAGTAACAGATGTTAAATAATTGTAATTTATATTTATTCATTTATTTACATCCTAGAAGCGAATCGCAATTTCTTCATAGAGCATTGTTATGTCAATTGCATAGATATCGGTGTCCTTGGGCAGTAATTCATTTGTCAACAAACAAGTTATGTGAGATTGTAAAACTCTTTATAATAGATTTAATATCTCGATACAAGAAATAAATGATATAATCAATGAAAGTCAATTTCTTTCCTTGGAGGTTGGTTTCATTCATTTGCGTTAGATGCCTAGCACGTAAAACATTTTGCTTAGCCTGCTTTAAGTCATCGCCAACCGCTGAATCTTTCTGTTTCTCAAAAAATAATTTAAAAATTGTATTTAAGAGCCAAAAAAAGCGAGCAATAACAAACGCCTTTCAAAATACAGCGAACTTTAGTTTACAACAAGAGTCTAACATCTTTTTCATCATTTGTTTCACAATACTCTTGAAGGATGAGATTATTTTCGGCATGGATTTATATTTTATGTACAATTTTTATAATTAGATTCAAATAGAAATGAAATTGCGGCTAAACTTTTTCTTAAGATGTTGCCTGTTGTCTCACAAATCACAAGGTGGATAGATGAGTTCTTTATTCTATATTATTTATGAAGCCTTTGTAGCGTCCAATCACTAATGGACATTAGACTACAGCAAAAGAGTAAGAATTTAAAAATAGAAAATGGGATTCCCGAACTCAATTTCTAACGTTGTTTCTGTTCTTAAATTAGAAGCAAGCTAACTCTAATGTGACTATATTTAGCTTCCAGCTTTAATTTTGTAGAATTGTATTATTTCTTTTGTTTCAGTGCACCTTTAGTTTCTTCATACCACCTTCATGCCCAGCGCTACCTTACCGCCCCTTTGGCTCCCAGCGCCCCCACCCCCCAAATCACGAAAACGCCCCCCAGGGGGGCGATAGCGCCCCCGTTAAAGACCACTGTGATACATTAAGACAATGTAATACAAAGAAACCTGGCACTGCAATACCATAATGAACTAAGAAACTGGCACTATTCACTTTTTCTGCCATAAGCGACCCCTGAACCCTGATATGAGGAATAAGACTAGCGCATGAAAGAGGCGGTACTTTCGGTGGGTGAATTCACGCTCTTTGTTAAAACAAAAGTCGTTAAAAAAATAGCAACCGTTTTCGCGCGATGGTCGTTTTTGGTGCAGAATGTTTAACTACATATGTTCATTGCCTTATTTATTTAAAAGAATGATATTGGTTGTGTATGTTTTCAAACGTATTTTTATTAAAAGAACAATAGTTATTTGTGTCTATTAAATTTGCAATTTAAGTTTGTTGTGTAATTATTGCTGTGTCACTAATATTATAATGTGTGTGTGGGTTTTAATATTGTCAAAATAAAACGATATAGAAAAGACATGTCCGGAGAATATCCTTAGTTAGCGATAGTCATTCATGGAATAGTCTAATCATATTTGAGGGGGGGGGGGGGTAGAGAATGTATACTATATATACTAAAGTTACTATACTATAGTTTTAAAAAATGCTTATTATAGAAAGATTTGGGTTTTATACATTTTCGTCAGAACCTCTCGCGACAAAAAAAAAAAAGTTCGTCAAAACGTCGCACACGAAAATGTCCAAATGTGGACAAAAGAAAATCGGAAAGAGAGCATTGAACATGGAAGTGGAAAAATCGCTACACAAAAGCACTAATAACTACAATAACTAACTCCTGTAAATCCAATTTTAAAGTGAATGCAAACCAAAACCCCATGTACTTGTAGAGTTCCAATGTCTAGTCATTGAATTATATGCAGAAGTGACATTGTAAAACAAATCTCCTTGCAGGAGAACAAAGTCCACTATTACAGCGCGGCCCAAAAAGAAAGTGGACAGAATGTAAATAGGATTATGTAAAAGTTCTATTATTACAATTGCGTTCATTTCAAACGTTCATTGAATGACTTTTCTAGAACTGTTGACAATTTTACTTTTCAAATAAGGAGACGTGCTGGCTGAAGCGTTTAGTTTCCAACTGGGATTTAGAACTTAATGAGTTCCACCCAACTCTAGAGGGTACAACAAGACACACGCTGAGAAAGTAGAGGCGGTAGATCGTTGTGCTGGCCACATGACACCCTCGTTAACCCTCTTCCCAACTGTTAGCAAACACAAATCAAAACTTTAGGATTTTGTGTCTTGGTTTTAATACCGTCGAAATGTAAGCCTTCGACTCTTTAGATTCATTGTCAATGAGTTAGAAAGACGACAGTAAAGAAATACTAGTGTTGTAAGACCACACACACACACAACGCAGATGTATGTCATATAGTTAGTTCACCATTACAATACGATTCCTTGATCCTTTCAAAAAATGCACGGACTCACACTGTTAAGGATACGTCACACGCTGTTGCTCATTTCATTTGTCTACAAGTATACACACATTTTTGTATAGGCCCCGAAAAGAGGAAAGGCTAGTTTTCTGTGTTCTGTCTGTCTGTCAGTCACATTTAGATCTCAAAAACTAAAGCGCAGCTGAAAATCAAACACATTTCACCAGATTTCAGGTGCTACGGCTACTTTCAATTTTCTTTTATTGTACCCCTTAGTTTGTTTTGTTATTTTAATGTGCAAACATCTTTTCTCAAACAAATTCATTGTTTTCTTAAAAACAATAATTGAAATGTTTGTTTATTAGTAACTAGCAATAGTAACGGGAGGGAAGTGGGGGTGAGGAAATGAAAATAATTGTTTGTGTACATGGATATCTTTCAAGATTTCTTCAAATAATTTGTTTAAAATGTAAATATTTGGTTTTGTTTAAGAAGCACGTTCATTTAAAAAAAACAAAAAACAATGCATACAGAGTGCAACATATTAATGCATAGTTTTAAAACAAGATTTTATAGGCATAGGTTAATGTTATACTGGATATCTCTTATAATATAAAGCAGACAGAGAGGCGTATGTATGTACGTGTGTCCCGAATAAAAATCAAAACCGTTTGACCAATCTTGATAAATCTTGGCATAAATGTTCCTTAGATCATGGCGGAGACCGTGGTGTATGTTTAATGTCCCTTCCACAACCGGATGGCCTTAAAAATAGATACAAAGTATCTAATTGTATTTCAATTAAAGAATGAAACTTTTTAACACATCGGGTAAGCGGTTTTCACAATATCTTATATCTGATATAAATATTTCGGCTGAACGGGTAATAAAAAATTTAGAACGGAACATCCTCCGTGTTTGACAGATCTAAATTCAATCAAATAGATCAGTAATACCTAAACTAAGACCAGATAGTACATATCAAAGTTTTAAGTTTCAGACCTTGCGATCTATAGGGCAGATGATGTAAAGGTCACCTGTTTCTGTGGCCCACGGTTAACGAGGGTGTCATGTGGCCAGCACAACGAACAACCGCCTTTAGATTTCTACAACTAATGTCAGATACCCATTAGAGATGGGTGGACTTCGAGGCGCACTAAAGATACCGAAATGAAAAATAACTCTTTTTTTTAATATGAATAATTGGTCAATATCTTTTCCTACTTGCAGAAAATGTTCAGGTATTGAGACAGGACCTGAAGCATTGGAACTGAGGGATCGTAGGTACTCTTTTAAATGTACATTTTGTAGGGAGGACAAAGGAATTGTGGCTAATGACTTCTTGTTAAACCAAAGGTACGATTCTTTATATTTATAATTAACTAGTCAGCATACGTAGCATACGCCGCTATTTTGCAGGTCCGGCCTGAGGTGACCGCAGTGGACCCCGCAATTTCATAGGACCCGCCTAATTCTAAGTGTATAAATTATTAAATTAAACCATTGTTTAACTTATAACAGATTTCCCGCGGCCTCCTGTCGATTTACCAGGAGCTCCCGGAAATCTCCTGAAATTGCAAAATATACGAAAAAATCCTGGAAATATGCGGAAATTATTAAAATCTTTAGAAATCCCATACAAATCTCCTGAAATATATAGACAAAAATTGTCATTTTGGGGGTGTCCTTTAATATGGAAAATGCCAATCCTAAGCGCGCCAAAAAAAACAAAAACGGCATTATCCCGTAATTTTGGAATCTGGTTAAAGAAGCTTCTCGCGCCTCACAATAATGGAGAATTACTTTAGTTCAACAATTCTGGTAGATAGATTGAAACATTTGATAATTCTTGCTATTGAGCGTGATCTGTGTAGGAAATAAAATTTTTATGATATACTGTATGACTTCGCTACACGTAAAGCTCGTCAAGTAATTCTGTACGTAGTAAAGAATGAATCAAACGCAAAGACGAATTTATTTTCTAATACAAACTCTTACATTTCACTTAGTATCCGTGGCGTAGAAATAAGAGAGTGATTTGTCCTTTTCTTCTTCTCATCGTCCAAACTCTTGAGCGAAGAAGAGAATTATAGATAGAGATATAAAGAGAGAGAGATATAATAAGTCACTATTTATATAGTCATCTGTCAAAAAAAAGGGGGTGGGGAACACTATGATAATCTGATTTTACTTTTATGCTTGTAGTGCTCAAAACATCCAAATCTGCCTTTCGACACTACATTGCTTAACCAAAAAAAGTCACTCTCAAATAGACTGCTTACAATTAAAAATGTTTGTTTATGTGGTTGATGACTTTCAAGATGGTCATTTTATTACAACGTAATCTACACAAACCCACAAGAATAGCGTCATTAATTACCATACAAGAATTATTTGACTTAAAACATGCATAAAGTAGATTCAAGAGATTCAAGGTATTCAGCATGTTAATGGTAGTGTTGAGTAAAGAAGTCTAGAGGTCTGCTTGAGGCCAGGATCTTGATGGTTGCTATCAAAAACGGCGCAATACGTTTTGGCGCAAAATGTTTTAGCCACATTATAAATATTCATTTCATTACGCCCATAAAAAGAATGAGACATATCTTTATGTTTTGTGTGCGTGTTTTGTGTGCGTGTTTGGGCTGAAACACATTTTTATGAACAATATTTATATTTGTCTATTAGATATAGGATTTCAATGTGTTGTGTAATTAATGTTCTATCACTGGCACTAGAATGTATGTGTGTGGCGGGGGGAGTTCGGCCCGTAGAGTTCAAGCCCAGGACTATCGAGACATGTCCCGAGCTTATACAATACGACAAGGCAGCCATCCAGAGTTCGCAAGATGCGTTCATGAAATAGTCAAATTTATTAAAACGTTGTTGTTTTTTTTTGGGGGGGGGGGGGGGGAGGGGGGTGTATTTTTTTATACTGCTGTATATTGAAAAAGAAAAAAAAAAGAATTTTTATTATAAAAAAAAATTGTTTTACAAATCATCGTAAAAACCCATTGCGACAAAACGGCTATGCAAAAGCACAGAAAAAAAAAACACCACGCAAAAAGGGCTAAAACTGTCTGTTTCAAAGGGATTGAGTGAAGAATACAAAGATATATTACCATTTCTACCAGGCACGAGTCATTCCAATGTTCATCTGATGTTTTCTCTAATGGAACTGTGAAAATTGTCTCGGGGACAGGCACTGTGGTGTCAGAAACTTCCTGTGGACAAGGTTCAGCTATCACTAGAGCTAAACAATTGACTCCAGTGCTTAACGTCAACGGGTCTTCAAACGGCAACTCGGTGGTCGTAACCTCTGGGCAGTGGTTGCAGGGCTCCGGGGGATAGTCTGACAAGGTGTACACCCTGGTCGACTCCTCCGAAACGCAGCGGTCGCGCCAGGACGTCATAAAGACAACATGCTGGTGTGGCTGCTGAAGATGTAGCCCAGACTTGTCGACATAATGTTGATCTTCCTCTTCCACGCTGACCCAGGCAGCCTTCACCTCACCTTGTACATGCGACTCCAAAGCGGGAACCGTGTCGCATTGATGCCCCAAATCCTTTCCGCTACAAATCACATCCTTTGGGTTGGTTAGTGTCATGACCTCTTCGGTGCAAGGCACCTCATTGAGGCCGACATCGATGGTTAATGAGTCCCCGTGTCTTGACTCTTCCTCATTGCTCTTATTGCAGTCTGCAACAGTAGATTCTTTCATGGTGATCACAGAAGATTAATGCAAGACGCACATACTGAACAGAAAAAAAAGAAACCAAAAATTGCATGTAAGAAAATATCTAACACTACTTTTAAACCTGTTACAAATATCACAGAGAATTAAAGAGCCAGAAATCACTAGCTGACAAATTTTAACGTTGGCATGCAATTCTAGTGGCGCCGTGGCTTCCTATAGACAAACTGAAAGAAAGAAACAGTCCCGGTTTAGATCTATAGGAAATGTGACAAAGTCCCTCTCTTTCGGGCGACACTGATGAAGACGTTTCATTGGAAAACTATATAAACATAGGTCAAGAAACTCGACACCCTTTGTAATTTCCTAGGCAACGATAACTTCCCTTTTTGCTGCCATGACAACCAACGACTTTCTCTCGACAATGGTGACGTTTTTACCAGCGTCTCGCCTCTATCTCTTTCTCTCCCCACCCTATGTCACGCGTTTATTGACACGTCACGAGGTAACCCACTTTAAAAATCAGAATGTTTTTGTTTACTTTGCCCCACCCCTTTTTTAAATGACAGCCCCCCCCCCCCCGGGCCATTCCGTCTTTTTTTCCCGGCTTCTTTCTTACTTTAAAAAAAAAGTCAATAAAAAAAAAAGGTAATTGTTTGTATGGAATGTAATTTGTTTGTGATGCTGTGATGGAGTACAATAATCACGAAGAGAACATTAGTTCATAAACAGACAAATGTCATCCGTTCTCACAACACGCCAGACCGACCCTCTCCCGCCCCCGTACACGGGAAAAGTGGTGGGACTGGAGATGTCAAAGAGTGAGGATCGTTCTTGTACAATCAAAGTTTACATTGAAACATTGAACTAATGCCCAGCAAAATGAACGCCATGTGGGAGAGAAACAGAGATGGGAATGGGGCAAACATTATTAGAACTTTGAACGCTTGGATCACTATTGCACTGAAAGTATTTTGGTTTATTTTAGCGTGAAGCAATACAATCAGACCCAAAAATAACGTTATAGTTTAATTTCAGGCAATACACCACCAGCCAAGAAGGTTACTTAGCCTACGTTTAGCTTGAGACAATACAATCCCTCCCAGAAGGTACCTTGGTTTAGTAGAGGCAAAGAGAATTGCTTTCAGAAGGTTACTTGGGTTTAATTTATGTGTAAACTGGATACGGATTATGCTGAGACAGGTAATACCAGTGACATAAATGACAAAGAGGCGAAGCTTCAATTTGTAGATAGAAGATAAAATGATCAAAGGATCATTACTAGTGTTCTAAGAAAGACTCGCGATATGCTACTCGAAAGCCCCCTGCACGTTAAAGATGTCAATGCCAACACTAACTGATGTAAGCGCACACGAGAGCAAGCAGATTACAGAAAATGTAAGGCAGTTTGGTTGGTCGCCCACTCCTGAACACCGACACCGCGTCCCCCCCCCCCACACACACACACAAAGCAGAGGGATAATTTCCCACATTAAATACCGTACAACGATGATGCAAAACTAATTTTTTTTTTTGTTTTTTTTTTTACAAGTGTTCCTGTTAGCATTGGCTCGGCTAGTATTTGGGAAGAGTATAGGGGATTTGACTTTAACACGGGTCAAAGTCATCCGACTCGGCTCTCTCATGTTTTCAACAAGTCTGCCAAGGAGAGCGGGACATTTACGTCATCTACCCATTTTGTTACCCCCCCCCCTCGCTTGGTCCACCTGACCCGGTGACCTATTTGTTTTTTTGAACGCTGCCTGATCTTGTCATGGATTCTTCCCGTGACCACATTTAAAACTTGGTGAGCTCGTCCTTTGGGACCGTCGAACTGAATCAAGCTGGCCAACTATCTGATCATTGCACTCTCCAAATAACAAAATAAACACAACTGACAATCTTATAAGGCAAAAGGTAAAAATGAAAAAAAAAAAAAATAACTTGCACTCATATTTGGACGTATTCTTTTAAAAAAAAAACAACTCTCAAAACCCGACAAGTCAGACTTAAGTAGATGCAACATTAACTTGATTAAGATATAGATATTAGAGACAATATCGTTTTCATTCATCCCGGCAGGAATCAATCCTTTCATTCCCTCTGCACGTACACACACACTGTCAGGTCCATTCCGAAGTACAAGCTACACACACTGACATAACGTAGGTCTCAACAAGTTATGTAGGTCTATTTTTGTTTTCAACACATCGTTGCAGGGTTCCACTATCTACCATTTGTACTACCTAATGTACTGAGATTTTAGTCAACTGATAATAACATTTGTCTATTTCGGAAAACAATAAGCATGTTTAATTCTAGCACGTCCTCGGGTTTCATGATCAAGTGTGTGCTTTACAAGTAGCTCGGGATAGAAATGACATAAGAGAACAGTATGTCTACGTGTTGATTTGTAGTCGTGCTAGTCTAAAAATAGAGATGCTTTAAAGGTTTCTATTTATGGCGAAACAAAAAGAGGTGGAAAGGGAGGGGGTGGACTTAGATTGTATAAATAATCAATTACAAAGAGAATTATTTCTTGCGCTTGTCAAGATCTCTGGGCAGCATGCTGAACGCAGCGTCGCAGCAGCCGAGAAATAGACTATCAATCTGGCATTGATCTCTTCATACAAAGACACGTTTCTCCATCGGAAATAGCATCAGGGTACCTTTCAGTCGATACTTTTCCACGTTCGGAAAGTCGATTAGAGAACCCCGCGTTATGGTTGAAATTAGCATTGCGGACTTGGAGAAGCGCACTTTTTTTACACAAAACCTTTTGGCTTAGGAAAATCACCAAGTTCTAAACATGTTTGTGTGGCCACGAGTAACGCCTTTTTGATCCTGTTTCAATGATTTGCAGACGATCAGAACATTCAAATCTAACATTCATATTTACATTCAGCAACCTGTGCGAAGTCATGCATGTGACCAATACAAATCTAGTGAGCTCTTTTGCTGGTAAAGATGAAAATCTTCGCTTGTCTTCAGAAGAAAACATAAAAATAAATAGAAATACTTTTGTTTATACGGCGAATGGAGCTTGCAAGAGATTTTTTAAATGTATTAATACGTAATGAAGTGTGCTATCAGATAACCTCGTTTCGGATTATCCGAATATAAGAGAAAAAAACTGAAGAAAAAGTTCCAAGGCTTTAAGTAAATATGTAGGTACGACTATAGTTTCTATGGGATATCTGCATATTGAATGGAAGTCTATCAAAGTTGACAAAATGTCCAGTGATTATCTTGCTTCTCTGCAAACAGTATCACATGACTAATGGTTGTATCACTAGATAGCTCCAGATGCAAAAGCTCCATTGAGAAATGTCTTAAACCCATTCACATGTCTGGTATCGAATAATTTCTAAATTCGTCTAACAGACTAAAATAGTCAGAAGCCAGCATCAAACTACTTAAGTTAAACAACATTCTTCAGTATACAAATATATTTCGGTAAGAGGAACATAGTGCTAGAGGAGTAACATATAGTTAGATGAAATGAGCATATAGTTTAATAAAATGAACACTAAGTTAGACAAGAGGAACATATTGTTAGGTAAAACATACTTCGGTATGAGGAAAACATACTTGGGTAAGAGGAACATATTGTCAGATAAGAGGAGGAGCATATTGTTAGATAAGAGGAACATATGGTCAGATAAGAGGAACATTTTTTTTGGTAAGAGGGACATATGGTTAGATAAAAGGAACATAAGGTTAGATATGAGGAGCATATTGTTAGGTAAAAAAAATACTTAGGTATGAGGAAAACATACTTGAGTAAGAGGAGCATATTGTTAGGTAAGAGGAACATATGATAAAAGGAACATATTTTTAAATAAGAACAAATTGTTCAATAAGAGAAACTTTTATTTAAGTAGCGTTGAGGGATGGACTTAATAGAATGAACGAGTACACCCATCTGAACGAGTTTATTGCTGATACATTCCCCAAAGTATTGCAAGGGCTCATTTCAAGTTCAAATAGTTGGCACATTGACTAGTGTGACCCGGCTTCTACAGCACGATACTTACACACACACAAAAAACAACAACTGTTCACGGGTTTCAAAGCTAGCGAGTGTTCTGACTAGCTATTCACAAATTAGGTCCGTTACACATACTGGAAAAAAACAAAACAAAAAAAAACTTTAAATGTGTGTTTTTAAGGTCGGCATTAATTATTCCCTTGTTAACCTTAGTAAATGTCTCATTGATTAAATAACCAGCTAAAAAAATGGACACATATTGGATTGAATCATGTTATATTATATAGAATTTATAATAAAAAAAAATTAATATGAGGGTCATGGTATAGTACATGAGCGTAGCCAGAATTTTTTTCTCACCCCCTTTACGATATATATATATATGGTGTTTGTGTGGGCACCTAATTAATCATTAATACATATCGACCTTTCATTTTTTTGGAAGTCGTTTATTGTACCGGTACCCTACGAAAGGGGTTTCCTAGAATTAGTGGAAAGACTGTCGACACCCCCTCCCCCTTGCTAGCCAGAGGATCTGGGAGGACACTGTGAGCATACCAAATCTGTTAATCACTGCACTTTATTAATGGAGTCCAGCGACTGGTAGAGATTTGTAACCCCCACTTGGCTAAGCTCACGGAAGTCGCTTTAGATCGAAAAGGGAAGGAGGACATTTTTTTAGAATCGCAACTCACACCCCCTTTGCTACGCCCATGGTTTAGTATATACATATAGATCAATATTTTTTTTTACACACTGAAAGTCTTTTTTAAAAAATAATAAATTCCACATACAAATCTGTGACTAGTGAGGCGCGGTGGCTGAGTGGTAAAACGCTCAACTTCCGAAATGGGGATCCCGGGTTCGAATCCTGGTAAGACTAGGATTTAGAATCTAGGGATCTTTGAAGCACTTTTGAGTCCACCCAGCTCTAATGGATACGTGACATGTTTGTTTGTTTTACATGTTTCCGATGTTCCTTCAGAGTTGAAGATAGTTTACTTCCTAGTCCAAACCTCCCGCAGGACGACGGGGGATGGGAGCGGGCAGGATTTGAACCCTCGACCATCGATAAATCCGAACGACATTCCAGCGCGCAAACCGCACGACCAGGCAGCCATCCTTTAGGTGACATGCTATTAAAAGGAAAGACGGTTGGTCGTTGTGCTGGCCACATGACATCCTCGTTAACCGTGGGCCACAGAAACAGATGACATTTACATCATCTGTCCTATAGATCGTTAAGTCTGAAAAGAGTACTTTAATTATTCATTTTACTCTATCTAAAAAGACACGGCGAAATAGTTGAAAGACTATCTACTTGTCCACATTTTGCATCTATTGTAGAGAATTTGATTAATGCATTCGACTTGGGTCATCAAAGATTTTTAAAACAGTCACAGACTACTACATCTAATAATCACAATGACTTGAATTCAAAGGTTTGACCAATGAAAGAGAACTGTGGTTATGGAAATGAGATTATTCAAAGAGATAACAGGAGGCTGCTCATATCTCCAGACTCAGACACAAATATGAGGAATAGATCGTCATACAAGCAACGTCTGTCATGAGCCTGGACACGATAGAGTCAATACGAAACTAGCAATAGGATTATTTGCTAGTCAAAACTTGACAAAAAAAGAAATCGGGAATGAAGCCACAGAGAGAAATTAGGACATATCGAAAATCAAAATGTCTAGAACTTTATCAAGTTACACAAAAACAGAGTTTGCAAATGTAGTAGGTAAACGTTAATCACATCAATTGTAACGTAAGTTTCATTGAATTCAGACGAAACCTCTAAAATACTTTTCATTGTAAACATTTTGAAAATGAATAAACGAGTGTTTCACTTTGTTTTACCTAACACCGACAACTATTTTTATATTACCTAAACAAACGTTTTTAGATAACCTAAACTAATGTTTTCATAGTCCCTAAACAAATGGTTGTATATTACTTAAACAAATGTGTTTATATTCCCTAAATTAATGCTTTTATATTACTGATATGTTTTTGCATTGCCTAAACTAATTTTTTAATAATACATAAACAAATGCTTTTATATTAGCTAAACTCTTTTTTATAATACCTTACAAACTGTTTTTACATGACCTAACCAGGTAATGACAAGATATTGCTCAACAGACAATAATGTTTACCTGACAATATTTCTTGGGTTCCTACTATCAGAAAGTACACTCGGTGGATCTACTACTAGGGCCTACTTGGCCAGGTAATGAGAGACTTGAAGTGAGAGGGACACACATTAGTAGATCTGGATGTCACCTGTGCTCCAGAATGGTACCTGTGGGCTACCCGTCACGGTACACGGGTCACGGAGGGGAGGGTGCAGACGACACACACCTACACACCCATCACCAGAGCCTGGACGTCAGTAGGACTACATGCTGTGGGAAGGGGAGAGACCACATGTCAGCGCCAAACCAACGTCACACAAAGCCTTTAGTCACGTAGCCTTGGTGAGAGTCTAAATGGAATTCAAGCACGTGTGGTGGAGAGAAAGTAAGGGGGTTTCCGACCCACTTCTCACTCAGGGCTATATATTTGTGTATGCAAAAATGCTTGATGGGGTCCAATGTTTACACACAATTAACTATGCTCTCATCTAGAATCACATATCATTGGCTTCCTACATATGTACAGTCATCTTCGAGTCCATAGGATATGAGAAATGTGCTCATCTTCGATCACGAAGAAGGAGCTATTTATGTACAATGTAGTCTTCCAACCAATAAACCCAAAAAACCCACCCAGTCTCTAAATCACCCACGTTTCGGAAATGCGTGCGGCCACTGCTTCCGGTAATTAAATCCTCTTAAAAATGTTGAGGCTAATAGCAGACGATTGTTTGATTACAATGCCAGAGTAATACAAACAAGAACGATACCCCCCCCCCCCTCCTTTTCCCATTGCTTACTGAGTAACACTAGAACTCACTAATTGGTTAGTCCCCGGATTGAAATAATTGGAGGCCCGGGCATGATTTTTAAGTTTTCTACCCCTTTGTGAAAACGTGACTGAAAATGCATTGAATTAATATTAAAATGAAAGAAGTATCAGTGTTTAGTACAGTCATTCTTTACAGTTTAAATAAGCTTGACCAGATATTTGTCCTATAGCCAAACAATGGGATCTAGTAAATCATAGCATAGTCAAGACCTAAATCCAGCCTCGTGTCCACCAGTAAAAACTGTGCGTTTGTTTACAGGTCAGGTATTTGAGAGAGACTTGACTTTGACAGAGACTTCGATTGACTTATTGGAGTCACTCAGTTTGATAGCTTTATAGTCGACACTTTTTATAGTTATAAACCTGTCTCTTCTTTCTCAGTGGTCACAGTCTAAATTGTCGTAAAAAAAAAACGTCTGAATGTATGAGTCATGTCACCATGGGAGGGGGGGGGGGGGGGAGTGAGTGGTAAAGCGCTTTGTTTCCGAATCGAGGAGTCCCGGGTTCGAATCCTGTTGAACACTGAGATTTTTTTTTATATACGGGATCCTTAGAGCTCCTCTGAGTCCACTTCGCTCTAATGGGTACCCTCACATTAGTAGGGGATTAAGTAAAGGCAGTTGGTCGTTGAGCTGGCCACATGACAGCTTTACACCATATGACTCATAGATCGCAAGTTCTGAAGAAGGAATTTTACTTATGGCCCCAGTGGGGGAGTTCAGGGAATGAGCTTGTGATCTATGGAGCATATCAAGTTAAGACCATTTGTTTCTATGGTTAAGGGGTTTGTCATGGTGCTATTACAACAAACACTTAACTTTCCCAAAGTAATGTCAGGTACATATTAGACTCAAAGGCGTCCTAAACATCTCGAATTCAAAAACTCAGTGTTCACAGAGATTCGAACCCAAGACCCGTCGGTTCAGGACCAAACGCTTTACCACGAGGCCACCCCGCTCCCCAGACTATCAAATAATTTGATCCTTTGTATTGGCACGAGTGTTACCACAGATACACCAAACTATCAAAATAATTTGATCCTTTGTATTTGCACGAGTGTTACCACAGATACACCAAAGCATATTTTGTTACAAACAATGTTTGTGATAATCAAAGTGTTTGTCTGGCCAGTCATGTTATTGTAATGTGCTGATTAAATTCAGCGATCTATGTTGATGACATGTGCAATGGTTAGTTATCAGGAAAAGAAGGGGGGGGATATTGAAAGCCTTGTTGTCCTTTATATTCTGGTCGTGTTGTATGTGCTCTGGACTGTCGTACGATTGTCTCGATGGTCCCTGGTTCGAACCCTGCCCGCCGCCACCCCCAGTCATGCTAGGCTGGAATGTTATTATCTTCAATTCTGAAATATGTAATACATTTTGCAAATTAAACAAACATTTAACATAATATATATGGACCATTTAGTAGTCTAAAGTTCTCAGTTACATAGACTTGAGATATTTTAGTTTATTAGTGTATACTATCTTACTATTATAATATATACGACCTACACACTGAAGATCACAAAGCATTACTCAGCGACTAAAACAATTTTTGTCTTCTTTATTGTGTACTTGTTTACTATCTTACAAGATCCTAACATAAATTATCTGAACACCATTCTCGGATCAAGTTGACATGTGAGGTATTCGTTATTCATTGTCGACACACGAATCAATTCAAAAAGTAATAAGGGGAGTTAAACCTTCAATAATTAGTTAGCTGAAAATTTTAAAGTAACAATATAATATAAAAACTTTCTATTTTTATAAGTACTTGAATAGCTCAGTGGCAAACACGTCGGCCTACCTTCGTACCAACGTTCCTTTTTTTTAAAATTGGTTTTGAGAAAGCAGCACGTAAACCTTCTCCCATATCTCTACCCCTCCCCCCCCCCAACTGGTCTACAAAAGTGATTGGACAACGGTGCACTGAGCATGCTATAAGCATCAAAGTTGCGCTAAGCAAACAGCAAACAATAAAACAATTATAGCTAGTCTAGATCTATTAACAAGCAGAATATACAAACCCTTAAAAAAAACAAAGCTTGTGCACGGGAAAGAACTCCGCACTAAGAACTATATCTCTAAGTTATGTAGAAGTCATTTTCCTTATTCGATATGAAACAAAATATTTTATTACCAATAATTGGTAAATTTTAATTGATTCATACTTTGTTGGAAACAATAAATAATTGTTTAAAAATTCAACTTGCTCCGAGAATGAGTGCGGGAGAAATAACGTTTCAATTATCTAAGGGGAAGAAACCCTACATAGTTAGCCATATATGTAAATACTGAAGGATTAAATTCGTGGTCGGTATCAAACAAAATAATTAATTACCAGTAATCGATTGACTAATTGTTTTTTTTTTTTATTGATTCATGTCTTCTCTATGTCATTGAATAATTGTCCAAAAATCAACTTAATCCTAGAAATGGGTGTGGGAGAAATAACGTGAACAAACTTTTTACATACAGGGTTAGTTGATATCAGCTTTGCAAAAGTCAATTGCATGATTAATTCAAAATAACTAATGCAATTTTACTCAATACAAGCGAATTATTTTAAAGCATTTTTTTAAAACATTTTACATGTAGCAACAATATTTACCAGTACAAGTCTGGACAGACATGTCTAGACATTTTATAGCAAAAGCATTAGTAAAGCAAAAGTAAAGTTCCCCTTTCAAACTATGTCATCTATAGGGTAGATCAGTGATTCCCAAAGTGGTCCATATAGACCCCCTGGGGTCTAGGAAGACTTCCAAGGGGTCTACGAAACTGAAAAAATAAACTGAGGGTCTATGATATGTCCACAAGGGTCTACGATAATGGACTTCAAGCAGGTCATGACTTTATGTTCACATCCCATTAATGTAATTATTTCCTACACTAATATATGTTTTGTATTTTAGTTAATCCTTTCAATATTTATCCTGCTTATCAAATAAAAAATTGTTGTATTTAATTTCAATACTTCTTTAATAGTTTAATTTTGTCTACATGTAACTAAAGTTTAACAAATAGAAATGTAGATTGTACAGCGTTGATTATCTTAAGTTGGGCTTCATTCCTTCCTTGTCAAACGAACGCTTGTTTAAGAGCCTAGTTTATGACAATATGAAACCAATTACGCTGGAGGATCATTCGAGACGATGCCACCCTGATAAAAAGATAAAGGTTAAAATAAAATTTTGAACATTCAAAGATAAAGTTCAGAATAGACGCATAAAATCTCTCTTCGACATCATAAAGAGAAGATGATGGTTTGTGAGCGTCTTACAAGATTTGTTTACTTATAGCAAAATTCGGAAAACGCTATAGATAAAACATTAGATTTTACTGGCTGTTGAAGTAGTTTTTTAAACTTTTTTTTTACACAAACCTACATCTGATATTAAACGAATTTCTTTAAGCAACAATACAGTTCATGGGCATATCGGTGGTATGTGGTATAACATTAAAAGCTTCTTATGTAATTATTTGCATACGACATATACAGTTTGGGATCAGCAGCTCGCAGGTTCTGACAGGGTGTGCAGCAAATGCCTAAAGGTTGAGCCGGCTGCTTATTTTCCTCAGGGTTGACTAACTAAACCTTTCTCATGTTCGGATATAGCTGCAAGGCAGAAGAGGTTTGAATTCTGTTCTCCTTCTGCTAGGTGGGTTGCAAGCTAAGGCTAATGAGTCCTTCCAGTTACTCGCCTTCGCCCCCTCTCCTGTTAGTGAAAACAATTTCTCTGACCCAATATTTGAGCCAGACTTGAAAAAAATACACGAGAACCTGCTCTTGGCGAAAACTTTTACAATGACAATTAAGGCAAATTAATTAATATTTAATTTTTGAAGAACTACTTCGAGGAACATCAAATCAAATATAATATTCGTAGCAACGGATGATGAATCGGCAAAAAAATAATTATTTCCAGTGTGTTTAGTGATTCCAGTAATACATATTGTTATTATAATTGCTTAAATTTGAATTTTATCAATATAAAAAGATCTCTATAGCTTAAAATACTATTTCACTCTTCGACTCACTACAGTTAGAAATTTGTTTAAAAAATGGAGCTGAATTCGCAAAAATGCAAAATAAGCTAAGCAGGGGAGTCTACCGAAAACCAAAAAAAAAACATGGCATCTCTACAAGAGTTTGGGAACCACTGGGTTAGATGATGTAAAGGCCATCTGTTTCTGTGGCCTACGGTTAACGAGGGTGTCATGTGACTAGCATAACGACCAACCGCATTACTTTTCCCCGACTAATGGCAGGTACCCATTAGACACAGAGGTGCCCTAAAAATTCCGAAATTTCCGAAAGTCGTCACCAGGATTCGAACCCGGGACCCTCCGGTTCGGAAACAAGCGCTTTACCACTCAGCCAACGCGTCTCTTAACAGAAGCATTATTTTGATATATATTATTCCCCCGATCTCTAAATGGGGAATATACTGGTTGACACTTTAACAAAGTCACATGAGTTTATTCTCTGGAAGTTTGGATTCTAGCAAACAAACAAAAAAAAACTCACACACACACACACACAATGGATATACCAGAAAAAACAAATAAGGAATCAACTAAAGAAAGAAAGAAAACAACAACTCTGCTTAGATATTTACTTTCTTTTCTTCGTTCGAGGGGTTTGCTTAGGCAATAGAAAAGGAGGCGGGGAGAGCTAAAACCAGTGCAGGTATAATTATAAGGGAGGGGGTGTCAACTCACCTGACACCATGTCACGGTGCTTATGCAACGTGAAGCCTCGTGACATGGAGCGAGGAAATCGAAATGCTACAAGGATGCCAGAAAAGCTCACGTCCCCAGTAGGGCGAGACAATTGAGAGAAATGTCATCGTCTGCCTTAGCTACATATTGCTTTTTCCAAGCCTGAGTTGTTACACTTTGCTGCTCCCCACCCAATGAACGCACACACTATAAAGCCAGTTTATTTAAGTAACTCTTAAACATCAACTCATCCCGAAAAACATATTGATTTGGAGACAAAAAAATGCATTTGAATGCATTTGAATCAACTGTTAAAGTACATTAGCAGGAGGCAAGGAACTCTACACAATGAGTTGTTTACAATCTTATTCAACAAGCTTTAGGCTAAGTTATTTGGCCGCCTGTGTATATTCGTCTTTCAATTTGAACAAAAATATTTTAGTTTAGTAACACAACATTGCGACTATTTCTCATGTGAATTTCTCAAAATTTACTTTCATTATTGTAAATAGCCGAAGCCTCCATCCCCCCCCCCCCCCCCCCCCCCGAAAAAACTAAGCTAACACGATTCTTACGAAGGTATCGTGTGGCTAGCACAACGATCACACTAACATAGGACAAAAGATGTATTTGAGCTAGCTGGACTTAAGAACGTCACACAACCCAATTGTCCAGGGCCATTAGCTCGGTAAATTAGAGCTGTGTCTGTATGTCCGACAGAATGTCTGTCATTAGCTGAAAACGATATTAAAAGCCCGATTTCACCAAAATTGTGAAGCGTGCTAAAAACAGCTACTTTTACTCATCTTTTAAACGTACATTTGTTTGGAGGAAGAGAGCATTGTGGTTATAGACAGCTTTTAAAGATACATTTCTGATATTCTTACTAAATTTTAGGAGGGAAATGTCATAACTGACTTGCTTTGAGAGGTATAAAAGACTAGATGAATACCTCCCAGCTAGAAAACTAGTGGATGGTTGGAGACGCAGAAGACGTATCTAGATGCAGTCTTTTATGCATCATGCCAATAGACTATCTGATAAATTTGGCCTCTCCACCAACCGACAAAACATTCAAGGTTTTCATCCCCTTCCCTCTTGGTGTAGCCCAACGACCCCAGACATACGCTTGAAACTAGTAGACCCTAATGCCACTAAGCTAAGTCTTTCATCTAACGACCTTCAAATTCTAGCACTGGAGACCATTAATGCTTTCAAGCCCAGTGCTATTTTTGCATACACTGATGGGTCGGCATCAATATAAGAGCAGGCTATGGAGCCTACATCGGATTTCTTGGATCTTAGTCAAAATCTTTGGACCTTGTGGTAGTGTTTTCAGTTTTGATGCGGAGACCATGGCAGTCTCTGGAGCCTTAAAGTCATTGACTCTCAACTCGGCGAGGGACATTTGAGGGCAACACAGATTGTTGTGGTCACTGACTCAAAACCTGTACTACAGGCTTTGCAAAGCCCTGGACCATGGCCCCCCTATATCGACACTGTCATACTGGCTTCACACAACATAAAGCAACGCTATGTATGGCAGCCCTGTAATAATGCAGAAGAGTGGTGTTCTGTTTGTTTTGTTGCTTTTAATTTGAAGCCTCAAACTGAAGGGAAACGCTAGAGCGCTGTAAAAGTGACGTTCAGCTACTCCCCAAGGAACTACAAAAAAGCAGCTGGCTGAGGAATCTAACAGAAGACAAACTAGTCATCGTAGCAGTAACCAAACCTTGCAGAATTGAATTCACTATTCATTGCACTACTCAAACTTCAGTGATAAAAAGTGTGTTTTAAGTGAGTAGTAGTATATTGTGTGATTGTGTATAGACTAGGTGACCTTTATTGTTGTACTTGGTTGAGAACAGCTTATAAGGTGTGCAAGCTACGACTGGGTAGAAAGGAAAACAACCGAGTGCTGAAGTGGACAGCATGGGCTGAAGTTTAAAGAATGTCAAGAGGATAAAGATATGTATTTATTGTTATTACAGTATTATTAGTGTCTTTAAGATATCTAATACATACACTATTTATTGCGCTAGTCAATACACTTTTCACTTTATTATTTATTGTATAATTCATTGTACTATATATTGTACTTTTCACTGTACTAATGATTGCACTATTCACTTTATTATTCATTGCATTTCTCATTGCAGTATTCAATTTACTTTTTATTTTATTATTCAAAGGTTATTATTTAACCTTTGTTAAATAAGAAACTGTTGTGTTTTTTTTTAACTAATCTTTTATTTCATTCAAGAATCTTCATTTGGCGTTTGACACTTGTGTGAGGCAAAATGTTCTCAATTACAAAGAAGAAAAGATAACTCACCTTCGAAGCTTCTCTCCATTTCAGTATAAAAGGGCTGCCCCGATCTTTGGTGTTTCCGGCCGGCTGGACATTCAGCTGTGTGACCGGCATGACCAGAGTCCACACTAGTCCTCCAACAGACAACGCTGGCTCACTTCTTGGCTGGCTTGCACATGCAGGAACCATGAAGTCTCAACTGTTGAGTTTCTCTGTCTCCACATTTAGGTGACGCGTTCTCATGTTTTATAATGACTGACTTTTGTTTTTGTTTTAATTTATAAATCTGTTTTATTTTACTTTGTGCAATACGGTATCATGTCCAGACATTTCGGGCCACCTTATTTCGTTTTGGTGATTTGATCAAAGCGTCAACATGCATCCTCCCATCGTGTTTACACGTTGACCAGACGAGCTGTGATTTAGCATACGAGTCCAATAATTAGATTTAGAAGCTGCAAAACAGAATCCAACGGTATCAGCTAGCGTTTATCAGGAGTATGATCTTTTTCTTTGTCAAGACACTGATCTCCGTGTCAACAGCTGGTAAGAGAAAGAAATAAACAAAAGACAACAATAAAAACACAATCATCATGAAACTAACAGGCTTGGTGATTCTGTAACTGAATGCACTTTTCTAATCGATAGTGGCCCACAAGTCAAGTGAGATGTGTGTGTGTGTGTGTGTGTGTAGGGTGGTTAGGGAAGAGACAAAAGAAGAAAGAGAGAAAATAGTGATCTAGAATTACAATACGGAAAAAAAATCAACATTTCACCGATACCCCAAGAGCCCTCCTTCTGACGCATTGATTTTTGCTTTGCCCCCCTTCCCTTTTTATTCCCCTTTTATTCTGTTTTTCTTTTATGACAATTAACGTCCATTTTTTTTTTAAAGCAATGAAAATGCGATCCACCGCAGATAAAGAATAAGAGCATGATAAATAATTCAAGGCAGAAGTTCATTGTTTAGACTTGTCGCTGTCTGAAACAGAATCACTTCCTAAGAAAGCCTTTAGACTTGTCTCTGTCTGAAAGAGAACCAATTCCAATGAAAGCCTTTAAGACTTGTCTCTGTCTGAAAGAGAACCAATTCCAATGAAAGCCTTTAAGACTTGTCTCTGTCTGGAAGAGAACCAATTCCAATGAAAGCCTTTAAGACTTGTCTCTGTCTGGAAGAGAACCAATTCCAATGAAAGCCTTTAGACTTGTCTCTGTCTGAAAGAAAACCACTTCCAATGAAAGCCTTTAGACTTGTCTCTGTCTGGAAGAGAACCAATTCCAATGAAAGCCTTTAGACTTGTCTGTCTGAAAGAGAACCACTTCCAATGAAAGCCTTTAGACTTGTCTCTGTCTGGAAGAGAACCAATTCCAATGAAAGCCTTTAGACTTGTCTGTCTGAAAGAGAACCACTTCCAATGAAAGCCTTTAGACTTGTCTGTCTGAAAGAGAACCACTTCCAATGAAAGCCTATCTTAACTTTTGTTTTTTCGTGTACACTAGCTTTTTTTTTTGTTTGTTTTCACCAAGAAGCCGTCACCCTTTTAACACACAACAATCAAATTTTAGTGTTTCTGTTTTATATATATATATATATATATATATATATATATATATATATATATATATATATATATATATATTTATAATTAGGTTTGTCTTCGAGTCCGAAGATTAGTGAGGAATGCAGTATTTACCGTGGCTGCTCAGCCCCAGCTGTGACCTACATATTTTGCCACAGTCACATCCAGGGCAGGCATATCCATTATCCGCAGGTGGTTGATTTAGATTTTCTTTTCGCTGTCTGCGTTTGTCCTCGGCAACGGATTTTCTTTCGGTCTCAAATGTGTATACCGCGGCCTTCGTTAGTGACCTCCAGCTGTCTCGTTCTGAGGCCGCATGCAACCAGTAATTAGCCCACATATGACTAGTCTCAAACGAGTCGATATATATATATATATATATATATATACTATCAAGGAAAAAATACCCATCTTTTAAGCACCCACTGACCAGAACAAACACACACACTCAAACCAATTCGTCTAGTAGCCTACCTTTAGAGCTATACCTTTCTTCCAGGAACTATGACAAATGCAACTTTTGTATTACGGATAGAGGCCAATAAATACAAGACTTGTTGCTAAAGGGTAGTTATAACTTACCACGTACTAAATCTATTCATTGAGTATTGTTGGATCTGGTGAATATAGAATAATGAGAAGGAAAAGAAAGAGGTGCGGGAGGGGGGGGGGGGGGGTAAAAATATTCCTTTTTTTATTTTCTTCATTAGTTATCACAAGTCAAGTTATCAGCCCCTTACTCAAAAGTTATCGTTCCTAAAGGAGGAATGGCCCTTTTGTTTTACGTTGTTTTGTTTCCTATTTGACTGGTCAAGAGACCAAAGTGTTTCTTTTGTCAATGAACTCACAGAAAAGATAAACGGAGACAGAGAACGGAGGTGAGAAAAAAAAGAGAGAGACTGAGAGTGTGGAAGAGATGGAGAGTGTGTGTGAGTGTGAGTGTGTGAGAGAGAGAGAATCAGTATGTAAACAGTACTAATGTTTCGTTCAATCGAATAGTTTTGATTACAGCACCAAAACGTGACCAAACATTCTAGCCACTCACTAACACTGACATTAATAGATCTAATTCATCTTCGTGTCATTTTGAAGGTAATTCAACATTTCAATATCAACTTACTTTTTATTTTTTTGCTCTTAAAAGGAAGGGAAGAGGCGAAGATAGTTGTTGTTTTTTTTTAATCAAGACCTTCACAGAAAGCATCTATCACCATGAGCTTTATATCAGGGTAGTCCACACTACAGCTGTCTCTTTCATCGATCCATTGCGAGCCCCGGGTGTGATGTAAATGAGTAGGTGTGCATACATCTCTGTGTGTGAGAGAGAGAGTGTTGTATGAGTGTGTCTACATTGCTATGTTAGTAGATTTTAATGAATCGCTGACTAGCAAAGTCCAACAGAATTTATAATTTCAAAACAAACACAAATGTCCAGAATGAGTGATGTTCGTGATTTCCACAGGAAAACAAAATGTCGCAGTGTTGTAGCATACTTCTAGCCACAAGAGGGTTCATCTGGCCACAAGAGGGTTCATCTGGCCACACCCAACCTCTAACCCACTTGTGTACAATTTTCCTGATCCAAAACTCAGTAGGATTAACTGCTGTTGTTGTTTTTTTTAGTGCACAAGCGATCAAACTGATTATTGCAATTATTAAAAACATACCATTAAAAGAAGTCATTGAGTGTGTGTATGTTTTTAAAACACACACAAACTCACTCACACAAAAGACTCCATTAAGCACTTTCAATTCGTTCCTTCAAGTAATGTACCTTTAAAAAGGGGTAGGTTAATCAAAGACCCTGGGGCCGCGTGTTGTTGCCAGAGTACAATAAGCATGTCACCGAGATGTCCAAGTTGTGAGCTTACGTCAATATAAATTTTGTTCTCACTATATTTCTGACATTTTCTTGTATATATATATTTATATCTATCTATCGATCTATATATATATATATAAAATACTCAAGTCTCTAGAAATAGTCGAGAGGCAAATTCGATGTCTCGAGGAACACCAGACTAACTCCTGAGTTAAAGAATAATCTACAACTTGCGAAGTCAGACCTCTTGCTGAGTATAACGCTACCTTGTGAGCAGATTGTATGTAAATAAAATTTATTTATGCTCCATAATTATTATGGCAGGTGACGAGAAAGTTTTAAGTTATATACATTGTAAAATCTTATCATGAAATCATGGACCAAGTGAGTTCTAGTGTGAAATATACTGTGTATATGTGACACAGAGAGATTGTGTATATGTGATACAGAGTGTGTATGTGTGACAGAGAGTGTGTGTATGTATGACACAGAAAGAGAAGGTGTTGAAATGACAATGCATGTTTGTTGTGATTGTAATTAAAATAAATACGATGCGCCCCGCCCTCTCGCTGGCCGACATAAGGGTTTAATGTGGCCCTACGTTTTTTTAAAAATGTATACACCCCTGCATTACAACAAATAGTCGTTTTTTTTTTAATGAGGCAACCTGCGATCGTGGGAGAAAGAGAAGAGGCCAAGAGGGAGAGAGATGGAGCAATGAGAGAAAGGGGGGGGGGGGGGAGAGAAAGAGAGGAGAATTAAGATGGAGAAAGGGAGAAAGAGGGGGGAGTGAGATTGTCCAGTCAGGTAAAAGTAGATACATTATCAGCATCCAAAATGCATTTCATGACAGTTAAGACACGAAGATGAAACGACAAAGAGTACAAATATTTGTTACAACTAGTAAATGTGTAGAAACTATTGACCACCTATAGCCTATTACAGTTGGAGCTCGTGTAACCCAAGAGAATACATACACACAAATAGATAGGAGCAGTAAAAAACGACCACGATTTTAATACAGCTTCTAGTAACTCTATCTTGATGGAATGAAATCGATTTTAAAAACAAGCTACTGTCACATATTATCTAGACCTAGAGAGTTAACCATTACCCTTACGGCAACATACTCATCTGTTCAAAGTCAGAACTGAGCAAATCCAATCCAATAATCCAATCTGTCTCTACTTTCAAGTAATCGATCCAATCAACGCTTGAGTCTATTTATGCATCAAGCAATAAGAAAGGACAAAACAAAGCAAGGGCACTCATTCTCGAAATAGATCGACGTAGATCAGCAGAAACATGGCCCAATCGAGGTGATCTATGGGAACTTTTGTTCCTACTTCCCACAACAGGACCTGTATGCCTTGGAGGTCTCTAGAAGCAGAGTCTTTGAGTTTAATTGTGATGTGTGTATGTGTGTGTGCTATCGTTGCTTGGTGCTAAGACCTCTCGCCGAACATTACGGGCGTTCGATAAAATGTCAATAGAGAGGCTGGCAGTGAGAGTAAGCAAGTAAGCGAGCAGACGACACAATCGGACATGAATAAGGCTTCCACTAGATTGTTTCTTTCCCCTTTCATACCCAGATTCCATTTCGTATGACATTAAAAATGTTTTGTTCTTGAATTACGAAGCAGAAGTAAAAATATTTATTTCAGTTAGAAGAAAATGCATAGTTTTAGCTTTGGTAGGTCTACAAAAACTGATATAATTCAACAGAGATAGAAAGAGAGAATAAGAGAGAGAGAGAGACACCCACAGAGAGACAGACTGAAAGAGACAGCCACAGAAACAGACATAGACTAAGACAGAGAGTCAAACTGAAAGAGACAGACAAACAGAGAGAGCATATTGCTAAATATTTCAAAAAGAAATTTTTAAAAATCTTGCCAATCGAGCGTGTCTGGTCAATATAGTCATCGATCCACTCACTTGGCTTTCTGTTAGCGTCTTAATGGTGGGGCGGGGGTGTATGGTGGGAGTTAAGCCCGCTATAGTGCAGGTATCAAAATAACCTCACCCCTTTCAGCCTCACACTCATTTTTTTCCCCAAGCTATTCATGTAATTCTATTAAATCATTAACGGATATAGTTTGAGTTGTCCAGCTTAGACTTTCTTATTTTCAAATTCAATTTGAATTTTCCACTCAAACCTCTGCGAACGTGGACACCAAACGGACACTAGGTAACGTGAGAACCGCTCAAAGCCAGCATGACGCCTGTGCATCCCTTGTACAACTTGTTAACGTAGCAGTAATCAAGAGAAATGCGCCTTCATATTGGGCAGATAATTTATACGAGTTGAAAAGAAGAGACGGAGCACCAAAAAAAAAAAAGTATATTAAGTCTTGACGCCATTGTATTGTTTTAACACTATTGTCATTTAGAAAATATAGCCAAACTAGTATAAAATAATAGTACAAAATGGCGATGTTATGACGAATGCTGACATGTATAGAAAGGCGGGAAGACGAATAGATGAGAGCATGAATAGGTGGATGAGATGAGAGGTTCGGAAAGGTGAAAGAATTGGAGAGAAGAACAAGAAAAACATTTAATTTTGTTTAAAGTCAATACCTCCCTTATTAAACTTTAGTAAAATAATTTTAAAATAATTTAATTTTTTAAAAATCAATTCGGATATCGAAACCATTACACTGTTTGCTGCTAGAATTTAAGCATTTTTCGATTCGGCTAGCGAGCAAGGTATACTTTTGCGGTTTTTTCTTCGTATGATAATCATATTGACATCTAGATCTAACACTAGACCAAAAGTTCTGATTTAGAACACTTAAGATCTAGTCTAGATCTACTTCTTTATCTAGAATCTAGATGTAATCTATATTAGATTTAAGTAAAAATATAAGCAACGCTTATAAACTCCAATAAAATTGAAGCACGTTTAAATTTACTCAGTTATGTCATAATTACGGTAATACGACTGACTACGCCATGTTGGTTCTTGACCTAGATATAAATCTCCAGCCGAATTTAAATGTATGTATTTGTTACTTTGAAAATTTAAACAGTCAAACTAGAGTTTTCCCGTGTGGCCAACGAGCTAGTCATCCCTTGTCTCAACAGCAACTGTTACATTTCTGGGAAAATCGTTTGAGGTGTTTTTTAGATTAGCTGTCCAGGTTCCTGGATCCATGAAGCTTTGATTTGAATAGAGGTATTGTAAAAAGAGCGATAGGGTTGAAGCCTCCTCAAGCCAATATAGGCGTACTAGCCACTTTTTAAAAATCAGAAAGAGATACATAGAATGTAATTTAAATATATTTCAGGGTAGAAGACTAAAACATAAAATAGCAATAATACATAAAACACTGAACCATAATTAATAAATTAAAAAAAAAAATACAACCTAATAAAATACTCAGAAAAAACAATGATAAAAGCACGTTTTGTATTTCATATACTAGGACAAATTCGTACAAGTGCTTCTTCCCTAGTGCCATAAAGGGTTACCTAAATCAGCCCCCCCCCCCCCCCAAAAAAAATAATAATAACTTAGCAGAATTTAGTCTCTTATTAACATGCTCAACTAGATTGACACGCGTAGGACGTAATAATCTTGTTTAGAAAGGACGTCTGTTAATTTATAAGATAAAATATTTATTTTAAAAAATAACACCAGAAGGAGGGACACCGGATGTTCAAAGAAAAAATATCTAACCTCACCAACAGATTAACTCATTAAAAGCATTTTTTTCTTTTTAACAATAACGAAAGAAAATAATCTCAGCGTCATTGATTGCTGACAGATGAACTGAAAGACACAAGAAGACATGACCAGTTCGTGACGGCAGTTAAAGCACGGCCTGGTGTTGAGACGACGTCCACGCATAGAAATAACACAAGTAGCTACTTGAAACCAAAGAGTATGTCTAAACGTGAAACTGTCCGTTCTAATGTCTGCATCACGAAGAGAGTCTAAAAAAAGTTCCTCCTCACAAAAACAAATGCTCGAATTGAATCTCACTGACGTAAACTAAATGGTTTTAATTATGGCAAGACTTTTGTTCGTATCTATTTTAGTCAAAGATAAGTGCCAGAATTGGCCGAAAGACAAGGGAATATGAAGACACACAAAGAAAAAGTTGCATACAAATAATTATCCTAATGATTTTTTAATTAACAGTGTGAGCTTACAGTTATTCCTTGGGTTAATCAACGGTTTTGTCTTATACGCAATACAAAAACTAATGGCTGTTTCTTTAGCTGCCCCCACGTGGAAAAGGCGTAACTGTGTTTGTCCATCTGTTGGAAACCAAAATATCTATTAAGATTTAAATTTGAATACACATTTCTCTGGCTACGCAATTCTAACTTTTATTTTTCTGTCAGAAAGTTTAATTTTTTCCCGCGTGTCCTAACATCATTCTGGTGATGTTTTGTTTTTTTTCGCGTGTCCCAAATCAGGTGATTGGATTAGCACGAACATGATTTTATCAGGATAAATTCCATTTTAAAAATGACGTTATCTAGCCTACATGTGATTCGAATGTTAAAACATCAGTATTGACCGGTGCTGCCTATTCCTTTAGTGAATTGTGTGTTGTAGACGCCAGATTGATGCATTCCTGAAGCTCAGAACGTAAGAAACCGCTTGACCCCGGACCACTTTGACGGAGCTTGCAGCGTCTTACCAGGCCTCGTAGTTGGTTGATGGGAGGGGGGAGGAGGGGGCTACATTGATTTCTACACTAGAGCTTTGAATAATAGTGCAGTTCAATTACTTATAAGACTAAGACAAAATAACAACTGTAAAGACATTGCTTAGCTTAAAAGATAAAAAGACAGTCTAATGTAGCCTTACTACTTGACCTAATGATGGTAACATACTGGCAATGCTAACAATCGGATGATGTTTAGTGGTCTGGTAATGTAATGTGCCCTACAGGCACTAGTAAAATCTATTTTCCTACCATTCGCTAAATCCATTAATTAAGTAAATCCTTTTAAGCACACGCAAGCAACAGCCTGTGAAAAACTAAAGCAAACTAGTCACCTAATTCCATGGATGTAGCGGAGAGGAGGGTTCTTCAATCTTCCAAGAAATAAAACATTTCACACATTGATCTGCTTTCCTACCAGTCTCTGGGCTCCATTAATAGAGTTGAATGAATAATGATTTGATATTTAACTATACATTTTTTTTTTGTTAGTACAGGAGTGACCAAGATATGGTGCATGCGCCCAAAGCGGCGCATTGCACAATTACACAAGTGGAGCATTTCACCCCGAGATAAAAATCAAGAAAAAGAATTCCTGTTCGGAAAAAAATCATAACCTATTTCTAGAAAAAAAAAAGTTCCGCAGGAATTTAACTTATTAGATATTACGACGCCCAAATTGACCAAAATGTTTATAAAACTAATCAAACCAAAAAATAAGTTACTTTAAGAAAAAAATCAAAAGGTCAGGCTTATTTAAGGAAGCAAATTTATGTATATGAAATTATCAATTAAATTTTAGTAAACTTAACTAGTAAACTAAATCCTCAATAACTGGTAGAGCTATTGGAACTGCAATGTAGATCAAATTTAAATTCTTCTAATATATCATTGCTTTTTACATCAAGAGGCTGTGTGTGCAACACTTTTGAACTTGCAGCATGTTATGGATATCAGTTGTGAAATGTATTAATAAAATTAGAAAAAAAGAGGATAAAGCAGAAGAGAATATTCAGAGAAAATTGTGATTTGTAAGATCCTTTTATTGCAAGGTTCTCCAAATATTTTTGTAACTGAAAAAGAAGAGAAAAATGTGCTGCCTAAGGAAAAGGGGTTTTCTGAGTGATAAAAATTGGATGTTTAATTAAGCAGTTTTAGTTGGTGATACTCAGAAAAAATGAGGAGGGGGAGAGAACAAGTAATCTTTCTCTTTAAACATTCTCTTTTTGACCACATTTAGGTGTGTATTTTTTACACACGTCAATATCTGGTGTCATTAAAATAGTTGCATGTTTTTTCTGTAGCTTTGTTTTGATTTTGCCCCTTCTTATTGCCCTTCATTTCCTAACCATGGACATAGCTTCACATCTATTTGGTGGCGTCAACAGGTCTTTCAATATAGTTGAAATTCCTGCATCAGTCCTGTTTATTTTTATCAGTCGCATATTTCTGGGAAAATGTCATCGACGAAACTGTTGCGCTCAAACTTTGCAAGATGGCTGTAAGCTATGTTTGTGAACATTGGCATAACTATGGCAACGCCCTGTGTGTTGTTCTTACTCACGGAAGCACAGTCATACACTCTGCTCGACTATATGCTGCCTAAATGAATACTTCCAGCATGTATGGTAGCGAGGCTGAAATTGTGGCGGTGTCTCAAATACTTCCCACTACTATCACTATTCACTTTTGAGAACGTCCGCATGACCCTCCTCGAGTTTATAATCCAGGTCAAGGTCTCTCCATATCCCTGCTATTTAGCGGTTGCATTAACCACAACGGAGTGTAAAACTATCGCAGCTGCTACATCACAAACTGTCCTTATTCCCCAGATATCCCTGACTCCATCAGATAATCTTAAAGAAGGATTCCTACACCTTTGAAAGATACCACATTGTCATAAAACAAAAGTTATGTTTATTTAGAAAATTTACAGTTAAGTTATAGGTAAGAATGATTTTGCATTGACTATCACTTTTAAGCAACTCAATATTTTTGTATTGTTTTTAGGCCATGATTTATGCATAAAGTTTATTTTATTATTTTTAAATGCAATTTTGTCATCCAAAATTTAAAAAACTTACCCCAACATGCTGTTACCAGTTATAAATGATGCCAAATTAGGCTATTTTTTAAATGGCTTAGTGGAAAAATTATAACTACCATAACAATCTTAGACTATAGTATTAAAATCAATATTTCCATTATAAAGTAGTGTTAGAAATCTTTTTTTTCTATCCTTAGGTATGGGAAATACAAAAGGAAATCCGCTTCTTAAGGCAAGTTTGGGCTCATCCTGATGATGTTAAATTAAGTTATCTCGTGATGCAGTGACCTGTAGCACCAGACTTTAGCAATTCTCATTAATGATATCAAGTATAAATGATTTATGCACTGTTCTACCATCTGAAATTGTCATGTAGAGTTGTGCATCCCACTTGGAACTCTAAGGCCAGCAAAAGTGAACAAGAGCTCCCTTCCACCGGCCTGAAGTGGGTGGCGCATTTCTCCTTCACATCACCCTGTCTGACGAGGGGTGAGACTCGGGGTTAAACTTAGAGTTTGATTTTGCGATCCCTTCTGGTGGACAGGGACACTACTTGAGTTGCAGACTAGAGGCGCGGCCAGAGGCAGAACCACTGGGACTCCCGTCATGTTCCTTTGATCTACCAGGCTGTGTGGGACATGCCATTTATGTAACAGCTCCTTGAGGAACAGTGCCTGGACATTGACAGATCGCTGGGGAAGCTCTTTTACATCCCTGCACAGTGCAATAAAGATGTTCTCACACCCTTTTAGGAACTCCTGCTGGAGTCTTGTCGTGCTATCCCTTAGCCTAGCCATCCCCTATCTCGACCGTTTCCACCCGGGCGCCACGATGAGGCAGGGTAGAGTGCCTCTGGAAATTTCTACCAAACAGCATTCTAGAAAAAAGGATCGAAGTTGATTTACAAACAATTGGATGAGCTGTAAATAAATGACAGCTTCATGTGAGATGAATCAATGAATTAAAAAATATATAATGGGGTTTTAAAGTTATGAGTTAAAGACAAATATATTTTCATTTTTTTCATTCACAGTTTTTTTTTAATTTACTATAGTCCACTTTTATACACATAAAATGGCATAACTTCGCTTCTATATATTAATATATACCTACCTTATCTTATTAGGTCTTATATAATACAGACATAGCCATAGGCCTTCAAAAAGGAAGATGATTACCTATATTCCCATATCTATAAAAGATTATATATTTAAAAACATAGAAAGATAAATTTGGTGTCCTTGTAAACCCCACTCTCAGCAAGCTCTACATAACTATTTACTTTTAGTATATAAATATTAATATAGATTACCTTTTAGTCTTTAGTTTTTGGTTCTGCTCTTTCTAATCTACATCTACTAGACTAGATTAGTAGATAATGATAATCTAGAAATAATCTAGATCTAGAATTCTAGATCTTTATGAGTTATTTTATTATGAATTATGATTATAGTATAAGTTATAACTTAGTATAAGAGGTCTAGATTCTAGATCTATAGTTAGACACTATTCAGTACTATTATACTTATACTTTAGACAGTATGAGTATTAGTAGACACAAAGGTATAAATAATAAGTCACTAATACTCAGTATTACCCTGGCCTATTACTATAAGTATAACTATTATTATAGTGTCTATAGACACTATCGTCTATAGTGACTATAGAGGTATAGTGTCTATTATACTATAGTCTATACTCACTTCTATAATAATAGTGACTAGTCAAATTGTAGTCTAACTCAGTAAGTAACTCTGAGTAACTGAATTTCCATTTGATGATCATGATTGGATCAATAAAAATTATCTTATTTTATCTTATGACTTATCTTAAATAAATAGATCGGTAAGATTTAGATCTAGAATTTAGATTAGATCTAGAATTTATTTCCAGATTCTAGAATCGAGATCTAGACTAGATCTAGATATCTGGGAGCCTTCTGATATATGATATATGTAAACATTAAAATTTGGTCTTTATTTAGCTTTTGTCTGACCCATAACCTTGGCCTTGACACACACACCATCAGTTCACAACTTTGTATTTGCCCATATAGGTCAGGGGCTGGCTCTAAACCAATGGATTGCGACTCATTTGGGGTCGAATGACGATTTGCCAGGGGTCTATACTTACCACATTGGCGTAGACGGGGGGGGGGGGGCTTGGGGTTCACCGCCCCCCATCATCGTCGATATGATGAGGGCTTTGTGACTAATTTTTTGCTTTGATTTTGTTTATTTTAGATGAGATTTTAATGTTAAACCATCACTTTCTCCAGCGCAGCCAAATGGGCTTTTGAGTTTAAAATCCCCCTCCATGGGGGGTTTGGGGTAAAAAAAATTAAATTAAACGATAGTCACCAAATTCCACGAGCATAGCCAATGAGAATTTTGAGTTTAAAACTCCCTCCAAAATTGTTTTTTACGATAAAACCTCTTTTCAATCTAATAATAAAGCATACAAGTCACCAGATTCTTTGAGCGTATCCAATTAGAGAGGTTTTGAGTTCAAAACCATCCTCCAGGGGGTTTTAACTCAATCTCTCCTAACTGACGATACCAGCGTTGATTCCACCAGAATGTGGTAAATAATTACGGAGAGAAAGAGTTAAGTTAAAACCCCCTCCAGAGCGTTTTGAGGTTGAAACCCTCTACTGAGAGTGTGTGAGATTAAAAAACCCTTCTATATTATTCTTAAGCAAACTATAGCCAACGAATGCTATGAGCAATTATTGAATCTTTTGATCAAAATCCACCTCGATTGTGCTCCTTGCAACATTAACTAAAAATTAATTTCGTCCCAAGTGAAAATTAACTATTTGTGCACTTTAGCCTCCAAACTTCTAAAACAAGGACTTGTTGAGCTCTTGAATTTTTTTTATTTTTTTTTAAAGATCTGCTAGATGATTCGATACGAATATCGTCACCTTGATTCGCATACTTTTAAGCTAAGGCTTCATATATAGACCTACGACTCAATACGAGCGAAGATTTTTTTCCAAAATTATAGTTAATCAAGAATTACTTATGATCAACGATGACAAATTTCGACCAATTGATATACTTATCCTGTCCGTTGAAGAAAATTATTTTCAATAAAATTCATGATTTTAAAAAAAAAAAAAATTTGTGGTTATTTTTTACTTTGAAAATTAGCAAACGCTACTTTAACACATAACAATATAGGCCTATACACATTAATTTGGAAGAGAAACATTCATCAGGAGGAACGTATATATATTGACCCGCTGAGCATCATACAGGCTACACTAGCAGGCCTAATTATAATAGCTACACCACCAATATGGTGACCCGTCAAAATAGCGCCGACAAAATAGCGCGAAATTTCCCGACAAAATAGCGCAAGACAAAATAGCGCGGACTTATATATGATGTGTATAAAAGTACCAGATTATTAGTAATTTAATAACACATGTACCGGAAGCTCAAAATTGGAACCAGTGAAATCTGCCCATGTGGAGTATCACCAGAGAATGCCGACCACGTCCTCCAAAACTGCACTCTTTACCAAGAGGCCCGTATAAGACATTGGCCCCAAATCACCCCAATAGAAAGAAAACTATATGGAGAGCTCCCTGATTTGGAAACCACTGCGCAGTTCATCACATGTATTGGTCTAGTCATCTGAACACTCCAACATAACAATGAGAACGAAGAAGAAGAAAGAAGAAGTAATTTAATGTCATGGGCATCATTTTTGTTGATGTCTTTATCTTTTTCAATATTAAAACATCTTAAATTATGCAATATTTGCAGAGAACGAGAGTACTTTAAATTTTATATCATTCCCTTTTTTCACCTTTGATTAAAAAGTATAACATGCTAAAAATAGGTTCTTGAAATGTGGTGACCCGACAAAATAGGATAGGAAATACGAAAGTGTATTATACTATAATCAGAAATCTGCGCATCTTTCTTTAATCAAAACAGGGCGTAAGGAATTTGTATGACTATTGAGAGCAGGGCCGCCGCTACCTATTGTTAAATGTGTGCATTGCACGCAGGCGGCCGAAGTTAGGGGGCGGCCAAATCATTATTCCATAGTTAATTTTTTTTTAGTTTTATAACAAAATTACTTAAATATTTAAAAAAAACTATATCTAGTAATTAAAAAGTCATTTTCACTTTTATTTTAAATGGCATTTACTTAAGCAAGTCAAAGCTCTGTATATTGTAAAAATAGTTTTATTGAGTTTTTTGTTCACAAGAGTAGTCTGTTCAAGTTATTTAAAGTTTATTTATTAAAAAATATAATAGCCTACATCGGTTCAGCTGTATTTTTTTCACAGAGACACAAGCCAACGAATGACTAACAAGGTGGGGGGGGGGGGGGCGGCAAAAACAAAGTTTATTTTCATTGTACTTATTAATTCAGTTCTGAACATTAATAAATAAACTAATGTTTTAAAAATTAAAACACCTTACGTAAAAGACGTCATTTCATCTTCTAGTAAGACCTTGTCAAATGTAGACCATTTTCGCCAGAGGTGTATGTAACGTAATGGGTCAAAACGTTTTGAAGAAAATATTTCAAAACGTCTCGCGTGTGATTCATCCGGATTTTCTTGTCTCAGAATGGTCGAATCTCTTCCGATCATAACACTTTATTATAGTGACGACTTTTGTGTGGAAAAAAAAAAGGTCCGCCACAGAGATGTACTTAACACGAAGATGGTCTTAAAAAGATCACGCCCATTACAGAAGTCCGTGCTCTATTAGTACCTGGAATGTCCCTCGCATAATACTATTGACCAGGGCTGCCTCTTTATTATTAGACTTATTATGACCCTCAACTTTTTTTTACAAGGATGACAAGTGCGTTCTGAAAGAAAACACATCAATATTGGCGTTTCAATATTCTCTCTTCTTACTACAAGAACCAATTCGTTGTAGACGCCAGGAGGAAGAATTTCTGAAAATGAAAACGCCGGAATGCCGGGGGCCCCGTTCCGAAACCTCACAGTTGGAGCCTGCCTCGATCCTCTAGATCCCCAGCTTCTAAGGAGGGCTCGAAAAAATTCTGTGATGTAGGGGTCATAACAGAAAATTTCAGAAACACTTCCTTACTGTTTTATTTCAAATCATTATAAAAGTAACTTGTACTTCGGATTATTTATTTTGTGTTAATTCAAGAAAAATATTCAACGCTGATTTGCTTCATTTTGTCCTGGTGGCGTGTTGGATAAATTTGTAGGCCTACGCACTTCCGAATTCGCGTATGTCAGATGATTGTGGAGAAAATGAACATCTTTGATAATACAATAGTGATGATCATTATCAAAAATTACGGAACGTTGAAAAAGATTCACCATCAATGGCTTTTGTATTTCAAGTCACTTTATTCTGCATTTTATGGTCCTTATAACCTTATGTTGAAATACATGAGAATTTTCTGGGGTTTCGCCCAATTACTCAGGCAACTGGAGAAGGAATTTGTGACACCGGAGAAGAAAAAAACTGTAAATTTGAAATCGGAAATAAAACATCTAAGAGGACAATTCCAAACTTAGATGTAGCCTGCTACCATATTTTCTGTCCTCGTCGATGTGTAAATAATAGAAGAATGTCTTGAAAATTTTGTATTAGGCCTATATTTATCATTATTATAATTTCTGAATAAAAATGCAATGATATATTAGCCTATACTAAATATATTTTAAAAATTGTATATAAGAGATAAAAAACAATATGAAAACAACCTTGACCACTAAAGTGTCTAAATCAATAGTAGGCCTATATTATAACAGGTTCTAGATCTAGTTTGTTTTTTCGTGGGTGAACCAATCGGAGGGAACGCATTAGATCTAGATCTATTATATATATATCTGTAACAAAATTTAATAAAATACTCTGAAAGACACAAAGAAAAAGGCACATTCCTCGTCCCATATGCTAGGACAAATTTGGTACAAATACTCCTCTTCCCTAGTGCTATTAAAGCATGGAATGGGTTGTCTAAGCTAGCCAGGAAAATCAGTGACTTAGCAGAATTTAAGTCATTGGTTAATATGCATGACGCGTATGACGTAATCATCTTCTTTTTTGAAGTAACGTCTGTATTATATAAGATAAGATAAGATAGACTTTGTCGTGATCCACTGAAAGACAATAGTAAAACTATTGACCTCAAAAGCAGCTGTTCTTGGTTAGACTTCTAGATCTACTTGTTCCATATAGATAGATCTATAACCGTGCTTTGTAGTTTTTGGCCTATTCGAAGTCTAGACAGCACAGCATGGGGCCTCCAGAAAATCGGATTATAGATAGACCCTCTATATACTATTTATTTTAAAAGTTTCTAGTTTCTATTCTAGGTCTACTCAGAAATCTAGTCTAATAGACTAGACTAGATGTAGATCTAGATATATATATATATATATATATATATATATATATATATATATCTAGAATCTAATCTATACCATAAATCAAATTCAAATCTTTTTCGCAGTTGTCAAATCTTGTTCTAATAATAGTATAGACTTTAAACGGGAAATACCGATAAAGACGATCTGATAAATCTAGAAGTCTAGATCTACATTGATAATTTGATATGCGAATATGTGTAAATAGATCTAGATCTAACTATCTCATATTATTGTATTTTTGTCGACATTCTATGAGTCATGACTTTTATTTGAAAACATTGCAAGGCCATCATAAGTAGCCCTACTTAAACTACTGGTTGGTTGATGCATTTTTCTGCTAGGGCTAGAGACCTAGAGTAGAGTAGTAGAGACACTAGTCTAGTCTAGTACTAGTAGTAGTACTATGTAACTACATCTATGTCTACTAGTCTAGAGATGATTTGATTTTGTCTACACTACTTAGTCTTAGATTTTAGTATTTTTAGATCTAGACTATAATCTATATCTAGTATTAAGTAGAAAATACGAAAAACATGCATATATGTAACCCTGCCGGACCAAGTAAAACAAAGGACGTTTGGGCCACGAGGCCTTCATCAGCTACAAAACAAACAAAAAATAAAAAACAATTAACACAAAATAGTCTTAAGTTAACTTATCTGTCCGATGTTGTTGAAATAATATAATGATTATTAGATAGACTCTATCTACTCTAGATGTAGACTTATTTATAGACTCTGCTATCTAAAATATAAGTCTAAGTATATAGATCTATATTCTATAAAGATTCTATATAGTCTACTAGATTGTAGATCTATATACTTACAGTCGTTGTTACAGTAAACTATTGCTACATAAATTATGATAAATATTGTTGCCACAGTAGTTGCAAACAAGCCAACATCATTAGGAATGTTGAGAGTGTTTCTGTTTCACCAGTTCAGGAATTCTAGGGACAGACTTGCAAGATCACAAGGAATTTCAGTATCAGTCTATTATTCAGTCTATTTCTGAATTTAGACTTGATAACTAGTAAACTAAAGAAAACTGTTTTGCAAAGCTATGTTGTTGGAAATGGAAGAGGAAAGCGCAAAACAATCTCAGATAGAATGGTAGATGTCAGCAAGCACTTGAATCAGAATTATGGAACAAACATAATTTACATTGAAAATTAATAATTTTTAGCTATTGATGTAATGCTAGTGGCAGTGTTGTAGTTGCTTATACATATCCATGAATCCTACAGTGAGTTTCGATTACTTTTGGGGACTCGTTCAGTACCAGATGTTGAAATCAAAACCGACATCCAAGCATACTTGAAGAACCATCTGTGCAGACACAGCAAATTTTTTCCAAGAGATCTTATAGTTTCCAAAAAATGTATCAATTTATTAAATATATAATGTGCTGTAGAGGTTGTTTCAATTGGTTTGTAAAATAGAAACTTGTCTTGATAATCACATAAACCAGTAACTGTGAACAATTTGCAACGTCTGTGAATTCATCAAGCTGGATACTAAATATTGGAAGTTTCCTGAACTACCAGACTATTTTCAATGGGAAAAGTGTCATTGGATAAGAAAACTGCACTAAATTTAGTAAAAAATTCGTCTCCATTCATAACTCAAACAATGTCTTTGGCCACTGGCAATTCTAAGAGCAACCAAATAGGAAGTGGCTGCAGTTTTTATTATGATTTAAGATTTTTTTATTCTGTGAGCTTTAAAACTAAACTACTGGTTGACCTTATTGCAAAAATTTAGACGTCTCAGTTTGCTCTGACTTCATAAAACCATGCTGCAAAAAATTGTCATATTTTTTTTTTCTAAAATTCTTTAGATCGAGATCCATGTTCAAGGGATGTTTCGTAATGAATATATTACCTTCAATCTAAGTAATATCCCTTTACTTTATACATTTAGATTCTAATTGTATACCATCTACAAATGTCTTTGTTACAACACGTAAGAAATGACCATAAAAAAAACAAAATCAAACAAATTTTCAATGCAAAATTAATGAAAAAACAAAATTTCTGATGGTCTTAGGCGACCCATGGCTAATGGTCATTCAATTCCCAAAGGGGTTGCATCCCACATGTTGAGAACCCCTGATCTAGAATAATATAGACAATTTAGTCTAGATGAGTAGATCATCTAGATGATAGATCTAGACTATTCTGGACTAGAATAATCTAGATCTAGTATTCTAGTCTAGAAAAGTAGAATAGTCTAGATTATTATATTCTAGTATTATAATTATAGTATAATCTATAGATTGTAGATTAATTATCAAAAATTCATTAAATACATTCAATTATCTAGACTGGATTAGATTCTAATCTCGGTACCTAAATCTATAATATAATCTACAATTAGTTATTTATATTATATATAGATCTAGATCTGGTATTTATATTAATTATATAGGCTATATATATATATAGATCTAATTCTCTCTAAATCACTGAATCATGTGTATTTATTAATAATTTAATATTAGACTATAAAATGTATAGGTATAGATTCTAATTAATAGACCCTCGAGTTAATTAATGTCATTAAGACTTTAAAAAATAATATATTAAATATATACATGAGTAAAGCTTCCTTATCGAATCCTACTCCTTTGTAAACCATATCGGACATCTCACCATATTTTAATCAATGTATCTTTATTTTGATGGTTATTACAGAAATACTGGGGTAGTAGCCTATACTGTACACAATCCATTTTTCTCATTTTTAAAACATTTAGTTTTTGTATTCCAATGCAAGATTGTTTTTCTACTAGGCGATAAAGTACACTGGTATAAAAGTTCCTTTTTAAACCCTATACCCATGAATGTGGTGCTTCAGGTTCTAAGACTGTTGTATAGCCCCATGATGCATTAGCCAAGCAAGCCTAATTAATATTTGGCTTTAGGATGGAAAGGAAAACATGTATATTACACTTCCCTTACTTTCCATTAAACCTATTAAGAGTTTTAAGGGGTGTTCAATAAGGTATACCATTTTTGAAAATGCTACAATATCGAACACAAATTTATTTTTGAGTGTTCATGTATTTTTATGCAATGTTTTCTTTAATGTTCAAAGAAAAAATAAACATAATCAGTAAATTTTTAGTATCTAAAAGACAACAAAATACACAAGCAATTTATATATACAGGCTTCTTAAACATTATTTTTCACAATTAATGCATTTTTTTGTATAAATTAAAAAAAAAAAATGTTGATTTTACATAATTATTTCCTTTCCCTCCAAAAAAATTTATATAAAGAATGCTCGCCCCTGTCATTGCTAAATCTTTTTATAGCATTAACCATGCCTAAATTTTGAACTATCACTGTGACAAGTATGTCAGTTAGTCTTTTCTTTTCATTTGCACATGTGAGTTCACCTCTTGCTTGACCAGAAAATACCTAGAATGAAAGAATTAGATGATTAAAACATTTTAAAATACATTTTGTCTGATATGGTTTACAAGGTATTCAATGTTGTTGTCAGGGAAAAAATTTGTCTGATGAGGTATACACTTATTATGCATACCTACCCCACCCATCTTTGACATCAGATTTTAGTTTATGCCTGTTGAAACTTGGCAACATATCTAATTTTATAGACCCAATGGATGACTAGTTTATAGATTCTATGTTTTCATTTTGTTTTCTAGGTCTAGCCAATACAGATCTCTACAAAAATTTAAGTGAGAAAAACTGCAGCGATTTGGCTTAACTTATTTTACTTACAAGATTTTTTTTTCCAATGCACTACATGAGTGATATACAAATTAAGGCCCGCTGGCCGTGGGTCATATCCAGCTAGAATATAGTCTAATTGAGACCTTTTAAAAAACAGCATAAGCTTAATTTGTCCATAAATTCTGTTTAAAAATACAATACATTTAGTCAATAACAGTACTTTTTTAATTAATCAACTCTTTAAAAATTTTATGACAATTAAATGTAATTTTTTTTTTTGGCTATAAAAGATTATTTTGTTGTGAATTATTAATGGCCAACCTCTGAATGTAATAGATCATTTTTTTTTTAACTTGGCTCCATTATTTCCATTTATGTGTTACAAGGACAAATGTAACTTGATAGCTATGGGAATAGGCCTCATGTTATGGCTGCTGAAAAGATACAATTAAAGGCCGGATATAGACTAAGTGATTGGAAATACTTCAGACATATTCATTGTGATTGGCAGTTTTTATATCCGCCACCACCATAGGCCTAGACTTTCATGGGATTATGGCTGGGGAGGTGGCATGGTGAATGGTGTACTGCCAACCTATCCTGGGCTAAAGGACAATTTAAACAATCATATTTTAAATGAAGCAACAGATAATCAGTATGTAGTCTTGCAAGTTTTTTGCCCCTCTGGTACTTAATTAACTATTAATGGTTAAAGGTAAACATTTTTTTTTTCAGAGATGCCTCTTTTTATTGAAGGTGACAGAGTGAAATCTGTCAATATTGATAATTTTTTTGCCAAATTTCCTGCTTTCAAGGTACTATAATTATCATTATTAGGTAATATTTAACTTTTTTATAAAAAAATAATCTAAAAAGTTTATTTTGAAAAAAACAACTATTTTTGTTAGGCAAAGTATTCTATTCTTTGAGGTAGGGTACTAACATTATCATTAGGCAGAATACTAATGGGATTAGTTACACTGCTTGGCTCTTAATTATTTTGTTACAAAATTAAGCCAACTCTTTTACCTGCTAAAAAGATGTTCTGTAAATTACACTATTGTTCATCCATCCTTGAGGCAAGGAAGTAAAGTTCTCCTTTCAGGCCTTGTGGCCTATAGGGCAGATGATGTAAAGGTCATCTGTTTCTGTGGCCTCAGTTGACAAGTGTATCATGTGGCCAGCACAACGACCAACCGCCTTTAGTTTTCTTCAAGTAGCCATTAGAGCTGGGCGGACTCAGAGGCGCCCAAAGAACCCAAAAATTAAAATAAATGCTTCAAACATAGAGAGCACAATAAACGACAGCAAAAATGACTAAATGATGTCCAAAATATATAATATAGTTTAGCAGCACAGCCAGTATTTTGAACACCCAATACCCAAAAATGCTATTTGTTTTTCCATTATGCAAATCCCCAAAGTATTGCTAATTTGTTAAAGAAAATAATTTATTCTTTTGAAAACTCTTAGATAAGACTTTTTTTTTTGCTATTTCGTTTTGCCATTCTTCAGGACTCATCAATGCCCTATCTCCAGAAATCACCAAAAGTTATAGAACCTAGAGGACTTTTATACATTGGCCAAAGAGAAATTGGTGGAACATCTCCTAAAGACCGTAAGTAAAGTTAAGTTCCCCTTTCAGACCTTGTGATCTATAGGGCAGATGATGTAAAGGTCATCTGTCTGTGGCCTATGGTTAACTATGGTTTCGTGTGGCCATCACAATGACCGACTGCCATTACTTTTCCCCAATTAATGTTAGGTGCCCATTAGAGCTGGGTGGACCCTAACAATCCCGAAAATAAAAATCAAGTCTTCTCCAAAATTCAAACCCAGGACCCCCGGTTCAGAAGCCAAGCGCTTTACCACTCAGCCACCGTTCTGCCAAAGACTGTAAGAAACCAATGAATAAATAAAATTTACTTCAATTTCTTTAGTGTATTTAACACTGACTATTATTATCTAAAAATTAAACTTTTTTTTTAAGACATTAAATAAACATCATTCTCTTCTTTTTTTCTTCATGCACATATTTAAAAAAAAATGTTTAATTTTTTTTTAGCACCATTTAAATGAAATAATATGTTTGTTTTTTTATTATTTCAAAGCTGCTATATCAATATTAGGTTCTGAAGATGCTACAACGTGCCACATTGCTATTCTTAGACATACAGGTAATATAATTCTTCATCATATAAAGCCTGAAAGAGTTAACTGAAATTATCTTTGTAAATTTCTGATTTTTATTTTTAGAATCATTGCACGTTACTTCAATCAATTTTTTTATAGGAAAATTTGTTTTTTTAAATCCTGTGATAGGTTGAATTTTTAATACGATAGTATTAATTAAGAACATCATTACTCAATAACTGACCCTCTATCTTTTCATTTCTTTATTTTCCCAAACACTACATGAAAGTAGTTAAGATAAGTTTGTACTTTATTACACTTCAATTATTCCTTGGTCAAATGCAGTTATAGTTGACAACAAGGGCTCTTTTGACCCTCCATACAATTAGCTTATTAGGGGCATTACCTGGGATTTTTTTTTAACCAGTTCCTTCCATTCCATAAGTTCATTGGACTGCTACTTAATTATGCAAGTCTGGATAGCTTTGTGATATTGTAGCACTACTTTAGTTTGCACATTGTTTTTAGCAGTAGTAAAATAAATAGAATTTAAACCCTGTGATTATCTAAATATTTTTGAATGTAGTTGTTTTTATACCATATAACCATAGTTGGGCATTTAACCATACCTAAATTTATTCAAAATGTTCATGTATATATTAATATGTTATGTAATTGTGGACACAATTTTCTATAAACCGTTAAGCATCATTATATAAAACAAATTTATATATATATATATATATACCTATATATATATATATATATACCTATATATATATATATATATACCTATATATATATATATATATATACCTGTATATATATATATATATATATATATATATATATATATGAATTAAAGAATAAACATTCACTAACTTACATATTTTCAAATATCTATTAGATATGCTTTGTACCCTTTCATGCCTATAGAACTTATTACCATAGCATATACTTGCAAGTAATGCAACAGGAAGGTGCAAAGTTTATCCTGTTATTTGTAGGTTCAGGAGCCACTAGCTTAATACATTTTGATGGCTGCTGTGTTCGACAGGGACTTGATTCCATGGTGAAGATAGTCAAAGATTTGACGGAAGATATGTCAACTGGAAGGTTAGTTGGCAAATAATAGATTTATAGACTTCAAATATTCAAATTGTCATTAAAAAAATGTGTATGTATATTTTTTTCAAAGTTTATCTTTTATCTTTTTTTTTTTTTTTTTTTTGATGTATGTAATGAACAGCCTTAGATCTTCATATCAACCATACCTTATTACTGCCTAGTATTTGTCCTTTTTTCTTTTGGACCATTTTGTAACCACACATGTTCTATGGACCATCTCTCTCCATTCCTCTCCGTCATTTGTCAGGATTAGTGTCTCATATTACTAATGGTGTTTCTCTAGCTAAATTGGAATAGTTAGTTAGACTAGATAAAGGGAATTTTAAAAATTCATTGTTTAATTTTAAATAGGTATAATAATTAAATGTATTCTGTTTTGGTTATTTTCTTATTAAAAATTGAAATATTTTCAGACTAGAAATGCATCTGTTTGGAGGTTTCTCTGATGAAAGAAAAAACTCGCACAAAGTTTCAAATGATATATTTCGTATGTGAAGTAATTTTCTCATTGGGGAATGTTTGGATATTACATATTACCAAAAACAAATTTTACCCCCCTCCCCCCCTGTAAAAAAAATAATAACAAGACTCAATACAATACTACCCCTTCCCCTGTAGAGTAAAATAACAAGAAATTTCGAATTTTACAAAAGACTTATTTATTAGTATCATTTTTTCTAATCACATTTTATGTCATGGTATTGATAGAAATGATGGGAAAAGTATTAACTTCTTTCTGCGCTTTGATGAAGTATTCAGTTTTTTTTGGTACTGTACATATAAGTCATGTGTATGCTGGAAAACCTGTGCTGTTAAAAAAAAAACGTGGAGTTTCTTTTTCCATTAATATAGCCCTTCCTGGAAAGTCGGTGGCGCAAAACTCAAGGGATCATTGTACTTGTTATTTCACTTGAATATTTTTTGTTATGTTACATAACAAATCTTCAGACTCCCCCCCCCCCCTCCTTTTCCCCCTTTTAAAAAATCGGAAACAAATTTGTATACCCCCTCTCCCCGCTTTCCTCTTTAGATGAAAGTAATATTCAAACTTTCCCTTGGTTTTTTTTTTTTCTTTCTCTATCTTGAAAAAGTCCCTTGCATCTAGTTACCTATAATTTATTAATTAGATAGCATTCAATCGTTCTTTCACATGTCCTGCAAGTTTGTGATGAGCGTAGTGTGTATGAGAGAAGGTGTTGGCTTGTTAAGTGATGTCTAGGACATGACTTGCACTTGTACATAAACTTAGGTACACGTACAGGCACAGCACTAATTAAATAGGAAATCATCAATTTGGTGATGTTAGGAAAAGAAAGGGGCATAAATTTACAGTGGGACTTGATAATGAAAACAAAAAAGTGTTTTCTTTGCTTAACTTTTTCTTACCCCTTATTGTTGAGACTGGATTTTAGATTGGAGGGGGAGGGGGGACAGTTATCTAAGGGCAGAAGGCGTTGACAGATGTGGCACTTTGTGAGCTGCGGCTAGTGGCAGAAGGTGGTAACATAAGTAGGTCACAGCAAGGGCAGATAACTTGTGAGGTATATAGGTGAGACTCCAAATAATGAAGGAAAATGGTGTTGAAAACAGAAGACAGCGTCTGCTCAGTTTAAGTGCTTGAGAGGGAATGAAAAAAGGAAGGAAGGACCTTGTGTGTGTTGCCAGTAATGGTGGAGTGGAGGCAAAATGGGGGGAGTGGTAGGTCATGGTTATAGACTTTTTGGTTCAAGAAACAGGGCATGAGGTGTTGGTGAATGCGTTGTACAATGGACTGGGGAAGCTGCCCATGCCAGGGAGACTTCGGCAGTGAAAGCGACTCTTTGGAGTGGATAATATCACTCTCCCATCTATGTGGGGTAAGAGAGAAGAGGGATGTAGAGGATAATGAGAAACTCTCTAATTGTCATAAAGTAAGGGGAGGGGCAAGGTCATGTCTTGTCATGTGTCTATGTTGGTCCTGGAAAGGGGTGTACCCTGGCTAGGTTTTTGGCATTGACCTAAGGAGCAGACAACTTCTGCCTTGTTTAAATCTGCAATATGTCAAATGGAGGGAAGATAAGAGATTACAATTTTATAAGCGTAGAAAGAGGGGAAAAGAAGTGGTAGTGGTATCTGAAAGTATTGTGAATGAAGCAAGGCAATGGGGTCAAATCTCTAGCATGCTGGCTATGACTTTCTGTCACAAAGTGTCTTGAATTATTATTGAAAGAGTTTTTTTTTATTTGTATAACAGGTGCACTTAGTGACTGCCAGCATAACATTTATTTAGTGACAGCCTGTATAATTAGTAAGTACTGTTGGAAGTTTTCTATAAATATACATAATAGTCATCTGATGATCAAAGACTTTTTAGTTCAGAAAAGGATTGAACTAGGATTTTTTCCTGTGGTGGTTTTAATGTTATTCAGCTGTTTCAGGATAATTTTCTTTGTTTAGTAATATAGTCTCTACTCTCTAAAATAAAATGCAATTTCCTAACCAAGAGAATGTATTCAAATTTCAATGAATGCTGGGATGTAACAATTTTGTGATTCTAGAAAGATACTCTGCTTTTATATGATGGAATCTGTTGGCTTTTAAAAAAGAATTGACCAATTGGCTGGTGTTTTTTTCTGCTTAGCAAATATAATGGAACCAAATAATTACTTCTTTTGTCTCTTTGCTAAGATAGTTGTAATTTCCGTAGAGCTATATGTATCTTAGATTTGAATATGTTTTAATCTTCTCAGCTACTGAACTACTTCAAAATTGTATGAATCCTCTCTGATCATATTGAAATCAGACAAAATCTAACATTTTCTGAGCAGTTATTGCTTTTTCATTGAAACCTACACCAAGGGTTAGCCCAATCAAACCTCCTTATAATCTTTTTTAACTCCCTTTCTTTATCAAAGCCCAGCTGTTAGACAATTTGACTAGTACATGAAAAATTTCTACAATTTTTGTTACTTAAATTGTCTAAAGCAATAAAACTATCTAATAAACATTAAGTGCATAATAACTTCACAGATTACAACACAGTGTATAAAAAAGATAACAAACCATTCCCTGTGATCTATGGAGTAGGTGAGTACCATTACATATACAGGTATAAAGCTTTTTTTTTGTATTATTTCTTTAATGAAATCAGTATCAGTAGTTTAGTTTCAACATCTAAGCTGATGCTTTCAAGTGTCTATAGTACTGCGCTTTGACACATTCCCATTGGCAAGTTGCGAAGTAATTTTCTCTTTCTACTTTTCAAAATGTCTTTAATTTTCTGTCACACCATTTTAGTTCCAAATAGTGACTACAAGGAATTTCGTATTGAACTTTATCACACTTCACAGCTGCCTATAATGCCACTTGAGATAGGCATGTTATGCGCCAAGGAAAGATGGAAATTACGTTTTCAAATTGTACATTAACAGTTATGTTCATACTGACATAATTTATTTTCAATACATAAATTGAAGTGAGTGATTGTTTTTTTTTTGCTATCATTATAGAAAAATTTTGGTGTATTACAGTCCATAATAAAAGACATTCACTTCAAATGTGTCTGGCTGTTTTTGTGGTATACACTGTGATCACAATGGTCCTGTGTTTGAGCCTTTCCCCCCTTGCTGTCTTGCAGTCTAGACATAAAAATTATTTCTGCAGAAATGTCCCAAACTTTTCCAACAATAGATGTAAAAAAAAACAATTTAATTTGATAAATTCTTAAATTTGAACAAGTCAGAAAAACTTGACTAGTGGTCAGCTTAGTGTTGAGTGTTGCAATAGTATAGATCTAAATCTAATTATATAAAAAAAAATTTTTCTAATATATGTGTTGTTGTATTTAAATGATGATTTGACATTAACTTCAGCTGTAAATGTTGCTACTGGTGAGATTTTCCCAGCAACTTTTCCAGACAAAGGTCCAGATTATGATGTAAGATGTGCTCGTCATTTTACTGGCAGCAAAGAGGTTTGTTTTTATTTTGAAACATGCAGCTCATGAATCTAAAACTTTTTAAATTAATGAGTGTTGTTAGGTAGTGGTATTGTGTTGTTAGAGAACAATTAGAAATTTGGTGTGAAAAGCCTTTTATTTCATCCAAAGCCTAAAGTTTTGGCTTAGCGACAGTCACCCAACTGTTAAAAACAAGTCTAGGATTTAAAGTGTAACAAAAGTAAACACAGAATACTCTTGGCAGCTTTAGAGTACGGTCAGCTTTAGTTTCTGGAGTAGATGTTTTAGCTTATTGACAGATAGCTTATTATGTAACTTCTTGTACATTGTTCATCAGCGTCAAGTGTTTTCTACATTGTTGGTCTTTTGTCTGTGTTATTTGATTTGGTTATTTTGAGTGTTACCTCCATTTAGATTTATCTGCAGGGAGGTGCCTAATAGTGTAATTGTTTAAACTAACTTATTTATGACTCCTTTAAAAAAAATGAAATTTGACTCATTTCTTTTCTGACTCCCCAGAATTTAACAATTTATGATTACAGAAGAAATGAACTAACTATTGGACCATTTCAGTATACAAAAATGTCTCAAGTTGATATGTACCTTTCACTTTCAGATGAACAATTAAAAAGGGTAATTTTTTTTTCTAGTTTATTATCATAAATACAATATCACTCATTGTAGTCTGCTAATTTAAGGAAAAAACATTTGTATGAGCCAGCATTGGTCAAACTGTTAGGAAAATTTAACCTTAATCAAATTTATTCAATTACAAAAAGAATGACATCTTTGTTCTAATTTAATTAAAATTCATTAAAAGAAAGTGAATTTTATAGATGATCAGTTTAACTTTGTTAGTTCTGCAAGAGTCACTTAAAGCTGTTTTTTTTTCTTTTAAAAATACAAATCTAAACTATACTTGGAAAGTAAATAAAATTTTCATAAACCTCCTATTTTTTTTCTTGCTTGACTTTACTTTTATAATATAATTTTATGCCACTATTAACCTTAAGATTCAAAGAAAGTGTAATTTAACATTAGCCTCATCTTCTATATCTAGTATTGCTTAATTCAGTTTCTCTATAATTATTACGGCTGTAATAAGCTAAAGAAACTAAATTAGTTTCTCACCACTGTCTAGGCATCCCTCAGGTTCTGCTGTAACTATGAAACACTAAATAACAAATAACTCTTGTCGTATTGACAAACACAAACATTATTATTTCTTCATTACATTACACACTGCCAACTGTCCTTGCACTAACATACAATTTTCCGGTCATGTTCTATACATTTCCCCTGAATTGAATTATATAAACATATATATATATATATATATATATATATATATATATACATTCTTCTGTGATAGTAATTTTTGCATTTATAAAAAGTCATATTAAGATTTAAATTGAAAGTAGAAGACTGTAGGGATTGAGCAGGTTTTGAAGAAAATATATTACTTTTACTTAACATGAAACAAAACAGTAAATATTTGTTGATCAATAAAAGCAGATAGGCTTTTCACCCCCTCTTTTGTCTTTTGTGGCTTCAGGGTATTCATTTAAATCTAATCACTTTGTATTTAAGCTTTTATTTTCATTATATTTTTTTTATTCTGTTCAGTTTTTGTCCACATCCCCGGATCAAGAACCCGAAGACTTTGTACAAAATGTGAGAGCTTCTCTTATCTGTATTAGAGACTGCCCTAACCCAATGAAAACAATTTTCCATGGCAGACCAAGACGGTACAATAAAGATTCTAGCACAGGAGAGTGGAAATTAATACAAGACTAAAAACAATACAAGTAGTGTTTGAAAGTGAGTAATGTAAAGTAAATGTAAAAGTCAGTGGTAAAAATAACAATTATAAGAAACATCCAATGCTTTTAAAATGTTATTTGTAAAAGTTGTATAGCTTTGTATTCAATCTGCTGTATTTATTGATCGCATTGATATATCTATGATTTGTATTCAATCCACTGTATTTATTGATCGCATTGATATATCTATGATTTGTATTCAGTCCGTTGTATTTATTGGAATACATAGATATGTCCATGATTTGCTTTGGTATGCTGCGCCAATGCAGTATCATCTTTTTGTTGCACTATTTTATTTAACATAAAAAAAAAACCTGTCCATATTGTAGTAAATATTGAGATGTTGTTGAATTGACATTTATTTAGGCTGTACATTTCAAATATACTGACTTTTCTTAAATAACTCATTTTGTAACTTTACAGTGATAGTGTCAAAACTTTTTATTTTATTATTAAAATCTCTGTAACAGTTTTCATGGCATTCAAATGCCACACAGCATCTGAAATGAATGAAGAAACTTTGTAACTCATTGTTCAGCCATTCATTCATTTTATTAATAAACTACTACCCTTTACACACATTGTAAGTCTATATGTTCAAACACATTAAAACAATTATACACTCTATAAAACAATGATATCAACAACTAATTAGTACAGTTATGAATGGTCCCCACTTCCAAAGAGGTGACAAAGTCAGACAGTATACACTCACCTGTATGTCTGTCATCAAAACTCTTTCTTCAAACAAATATCTCATCTAGGAGTGTTGGACACTTAGGAGTAGCATGCTTTGTTTTTCCAATGTTTTTATCAACTCACCCTGTCTGTCTGATTGGACTCTTGTACACATTATTTACACACTTCACTCTGATCAAGTTTAAACTTTGCACAATAATTAAAAATTAACCAATTAGTCATAATAAATTTTGTATTATTTAAAAAATGTACTAAGCTAGGGGAGATAATTGTGTAGGTCTCGAGCAAAAAATTGTAAACTAATAATAGTCTATAAAAACCTTCTAATTTATAAGTACTAGCATGTCGGCCTTCCATGGAGGCATGATATTGAGCTTGAATTCAGACTCTAGCAACTTTTCTATTCTCCCCCCCCTCCCCAAAAGTGATTGGACCTTAGCGCACTGAGCATGTTATAAGCATGAAAGTTGCATTAAAAAAAAAGATTAATAAAATATTTCTAAATTCACAATTTCACAAATTTATTGTTATTTTAGATATGTTAAAAATTAATTACATGGTGGAATTTCACTCAATGTAAGCTTTTGTTTTTTAAAAAATATTTTCTAATCCTTTCTGGTTTTTGTTCCCCAAATATCTTGAGTTATATGCATTAGCACCTCAACATCTATGTCTCATCAAAGCAGAAATGTTGGATATACCACCTTTTTAAAAACTGCATGAGGGCACATATTTCCATCATAAATCAGAAAATTTATAAGAATTTTATCTCAGTAGTGATAAACGATAAATTACTGACAAGCTACAAATAAAGTGAATGTGAAAATTTTTCTTTACAATGATCTATTCCTTCAAAAAAGAAGACATCGTCCTATGTATCTCCGTTGATCTATCCCTTTCTAGGTTTTTACAGATATAAAAAGTCTCAACCACAATGTGTTTGCTTTCAATTTAGCTTACAAGTGTGTATGTCTCATCATTTAAAACAGAATAATACAGTTTTTTCATAGACTCATGCGAATCCTCTCCTTTTCATTACCATTCTATGTATTTGCAATATTAAGAGACCAACTAAAGCATTGATCAAAGATTTTATGTTTGGACTAACAAAGTAAGGAAGTGACACTCTACTTTTAGTTGGACAATCAATCTGTCCTCCAGGGCTAACCATAGGAGAGGAGCTTCATATTGGATGGTTGTAGAGACCAGCCATAATATTCATTTGAGTAACTTTAATATTTGCTTGACATTCTCTCCACTGAAACATATTCTTACACTGTAAACATTAGTTGTCTGCTTATTTCTGTCCTGCTGAGAGTTCAACTGTGATAGAGCAGATCTTCAGTCAGTTAGTTTTCAGGTTTTGCAAGTTATCAGTAACAAGTTTGATATCGCAAACCTTCCACTCCACAATACAAATTTCTTTTTATCATGAAATATTTTATTTGTAAATAATACAGCCTATTTCTAAAGTGTGCTACCTTAAAATATATGAATAAAAAAAAGTGTTTCTTTAAATATACTTTTCTACAACTTGCTTTTCATTTTAGATGTTATTAGACATTATTACACATCACTTACCATCACATCCCCCCACACTTTTTTTTTTTACAAACATTGTACCCTCAAAATGTAATTTTTTTTTATTTGATAAGAGGATCTCAAAGCAGGTAGTCAGTGTTGTGATTAACATTCAATTGGGCACATTTTAAGTCACTCCTTTATATACTGGTACATTGAGGCAATAGGCTATGCTCACTAAGAGATCTAGTGTAAAAAAAAAAAAATTGGTTTTAAATGCAATAGAAAAAAACCTGACAATTGATGGTAGCTCAGGTTTCTCTGATCTGTATTATTGTGATAATATCAATGAATCTCTTGCATAAGTCTCTTCAGACATTAGGTTCTGCTAGGGGGGACAATATTGTCACCTACAATGATGTTCAATGCAAAAACTACTACATAGTCAAGCATAATCAGTTTAGTGAGTTGCTAGTCTATGAATAACATTTTAAAATCAAGATTATATCTTGAGGTCTAGTTTTGTTTTCTAAACGCCAAACATTCTAATGATAAGTCTATAGATACAGACTAAGGGGACAGTGCACAAAATGTTTCATGAATTGAACATCCATTAATTTATTGAACTTCTTAATGAATTAGGGCCTATATGCAGATATACCCATAGACATGTCAAGATAAGTATTGTCTAGACCTCAAGCAAACTTTTTAATTGTTTTATTATACTTTTAAAAATTATAATGGTCAAATTTGAATTTCAGTGTGGTCAATTAGCTAGTAATTCTTCTCTCAAAGATATACATCATCTACAAAAATCATTAGAGCCAATTTTTCATAACATGTCCATCCAGATATTTAATATTTTTTGAGCCAATGAATTTGTAAGCTGAAGAGAGGAATTGTAAAAAAGCACTTTAGTCTTTTTTTAAAATGACAAATACGGCTCCTCACTTTATGGTAGAAAAATTGTAATTATGTAAAATGTCATTCTTTACAAATCTAGTTACTTTTTAATTATCACAACTATTTCTTTATTGTTGTAAGCCACTCTAGTCACACATTCATCTTATTTCATGCATTGTAATAAAAATCTGATCAGATATTTGCTTATTAGAAACTTAGTGTGAAGGAAGACATTTCATTTTTACATTTAAGTACTTACTGACTCACTAAAAGTGTAGAACAATCAATGTTTTATTATTACATTGCATGTAACATTTGAAATAAAAAAAACAAGCAACAAGTTCACATTGAGAATTTCACTCCAAGAGCTGCAGATGAAATACACATACTTGAAATAATTGAATCTAAATAGCATCAAGTAACACATTCAACAAGATTTAGAAACACTTCCACAGATTTCATAAAATGACTTCTATAAATACATCCAATTCAATAGGCTTGACAAATTTCATACATTTAGTTACTATCTACATGACATTCTGGACTTAATGGAGGGGGGATTGTGTGTACATTGTATAAATAAAAAATATAAATTAAACAAACACAGTATGAACACATCCACCAGGGTATTTATAAGCAATTGCAAATATTTGTATTGACACTTTTTTTAATGACTCCTTACTAAAAGTTAGATAAATTGGACATAAAACTCAAAACTGCATTTTTTTTTCATAATAAAACATATATACCAACAACAATCAAGCAGCTCATCAAATGGTGTGTATCTATTTTTGATCACACATATCTATAGTGGAGTTGAGAAAATGTTTATAGATCAGATATGTTAAAACTTGCAAAACCAATTTTTTAAAAAATTACATCACAAGAGATGTTGTTTTTTTTAAACTTATTTGAAAAACATAACTATGTGTTGGTTTGTTGTAAACTGTACCAGTTCTCAATTGTGGTATCAAGTTGAGTTGGTCACATTGTTCAGTTTTACATATCACTCTCAGTGTCTAAGCCTACTGCCTTATTCAGGTGTAGCTACAGTAACCTTGTGTACAACACAAGGTCACAGCCAGTCATGTGTTAGGTTATAGCATAAAGAAATTTAATTAGCCATGCTGGAATCCTGGTGAAATCCCATATGCTAGAAAATCTGATGCTCCCTTAGGCATTGAACTTGACATATGTTTGGGCTCTTCTTCTTCATCTGGTAAAAAGTCATCCACATCCTACGAATAAAAAAATTACTTTTACAATATTACAGGTCAACTGAATTTTATCATTTTTAAAAAAAGAAAAATGCAATTATTTGCATTTATTTCCAGATTTTATCAAATCAGTCATAACATAATTAAATTGATTTTTTTCTCGTCCGTTCAAAACTTTACAGGATGTGTGGCATAAACTGCTTGGTTCAATGAGTTAATAAATAAGATTGAGCTCAAGTTAAGCATCTAAGCTTAACTTTCCAAGTTACCCCTTTCTCAAAGGTCTATGAACAAATTTAGACCAGACCACTTTAGAAGTCACTTTAAAAAAATAACAATAATCATAAACTAAGCAACTCTCTTTGCAACTGTGCATGTTAGAAATGGGAACTAGTTAATCAAATGTTAATGGAAAAAAAGAGTAAACTTCAATGTAGACAAATAATCCTATAGTTAATTATATACCAACCTCATCAATATCTTCCTCTTCATCAGGCAAACTGCCTTGAAACTCATGGTATAGGGGAGAGATATGAGAACTGGACCTGCAGGACAAGTTAATAAAGCATTTGTAGTTAAGTGTAGTTAAGAAAGAAAATGTTTTAACAGTATATTAAGCCTCAGTATATTAAGACTAAGTAAAATCAGTCAGTAGTAAGTTTCACTTTAGTTAAAAGTTTTGCTAAGACAAGTCTATAAATCCCTTATTAATCTCTTACCTTGGCAATAAATATGGGTCAAAAGGGAAGTAGGAGTCTAATTGTTTAAATGCTGTCACTTCTATGGAATTAGTGCAAACTGCTACAGGCAAGTAGTAGCGATTGTTGCGTTCTATAATAGTATCACAGAAAGCTAGCTGGTGTAATCTGAAAGTAAGAGACAAATTCTTACATTTTGTTTACAAACACATTGAAAAGAGGCTTTCACACTCGACCTTGCAGACCTTCACTTCATATACATAGACAAAATCATATCACTTTATAAAACACTTTTGATGAGACCATTAAATATTTGTACATACAAAATATTAACTTTATGCAAAGGGGTCAATATTCAATGTAAATCTCATTTGGAATGGTATAGTTCTCTTTTAGTTCTAATCTGATGTCTAGAGCCTTTCGTAGTAAATCAGAGCTATCCCCACTTCACTAGCTAACTCTTAGGAAAATATATAGAAAAAAAAACTGGAATAAGGAGTGAGGCAAAAAGCTTTTGTTTGTTTTTTTTAAATGTCAATTAAAGTATGATGGCTAATGTGAGCATCCAATCTACAAGTAGTGTTCCATGCTAGGCCAATATGAGAACCCTCTACAAGTGATCTAGAATGCTTGACCAACATGAGTAGTCTAGCCATGTACATTGCTCATCTTTTATTACAGATTTCAAAACTTTTTCGGCTCTCTTTATGTGAAAATCTATCAAGTCCTGATAATATTTCAAAGTACAGAAATCAATCAATTTTGTTTACGGAATAGAGAGTTAATATGTTTATTCAAAGGGTTTAAATAAAAAACACATACACAAAGTTAAGAAACCTGGCAGCATCTAAACATATGTTGAAAAAAATTCTAAAATTTTCAATTCTAAGAATAAATTTAAAAAAAAAAAGCAAGGAAAGGTGTTGCTCACCTTGTAGCCGAGGCAAATGTTTTCACAATGATGGGGACACAAACGCGGAGAGGATTCAGTTTACAGGTTATTACTCTCTGAAAGTTTAATGACTCTGCCCATTTGAAACCTGAGTGTCAAACAAAATTTAGTCAAGATTTTGTCAGTAACTAAACTGAAGTAAGAATATGTGTTAACAAGGGATATTGTGGCAGGTAGAGCAATATAAAACTGAATTTCTTGTGTTCAAACCCTGGTGGATCTTTGGATTCACAGAGCTTTCAAATTCCACCAATGTTTTATGAGAACCAGACATTGAAAAGGGGAATAAAAGACTAAGACTGCTTTATTGATCCTTACGGAAATTTGTTGTGATTACAAGGACTCAAGGTTGTAATGTCCTTTTATACCAGGGGTTCTCAACCTGTGGGTCACGACCCCTTTGGCGGTCAAATGACCATTTGCTAGGGGTCGCCTAAGACCATGGGAAAATTGGGGGGGGGGGGGGGGGGGGGGGGGGGAGGTTGGCAATTTTTTTTTGTATCTTTTTGTTTCTAATAAGTTGTAACAAGCATATTTGTACCAATAGTGGATATATATTTACGCAACTAGTGGTAACGGTAAGGGACATTAATCAAATTAACGATCGTCGAGCTTGAATGAAAAATAAATAAATAAAAAGTGTGGGTGACAAATATAAACGCTGACATACTGCCAGAGGATACTGATGGCACTTTTAGTAAATGTATCATCTTTGTTGGAAAGTAGACATGTTTTTTTGTTATTGGTTATTCTTTGTTTTTTGTTTTTTTGTTGTTTGTTTTTATAATTGTTATTCAAAAATATATGTTAGCCTACAGACCAAATCTCCGTAGTTGCAGAATAAAATTTTCAACAAATGAATTGACTGTCCATCAATGCGTCGAAACCACATTGCAGGATCATTATTTCTTTGGTGAAGATCTAATCACGTCACATATTATAGTCAATGCAAATGAGATCATTATGGAACAACTCACGGACTTCGAACAAAAGAAAGATAATAAAAGAAAAGAGAATGACGATCATTTCGCGGTAAAGTTTTACTTCAATAGTTCAAGCAGGAATTCAGAGACCACTATGCAGCATTTGTAATGAAGTTCTCTCTAACGTATGTATTGAGGCCGAACAAACATCCGAGCTTTGCCGATAACGACATCCAGTAGTTTAGTTTTGAATCATGATGAAGTTAAGACTTTACTCAGATGGCAAGTACCATAATTAAAACATATCAGCCTATGAAGCTTCTTTTTTTTGGCTCTCAGAATCGCTATAGTTCTGAAACCTCACACCATTACCAAGGAGTTATTGTCAGTGGCCAAAGACATTGCTCATTATGATTGGAGCCAAATTTATTAATAAATTTAGTGCAATTTCCATACCTAATAACACTATTCACAGAAGATAAGTTCTGATATTAAGAAAATGATATCTACTCCTTTTACAATATTTAGCATCCAGCTTGATGAATCCACAAGCGTTATAAATTGTTCAAATTTACTAGTTCCTGTATACTTAAGATATATACATAATGGCGATTTTAAAGATAAGTTTCTATGCAAAAATCTGTAAACGACATATACAGCACGTGATGTAACTGACAAAGTTGGTTAAATTTGAAAAAGTAAAAGACTTCTTGGAATAATATTTGAGGTGTCAGCACAGATGGTGCTCTAAGTATGATAGGATGTCGGTCTGGATGTCAATGTTTGCTACAGAATGAGTCACCATAAGAATCCACTGTATCTCATTATTGATTCATCGACCGGTACGTGACGTTTTGGCGCGAGATATCATTTGACGATAATTTAAATAGCAATGTTTATTTCACTCTACCATAATATTGTATGTATAGTATGAATTCTAACACCATTCAGCGAATTGTTTTTATTAGCAAGTGTTTGGTATGTATAGCTGAAGATACTATACAGTCATTAAATAAACCAATGTTAATGTAAACAAATAATTGCATAAATGTTTAGTCTATCATCATTTCATTTTTTTTTAAATTTTTTTTTTTTAAATTTTAAAGTAATATCTTAAAAAACTTTTTTTTAAATAAAAGTGTGCCTCTTAATAAACACACATACACAAGCCAAAATGTTTATTAAAGAAAATGATGTGAAACACAAACACGCATTTACATTTAGTACGTGAAAAATATGTCTTAACACAAACACTCATGCAAAACATAGATATGAAAAATTCTTTTAAAAGAAATAATACAATAAACGTACAAAATGTATTTCGCGCCAAAAACACCTCAAATATTATTCCAAAACGGCTCGCGCCAAAACGTCCTACTCCGTTCATCAACATCTATTAGCAACGTCAATAACAATGCATCTAAATATTTCTCTGCAATGTCCGTTACACAACTTTGGATCAAGTGTTTGCAGTCATTCTGTTCTATAGGACCATTCTTCTAGACTTCCTCTTCCATTTCCAACACTGTACCTTTGTGAAACATTTTTGTTTTCTGCCTGTCAATGATCAAGTCTAAATACAGAAATAAACTTGATGTGAATTACTAAACTAGTTAAATAAAAACAAGCTCAACCTTCACACTAACTTTGACGTGTTTGAATATACTGTCTCAACAGTTTCCACAATTTGTAATACTTTTTAAATTATTAAATATGTATGTAATGTGAATATTATAAACATGCCATGAAAAATATATAAATAAAATCTGCTTTTTTAAAAATTAAAGCACAAATTTATTTTACACTAAATAAATAGGCTACGTTTGTAACAATTAAATTAACATCATGGATATTAGTTATGTACATTTTGATAACCATTTTATATGAATAGCTAAATCACATTTACCTAGACCTATGACAAAATTTTTTTTTATGGTTGGGGGTTGCCCCGTTGTGAAAAATTAATTAGTTCTACAAACAAACTCATAACTTCCCATTTTAGAGATTCTATCACAAACTACAGGGGACAAGTGACTCTTGAACACACATAAAATATCAAATGACACTATACTGAACCTTTTTTCAGCTGCATAAAATCATTGTGTTTAAAACAGAAAATGTAGAATGCACTTTGGCAAACTGAATAGAAAGTTCCATGATGGGCTATATCTGCATGTAAGACACCCTCTCCAGTCTGATCGATATACTTGTGTATCCATTTCAACATTAATTCCATCACTTCTTTGGCAGTACTAGAAAAACAAGATCAAAACAATAAATACCTTTTCAAAAATAAATCTGCTTTTTTGCTATTTACACAACTACACATAATAAATGACTAAAAAAAAAAACAAGCTTAGTGCCTACTTGATGGAAACATATTTGGCTCTTGTGAGGAAGCTTCCAATATAACAAGCAGCTGTTTGTCTATAGATACTCTGATTGGTGGGATCTGTGATTTTTTTCCATAAATAATCAATAAAGCCATCTGCCAAAGCCTGATGAATATATACATAAAGTCAAATGACCTTTGACAAACAAATTAGCTTAACATTTAATTAAATTATTAGCTAGTGAATTCTTTAAACAAAATGAAGTCCTACCTCTTTCAAACTGCAAACATGAAACAATAAAAACTGGACATGACAAGAAGCATGAGTTAGGAAAATGTATTTGTCAAAGATTGATAATAGCTCTCTGTACAGTTTCTTGGTAGCATTCCAATCCAGTGTAGCTAAACAAAAATTAACAATTCTTAAGGATGAGATCATCACATCTATTTATTTTAAGAAACTATCTAAGAGAATATCTAGAGTTCTAGACAAATATTTTTTAAGCATCAAGTGCCATTAAACACGTTCTTACATACTTTGGACCAAAGAAGAATATTGCTCTCCAGAAAATGATAAGAGAAACAATAAGGATTTTGTTTTAAAACTGAGAAAAGAACGTAGACAGAGCAAAGAAATGCCAGTGTGCACTGCCCAAAAGGCCCTCATATGAATAAACAGCCTTCAATAGATGCAGATAAATAGTTTATAAAGCAGGTAAGACAGATAACTCTATCCATTTGTTGGGGTAAATATTAAACTGTAGTAAAAGTAGTAACCTGATGTGAAACAAGTATCTCTGATATATTCCAAACATAAAGACATCATGGCATCTAGTGAGCCAGCTAAAGGTAAGGCTGTATTGAACTGAGTTTCCTTGGCCTCCTTGCTTACACCTGGGGCTACTTTGTCATTAGCACCCGAGGCACTGTCCTGGTGGAGAAGAAAAACAAAACTATGGTTTTAAAAAATAATAATCCTCAATGAATGACAACTTTTTTTTAAATATCAGTTTAAATGTATTCCCAATCAAAGGTCAAAAGTAAAAACAAAAGTGTTCTATATTACTAGGCAAAATTCAAGTTAAGACTTGCCTAGTTAACATGTACACAAGTGCAAATCTGTATAGAATTGTCTCACAAAAGTAAGGCTCACCTAAATAGCTAATTTTGGATAATTTGTATTAAATGCCTAATATTATACTTAAAAGATTAAAAATATTGTATTTAGTACAATAGTGTCTTGTCAGATTAGAAAATAATATTTTCAAAATGTAAACTATATGGTGAACTGACTTACAATGTCAACATCAAATTGAGTATCTTCTACTTCCTCTTTCAATGTGTCTGACAAACACAAGGCTGTATTAATATCCAAACGAGAAGATCTCACCTGCAAAATTTTACAACCTCTTGATTACTCACAGGATTTTTCTATTAAAATGTGCAAGCCAAATGATGTTAGAATTGATTCAAGACAAAAAAATATTAAATTTAATTATTTTAAAGACAAAGAGGTTTTGTTTCTATATATGTATATTTTAAAATGAAAAGGGTATTTAAAAAAAACAATAATTAAAAAACAATGTGCAAATATAAATTCTTAACCTTTCTTAGCCTTTACCACTTCAATAAAAAATTGTTAAAAGCAGAAATTTTTTTTAAGTTGAAAAAACAACAAAAAAAACAAACAAGGATGTCGATTCAAATTTAAAAAACAAGCAAAATATATAATAAAAAAAAAAAAAAAAAAAAGCTTATATTAAGTGTAGTTGTATCAATTAGTTTAGATAAGTCATGTCAAACTAACAATAAGAAATCTGAGGGATTACAAATACTTTTACCAATTGTTTTTGTTTAACGCTATTTCTTGCTTTTAGCCTTCTCAAGAGGCTGTGATCCTATTTGATTGAATGACCTGAATTCAAACTCATGGGCGAAAGCCTTCACAGGTTTCTTAAGGCACGAAAATAACCAGTCTAATAGTGTAGAGCTTATGAAAATTGTATAGTTATCTATTGTTTCATGTTTATGTTCACTAAGCCTCAGATGACCTATAAAAAGGGGACTAATTCAGCTTATACCAGCACTTCTTTCCCTTGGTTGAGATACCAAACAAAATAATTTATTACCAATAGTTAATTATTAGATACCAAACAAAATAATTTATTACCAATAGTTAATTAACTAATTGGTTAATTTTTAGCGGCCCCCGAAAGGAGAAAAGACGCTATTAGTTTTGTGTGGAAGGTCTGTCAGTCCATCCCGTTTAGATCTCGTAAACTAGAAAAGATAGTGGAAATCCGACATCATAATATTTTAGACCATTCAAAGTTCTGATGCAATGACAACTTTTTTCTTTTCTGAAAGCGAAAAATCTAATTTTTTAAATCACTTATGCAAGCAGTTTTTCCTAAAAATACATCACTTTTACAACTATTCACTATTAATAGTAACAAACATGGGAGGCTCCTTAGTGGGGGAGATAACTATTTACCATATTTTTAACACATTTATGCAAACGGTTTTAGATTTTTTATCCAAAAAAAATATTTTTTTCTACACTTGTATTGCTAAGTTAAATAAGTTTCTGTTATACAAACTACTACATTTACACACAAAAATGTTTACTTTTTTTTTTAAGAGAAAAAATCTATTTAGTATGCATATAAGCTGGTCATAATTTAAAACAACAATTAATAAGTAGTTTTTCATATTATCCCGATAACTGCAGCGTTGCTCCATGGCAATAGAACACTGAACTAAAGGAATTTTTTTTTAAACGGATATGTTTTTTTTTAGGAATAAGAGGTTGGCCCTTTACAAAACAATTCTCTAATTATATATTCATTATAAGAGGCCAGGTTCACATCTAACTTCACATTCACTTTCACATATCCTTTGGTCTGTCGACCGCTGGGGCACCACACAAGATCTGTCATCCTTCTTTCTCTATTCTTCTCTGTCATTTGTCTTTGATAGAATTTCATTCTGATGTTCTTTCTGAAAATATTGAAACCTGCCTTTTTACCTGCCAGGGTGGACCACTTCGGGGGCCAATTTTGAGTATTTGTCTCCACACAAACTGTCTTTGTAACATTGTTGTTATTGATTTTTGTGTTGTTAGGTAAAAGAAATAATTGCGCAAAATATCAGCTTGATCCGAGATTGGGTGTGGGAAAATAATGTATACAAACTTTTTACCAGACAGACAGAGTGAGTTGATAAAAACTTTGCGAAAATAATGTAACCCATAATTTTGTTTTAGTTAGAGCTTCAATGAGACACTCTTTGGGAGGTGATGAGGTAAATAAAGGACAGAGAATGCTGGCCACCTTTTCATGTTATAATGTACTCTCATTTACAATAAGTTTGTGGTCATATCAAACAAAAATGAAAGTATACTTTTCTTGTAAGTTGTAATAGCATTATCAATCATCACAAGCTCTATAAAACCTGTTTACAAAACTTAAAAGTGGTCTTCTAAACTAGAAACAGTTTTGAGAGATTTTCAAATATTTTACCCACATCTAATTTCAGCATATTCTTAATCAACAGTTCTAAAATTTGCAGCCTCAAAGCAGGCATATACTGGCTGACAGTCAGTAATCCTCGGGTGTAATATTCAAAAAACAAAACACCTTTGTTGATGTATGGAAAATATTCTTCTAAGATAGGTCCTAACAAAAGCTGGGTTCTGAAATAGAAACAAAATATAAAATTATTTTCCAGACAATAACTAAAAAAATATCTATCTTCTCTTTATTTAATGCTATGGACATCTGCAAAGACATAAACGTATTATTACAATACTTCCAAATTTGTCAACGCTAAGTTTTCCTTTGCACAACGCTGCTCTATAAATTAGTCTACATATATAACAAAAGCTTAAAAGATTTACTTACACTGGTACAAGCTGTGAGAGAGAATTCAGCAGAGAATGAATATGCATTAAGTCATTGGCTAATTTTTGTCTAATTGATTCATAACTCTCTGATTCAGGTACTGATAAAACTGTAAGATCTATAAATAGAAAAATGAGAACAGTTCATTTCTCACTTAAGGAAGTTATACATATTTTTTTAAACTATAGTTCTGATATATTATTTTATTATTGAACATCAATACCAAAGATCAGCAATAGAAACAAAAATTCTCAAATCACTTCTACTGTAGAGCACTGGTACCAACATATCACAAATACATTTATTTATCAACAGTTAGTGAGAACAACATTAAACACTAGTTGCTAATAGACATTTTTTGAATGGGCAGCATCTGTAAGGTAAACACAAATCTATTTTCTTAAACACAATTATCAAACAGTTAGCAAATTTTGTGCTGTGCTAGCTATAACCAATATTAGCATAGAACAACCAATGCTCAATAAACCATGAAATTGAGATGTAACTTTCTGCTAGATCATAGTTAGCAAAGAGTCAACAATAATAAACCGAGAAGTACAATAATATTAGACCATGCCTAACAGTCGAATCTTGATTTTCAGAAATCATTAATAGAATTACAGCATTGGCTGAAGTCTACCATAACATATTCTAATGCTAAAAAATAACAATTTCACTAGCAACATTTTTGTATGTTACTTTGGGAGTTTTGAGTTTCTAGGTTTGTTTTTTTCTACAATTAAAATTCAGAACAAAAGCGTCATAACAATTTAGTCTTTTAATGTATCTGCCACAAGTCAAGCGGGTGACCTAACTTTGAGCCTTGAAAGAAATGTTTATGACATGCATTAGAAGTGACATGTATAGATGGAAATAGGTCAGTATGTTCTTCTTGTGAAATATTAAGGAGACACAAAACTTGAGAAGCCAGCACATTGTCAAAATTCATTTTGGTTCTTTAATTCAGAATATTGAAAAATACTAGTAGATGCACCTAGCAAATGTGAATTCAACAGTCTGATTCAAACATAAAAGTATACACATATTTTTCTTGGATTTATATAAATGCTCATGTTTCTTATGCGGTTTATTCATTTTAAATTTGTTTTGTGTTGAATGTGAGGACAAACAAGCCTCAATGGTAACGTAACAGTATCAATTTTCTAGTGTAAGTGTTTTTAAATGTTTAAGACAAACAATTCAACAGATAAATAAAAACATTTATATTCTTTTTAGGCTGACCTGGAACAAATGATTTGACCAGTTTTCTGACTAAAGGCTTGAGATAAAAAGTTTGTGCTGACACAAGATTTAAAATAAAAGCTTTGTATGCAGTGATCAGTTCAGGGCCTCTGTCCAGCCAATCCATTCCCTTGAAAATAAAAAATAAACATTTTAATTTCAGTAAAAAATAATACACAAGAAAGCATATTACAGTTAAAAAAAAAACAGCAACTATAATATGTTTAAAGGAAAACTCTGATGGTTTTTCAATTTTGAGTTATTAACATATTTAAAGTCTGCGTAAAAGTTGTAATAGTAAACATTTTACCATTTTTTATTTAAATGATTAGAAACATTAATATTTAATAAATTAGTCAGTAAATTCTTGACATCTAAAAAAAAACGGGGTTCTTTGAGATTTTTTTTTTAGCTTAGGCAAACATCACTTCTCTCAACAATACTGAAAGGGAAACTACATTTAACCAATCGTATCACTTCATTTTTACAGTAGCTGTTAAGCTTAGTGACAGTCTAGTCCAGAGCTATGGTATAGCTATCTATATATAGATAGATAGATCTAAAAGCATTAGGATAACCAATGCGAAAAAAAAAATAACATTTTCATGTAAGTCCCTCCCTGTCTCAAAAAAGTAAATAGATCATGTGTCTGACTGATTCTAACATACTGGTCAATGTAAGGTCTTGACAAGACAACTAAGCAATAGTGTTTGTGTGCTGAGTGGTCAGGCGAGAAAATACACACTGCCGTGGTTAGTCAAGCATGTAAATATACTTTTAACATGCATTTTTTTCTTTGCTTACAAGATCTAGATCTAACTGCATAGACGAAGAAATATATCTTTTACGAGAATGTAAACTTTACTATATGGTTTTCTGTTATAGATGTAATAGATTAGGTTTGTGTGACATCACATAGAAACCTGGTGAAAGTCTGACCATTTTGGATGTGCAGGAAAATTACGTCAGAAAAACATCAATTTATAAGTTTATGAATTTTAAAAAAAGAATAATATATTCATTATCTGTAAATCAAAACACATATTATATCAAAAATTGTCAAAACCATCAGAGCTTCCCTTTAAGCTAATACAATTTATTCATTCGAATTTGTGTCACTGCAGCTTAATATGTTTTAGGCTTTTTTTTTTTTTAGATATATAAATATGGTAGTTATAGGTATACAGTAATACAGTAAAGCACACCTTTCAGACCTTGCTATAGGGCAGATGATGTAAAGGTGTATCCAATAGTTAACAAGGGTGTCGTGGCCAGCACAAAGACCAAAATCCTTACTTTTCCCAACTAATATCAGCTACCCTCTAGAGTTGGGTAGATTCAGAGGCTTCCTAAAGATCCTCAAATTCAAAATCCCAGTTTTCCCTCAGATTTGAAACTGAGACCCATCAATTCAGAAGCCAAGCACTTTCCCACCCAGCCATCACACCCCCAGATGTGAATTACTTAATAGAATCTGAACTCATTTGGAGACATTCTGTAACTCATGATATTTTCCCTGCAAAATTAAAGAATCTTTGCTAGCACATAAATTTACTATTCTTATCAATCAAAGAAGCCACTATTCCCCTAACACACACAAACTGATTTTTTTTAGACTGAACTTATTTTATTTTGATTCTTGAATGATATCTTTTAATTAAAATACTGATAGAATCAAGTGAGTGAAAGCTGCTTATTAAGAAATGTAGAAGTTGATAATTTTTTGTTTTAATAAATAATGATTTTAGAAAAAAAATAATTTTTATGTACTTACCATAATAAGATAAACCAAAGACTGATAGTCTTGAGTTAATAAAGTAACGTGCTGTTCAAGATCTCCCAAAAGCTTTATGACTACATCTGCCTGTCAATGAATGACTTTAATTTAATGATAAAAATTAGCAATTTAATTAACTTTTTACAATTTCAGGGCATAATTTGTATGATATATTTTTTTTTAGCCAAGGGTAGCATGACAAAATATAAAAATCTCAAGATAGAGAAATTTGTTAATAATTTAATTCAAGTTTCAATAATTTTATCAGCAGCTCTGATATATATTGTATTTTTAATAAATGCAAGAAAAAAAAAAAATGAAGATTAATGATTTCTGTTAAACTTATATTTCTACCTTCTCTTCTTTGTTGCATAATTTTTTTAATAGTATGTCATATGCATTGAAGGTCTGAAATGGAAATAAGACAAAAATTATTATTAATATTATAAAAGTATGCTTAATTCACTAAATCTTATTATTAACATGTTTGATGTAGCCAGATATTGTGTCAAAATTGTAGCAACCTTTTTAAACTTACTAAAAATGTCTTAAGTAAATATTGCTTATTTATAAATATGCCTTTTTTTAGCAGCCATAAATTAAAAAATTTTTCAACAATAAGCATGTTTATTTTAAATTTATTTGGGTTAAAATCTACTTTCTTATACAAATCACGCAGCTTACACATGAGTCTAAGTCACGTAGTATGCACTCAAGACTGTCATCTCTAAGGTCATGGATTTGAACACTGCTAGGACCTAATAAATTTCAATCCTGACCTAGCAAGTCGTTTCATCTTCAGAGCCAATGGTTGCACACTGTCCCCACCTGTTATGTGAATTAAATATATCTCTTACCTTTCCATCATCTTTAGCCATCTGTAAGACTACTTGCATATCTGTGTAGAAATCTACTTCAGTTGTAGCTTCCATCTTGATCTTAGTACTGCCTCAATTAGAGTTAATTTACTTTTGATTTCAGAGACGAGACTTCGAAAACTAAAAATGATAGAAAAAGATAGACATAAATGCATACTTTACATAACTGAATAACTGACATAAAACATAGCATAGGGCAGAAAACAGATTTTCCATTGAAAATGCATTTTTGGGAATCTGAATTCATTTTCCCCTTAAATAGACCGTCTGTTGCGTGTTTGTTTGTTTTGATAGATAGATCTATGTTTGTGGAAGCTTTGTTAGCAAAATTTTGTTGAAATTCGTTTTTGTAAAGATTTTATGGTTTTGTGAATTCCATGAAGTATTCAAAATGCAAAGCACAGGATTTACTTTTAGATTTATGTGATCTAGATTCTATCTAGAGCTACCAAAATAAAGCAGATAGTGAGATACTGACACTTTTTTAAAAAAAGCATTGTAAATCTAGACACTAGATCTAATAATACTTGTTATGTTTGTGATTTATAAATCTAGTCTAGATCTACATTCTAGAAATCTAAGAATAAATCTCTATTGAATAGATCTATTTATGACTTAAAGTTCAAGACATCGTTAAAAATAACAACGAACACATATAAACCAAATAAATGTTTTTATTTCTTTTCTCAGCAACAATTACAACAGATACAAAATTGAGATAATTTGAGATAGTAAACAGAAAACACCATGAACCTCTAAGTTTTTAAAAGCCAATTATATTAGGGCTAGAGTTTAGACCTCTAATTCTAATGCCTAGATCTAGAAATGATCAAGAACTAGATCTATTTATATCTTGATAATATTTCATTTAATATTAGATCTTTTCTAGTCTAAAATACATCTATACCCTTTATCTAAAATTGATATAAATAAGTATGTAAAAAAAAAAGAAGATAAAAAAAAGTGACTTTATGGTAGGGTAGGCCGAAGGGGGGGCTTATTTATTAGTTATAAATACATTTTAAAGTTGTTTGTTTGTTTTTTCAAATGTTCTATAAATATACTTAACTTTGTGACACAGTTTTATGTTAATAATATTGTGAATTTGTGAAATTCATGGAATATTGGACATATTTTCTGTGAATTGTGGATTTTTTGTTATTAGGGGTAAGTGTGTTTGATCTAATTTTTCTATGTTAAATACTGGTCTGATGATAATGAATTTACTTTTTTTTGGATTCCTCTGTTCTTGGGCATTAAAATTGATACATACTATGTCAAAACTGATAATGGTTATGTTATTCAGGATGATGATAAAGTATAATTTGCAACTTTTTTTTTTACGGAAAGGGGGGGGGGGGGGCCTCAATTAACAGGCATAAATGTCTTAAAACACTTATTTATATATTTTTTTCAAATGTTCTATAAATATACTTAACTTTGTAATACATTTTTCTATTAATAATATTGTGAATTTGTGAAATTCATGGATTATTGGACATATCTTCTGTGAGTGATGGATTTTTCATTATTAGGGGTAAGTGTGTTTGACCTCATTTTTTCAAGTTAAATAATTGTCTGTGGCTTCTGATTTTATTTTTTTTTAATTCCTCTATTCTTGGGCAATAAATTTGATATATAATATGTCAATAAAAGCCAATTTGAAATTGGTAAAAAAAATGGTCCTAAAAGTAGAATGTTGAGAGCTCAATCTGTTTACCGCCATAGAATGATTCTCAATGAATACTCTAGACTGAGTGACTCAACTGAGTGAGTGAGATATCTAAACTGTCTAACGACTAAAGTCTATAAGACTACTACGTCTTCGCCTTAACCGCTAAATTTATTATTGATATTTACTTCAATTATATCTAGATTGAGTATTAGACTCTAGACACAATGTTGAATGTAGAGTTTATATCTCTAGAATCAGCATTCAATCATAATCACACCATGCTGCATGAATGAAATGTGTTATTTTCATGTTGTTGATGTTTAAAATGTCTATTTATATTGTATTGTGACCATTTCCGGTATTTCTTTCAATGTAAAGTGTCATCAGAACTTTTTTTTGTCTTTTTTATTACTTCCATTTAATTTTTTAGACAAAATTAGGTCTAGTTTAAATCTAGATCAAAATCTAAATATAAAATTAATGCAGATCTAGATCTCTAATTAGTGTTGCTGGACGTGTCCGGTTCGTGTCCTTCGTCCTGACGGTCCAGCAGGCTTTGGCCAAATGGAAATATCAGACTGACAAAGAACAAACCAGCTGTCAATCGAAGTAGACGCTGCAGATGGATATTTCACTATTTTCGCAAGCCTGCATCTAACATCACAGGACAAGCCCTCACTTGGAAAGATAAGGAAAGAGGAAAAGGGGACGGTCCAGGAATACATGGCGCCGAGATTTGGAAGCAGTTAAACAGATATGAAAGACGTGGGAACAATTGGATAGACTCGCCCAGAACCAGAGGCACCACATGCAGAGATGAGAGATTCATATATTCTCACACACTCATTCATACATAGAAGAAAGTGGGCAAGCTCTTTGAAAACCTCCCGAATTAACATTTCTTATTTCATACGCTAGAACAATTTTTACAAATGGACCTGCTTCCCAATGCTATTAGAATATGGAATGGGTGGCCCGAGTCAGCAAGGAAAACCAATGACTTACACTTAGGAGAGTTTAAGTCACCCATAAAGATGCATGACTAGATTGGCAAGTGAATAAGCGTTGGACTACTTCTCTTCTCTTCTGAAGTAACGACTGTGATTTATGGCATAAGATCGTATATTAAGGGTTGTTTAAAAGAAACATGTTATTCAGTGCTTCTCATTTTGTTGTACACATCTTGTGCTCTACGTCGTGTGCTACACATCTTTTCCTCTACATAATGTGCTACACATTTTGTGATCTACTTGTTGTACTACATATATTGTGCTCTACAGCTAGTGATATCATGGGCGTAGCCGGGTGGGGGGATTGGAATTTAGTGACTATTATTTTTTTGCTTTGATTCAGCTTATTTAGGTGAGATTTTAATACTAAGCCATCACTTGCCCCAGCGCAGCCTATGGGGTTTTGAGTTTAAAATCCCCTACCAGGGTGTTGCAGTCAAATCCCCCTCTTCTATATATAAAAAAGTGCACACGACAATCCCCAAATTCCAAGAGCATAGTTAACGAAGATTTTGACTTTAATCCCCCCCCTCCCACTCGAAATTTACGATAAAACCCCTTCTTCAAAATAAGACTATCCATACATCAGTTACCAGATTATATGAGCGTCGCCAAGAGGGGTTTTGTGTTTACCCCCCCCCCCCCCCCCCGCAGCGGGATTTAGAGCTAAAAACCACCTCTTCAATATAAAGAAAAAGCAAATTACACACTCAAAATTCAATGAGCGTAGCCAAAGGGTTTTTTAATTTAAACCCCCCTTCAGCGGGGTTTGAAGCTAAAAAAAAACACTTCAATATTGTTGTTGGCCTCCTTCAGTCGTAGAACGACTATGGTTCATCTCGAACACTTCCTCATGTGGCTGTGGAGCCCTATTTTGGAGAGACACTCCCATCCCTTCCTGATAGTTTTGAGTTTAAATACTCCCCATACAGAGAGTTTGAGGTTGAAAACCTCTCAATTCAATTAATTCTAAAGCAAACTACAGTTACCTAATTCTATGAGCGTAGCTAAGGGGGGTTTTGAATTAAAACAAAAAAAAATCCACAGATTTTTTAGTTTACCCCCCCTCCCCAATTATTTTGACGATAAAACTTCCCTTTTTATATAAATCTAAAGCAAACTACAATTATCTAATTCCAAGAGCGTAGCCAAGAAAGGTTACACATTTTTACCCGTGGCCGGGCTCCACTAATTAAGTGCAGTGAATTTTCATCCGCCGAAATTGAAAAAGAATAAATGTGGCTCAACAAAGATGGCTAAGACGGATTTTAGGAGTTAGTTATAGAGATCGGGTCTCAGTCAAGGATATTCTACGCCGAACCTGGGAGTCGACCCTTTATTAAGGTTGTGACAGAGCGTCGCATGAGGCTTGCGGGACTTGTTCTTCGACAAAATGAATTACGCATAATAAGAGTTGCGATGACATGGAGGCCATTACGAGGAAAGAGCAAACAGGGAAATCCTATTACAACTTGGCGCCACACTTTCATGGAGGTCCTCAAAGCAGGTGGGAAGAGGCTTCAGACATTGCCAGTGACAGATTTTTGTGGAGACAGCTTGCCGCCCAATGCGCCGAACGGCGCCTGAGGATCTACGTCAGTAAGAATAGCACATTAGGTTTTTGAAATAAAACTTTCTAATAGCAGGATAATGCACTGTAGATACCTCAGTATATGCATTTAGTGGCTTTCACTACCGGAAATAGTGCTTGGCGGCGTGACCATAGCGCTCCCCCAGACCCCCTTGCTGGCAACGGCGGGAGGACTATATTTTTTCCACTATCTCCAGGAAGAACCTTTTCTAGGGTACGATAAACGTCTTCCGAAAGAATGAAGGGTCAGAATGTAATAAAGATTATGTACACACCCACACGCGCACACACACATATTTATTTTGCGGTGGGGGGGGGGGGGGGAAGGAGAAAAAGCTCACTCCAACCCCCACCCCGGAAAAAAATCCTGGCTACACATCTTGTGCTAAAAATCGTATGCTTTACTTGTTTGGCTACACATCGTGTGCAGTGCTACACATCATGTGCTACACATCTTGTTCTCTACTTGTGCTCTACATCTAGTGCTCTACTTGTTGTGCTGCACCTCTTGTGCTCTACTTGTTCTGATATACATTCTGTGCTCTACATCTTGAGCTAAACGTCTTGTGCTACACATCTTGTGCTCTACTTGTACTACACATTTTGTGATCCCTCCTTTTGCTATATACACAGACCTACACATAGTGTGCTCTTCTTTTTGTGCTAGTTTTTGTTCTCTAGATCTAGATCTATTCTCTAGACTAAGATTATTAATTTTTTAAAAATGTGTTTTACATTAGAAGATGATATAGACTATAGATCTAGCTGGATCTAGACACATCTATCTTATTCCTATCTTACAAATTACAAACGTGACTTCAAAAGAGAAGACTATTACAATTACGTTCTAAATTTCATGCGTCCATCTAGTTATGCATGCATGATAATCTGTGAGAAGGTCTCTATATCCCTTGTAGTTAGTTGTTCAACATCTTGTGCTAACTCATGCTATACATTTTGAGCTACACATCTTGTGATTCAAACCTTTGCACTACATTGTTGAGCTCTACTTGTTGTGCTACATAACTCGTGCTATACATCTTGTGCTACACATCTTGTGATACACGTCTTGTGATACACGTCCATTGATACACATCTTGTGATACACGTCTTGTGATACACATCTTGTGATACACGTCTTGTGATACACGTCCATTGATACACATCTTGTGATACACGTCTTATGATATACATCTTGTGATACACATCTTGTGATACACATCTTGTGATACACGTCTTATGATACACATCTTGTGATACACGTCTTGTGATACACGTCCATTGATACACATCTTGTGATACACGTCTTATGATATACATCTTGTGATACACGTCTTGTGATACACGTCTCGTGATACACGTCCATTGATACACATCTTGTGATACGTCTTGTGATACACATCTTGTGATACACGTCTTGTGATACACTTCTTGTGATACACCTCTTGTGATACACATCTTGTGATACATTTCAAGTGATACACATCTTGTGATACACGTCCATTGATACACATCTTGTGATACGTCTTGTGATACACATCTTGTGATACACGTCTTGTGATACACATCTTGTGATACACGTCTTGTGATACACATCTTGTGATACATTTCAAGTGATACACGTCTTGTGATACACGTCTTGTGATACACAGCTTCTAATACACGTTTTGTGATACACAGCTTGTGATACAAGTTTTGTGATACACGTCTTGTTATACACAACTTGTGATGCACAATTTGAAATACACAACCCGTGAATACACATCTTGTGATGCACATCTTGTGATACACATCTTGTGATACACGTCTTCTGATACACATCTTGTGATACAAAACTTGTGATACACATCTTGTGATACACAACTTGTGATACACAACTTGTGATACACATCTTCTTTTAAAAATTAAATGATTCTCTTTTAGGAAAAAAAAGTAGCCGGTGCTTCAGAACTTTGAAAAGTCTAAAATATCAAGATGTCAGATTTTTAATATATTTTTTAGATTCTGTGATCTAAATGGGAAGGATGGACAAATCACACAAAATTAAATTCTCCTTTTAGGGGTCGCTAAATATATTATATTATATTATATTTTAGGCCTATAATATACTATAAATATATGTATACAATATATCATGGGCGTAGCCAGAATTTTTTTTCGGGGGGTGGGGAGAAAAAAAAATCCCCCCCCCGAACCCCCCCCTCCCCGGCCGCGAAATTTTTTTTTTATATGTATGTATGTTTGTGGGTGTGTACATAATCTTTATTACATTCTGACCTTTAATTCTTTCGGAAGACGTTTATTATACCCTAGAATAGGTTCTTTCTAGAGTTAGTGGACAAATTTTTGACTCTCCGCCATTGCCAGCAAGGGGGTCTAGGGGAGCGTTAGAAGCTCCCCCAACGCGGGGCTAAGCCCAGCTGCCAAGCACTATTTCTGGTATTAAAAGCCAACAAAATGCATATTCTGAGGTATAAACAGTGCATTTTCCTGCTATTAGAAAGTTTTATTGCAAAAACTTAATGTGATATTCTTACTGACTTGAGACCCTCCCGCGCCGTTCGGCGCATTTGCCGTGAAGCTGTCTCCACAAAAATCTGTCACTGGTAATGTCTGAAGCCTCTTCCCACCTGCTCTGAGGACCTCCATGAATGTGTGGCGCCAAGTTGTACTAAGATGTCATTGCAACTCTTATTATGCGTATTTCATTTTGTCGGAGAACATGTCCCGCAAACCTCATGCGACGCTCTGTCACAATCTTACCAAGGAGTCGACTCCCAGTTCGTCATAGGATTTCCTTGATTTAGACCCGAGCTCTATAACTGACTTCTAAAATCTGTCTTAGCCATCTTTGTTGAGCCAGATTTAGTGTTTTTCAATTTCGGCAGATGACTATTCACTGCACTTTATTAATGGAGCTCAACCACTGGTAGAAATGTGTTACTTCTCTTGAATACGCTCTTGGAATTAGGTGACTATAGTTTGTTTTAGATTTTATATCGAAAAGAGATGTTTTATCGTCAAAATCATCTGTTGGGGGTTTTAAACTAAAAAATCTCCGGAGTTATTGTATTTTTAAAAAAATTCAAAACCCCATTTAGCTACGGTAATAGAATTCGGTAACTTTGTAGTTTGCTTTAGAATAATATTGAAGATAGAGGTTTTCCACCTCAAAACGTTCTGTAAGGGGATTTTAAACTCAAAACCATATGGAGGGGTTTTTAACTTTAAAAAAAAAAGCCATCTATTGGAGAGAGGGTTTAAACTCAAAACCCTGAATTGGCTTGGCTACGCTGAAATAATTTTAGTGTGTAATTTGCTTCTTTTTTTATATTGAAGAGGTATTTTTTAGCATCAAACCCCTAAGAAGGGGGTTTAAACTCAAAACCCCCTTTTGGGAACGCTCATAGCATTTTGAAAGCGTAGTTTGCTTTTTTTTTTTTTGCACTGAAGATGTATTTTTTAGCTTAAAACCCGCTGGCGGGGGTTTAAACTCAAAACCCCTTTGGCTACGCTCATAAAATTTTGAGTGTATAATTTGCTTTGTTTTTAATATTAACGAGGTATTTTTTACCCTCTAACCCCGTTGAAAGGGGGTTTAATTTTAGAGTGTGTAATTGGCTTTTTTTTTTAATATTGAAAAGGTATTTTTAGCTTCAAACTCCGCTGGAGAGGAGTTTAAACTCAAAACCCCTTTGACTACACTCATAAAATTTTGAGTGTATAATTTGCTTTGTTTTTAATATTAACGAGGTATTTTTTACCTTCTAACCCCGCTGAAAGGGGGTTTAAACTCAAAACTGAGTCAAAACCCATTTAGCTACGCTCATAACATTTTGAGTGTGTAATTTGCTTTTTCATATCGAAGAGTGGGATTATCGTAAATTTGGAGGGGTTTTAAATTCAAAATCTTCCTTAACTGTGCTCTTGGAATTTGGGGATTGTCGTTTGCATTTTTTTTTGTTTTGTTTTATAGAAGAGGGGAATTTAACTACAAAGGGTTTTAAACTCAAAACTCCCTGGTAGGGGGTTTTAAACTCAAAACCCCCAGGTAAGGAGTTTTAAACTCAAAACCCCCTGGTAGGGGGTTTTAAACTCAAAAACCATTGGCTGTGCTGGGGCAAGTGATGGTTTAGTATTAAAATCTCACCTAAAATAAACAAAATCAAAGGAAAAAATCAGTCACTTCATTTCGATCCTCCCTCCCCCTGGGGGGGGGGGGATTTCATTTTGGTGGGGGGGGGGTTACCCCCCCCCCCCGGCTACTCCCATGCAATATATAAGTAATTTATGTGTTGTTGTTTTTTGTACGAGCTTTAATGATTTACCAACTACGTTTATTTCTGTTTTTAAAAAAGAAAGCATGCATTTAGTATGTACATAACTGTACGCATTTAAAAAAAAATTTAATAAGGATTCGAACCAGGAAGTACCGTTTCAGAAACCGAGCACTTTACCGCTCAGCCACCTCGCGTTCGGTCAAACAAAAGTCACATGATAACGCTTTCGCCACGCAGACGTCTATTTTTTAGAGAGGGAGGGGAGAGTTACTGTTGTTGATTTTGTGTAGAGGGTACTTCCTAACTTTTGATAGTCCTGATGAAAAAATTGAAACCGGCATTTTTATTTGCATGGCTTACCAAACAGATGACCCACGTGCTCTGAGTTCCTATGTCACCAACGTTGTTAATTGTTTCTAGAGTGCTAAAATAATAGAGCCTGCGCCATTATTACATGCTTATACAATTATATAGTTTATCGGTACTTCTGTATTCTGCACACCGGATTCACACAAAAATAAAACTTGCTGCTTACGAATTAGCTACCATTTTATGAAAATTCCCAATAGCAATTGATAGATCTGAGTAGCGACTTTCGCTAATTAATTTTGGCTTCCCACCTTTTGTCGTTTAGTATTAGCACTTAGCAGACACACAGGAGTCAGTTCATTTTTTTTTTCAAGCAATGTTCCAAACACACAAACAAACAACGCCATAAGTTTTATTTAGCAGTAAATTTTATTTCTCAGTGTGTATGTTATAACATTACAAAGTCAAAAAAAAAAGTCTAAACATGAAGTATGATTTTACATAGCAACATAGTGAATAAATAGTTTGTAAGGTGGATTTGGTGTCATAGACAGTATCTGAAAGACGTATTGTATAGAATAGAAGTGTTTCTTTTTAAATGGATGCATCTTTTACTTCATTATAACAAATTGCAATATTATAGACAGGAACATAAACATAGTTCTATGTAAAGACAATAGAAAGCTTGGTTTTAAATAAATAACTGAACAATGTCAAACAATAATAGTGACTTGTTGATTGATTTTGTTTTCGACACGAAATGTACGTGGCGAAATAAATAGGTTAATTTGTCTGAATTCAAGCCTCACAACAATGGATCCCCAGCAGTCTTGACGTAATAACTAGCTGAATATGTATTTACATGGCACCATACGTCGTAAGGCGAGTTCCCAATAGATAGTAAAAGTTTGATAATAAATAGGATTTATTGGTTACGTTCAGTTTCTTTGCATTGTAAATATTTATGAAATACAAACAAAAACACAAATTGTTTTATAAATAAGACTCTTAAGTATATTACAAGGAATAGGAAACAGGAAATACTGTGTGGTCATAGAACGACTGGGTATATTTTAAACAACAGGCTTGGTTTAAACACATATTGAAGGTTTTGTTTGATGTTTGTGTACAAGAAATGTGTTAACACTCGTGTGTTGTACAGTACATTAACAAATACATACACATTTTTTTGTTGTTGCTAGATCTATAGCGATCATTACATACACTAAACTACTCAAAAAATATGGCGGCTGAAGTATAAACACAATGATTGGCGCATGATAGTCTTACCAGTATACACCAAAATACCACAGCAAACTTAAGTTGTAACATTTGGGGGTTGCTCTGGTGGATACAATAATCGAGGTGGACAATAGTTGTTTTGTTTAAAATGAGCAAATTAAATCGCACTCTATTGTTAAATGATACATGGACTTTCCTTTTCCCCCTAGAGCCATAATAGAAAACTACTTCACAATAAGTATCTTAGTATGGACAATGACTATAGAAAACCAATGAAATAAAATAAAAATGACAATTTGGATAATAAAAATATAAGCAACAAATTTTGTTTACAATAGTTAAATATTCTGATTATTTCATAACAACTTTTAAAAAATATATATATAATATCTATAATAAGGCTTGTTTTCTATAAAAGTTTATGCTAATAACCTTTGCGATTTAGAAAAAAAAAAGTATATGCATTTAGGTACAATTACTAAACGTGCATTATTTCTACATTAATGACGTGATATATATATTTATTAATGCAAACTCTATATTTTAGATAAATAGTATTTCAGTGGTGATTTTTCCTATTCGTTTGTACGTCTCTCGATTTTGTCTATTTTTTAAAAATGTTTAGTATTTCTAATACAAGCTTTGACAGGACTGTGATACTAATATTTCATGCACTGTCTAGATTTTGGTCTTTCCCCTGACACAATGAGGCTTGTATGGAGTGTCTTGACAAGATTGGTGCTTGTTTCTCCTTCAGTCGAGTTTCAAAATGGGTGAGGGTTTGGAACAACCACTATATTCTTGCGAGGGCGTCTACGCGGCTGTCCAGTAATACGTCTCAAACTTGGAGGTGCGGGGGATCTTGATCGAGCGCGACCTTTCTGTGCACCTGGAGCAAGAAGTTGTCCATGATCTGGGCCAGCTTCTGAGCTTTTCTTGTGATCTGAATCTTTGCGCCGGCTGTCCGCCCTTGAGAATTGAGTTTCTTCCATTTCCGCGGAGTCGCTCTCGTCGTCTTGTTCGAGTGTAATCTGGGCTCCACTGGTTAGCTCTTCATCTGGGAATTGGAGAACAACTGGAGTTTGTCTATTCTGTGTTGTTGGTTCATTTTTCGAGTGGGTGGGCGACTGGGCTGAAAAAAGTATTTCACTCTCGCTGTCTGCGTCCGAGTAGACCCTCTCGCCCAATGCTACTTCACGCTTGTAGCTTTCTCTGGCATCTTGTACGATCTCGTCGTCTGGATCCATGACGCCCGCTTCTGAGTCTGTGCTTTGTGACATTTGGTGTCTTGTCAGTTTCTTCGTCTTTTTCTTCTTCTTCTCAAGTTTCGGTGTGGACGGGATGCTTTTATTCTCGCTGTCCACTTCGGACTTAGCCTCTTGCGGGTCAGACGTTTGATCATTGGTTAGGTCACTTTCCGCTTCCTCCGCAGCCATCTTCCTTCTTTTTCGCTGTAAACGTCTTCTCTTGGACCTTGACCTTTTCTGTTGAGGTGGTTGGTCAATTAAAGTTCCCAGAGAGACATCGTCCTTGGGATTATTTGTTATACCTGATTCCATCTGGGGTATCTGTTCTGTGTCATCTGTGGCTTCATCAACACAGATGATTATATCTTGACATTGTTGAATGAGCACGGAGTCTTTGAAGTGACCCATGAAGTCATCGGAAACCCCTGTTAGCTCTTGAGATCTATGGGACAAGTCAAATGATTCCTGTTCCCCAGCCGAAGTTTCGCCTGACTTTTTAGATTCAGAAAGAGGTTGGTCCGATTCTTGAAATTCGTTGGATGATGCGCACGACTCTTCATAGTCGATAGTTTCTTCATCCACCTCTCGACATTCAGCATTGACAACAACGCACCCACGAAGCTTTGCGTCTTTTGATATACGAATCTCTTCGGCCTCTTCAGATTTAAATTGTAGAATGACATCATCGATGATAAGATCTTCTTCGGGATCAAAGGAAGACTTCCATTTGCAAGGATCGTCGCTCATGGCTCGAGATAATTGACCTGACATTGATCTTTCATATAGGGAAGGTATTCGCTTAGGCGATTGTCGTATTTCTTGTGTTTCTTGGTTTTTATAGTATGACAAATCTCGGTTGAACTCCTCCATAGCATTCTGCAAGTCTTCATTGATATTTGGAAGATGTTCAGTAGTAATTTGCTTGTCTTGGATAATTTCCTGCTCACCATAATTAAGATCATCATTTAGCTTCGTCGTATTATCATCAGTGTATGTTTCTGTATGGATTTCTTGTGCTTGACTTTTTAATAAACTCAAGTCACAAGCAATCACAGATTTTGTTTCTTTCCCAAGATTTTCTGTTTGGACATCAGCAATGTTTTCGCATGTCATAGTGTTCTCTTTAACTTGACCAGTTTCACCTTTATCATATTTAGCAAATGATTCATAACACAAGCTCTCCTCCATGGGGCTTAGCGGTGAATCTTTAGGATTTGTCAGATCTTCCATGGCCACTTCCACTTCAGCCATCAAAACTATTTCTTTTGAGATTGCCGAGGCAACTTCGTTCGTTAGACGCTCGCGATACTGAGGGTTTTGGAAATCTAGAATATCTTCTACGTCTTCACTTTCTTCAAAGTGAAATTCATCTTCATCATCATCATCATCTTCATCATCTGACACGTCGTCATCAACTTTATCAGTGCAAGTTTCATTTTTAGTTTTGCTTTTCACTGCTGCAGGTGTAGATTCTTCCTGTGGAATAGTGTCTGTGAAAGAACCAGTTTTAATTTCTTGTGACTGGACCTCAGGCAAGTATTCGTCATTGTCTCGAGAAGATCTGTGCACATCATCTTTTGTAATACTTACGCACATAGTTTCTGCATAGTTATCTTTCATTTCAATATCTTCAAATGAAATCTCAGTTACATCTTCTGTGTCTAGAATTTTATCATCCTCTGATTCACTAACATCTTCTGTGTCTACAATGTTATCATCCTCTGTTTTACTAACATCTGCTGTTACAATATTGTCCGTTTCTTCATCACTGTCCAGTGTTGCTACAACACTATCTTGCTCTTCTTCAATGACATCTTCTGTAGCTACAATGTTTTCTTGCTCTGTTTCACTGACATCGTCTATCTGTACGATGTTATCTTGTTCAGCTTCACTGAAAGTTTCAGTAGTTGCAACGCTATCTTGCTCTTCTTTAATAAGATCATTTGCAGCTACAATACTATCATGCTCTCTTTCACTAGCAGCTTCCTGTTCTGCTTCTATGACATCTTCACTAGCTACAATGCTATCTTGCTCTTCTTCCATGACAGCTTTTATAGCTACATTGCTATCTTGTTCTGCTTCATTAGCATCTTCCTGTTCTGTTTCAATGACATTTTCTGTAGCTACTATGCTATCTTTTTCTATTTCAATGACATTGTCTGTGGCAACATTGCTATGTTGCTCTGCTTCACTGACAGCTTCTTTAGCTGCATGGTCATATTTTTCTGTTTCTTTGTCTGTGGCTTCAACGCTACCCTGTTCTACTTCAATCACATCCTCTGTAGCTAACATGTTATCTTGCTCTGCATCACTGACATATTCTGTAGCTAGAATACTGTCTTGATCTTCTTGAATAACAGCTTTTGTAGCTAGAATAATATCTTGTTCTGTAAAATCTTTTGTTGAAATATCTTCTTTTAAGTTACTAGCATTTTCGGAGGAAATAACATCTTTTCTTATAGTAACATCATCTGTTTCAGTAACACCTTCAATTGTAGTAATATCTTTTGTGTTATGGACATCTTTTGTTGGAGTAATTTCTTCTTTTGAGTCACTGACATCTTCTTTTGTTTCAGTAACATCGTCTATATCAGTAACATCAATGTCAATGACATCTTCTGTAGCTACAATGCTATCTTGCTTTACTTCACTGACATCTGCTGAAGCTACAATTTTATCTTGTTCTGCAATAACATCTTCTATAACTAGAACATCATCTTGTTTTGTTTCATTAACATCTTCTGTAGCTACAGCATCATCCTGTTCTGCTTCAATGACATCTTCTGTAGCTAGAGCATCATCTTGTTTTGCTTCAATGACATCTTCTGTAGCTAGAGCATCATCTTGTCCTGCTTCAATGACATGTTCTGTAGCTAGAACATCATCTTGTTTTGCTTCAATGACATCTTCAGTAGCTATAATGTTATTTTGCTCTGCATCACTGACATTGTCTGTAGATACAATGCTATCTTGTTCTGCTTCACTGACAGCTTTTGTAGATAGAGCATTATTTTGTTTTGCTTCAATGACATCTTCTGTAGCTAGAACATCATCTTGTTCTGATTCAATGACTTCTTCTGTAGATAGATCATCATCTTTTTCTGATTCAATGTCATCTTCTGTAGCTAGAACATCGTCTTGTTTTGCTTCAATGACATCTTCTGTAGCTAGAACATCATCTTGTTCTGATTCAATGACTTCTTCTGTAGATAGATCATCATCTTTTTCTGATTCAATGTCATCTTCTGTAGCTAGAACATCATCTTGTTGTGCTTCAATGACATCTTTTATAGTTAGATCATCATCTTGTTCTGCTTCTTCTTCTGCTTCACTACTATCTTCAGTAGCTACAATGTAATCTTGTTCTGCTTCAATGACATCTTCTGTAGCTACAGCTATATCCTGTTCTGCTTCACTGAAATCTTCTGTAGCTACAGCTATATCCTGTTCTGCTTCAATGACATCTTCTTTAGCTACAGCTATATCCTGTTCTTCTTCAATGACATCTTCTGTAGCTAGAGCATCATCTTGTTCTGCTTCAATGACATCTTCTGTAGCTAGAACATCATCGTGTTCTGATTCAATGACATCTTCCTTAGCTATAGCATAATCTTGTTTTGCTTCAATGACATCTTCTGTAGCTACAGCTACCTCCTGTTCTGCTTCACAGACCTCTTCAGTAGCTAGAGCATCATTCTGTTCTGCTTCAATGACATCTTTTGTAGCTAGAGCATAATCTTGTGCTGCTTCAATGACATCTTCTGTAACTTGAACATCATCTTGTTCTGATTCAATGAATTCTTTTGTAGCTAGAACATCATCTTGTTCTGCTACAATAACATCTTCTGTAGCTATGTATTTATCTTCTTTAATGACATCTTTAGTTGCTACAATGCCAAATTGTTTTTTATCACTGTAATCTTTTGTGGCTACAATGTAATCTTGTTCTGCTTCAATGACATCTTCTGTAGCAAGAGCATCATCTTGTTCTGCTTCAATGACATCTTCTGTAGCTAGAGCATCATCTTGTTCTGCTTCAATGACATCTTCTGTAGCTAGAGCATCATCTTGTTCTGTTTCAATGACATCTTCTGTAACTTGAACATCATCTTGTTCTGATTCAATGAATTCTTTTGTAGCTTGAACATCATCTTGTTTTGAGTCGATGACTTCTTCTGTATCTAGAACATCATCTTGTTCTGATACAATAACATCTTCTGTAGCTAGAACATCATTCTGTTCTGCTTCAATGGCACATGCTGTAGCTATGTATTTATCGTCTTTAATTACATCTTTAGTTGCTACAACGCTATCTTGTTCTTTATCACTGTCATCTTCTGTAGCTACAATGCCATCTTGTTCTGCTTTACTAATATCTTCTGTAGCTACAATGCCATCATGTTCTGCATTACTAATATCTTCTGTTGCTACAATGTAATCTTGTTCTGCTTCACTAATATCTTCTGTAGCTACAATGTAATCTTGTTGTGCTTCAATGACATCTTCTGTAGCTACAGCTACATCCTGTTCTGCTTCACAGATATCTTCAGTAGCTAGAGCATCATTCTGTTCTGCTTCAATGACATCTTCTGTAGCTAGAGCATCATCTTGTGCTGCTTCAATGACATCTTCTGTAGCTAGAGCATCATCTTGTGCTTCTTCAATGACATCTTCTGTAGTAAAAGAATCATCTTTTTCTGCTTTAATGCCATCTTCTGTAGCTACAGCTACATCCTGTTGTGCTTCAATGACATCTTCTGTAGCTAGAACATCATCATGTTCTGATTCAATGACATCTTTTGTAGCTAGATCCTCATCTTGTTCTGCTTCAATGACATCTTCTGTAGTAAGAGCATCATCTTGTTCTGTTTCAATGACATCTTCTGCAACTTGAACATCATCTTGTTCTGCTTCAATGACATCTTCTGTAGCTACAGCTATATCCTGTTCTGCTTCAATGACATCTTCTTTAGCTACAGCTATATACTGATCTGCTTTAATGACATCTTCTTTAGCTACAGCTATATTCTGTTCTGCTTCAATGATATCTTCTGTAGCTAGAGCATCATCTTGTTCTGCTTCAATGACATCTTCTGTAGCTAGAACATCATCTTGTTCTGATTCAATGACATCTTCCTTAGCTTTAGCATAATCTTGTTCTGCTTCACTAATATCTTCTATAGCTACAATGTAATCTTGTTCTGCTTCAATGACATCTTCTGTAGCTAAATCATCATCTTGTTCTGATTCAATGTCATTTTTTGTAGCTAGAACATCATCATGTTGTGATTCAATGACATCTTTTGTAGCTAGAACCTCATCTTGTTCTGCTTCAATGACATCTTCTGTAGCAAGAGCATCATCTTGTTCTGTTTCAATGACATCTTCTGCAACTTGAACATCATCTTGTTCTGCTTCCTTGACATCTTCTGTAGCTACAGCTATATCCTGTTCTGCTTCAATGACATCTTCTTTAGCTACAGCTATATCCTGTTCTGCTTCTATGACATCTTCTGTAGCTACAGCTATATCCTGTTCTGCTTCAATGACATCTTCTGTAGCTAGAGCATCAACTTGTTTTGCTTGAATGACATCTTCTGTAGCAACATCTACATCCTGTTCTGCTTCAATGACATCTTCTGTAGCTAGAGCATCATTCTGTTCTTCTTCAATGACATCTTTTGTAGCTAGAGCATCATCTTGTTCTGTTTCAATGACATCTTCTGTAACTTGAACATCATCTTGTTCTGATTCAATGAATTCTTTTGTAGCTTGAACATCATTTTGTTTTGAGTCGATGACTTCTTCTGTAGCTAGAACGTCATCTTGTTCTGCTACAATAACATCTTCTGTAGCAAGAACATCATTCTGTTCTGCTTCAATGGCACATGCTGTAGCTATGTATTTATCGTCTTTAATTACATCTTTAGTTGTTACAACGCTATCTTGTTCTGTATCATTGTCATCTTCTGTAGCTACAATGCCATCTTGTTCTGCTTTATTAATATCTTCTGTAGCTACAATGCCATAATGTTCTGCTTCACTAATATCTTCTGTAGCTACAATGTAATCTTGTTGTGCTTCAATGACATCTTCTGTAGCTACAGCTCCATCCTGTTCTGCTTCACAGATATCTTCAGTAGCTAGAGCATCATTCTGTTCTGTTACAATGACATCTTCTGCAACTTGAACATCATCTTGTTCTGCTTCAATGACATCTTCTGTAGCAAAAGCATCATCTTTTTCTGCTTCAATGACATCTTCTGTATCTTGAACATCATCTTGTTCTGCTACATTAACATCTTCTGTAGCTAGAGCATCATTCTGTTCTGCTTCAATGGCACATGCTGTAGCTATGTATTTATCGTCTTTAATTACATCTTTAGTTGCTACGCTATCTTGTTCTGTATCACTGTCATCTTCTGTAGCTACAATGCCATCTTGTTCTGCTTCACTAATATCTTCTGTAGCTACAATGTAATCTTGTTCTGCTTCACTAATATCTTCTGTAGCTACAATGTAATCTTGTTCTGCTTTAATGACATCTTCTGTAACTTGAACATCATCTTGTTCTGATTCACTGAATTCTTTTGTAGCTAGAACATCATCTTGTTCTGCTTTAATGCCATCTTCTGTAGCTACAGCTACATCCTGTTCGGCATCAATGACATCTTCTGTAGCTAGAATATCATCTTGTTCTGCTTTAATTTCATTTTCTGTAGCTAGAACATCATCTTGTTCTACTTCAATGACATCTTCTGTAGCTAAATCATCATCTAGTTCTGATTCAATGTCATTTTCTGTAGCTAGAACATCATCATGTTCCGATTCAATGACATCTTTTGTAGCTAGAACCTCATCAATGAAATCTTCTGTAGCTAGAGCATCAGCTTCTTCTTCTTCAATGACATCTTCTGTAGCTAGAGCATCATCTTGTTTTGCTTCAATGACATCTTCTGTAGCTACAGCTATATCCTGTTCTGCTTCAATGACATCTTCTGTAGCAAGAGCATCATCTTGTTCTGTTTCAATGACATCTTCTGCAACTTGAACATCATCTTGTTCTGCTTCCTTGACATCTTCTGTAGCTACAGCTATATCCTGTTCTGCTTCAATGACATCTTCTTTAGCTACAGCTATATCCTGTTCTGCTTCTATGACATCTTCTGTAGCTACAGCTATATCCTGTTCTTCTTCAATGACATCTTCTGTAGCTAGAGCATCATCTTGTGCTGCTTCAATTAAATCTTCAGTAGCAAAAGCATCCTCTTTTTCTGCTTTAATGACATCTTCACTATCTTGAACATCATCTTGTTTTGAGTCAATGACTTCTTCTTTAGCTAGAACATCATCTTGTTCTGCTACAATAACATCTTCTGTAGCTAGAACATCATTCTGTTCTGCTTCAATGGCACATGCTGTAGCTATGTATTTATCTTCTTTAATTACATCTTTAGTTGCCACAACGCTATCTTGTTCTTTATCACTGTCATCTTCTGTAGCTACAATGCCATCTTGTTCTGCTTCACTAATATCTTCTGTAGCTACAATGTAATCTTGTTCTTTATCACTGTCATCTTCTGTAGCTACAATGTAATCTTGTTCTGATTCAATGGCATCTTCTGTAACTTGAACATCATCTTGTTCTGATTCAATGACATCTTTTGTAGCTAGAACCTCATCTTTTTCTGCTTCAATGACATCTTCTGTAGCTAGAGCATCATCTTGTTCTGCTTCAATTAAATCTTCTGTAGCTAGAGCATCAGCTTCTTCTTCTTCAATGACATCTTCTGTAGCTAGAGCATCATCTTGTTTTGCTTCAATGACATCTTCTGTAGCTACAGCTACATCCTGTTCTACTTCACAGACATCCTTAGTAGCTAGAGCATCATTCTGTTCTGCTTCAATGACATCTTCTGTAGCAAAAGCATCCTCTTTTTCTGCTTCAATGACATCTTCTGTATCTTGAACATCATCTTGTTTTGAGTCAAAGACTTCTTCTGTCGCTAGAACATCATCTTGTTCTGCTACAATAACATCTTCTGTAGCTTCAGCATCATTCTGTTCTGCTTCAATGGCACATGCTGTAGCTATGTATTTATCTTCTTTAATTACATCTTTAGTTGCTACGCTATCTTGTTCTGTATCACTGTCATCTTCTGTAGCTACAATGTCATCTTGTTCTGCTTCACTAATATCTTCTGTAGCTACAATGTAATCTTGTTCTGCTTCACTAATATCTTCTGTAACTACAATGTAATCTTGTTCTGCTTCAATGACATCTTCTGTAACTTGAACATCATCTTGTTCTGATTCAATGACATCTTTTGTAGCTAGAACCTCATCTTTTTCTGCTTCAATGACATCTTCTGTAGCTAGAGCATCATCTTGTTCTGCTTCAATGAAATCTTCTGTAGCTAGAGCATCAGCTTCTTCTTCTTCAATGACATCTTCTGTAGCTAGAGCATCATCTTGTTCTGCTTCAATGACATCTTCTGTAGCTAGAGCATAATCCTGTTCTACTTCAATGACATTTTCTGTAGCTACAGCGTCATCCTGTTCTATTTCAATGGCATCTTCTGTAGCTAGAGCATCATCCTGTTCTGTTTCAATGACATCTTCTGAAGCTACAATTCTATCTTTTTCTTCTTCACTGACAGCTTCTGTAGTGACAATGCTATCTTGTTCTGTAATATCTTCTGTTGGAGTAACATCTTTTAAGTCAATAACATTTTCGGATGAAAAGACATCTTTTCTTCCAGTAAGATCTTCTGGTTCAGCAACATCTTCAATTGTAGTTACATCTTTTGTGTCATTGACATCTTTTGTTGGAGTATATTCTTCTGTTGTGGTACTGACATATTCTGTTCGAATTATATCTTCTTTTGTTTCAGTAACATCGTCTGTTGGAGTAACATTTTCTTTTGTGGCACTGACATCTTCTGTTTCAAACATTGAGATTGTATTGAATGATATATCATTTATTGTTTCATTTTCTGCGGCACCTACATGCTGCCAACTGTGAACAAGACTTCGGTGTTCTTGTGAATCTAATACTTCATTGACTATATTCTCAGCTAATTCGTCTGCCAAGCGATCATCAAAGTCTGCTTGTAAATCGTCGTGCTCTAGTTCGTTTTCATTCCCAGATTCGCAAAGAAATTGGTCATCAATATGCATTGGCTGGTACGCTAAGACACCACCATCTATCATGACAAAGTCGTCGTCTTGGACCTCAACGTCTTCCCTGGAAACTGGAATGGTATGTTGTGTAGTGGAGTCTTCAGTCAGCAATCTGTTACCATGTTTGTCAACGTAATATAGTGTTTGTAGCCTGAACAAAACGGACTGTTCGGCATCCACTTCAGCTCTTTGACCGCTCTCTTGTAAACCGGATTCAAACATTGTGCTCGTAATGGCAGAAACTTGGTCTGATAATGTCTCTGAAACATTAGTAGAAAATTCAAAATCAGGAATGATCTCAAAATCGTCGTCAGATGTGCTGCTATCTACACACTTTTTGGGTACTGTGCTCACACCATGCAATTTAGTGTCCACCCAACGGTCATGCAGAGTAAAGTTATTGCCACAAACTTCAGATGTATGATCTTCTGTATAGCATGCAACAGTCTCGTCTCTAAACTTTTCTTCAAAGTCATTCTCTACTAAACATTCACCAACTACAGTGCTACTTTGTTTGTCATCGGCGCTCGAAGCACCAAAAGGTGCAACGTGACTGTCTAAGTTCTGTTCACTTTCATTTTGTGAGGAATCTTTCAATCTGCTTGAAAGCAAAAGTTCATCAGGCAGAAAATTTGTCACAGTATCTATTTCCTTAGTCAGAAATGACTCCACTCTGTCTATCTCTGATATGTTGCACAAGTTGATATTGTAGTTTCGATCTGATGTTAGTATTTCTAGTTGACCTGTTTCAGAAAGAACGGCTCTTTTGATTGCATCAAGAACTAAAAACTGTTCTGTCCTGTCGATTTCAGATTCGCGGCGGTCCTTGTTAGTGTTATCACTTACGAGTATCTCTATTGTCAACGTGTGGAACTCACCGTTTAATACATCTTCATTATCAATGAACACATCAGAAGTAACCTCTGACTCAGTTTCCGACTGTTTTAGCAGCGATTCGTGGTCTTCTTGAATGAAAAGATCGTCCTCTAATTGACCCGCACCTATCTCAGACTCTATGAGAGACACATTCATTGGTGTGTTGCAAGGTACTGCAGTTTCTTTAGACGTCTCCTGATCTTCTGCAGCAACTGGTTTCTCTTGTGTGCATCTTTCTTTTGCGATGTTGCCTCCGCTTGTTGAGTCCGAAGTCTCACTGCCATCAGTGCTGTGTTCAAGGTCGCTTGACTTTTCTGTAGCTGGAGACACGGCCCCTAACAATGTCATGATCTCGTCCAGGATTTCATAGATTTCTTTCTCCAGCTGGTTCCTGTTTATATGAGAACCGTCGTCTTTGGATGTGCTTGGTGCTCTGGATGTCTCAACTGCCTCTGTCTTTCTTGGGCTGCTTTCACGACTGGTCTGGTAAGAGGATGGCTCTGAAAGGGATCCTGGTTGTCTTTGGCGACCAGTTGTCAGATTGGAAATTCTAGAAAATGGAACAAAGTTGATTGTTGTGAATATTGCTTCAGTTATTGCGAAAATGTTTGTTGAATTTTGAGTAATGTGAAATATAATAAATCTATGATTTGCATTTATAACTTAAATTAATTGGTTATGAAAAAAATATGTTTTAAAAGGATAATTCTAAAAAACACTTACTCCTGCATGACCTCTGACGTAGATAAGGTCCCTTGCTGTAATTCGTACGCCATCTTTTCTACCAGGAAGTCTATAGCTTCAATAACATCTAGCTGACAAAGGTCAATGTCACCGCTGACACGTCGGGAGAATGACGTCATCATGGAGTGAACTTCCGCCAGCTGAGCTGTGTAGTCATTAGAGTCTGATCAATATAAGACACAGAAACATTACTGGTTGAGGAGGAAGGCCATATTCAGATTACCCTATAATGTTAAACGTACTACATCTAAAGCGAAGTGCAGTTGAAGTTGCAGGCCTTTTCGTGTACAGATAGCACCACAGCTGTAAGAATTAGATACCAGTTTCTGGACAACCATTTGTCATGACAATTTCAATACTGCTGATCAAACGTTGCACGAAAGGAAATCATAAACTTCAACTTCCTATTCCCTAATACGGCATCTACAAGTTTAAAGGTCAATCATTCTAGCAAACTTGGTATAGTAGAACATAAGACCTACACGAAGACCTTATTAAGTCCATAACAATTAATAGACCTTATAAAGTCCATAACAATTAATAGACCTTATACAGTCCATAACAATTAATAGACCTTATAAAGTCAATAACAATTAATAGACCTTATAAAGTCAATAACAATTAATAGACCTTTTAAAGTCAATAACAATTAATAGACCTTATAAAGTCCATAACAATTAATAGACCTTATAAAGTCAATAACAATTAATAGACCTTATAAAGTCCATAACAATTAATAGACCTTATAAAGTCAATAACAATTAATAGACCTTATAAAGTCCATAACAATTAATAGACCTTATAAAGTCCATAACAATTAATAGACCTTATAAAGTCAATAACAATTAATAGACCTTATAAAGTCCATAACAATTAATAGACCTTATAAAGTCAATAACAATTAATAGACCTTATAAAGTCCATAACAATTAATAAATAGTTTTGTCGTTATGAACTTGTTTTAAAATGTTATCACCTCTGAAACTTTCTTGCTCCACTAGAGAGCTTGTTGTGGTTTGTGCCTCTTGGGTTGTCTCAGTTGTCTTTGAAGATTCACTTTCGATGCAGGACACATCTCTAATGTCCACTGTGTCTTTTGAGAACTCTGAGATGGCATACTTTGTCAAGGAAGGATCAGTGTAAACTTGGCTATCAGTTGCATACTTTGTCAAGGAATGTTCAGTGTAAACTTGGCTATCAGTTGACGTTGATTGATTTGTTTCAGCATCATTGACAGTTAAAGTTTCAAGTCGGTCAGTAAGCGCGTTTATCTCGTCAGGTTGAGAAGTCCTGTCAGAGTTATTTTCTGATAAGTCATTGTCGTGATCAACATGGTCGTGCAGTCTTCCAATGCTTTCGGTTGTATCAGTAACATGTGCAGTGTCTTTGTCTTTAAAGTCTTTGTCTTGAATTTCTTTGTCCTTTAAGTCTTTGTCTTGGAACTCTTTGTCCTTAAAGTCTTTGTCATGAAAATCGTTATCTTGGAATTCTTTGTCTTGATCTTGAAGGTTAACTGGCGGTTTAGTGACTGTCATTAATTCGTTTAAGTCCTCGTGGTCAATAGTTGTTAGGATTAAATCCTTTTGGACACTTAAGTCCGCATTATATTTAAGATTGTCCGTATCGTCTTGAGTACGTAATTTTTTCTTCAAAGTTTCTGTCCAGTTGGCTTCTTTGCTTTCATGTTCTACAAGTACTTCAGTTGATGTGGATATGTTTTCACTTGTACCACACATAGATACTAACTTTTCTGTCATTTGGTTCAGTTCTTCAATAGTTTGGTACATTTCATCCATGGAAGTTTCAATAAGGTTCGTTTCCATTACAGAATCTTTCTCACGTGTATTTTCTGAATCATCGTTACTCTCTGTCTTGTTGATGTTGTTCATAAAGCTTTCACTCTGGACATTGTGTTCAATACGTTCAACGTTCAAGTATTCATTCACTTGATCTTGTCTTGTGTAGTTGAAGTTATCTGGCTGTTCGACTAGTTCAGATTGAGTTTCAGTAAAAGATGCATCTTTGGCGTCATAGTACATGTCCTCGAAAGCCGAGCTGTCCACAGTGTAAAATATTTCAGAATCCTGGTTCTTCAGAGTAACCAGTTTGCGGCGATGAGCTAGTTCATCCTCTTCTGCTGAGTGCAGAAAACTGACCCGCTTCTTGCTTGTCTGAACTGCACCCTTGCCGATCTCCTTGGGGTCACTGTTTTCCTCCCCTGGAAGTTGATGCTGAGTTTCTGTTTGGAAATGTTTCTCGTATGGCTTCTGTCTTTCTGTTTCATTTTGATGCAGACTTGGGTGTTGGAGCACTTGTAGTTCAGGTTCTAAACTGGTCGGCGCGTTTTCTTCAGAATCTTCATACTCAAAAGTCTCAATATTTTCATGTTCATATTCTTCATTGTCTGAACAGCTTTCTTCCTGACACGTCTGCTGCAAAATATCAGAATACTGTTTTATGTTTTGCATGAGGTATAACATTTCTCTTTGTTCCGAAAGTTCGTCGTTCCCATGGTCAGAATCATCGTGTTCACTCTTATCATCGTCAGTTTCTTCTTTCTTTTCATCATTTTCTTGAAGCGTACTAATCATCTCTATGTATTGGTCATTGTCCTCTAAATAGTGATCATTTTTACTCAGTTCTTGGTTCTCTTGATCATTTCCCTTTAGCTCGATTTCTTCAGCTTGATAACCGAGGTATTCAAAGTGTTCGTTTCCTTCCACACCTTTGTCTTTGTTCTTACAGCTAAGGTACTCAGCCTGTTTGACGTCTTCTATTAAACAATCCTCTTTTCTTTCATCTTCACTTGGCTCATTTTCACTTGGTTCATCCTCACTTGGTTCATCCTCACTTTGTTCATCACCACTTTGTTCATCACCACTTTGTTCTTCCTCACTTTTTGTAAGCTTCTTTTCGACAGCAGTCTCAGTTAAGAAAACATTATCAAATAGATTAGTGGTTTCTGTTTTTTCGTTTTGCAGGTAACATTTTCCTAATGCTTTACTGAGGTAGTTAACCCCTTGTTTCAATTGTTGTTCGGCGTCTTCACGTTGTACATAGTTGTCAAAATGCTGTACAACTTCATTAGATTGATTTTCAATGTCTTTAGATTGTTGTATATCATCTTCTTCCAACTGTTTAGGATCTTCATCAAATTGTTGTACATCTTTATCAAATTGTTGTACATCTTTATCAAATTGTTGTAAATCTTCATCAGATTGTTTTACAACTTCTACATATTCTTGTACCTCCTCATCAGATTGTTGACCCTCCTCACCAGATTGTTGGCCCTCCTCACCAGATTGTTGACCCTCCTCACCAGATTGTTGACCCTCCTCACCAGATTGTTGACCCTCCTCATCAGATTGATGGCCCTCCTCATCAGATTGATGGCCCTCCTCATCAGATTGATGGCCCTCCTTATCAGATTGTTGGCCTTCATCATCAGATTGTTGTAAGCCTTCATCGGATTCTGTTTCATCATCATAAGACAGTTCTTCAACTTTATAAGAATGCTGTTCTTCACCTTCTAATGCACTCAATGGATATTTTTTCTCGTCATGAGCAACCTGCTGTTGACTCCCGTCAAAAGTTACATTGTCTTGGAAGTCGAACCCATGCTCCCAACTTTCTTCTTTTTCGTCCGCACTCTCTTCATCATCTCCTTCGTTTGGCTTGTCATCGTCCACACCCTCTTTGTCATCTTCTTCGCTATCGTCATTTACGCTGAGCAAATCTTCTTCGTCAGTTTCCTCCCTACCTTCATTTATTGCATCATTGGTTACTTTTTTGCTTTCGTCTTCAGAAAAGTTCAAACTGATTTCGTCTTGAATGTTTTGGTCATCTTGTAATTGTGCTTTGAAATCATCCCTCTGAAAGTTTATGCCGGCACTGCATCCTGACTCTATGTCTGTTAACATCGTCTCCTTGATTGTGAAATCGAAACAGGAGCTGATGTCTATAGAGTTGCTACTTGCAGCTGCAGTGCCAGACTCGTTCGGTGTTGGCACAGTCATGTACTCTGCCTCTGGGCTATTACACCTCCTGACTTCGTTGACTCCATGCTCCCCGATGTCAACCTCACGGACGGGGTGAAAGCTGTCTTCAAATGTCTGGAGGCTAACACTAGTCACATGACAAGCGCTACCGTGTTCACTTTCTTCCTGACGATTCCCTTCATTTTCATCCGTTCTGGTGGAAGATGGGCTTTCTGGTCGATTCACGAGGTTCATATTTGTTGTGGTTAAAAGTTCTGTTTCAATTTCGTCTGCACACGTTGGGTGTTCTACCATACCAAAAGCTTCTAGCATTTTGACAACGTCGGGGTCTGCTGATTCGTGTGAATCCAAGGAGGATGTTGAGTTACGTTTTGTTATACGGCTCATGTCCTGATCAGTAATGCCAAATACTTCAAGCATATCATGAAGACTGTCACTGGGTTTTTCTTCACATTTCTCGGATGAATATCTAGCACTTTCACTAAAGCTAAACTGTATTTTCGGTTTTAATGGAGAATGACTTGGTTCAGACAAAGCATCCTGGTGATTCTTACTGGCAAAATCTATTTCGTCATCTGAAGCAAAAGATTTATTAAACTTTTCAAGATTCTTTTGAGAAACGATCCCGAATTCAGGCTGTGTATCATTTTGTTGAAGTATTGGCCTAATGAGCTCGTCTTCTTGAGCCTCTGGGCTGAGTGGTCTGGTTATAACATCGGTAGAATCAACAGTCGAAATCACTTCCATCTCTGCACAATCAGACAGTGTAGATAGCCATTCAAGACATTTGCGTGTGTCACCGTCTAAGTCATGCCTATCCGATGTTAGTTCTTTTTTGGATTCAGGTAAAGTATCTTCATTTTGCTTAGCATTTATTTCTGTGTCTTCAGTTTGTATAGGACCCTCAGTCTCTTTACGTTGTTCTTCAGGACTTGATGTTTTTGGGGTACTTTCATTTGATACATTTTTTCTGCTCGTTTGTTCAACGCTTTTTGGTTTGACTGACGATTTCATCCAATGTGGTAAGAATATATCTTCAGGATGGGCTAGCCTGGATTTTTCATCTTGGATTCTAGACACTGTGTCATCAGTTGGTGATGTAGCTGCTTCAGTAGATGAAGCATGCATTGGTTCTACCTTATGAATTACAACTTCTCCTGATCTCCGTTCCACATTATCTTGAGCCAAGGAAGCCTCTTTCTCTGAATGGAGGTCGGATGGAATTTCTCCCAAGAACATAGATTCACTTAGTAAGAAGATGTCATTTATTTGTAGTGGTGTCAGTGATGGGGGGCTTGGCAATCGCATACTGTTGTCACTTTGCTTTTCAATCACTGCCTCTTCTTCATCAGTCTCGACACTCTCTTCATCACTTACATCTTCAACATCACTGCTTACTTCGCTCTCGTTTTCAGGCTCTTTTTCAGCTAGTTCTTGTCCACTTTCCCCGATAGCAGTATCATTCAAATTATTGGGAGCTCTTTCTTCTAGTGCTGACTCAATGTCGTTATTAATAGACGTTTCTGTTTCTTGTGTGCGCAGCTTATCTAGTCTTTCTTTGAAATTCTCTTCTTCTGCATCATCATCGTATTCATAGTCACCACTTCGTTCGGAGTCTTTGGAAGTCTCAAACTCTTCGAACTCATCTCCTTCATTTAGTTCTCCAGAGGATATCATTTCTTTCTTTTCAAAAACATTATCAGCATTGTCTTTTAAGTCCTCATTATGAGTTCTATCCTCTCGTGATGATTCTTGTTTGTGTAAATATGTCTCGTTGTCATTTGTATCTTTGTGGTCGTCATCACTTTGCCTCTTATCATCTAATTGGTCTTTATCGTTTTCTTTGTTGTCATAGTCTTTTCTCTCCTCATCATTATTATCATCTTCATCATCTATGTCGTCGTCATCATCTTGATCTTCGCCATCGTCATCATCATCATCATCTTCTTCATCTTCGTCATCTTCATCTTCATCATCTTTTTTCTCGTTCTCATTCTCTTCCAACTCTTCGGAATCTTCTTTCACATTCTCATCCTTGTTTATATCTCTAACAATGAGCAAGTCCTGCTTTTGTATATGCTCTTCAGCTTCAGTTTGATCGACTAGAACTGAAGCCTTTTCAAAGTGTTCACATTCCAGTTTAAAATTGTTGTCGATAGCAAGTTTTGTATGCCCCTCGAAATCATCATCTTCACTTTCGTCTGCCTGATAAAGTTGTCGGTGAGCGTCATCTTCTGTGGCACTATCGCTTTCAACATCTTCAGTCTCTGATTCATCAACAGACTCGGGTGACGAAGTTTCACCATCGACAAACTCTTCTTTCTCAACAAGCTGGCTACTCGGGCTCACTAGGAGCACCCTTTCTAACTGAGGCTTAGGAGAAATACCGAGACTCTGAGAGGAAAGTTGCAAATCGTCAGAATGATCACTTCCTTCTTCGCTGTTCCTATAATCGTAATCGCTTCCAGCTATATTATCAATATAGTTTTCCATTTTTTCTTTGTCGGCATTGTCTTCTACTATGCTATCTTTACTTGTTTCAAAATCTTCAGAAGCCTGAATGTGAGATGTTGCAAGAAGTGGGCTCTCAAGAAGTAAAGCCGCTACCTTTGTATCTTCAAAACCTTCAGCTTTATTGACGATGACGTCATCAATATCTGTTTCTTTGTTACAATATTTCGGCATGTTATGGTCAACCTTAACTTGAGAAGTGTCATCTTGATAACCTGGAAAGAGAGTTACGCTGCTTTCTGTTAAAATTTCTTCTATATTAATAATTTCAGAGTGGGGAAGACATTCATGACTTATGTCATCAAAAACTTCATTTTTAAATGAAACATCTAAGTGTCTTGAAACATGTGTAATATTTTGTTCCACTATTTCTTCTTTTATAGTCTCTGCCAAACATTTTGTATACACTTCCGAGATAAAATGATTCTGATAATCGGTTTCTTTATCTAAAGTTTCTTTGTTTATTTTGTGTTCCTCTACTGCGTCTTTTCTTTCAAATATGTCTGGAGCATTTTCTTCAGAGACTTCTGTTTCCAAGTTATCTTGTGTAAAGATGTTTTCTCCAGAAGTACTAACAGATTCTTGTTCATCTTCAAAATCACTCAAGACTTGTGGTGCAATTTGTTCTTCAATGTTTTCAACTGTGTCTGTGTGTTCGTCTACTGCGTCTTTTCTTTCTTCAGAAGTACTTTCTTCTTCGTATTGAGATTCCTTAGGCAAGTTTTCTTGTTGCTCAAAACAGACTTCAATGTCAGAGCCCAGCTCAACATCATTGTCTTCTGCAAAGCTTTCGTTGAATTCTGGTAGGCTTTCTGTGGGCTGAGAGGAGGCAACATTTTGTTGTAGAATTGGTTTGATCCATTCATCATCAAAAGCTTCAGGACTGGAAGGTCTGACCAACACATTGTCATTTTCATGGTCATAAATATGGGTCTCAACTGTATCTGACTCAGTAGCGAAACCTTCCTGAACAAATGTGTCTGGAGCATTTTCCTCTTGTTCCAAGTTATCTTGTGTAAAGATGTTTTTTCCAGAAGTACTAACAGATTCTTGTTCATCTTCAAAATCACTCAAGACTTGTGGTGCAATTTGTTCTTCAATGTTTTCAACTGTGTCTGTGTGTTCGTCTACTGCGTCTTTTCTTTCTTCAGAAGTACTTTCTTCTTCGTATTGAGATTCCTTAGGCAAGTTTTCTTGTTGCTCAAAACAGACTTCAATGTCAGAGCCCAGCTCAACATCATTGTCTTCTGCAAAGCTTTCGTTGAATTCTGGTAGGCTTTCTGTGGGCTGAGAGGAGGCAACATTTTGTTGTAGAATTGGTTTGATCCATTCATCATCAAAAGCTTCAGGACTGGAAGGTCTGACCAACACATTGTCATTTTCATGGTCATAAATATGGCTCTCAACTGTATCTGACTCAGTAGCGAAACCTTCCTGAACAAATGTGTCTGGAGCATTTTCCTCATATACTTCTGTTTCCAAGTTATCTTGTGTAAAGATGTTTTCTCCAGAAGTACTAACAGATTCTTGTTCATCTTCAAAATCACTCAAGACTTGTGGTGCAATTTGTTCTTCAATGTTTTCAACTGTGTCTGTGTGTTCGTCTACTGCGTCTTTTCTTTCTTCAGAAGTACTTTCTTCTTCGTATTGAGATTCCTTAGGCAAGTTTTCTTGTTGCTCAAAACAGACTTCAATGTCAGAGCCCAGCTCAACATCATTGTCTTCTGCAAAGCTTTCGTTGAATTCTGGTAGGCTTTCTGTGGGCTGAGAGGAGGCAACATTTTGTTGTAGAATTGGTTTGATCCATTCATCATCAAAAGCTTCAGGACTGGAAGGTCTGACCAACACATTGTCATTTTCATGGTCATAAATATGGCTCTCAACTGTATCTGACTCAGTAGCGAAACCTTCCTGAACAAATGTGTCTGGAGCATTTTCCTCATATACTTCTGTTTCCAAGTTATCTTGTGTAAAGATGTTTTCTCCAGAAGTACTAACAGATTCTTGTTCATCTTCAAAATCACTCAAGACTTGTGGTGCAATTTGTTCTTCAATGTTTTCAACTGTGTCTGTGTGTTCGTCTACTGCGTCTTTTCTTTCTTCAGAAGTACTTTCTTCTTCGTATTGAGATTCCTTAGGCAAGTTTTCTTGTTGCTCAAAACAGACTTCAATGTCAGAGCCCAGCTCAACATCATTGTCTTCTGCAAAGCTTTCGTTGAATTCTGGTAGGCTTTCTGTGGGCTGAGAGGAGGCAACATTTTGTTGTAGAATTGGTTTGATCCATTCATCATCAAAAGCTTCAGGACTGGAAGGTCTGACCAACACATTGTCATTTTCATGGTCATAAATATGGCTCTCAACTGTATCTGACTCAGTAGCGAAACCTTCCTGAACAAATGTGTCTGGAGCATTTTCCTCATATACTTCTGTTTCCAAGTTATCTTGTGTAAAGATGTTTTCTCCAGAAGTACTAACAGATTCTTGTTCATCTTCAAAATCACTCAAGACTTGTGGTGCAATTTGTTCTTCAATGTTTTCAACTGTGTCTGTGTGTTCGTCTACTGCGTCTTTTCTTTCTTCAGAAGTACTTTCTTCTTCGTATTGAGATTCCTTAGGCAAGTTTTCTTGTTGCTCAAAACAGACTTCAATGTCAGAGCCCAGCTCAACATCATTGTCTTCTGCAAAGCTTTCGTTGAATTCTGGTAGGCTTTCTGTGGGCTGAGAGGAGGCAACATTTTGTTGTAGAATTGGTTTGATCCATTCATCATCAAAAGCTTCAGGACTGGAAGGTCTGACCAACACATTGTCATTTTCATGGTCATAAATATGGCTCTCAACTGTATCTGACTCAGTAGCGAAACCTTCCTGAACAAATGTGTCTGGAGCATTTTCCTCATATACTTCTGTTTCCAAGTTATCTTGTGTAAAGATGTTTTCTCCAGAAGTACTAACAGATTCTTGTTCATCTTCAAAATCACTCAAGACTTGTGGTGCAATTTGTTCTTCAATGTTTTCAACTGTGTCTGTGTGTTCGTCTACTGCGTCTTTTCTTTCTTCAGAAGTACTTTCTTCTTCGTATTGAGATTCCTTAGGCAAGTTTTCTTGTTGCTCAAAACAGACTTCAATGTCAGAGCCCAGCTCAACATCATTGTCTTCTGCAAAGCTTTCGTTGAATTCTGGTAGGCTTTCTGTGGGCTGAGAGGAGGCAACATTTTGTTGTAGAATTGGTTTGATCCATTCATTATCAAAAGCTTCAGGACTGGAAGGTCTGACCAACACATTGTCATTTTCATGGTCATAAATATGGCTCTCAACTGTATCTGACTCAGTAGCGAAACCTTCCTGAACAAATGTGTCTGGAGCATTTTCCTCATAGACTTCTGTTTCCAAGTTATCTTGTGTAAAGATGTTTTCTCCAAAAGTACTAACGGATTCTTGTTCATCTTCAAAATCACTCAAGACTTGTGGTGCAATTTGTTCTTCAATGTTTTCAACTGTGTCTGTGTGTTCGTCTACTGCGTCTTTTCTTTTTTCAGAAGTACTTTCTTCTTCGTATTGAGATTCCTTAGGCAAATTTTCTTGTTGCTCAAAACAGACTTCAATGTCAGAGCCCAGCTCAACATCATTGTCTTCTGCAAAGCTTTCGTTGAATTCTGGTAGGCTTTCTGTGGGCTGAGAGGAGGCAACATTTTGTTGTAGAATTGGTTTGATCCATTCATCATCAAAAGCTTCAGGACTGGAAGGTCTGACCAACACATTGTCATTTTCATGGTCATAAATATGGGTCTCAACTGTATCTGACTCAGTAGCGAAACCTTCCTGAACAAATGTGTCTGGAGCATTTTCCTCTTGTTCCAAGTTATCTTGTGTAAAGATGTTTTTTCCAGAAGTACTAACAGATTCTTGTTCATCTTCAAAATCACTCAAGACTTGTGGTGCAATTTGTTCTTCAATGTTTTCAACTGTGTCTGTGTGTTCGTCTACTGCGTCTTTTCTTTCTTCAGAAGTACTTTCTTCTTCGTATTGAGATTCCTTAGGCAAGTTTTCTTGTTGCTCAAAACAGACTTCAATGTCAGAGCCCAGCTCAACATCATTGTCTTCTGCAAAGCTTTCGTTGAATTCTGGTAGGCTTTCTGTGGGCTGAGAGGAGGCAACATTTTGTTGTAGAATTGGTTTGATCCATTCATCATCAAAAGCTTCAGGACTGGAAGGTCTGACCAACACATTGTCATTTTCATGGTCATAAATATGGCTCTCAACTGTATCTGACTCAGTAGCGAAACCTTCCTGAACAAATGTGTCTGGAGCATTTTCCTCATATACTTCTGTTTCCAAGTTATCTTGTGTAAAGATGTTTTCTCCAGAAGTACTAACAGATTCTTGTTCATCTTCAAAATCACTCAAGACTTGTGGTGCAATTTGTTCTTCAATGTTTTCAACTGTGTCTGTGTGTTCGTCTACTGCGTCTTTTCTTTCTTCAGAAGTACTTTCTTCTTCGTATTGAGATTCCTTAGGCAAGTTTTCTTGTTGCTCAAAACAGACTTCAATGTCAGAGCCCAGCTCAACATCATTGTCTTCTGCAAAGCTTTCGTTGAATTCTGGTAGGCTTTCTGTGGGCTGAGAGGAGGCAACATTTTGTTGTAGAATTGGTTTGATCCATTCATTATCAAAAGCTTCAGGACTGGAAGGTCTGACCAACACATTGTCATTTTCATGGTCATAAATATGGCTCTCAACTGTATCTGACTCAGTAGCGAAACCTTCCTGAACAAATGTGTCTGGAGCATTTTCCTCATAGACTTCTGTTTCCAAGTTATCTTGTGTAAAGATGTTTTCTCCAAAAGTACTAACGGATTCTTGTTCATCTTCAAAATCACTCAAGACTTGTGGTGCAATTTGTTCTTCAATGTTTTCAACTGTGTCTGTGTGTTCGTCTACTGCGTCTTTTCTTTTTTCAGAAGTACTTTCTTCTTCGTATTGAGATTCCTTAGGCAAATTTTCTTGTTGCTCAAAACAGACTTCAATGTCAGAGCCCAGCTCAACATCATTGTCTTCTGCAAAGCTTTCGTTGAATTCTGGTAGGCTTTCTGTGGGCTGAGAGGAGGCAACATTTTGTTGTAGAATTGGTTTGATCCATTCATCATCAAAAGCTTCAGGACTGGAAGGTCTGACCAACACATTGTCATTTTCATGGTCATAAATATGGCTCTCAACTGTATCTGACTCAGTAGCGAAACCTTCCTGAACAAATGTGTCTGGAGCATTTTCCTCTTGTTCCAAGTTATCTTGTGTAAAGATGTTTTTTCCAGAAGTACTAACAGATTCTTGTTCATCTTCAAAATCACTCAAGACTTGTGGTGCAATTTGTTCTTCAATGTTTTCAACTGTGTCTGTGTGTTCGTCTACTGCGTCTTTTCTTTCTTCAGAAGTACTTTCTTCTTCGTATTGAGATTCCTTAGGCAAGTTTTCTTGTTGCTCAAAACAGACTTCAATGTCAGAGCCCAGCTCAACATCATTGTCTTCTGCAAAGCTTTCGTTGAATTCTGGTAGGCTTTCTGTGGGCTGAGAGGAGGCAACATTTTGTTGTAGAATTGGTTTGATCCATTCATCATCAAAAGCTTCAGGACTGGAAGGTCTGACCAACACATTGTCATTTTCATGGTCATAAATATGGCTCTCAACTGTATCTGACTCAGTAGCGAAACCTTCCTGAACAAATGTGTCTGGAGCATTTTCCTCATATACTTCTGTTTCCAAGTTATCTTGTGTAAAGATGTTTTCTCCAGAAGTACTAACAGATTCTTGTTCATCTTCAAAATCACTCAAGACTTGTGGTGCAATTTGTTCTTCAATGTTTTCAACTGTGTCTGTGTGTTCGTCTACTGCGTCTTTTCTTTCTTCAGAAGTACTTTCTTCTTCGTATTGAGATTCCTTAGGCAAGTTTTCTTGTTGCTCAAAACAGACTTCAATGTCAGAGCCCAGCTCAACATCATTGTCTTCTGCAAAGCTTTCGTTGAATTCTGGTAGGCTTTCTGTGGGCTGAGAGGAGGCAACATTTTGTTGTAGAATTGGTTTGATCCATTCATTATCAAAAGCTTCAGGACTGGAAGGTCTGACCAACACATTGTCATTTTCATGGTCATAAATATGGCTCTCAACTGTATCTGACTCAGTAGCGAAACCTTCCTGAACAAATGTGTCTGGAGCATTTTCCTCATATACTTCTGTTTCCAAGTTATCTTGTGTAAAGATGTTTTCTCCAGAAGTACTAACAGATTCTTGTTCATCTTCAAAATCACTCAAGACTTGTGGTGCAATTTGTTCTTCAATGTTTTCAACTGTGTCTGTGTGTTCGTCTACTGCGTCTTTTCTTTTTTCAGAAGTACTTTCTTCTTCGTATTGAGATTCCTTAGGCAAATTTTCTTGTTGCTCAAAACAGACTTCAATGTCAGAGCCCAGCTCAACATCATTGTCTTCTGAAAAGCTTTCGTTGAATTCTGGTAGGCTTTCTGTGGGCTGAGAGGAGGCAACATTTTGTTGTAGAATTGGTTTGATCCATTCATCATCAAAAGCTTCAGGACTGGAAGGTCTGACCAACACATTGTCATTTTCATGGTCATAAATATGGGTCTCAACTGTATCTGACTCAGTAGCGAAACCTTCCTGAACAAATGTGTCTGGAGCATTTTCCTCTTGTTCCAAGTTATCTTGTGTAAAGATGTTTTTTCCAGAAGTACTAACAGATTCTTGTTCATCTTCAAAATCACTCAAGACTTGTGGTGCAATTTGTTCTTCAATGTTTTCAACTGTGTCTGTGTGTTCGTCTACTGCGTCTTTTCTTTCTTCAGAAGTACTTTCTTCTTCGTATTGAGATTCCTTAGGCAAGTTTTCTTGTTGCTCAAAACAGACTTCAATGTCAGAGCCCAGCTCAACATCATTGTCTTCTGCAAAGCTTTCGTTGAATTCTGGTAGGCTTTCTGTGGGCTGAGAGGAGGCAACATTTTGTTGTAGAATTGGTTTGATCCATTCATCATCAAAAGCTTCAGGACTGGAAGGTCTGACCAACACATTGTCATTTTCATGGTCATAAATATGGCTCTCAACTGTATCTGACTCAGTAGCGAAACCTTCCTGAACAAATGTGTCTGGAGCATTTTCCTCATATACTTCTGTTTCCAAGTTATCTTGTGTAAAGATGTTTTCTCCAGAAGTACTAACAGATTCTTGTTCATCTTCAAAATCACTCAAGACTTGTGGTGCAATTTGTTCTTCAATGTTTTCAACTGTGTCTGTGTGTTCGTCTACTGCGTCTTTTCTTTCTTCAGAAGTACTTTCTTCTTCGTATTGAGATTCCTCAGGCAAGTTTTCTTGTTGCTCAAAACAGACTTCAATGTCAGAGCCCAGCTCAACATCATTGTCTTCTGCAAAGCTTTCGTTGAATTCTGGTAGGCTTTCTGTGGGCTGAGAGGAGGCAACATTTTGTTGTAGAATTGGTTTGATCCATTCATTATCAAAAGCTTCAGGATTGGAAGGTCTGACCAACACATTGTCATTTTCATGGTCATAAATATGGCTCTCAACTGTATCTGACTCAGTAGCGAAACCTTCCTGAACAAATGTGTCTGGAGCATTTTCCTCATAGACTTCTGTTTCCAAGTTATCTTGTGTAAAGATGTTTTCTCCAAAAGTACTAACGGATTCTTGTTCATCTTCAAAATCACTCAAGACTTGTGGTGCAATTTGTTCTTCAATGTTTTCAACTGTGTCTGTGTGTTCGTCTACTGCGTCTTTTCTTTTTTCAGAAGTACTTTCTTCTTCGTATTGAGATTCCTTAGGCAAGTTTTCTTGTTGCTCAAAACAGACTTCAATGTCAGAGCCCAGCTCAACATCATTGTCTTCTGCAAAGCTTTCGTTGAATTCTGGTAGGCTTTCTGTGGGCTGAGAGGAGGCAACATTTTGTTGTAGAATTGGTTTGATCCATTCATCATCAAAAGCTTCAGGACTGGAAGGTCTGACCAACACATTGTCATTTTCATGGTCATAAATATGGGTCTCAACTGTATCTGACTCAGTAGCGAAACCTTCCTGAACAAATGTGTCTGGAGCATTTTCCTCATAGACTTCTGTTTCCAAGTTATCTTGTGTAAAGATGTTTTCTCCAGAAGTACTAACAGATTCTTGTTCATCTTCAAAATCACTCAAGACTTGTGGTGCAATTTGTTCTTCAATGTTTTCAACTGTGTCTGTGTGTTCGTCTACTGCGTCTTTTCTTTCTTCAGAAGTACTTTCTTCTTCGTATTGAGATTCCTTAGGCAAGTTTTCTTGTTGCTCAAAACAGACTTTAATTTCAGAGCCCAGCTCAACATCATTGTCTTCTGCAAAGCTTTCGTTGAATTCTGGTAGGCTTTCTGTGGGCTGGGAGGAGGCAACATTTTGTTGTAGAATTGGTTTGATCCATTCATCATCAAAAGCTTTAGGACTGGAAGGTCTGACCAACACATTGTCATTTTCATGGTCATAAATATGGGTCTCAACTGTATCTGACTCAGTAGCGAAACCTTCCTGAACAAATGTGTCTGGAGCATTTTCCTCATAGACTTCTGTTTCCAAGTTATCTTGTGTAAAGATGTTTTCTCCAGAAGTACTAACAGATTCTTGTTCATCTTCAAAATCACTCAAGACTTGTGGTGCAATTTGTTCTTCAATGTTTTCAACTGTGTCTGTGTGTTCGTCTACTGCGTCTTTTCTTTCTTCAGAAGTACTTTCTTCTTCGTATTGAGATTCCTTAGGCAAGTTTTCTTGTTGCTCAAAACAGACTTCAATGTCAGAGCCCAGCTCAACATCATTGTCTTCTGCAAAGCTTTCGTTGAATTCTGGTAGGCTTTCTGTGGGCTGAGAGGAGGCAACATTTTGTTGTAGAATTGGTTTGATCCATTCATTATCAAAAGCTTCAGGACTGGAAGGTCTGACCAACACATTGTCATTTTCATGGTCATAAATATGGCTCTCAACTGTATCTGACTCAGTAGCGAAACCTTCCTGAACAAATGTGTCTGGAGCATTTTCCTCATAGACTTCTGTTTCCAAGTTATCTTGTGTAAAGATGTTTTCTCCAAAAGTACTAACGGATTCTTGTTCATCTTCAAAATCACTCAAGACTTGTGGTGCAATTTGTTCTTCAATGTTTTCAACTGTGTCTGTGTGTTCGTCTACTGCGTCTTTTCTTTTTTCAGAAGTACTTTCTTCTTCGTATTGAGATTCCTTAGGCAAATTTTCTTGTTGCTCAAAACAGACTTCAATGTCAGAGCCCAGCTCAACATCATTGTCTTCTGCAAAGCTTTCGTTGAATTCTGGTAGGCTTTCTGTGGGCTGAGAGGAGGCAACATTTTGTTGTAGAATTGGTTTGATCCATTCATCATCAAAAGCTTCAGGACTGGAAGGTCTGACCAACACATTGTCATTTTCATGGTCATAAATATGGGTCTCAACTGTATCTGACTCAGTAGCGAAACCTTCCTGAACAAATGTGTCTGGAGCATTTTCCTCTTGTTCCAAGTTATCTTGTGTAAAGATGTTTTCTCCAGAAGTACTAACAGATTCTTGTTCATCTTCAAAATCACTCAAGACTTGTGGTGCAATTTGTTCTTCAATGTTTTCAACTGTGTCTGTGTGTTCGTCTACTGCGTCTTTTCTTTCTTCAGAAGTACTTTCTTCTTCGTATTGAGATTCCTTAGGCAAGTTTTCTTGTTGCTCAAAACAGACTTCAATGTCAGAGCCCAGCTCAACATCATTGTCTTCTGCAAAGCTTTCGTTGAATTCTGGTAGGCTTTCTGTGGGCTGAGAGGAGGCAACATTTTGTTGTAGAATTGGTTTGATCCATTCATCATCAAAAGCTTCAGGACTGGAAGGTCTGACCAACACATTGTCATTTTCATGGTCATAAATATGGGTCTCAACTGTATCTGACTCAGTAGCGAAACCTTCCTGAACAAATGTGTCTGGAGCATTTTCCTCATAGACTTCTGTTTCCAAGTTATCTTGTGTAAAGATGTTTTCTCCAGAAGTACTAACAGATTCTTGTTCATCTTCAAAATCACTCAAGACTTGTGGTGCAATTTGTTCTTCAATGTTTTCAACTGTGTCTGTGTGTTCGTCTACTGCGTCTTTTCTTTCTTCAGAAGTACTTTCTTCTTCGTATTGAGATTCCTTAGGCAAGTTTTCTTGTTGCTCAAAACAGACTTTAATTTCAGAGCCCAGCTCAACATCATTGTCTTCTGCAAAGCTTTCGTTGAATTCTGGTAGGCTTTCTGTGGGCTGGGAGGAGGCAACATTTTGTTGTAGAATTGGTTTGATCCATTCATCATCAAAAGCTTCAGGACTGGAAGGTCTGACCAACACATTGTCATTTTCATGGTCATAAATATGGGTCTCAACTGTATCTGACTCAGTAGCGAAACCTTCCTGAACAAATGTGTCTGGAGCATTTTCCTCATAGACTTCTGTTTCCAAGTTATCTTGTGTAAAGATGTTTTCTCCAGAAGTACTAACAGATTCTTGTTCATCTTCAAAATCACTCAAGACTTGTGGTGCAATTTGTTCTTCAATGTTTTCAACTGTGTCTGTGTGTTCGTCTACTGCGTCTTTTCTTTCTTCAGAAGTACTTTCTTCTTCGTATTGAGATTCCTTAGGCAAGTTTTCTTGTTGCTCAAAACAGACTTTAATTTCAGAGCCCAGCTCAACATCATTGTCTTCTGCAAAGCTTTCGTTGAATTCTGGTAGGCTTTCTGTGGGCTGAGAGGAGGCAACATTTTGTTGTAGAATTGGTTTGATCCATTCATCATCAAAAGCTTCAGGACTGGAAGGTCTGACCAACACATTGTCATTTTCATGGTCATAAATATGGCTCTCAACTGTATCTGACTCAGAAGCGAAACCTTCCTGAACAAATGTGTCTGGAGCATTTTCCTCATATACTTCTGTTTCCAAGTTATCTTGTGTAAAGATGTTTTCTCCAGAAGTACTAACAGATTCTTGTTCATCTTCAAAATCACTCAAGACTTGTGGTGCAATTTGTTCTTCAATGTTTTCAACTGTGTCTGTGTGTTCGTCTACTGCGTCTTTTCTTTCTTCAGAAGTACTTTCTTCTTCGTATTGAGATTCCTTAGGCAAGTTTTCTTGTTGCTCAAAACAGACTTCAATGTCAGAGCCCAGCTCAACATCATTGTCTTCTGCAAAGCTTTCGTTGAATTCTGGTAGGCTTTCTGTGGGCTGAGAGGAGGCAACATTTTGTTGTAGAATTGGTTTGATCCATTCATTATCAAAAGCTTCAGGACTGGAAGGTCTGACCAACACATTGTCATTTTCATGGTCATAAATATGGGTCTCAACTGTATCTGACTCAGTAGCGAAACCTTCCTGAACAAATGTGTCTGGAGCATTTTCCTCATAGACTTCTGTTTCCAAGTTATCTTGTGTAAAGATGTTTTCTCCAAAAGTACTAACGGATTCTTGTTCATCTTCAAAATCACTCAAGACTTGTGGTGCAATTTGTTCTTCAATGTTTTCAACTGTGTCTGTGTGTTCGTCTACTGCGTCTTTTCTTTTTTCAGAAGTACTTTCTTCTTCGTATTGAGATTCCTTAGGCAAATTTTCTTGTTGCTCAAAACAGACTTCAATGTCAGAGCCCAGCTCAACATCATTGTCTTCTGCAAAGCTTTCGTTGAGTTCTGGTAGGCTTTCTGTGGGCTGGGAGGAGGCAACATTTTGTTGTAGAATTGGTTTGATCCATTCATCATCAAAAGCTTCAGGACTGGAAGGTCTGACCAACACATTGTCATTTTCATGGTCATAAATATGGGTCTCAACTGTATCTGACTCAGTAGCGAAACCTTCCTGAACAAATGTGTCTGGAGCATTTTCCTCATAGACTTCTGTTTCCAAGTTATCTTGTGTAAAGATGTTTTCTCCAGAAGTACTAACAGATTCTTGTTCATCTTCAAAATCACTCAAGACTTGTGGTGCAATTTGTTCTTCAATGTTTTCAACTGTGTCTGTGTGTTCGTCTACTGCGTCTTTTCTTTCTTCAGAAGTACTTTCTTCTTCGTATTGAGATTCCTTAGGCAAGTTTTCTTGTTGCTCAAAACAGACTTTAATTTCATAGCCCAGCTCAACATCATTGTCTTCTGCAAAGCTTTCGTTGAATTCTGGTAGGCTTTCTGTGGGCTGGGAGGAGGCAACATTTTGTTGTAGAATTGGTTTGATCCATTCATTATCAAAAGCTTCAGGACTGGAAGGTCTGACCAACACATTGTCATTTTCATGGTCATAAATATGGGTCTCAACTGTATCTGACTCAGTAGCGAAACCTTCCTGAACAAATGTGTCTGGAGCATTTTCCTCATATACTTCTGTTTCCAAGTTATCTTGTGTAAAGATGTTTTCTCCAGAATTACTAACAGATTCTTGTTCATCTTCAAAATCACTCAAGACTTGTGGTGCAATTTGTTCTTCAATGTTTTCAACTGTGTCTGTGTGTTCGTCTACTGCGTCTTTTCTTTCTTCAGAAGTACTTTCTTCTTCGTATTGAGATTCCTTAGGCAAGTTTTCTTGTTGCTCAAAACAGACTTTAATTTCAGAGCCCAGCTCAACATCATTGTCTTCTGCAAAGCTTTCGTTGAATTCTGGTAGGCTTTCTGTGGGCTGGGAGGAGGCAACATTTTGTTGTAGAATTGGTTTGATCCATTCATCATCAAAAGCTTCAGGACTGGAAGGTCTGACTAACACATTGTCATTTTCATGGTCATAAATATGGCTCTCAACTGTATCTGACTCAGTAGCGAAACCTTCCTGAACAAATGTGTCTGGAGCATTTTCCTCATAGACTTCTGTTTCCAAGTTATCTTGTGTAAAGATGTTTTCTCCAGAAGTACTAACAGATTCTTGTTCATCTTCAAAATCACTCAAGACTTGTGGTGCAATTTGTTCTTCAATGTTTTCAACTGTGTCTGTGTGTTCGTCTACTGCGTCTTTTCTTTCTTCAGAAGTACTTTCTTCTTCGTATTGAGATTCCTTAGGCAAGTTTTCTTGTTGCTCAAAACAGACTTTAATTTCAGAGCCCAGCTCAACATCATTGTCTTCTGCAAAGCTTTCGTTGAATTCTGGTAGGCTTTCTGTGGGCTGAGAGGAGGCAACATTTTGTTGTAGAATTGGTTTGATCCATTCATCATCAAAAGCTTCAGGACTGGAAGGTCTGACCAACACATTGTCATTTTCATGGTCATAAATATGGCTCTCAACTGTATCTGACTCAGAAGCGAAACCTTCCTGAACAAATGTGTCTGGAGCATTTTCCTCATATACTTCTGTTTCCAAGTTATCTTGTGTAAAGATGTTTTCTCCAGAAGTACTAACAGATTCTTGTTCATCTTCAAAATCACTCAAGACTTGTGGTGCAATTTGTTCTTCAATGTTTTCAACTGTGTCTGTGTGTTCGTCTACTGCGTCTTTTCTTTCTTCAGAAGTACTTTCTTCTTCGTATTGAGATTCCTTAGGCAAGTTTTCTTGTTGCTCAAAACAGACTTCAATGTCAGAGCCCAGCTCAACATCATTGTCTTCTGCAAAGCTTTCGTTGAATTCTGGTAGGCTTTCTGTGGGCTGAGAGGAGGCAACATTTTGTTGTAGAATTGGTTTGATCCATTCATTATCAAAAGCTTCAGGACTGGAAGGTCTGACCAACACATTGTCATTTTCATGGTCATAAATATGGGTCTCAACTGTATCTGACTCAGTAGCGAAACCTTCCTGAACAAATGTGTCTGGAGCATTTTCCTCATAGACTTCTGTTTCCAAGTTATCTTGTGTAAAGATGTTTTCTCCAAAAGTACTAACGGATTCTTGTTCATCTTCAAAATCACTCAAGACTTGTGGTGCAATTTGTTCTTCAATGTTTTCAACTGTGTCTGTGTGTTCGTCTACTGCGTCTTTTCTTTTTTCAGAAGTACTTTCTTCTTCGTATTGAGATTCCTTAGGCAAATTTTCTTGTTGCTCAAAACAGACTTCAATGTCAGAGCCCAGCTCAACATCATTGTCTTCTGCAAAGCTTTCGTTGAGTTCTGGTAGGCTTTCTGTGGGCTGGGAGGAGGCAACATTTTGTTGTAGAATTGGTTTGATCCATTCATCATCAAAAGCTTCAGGACTGGAAGGTCTGACCAACACATTGTCATTTTCATGGTCATAAATATGGGTCTCAACTGTATCTGACTCAGTAGCGAAACCTTCCTGAACAAATGTGTCTGGAGCATTTTCCTCATAGACTTCTGTTTCCAAGTTATCTTGTGTAAAGATGTTTTCTCCAGAAGTACTAACAGATTCTTGTTCATCTTCAAAATCACTCAAGACTTGTGGTGCAATTTGTTCTTCAATGTTTTCAACTGTGTCTGTGTGTTCGTCTACTGCGTCTTTTCTTTCTTCAGAAGTACTTTCTTCTTCGTATTGAGATTCCTTAGGCAAGTTTTCTTGTTGCTCAAAACAGACTTTAATTTCATAGCCCAGCTCAACATCATTGTCTTCTGCAAAGCTTTCGTTGAATTCTGGTAGGCTTTCTGTGGGCTGGGAGGAGGCAACATTTTGTTGTAGAATTGGTTTGATCCATTCATTATCAAAAGCTTCAGGACTGGAAGGTCTGACCAACACATTGTCATTTTCATGGTCATAAATATGGGTCTCAACTGTATCTGACTCAGTAGCGAAACCTTCCTGAACAAATGTGTCTGGAGCATTTTCCTCATATACTTCTGTTTCCAAGTTATCTTGTGTAAAGATGTTTTCTCCAGAATTACTAACAGATTCTTGTTCATCTTCAAAATCACTCAAGACTTGTGGTGCAATTTGTTCTTCAATGTTTTCAACTGTGTCTTTGTGTTCGTCTACTGCGTCTTTTCTTTCTTCAGAAGTACTTTCTTCTTCGTATTGAGATTCCTTAGGCAAGTTTTCTTGTTGCTCAAAACAGACTTTAATTTCAGAGCCCAGCTCAACATCATTGTCTTCTGCAAAGCTTTCGTTGAATTCTGGTAGGCTTTCTGTGGGCTGGGAGGAGGCAACATTTTGTTGTAGAATTGGTTTGATCCATTCATCATCAAAAGCTTCAGGACTGGAAGGTCTGACTAACACATTGTCATTTTCATGGTCATAAATATGGCTCTCAACTGTATCTGACTCAGTAGCGAAACCTTCCTGAACAAATGTGTCTGGAGCATTTTCCTCATAGACTTCTGTTTCCAAGTTATCTTGTGTAAAGATGTTTTCTCCAGAAGTACTAACAGATTCTTGTTCATCTTCAAAATCACTCAAGACTTGTGGTGCAATTTGTTCTTCAATGTTTTCAACTGTGTCTGTGTGTTCGTCTACTGCGTCTTTTCTTTCTTCAGAAGTACTTTCTTCTTCGTATTGAGATTCCTTAGGCAAGTTTTCTTGTTGCTCAAAACAGACTTTAATTTCAGAGCCCAGCTCAACATCATTGTCTTCTGCAAAGCTTTCGTTGAATTCTGGTAGGCTTTCTGTGGGCTGAGAGGAGGCAACATTTTGTTGTAGAATTGGTTTGATCCATTCATCATCAAAAGCTTCAGGACTGGAAGGTCTGACCAACACATTGTCATTTTCATGGTCATAAATATGGGTCTCAACTGTATCTGACTCAGTAGCGAAACCTTCCTGAACAAATGTGTCTGGAGCATTTTCCTCATATACTTCTGTTTCCAAGTTATCTTGTGTAAAGATGTTTTCTCCAGAATTACTAACAGATTCTTGTTCATCTTCAAAATCACTCAAGACTTGTGGTGCAATTTGTTCTTCAACGAAACCATCATAAACAAATGTGTCTTGAGTATATTTATTATTATTGTCATTGAATTTTTCATTTTGTCTATCAGTTTCTGATGTGCTTTGTTCATTAGTTTCGCTAAGTGTTGTATTTTCTGCTGTGATATATTCACCTGATTTTTCATCTTCAATTTCAAAATCATCTTCGTAAAATTCTTCTATGATCATATCATCACTTTGTATGCTTTTTTCTTTCTCCGAATTTTTGTAGAAAAATTCATCTCCAAAATCGATCTCATGAATATCATGAAAGCTATCTTTAAAATTTGGATTGCTGTAAAATATATCATGGGTGTCATGAGTGTCTTCAAAATTCGCCATTAATATTGGTTTTATCCAATCGTCATCAAAAGCTTCAGGGCTAGAAGGTCTGTTTATAATATCAGGTGTATCTGTGCAATGGATGAAAGTGTCTATATCATCAGAAGCAGTTACCATAAACTCTTTTACGTTGACTATTTTGTTAAAATCTAATTGTTCCAAGAACTCTAGAGTTTCTTCGTATTCCTCCATGAAATCATCAGGCATATTAGTAGGCATCACACTACCTTTGTCTTCTTTAATCTCCTCAATGTTTTTGTTAATACATTTATCAGTTTGACTTAGTTTAGCGATTCCGATTTCTACTTTAATATTAGATACATTGGTGGCACTGGTTTGTGTTTCTATTGGGGTGTTTGGAGGTGTGTCATATTCAGGGAAGTTTTTTGACATTATTATTTGGTTATCTCCAGTAGCTTTGGCGTTGTCCACATCTGTTGTTACTGAATTATCAGTGCTGGGCATTTGATCTATAAGAACATCAGCATGTTTAATGCGAGAATCGTGGGTGTCCAATTTAAAATAAACACTGGTCTTAAGACTATCACGATTTGGACTCCAAGGGGTGATAGAAAGGATTGTTTCAAATTTTTCAATCTCCGGGATTTCTAAAGGTTTAACAATAGGAGAATCAAACTTAAATGTTGATACTACATGTCTCTGTACAAAGTCTTTTGATGAAGATTCAGAATTTAGCGTAAGATCCTCCTGTTGAAATTTTTGAAGATCAGATGATGCTTGAATACTTTCTTTTTGCCACTCTGTACTAAAACTGTCATTCAAATTGTTTAAAATATTGTGTGTTACGCTCTCTGCGTAGCTAGAAACCAAATTACTTTCAGAAAATCTATTTACATCCTCATTAGTACAATCTTCTAAGTCTCTTTTCTCATCAAAAACTTGCGACGTTTCTATCAATAACTCACTGTCGTCAAAAGAAATGTTTAAATTTTCTGTCTCCAGTTGTAATTCTGACTGTCTCAACAAAGAAATGGGTGAGCTTTTTCTTTTATACGGAGAATTATTCTCTAACAAGGAAATCATCCATTCATCTGGATAAGAATCTGATTCTTCCATTAATTCTAAATCGAGAAATGTCGATGATTCAAAGCAATCTTTTGACAATGACTTCTTAAGTTCGGCGCTTTCTTTTGAAAGCTTTTCAACTTGTTCAGTTTCCTCTTCCAATAGCACATCCTGTGTAATTTGTTTGTCATCTGTAAGCACGTATATTTCTTGCTCTTTATATTGTGCTTGATTGAACAGAGTAATGTCTGAAAGACAAGTACTTTCATCAGCTGTCCTTTCAGTTTCAACATCATCTTCAAATGAAAGTTCATCTTGAGCTAACTCTGTTTGCGAAAACTCAGTTTCTTGGACTTCCTCCTCTACACTTTCTTTACTGTCTTCGATGGCAGAAGAGTCTTCTTCAGTTTCAGATCTATTAAGGTCGGTAGTAATTACTGTTTCTTGTTCTTGTGTTGAAGCAACATCTGTTTCTTCTTCTGACAACAGAAGTTGTTGCTCATTAATAGGCATGCCTTGTTTTTCTACTTCAAAATCTGTTGCTTGCTTTTCAACCTGTTCAGTTTTCTCTTCCAATATTACATCCTGTGTAATTTGTTTGTCATCTGTAAGCACGTATATTTCTTGCTCTTTATATTGTGCTTGTTGCAACAGGGTAATGTGTGAAAGAGAAGTACTTTCATCAGCTGCCCTTTCAGTTTCTACATCATCTTCAAATGAAAGTTCATCTTGAGCTAACTCTGTTTGCAAAACCTCAGTTTCTTGGAATTCCTCCTCTGCACTTTCTTTACTGTCTTCGGAGGCAGTAGAGTCTTCTTCAGTTTGAGATCTATCAAGGTCGGTAGTAATGACTGTTTGTTGTTCTTGTGTTGTAGCAACATCTGTTTCCTCTTCTGACACCAAAACGTGTTGCTCAAATATAGACAAGTCTAGTCTGTCATTTTCCTGAGTTTCTTCACTTTCAACAAATGAAATATCTTTTTCTTCTTCAGATGGTGTTTTTTCAGTTTGTAAAACATAGTCATGTTCTTCTACTTTAAAATCTGTTGCTTGCTTTTCAACCTGTTCAGTTTTCTCTTCCAATATTACATCCTGTGTAATGTGTTTGTCATCTGTAAGCACGTATATTTCTTGCTCTTTATATTGTGCTTGTTGCAACAGAGTTATGTCTGAAAGAGAAGTATATTCATCAGCTGTCCTTTCAGTTTCAACATCATCTTCAAATGAAAGTTCATCTTGAGCTAACTCTGTTTGCGAAACCTCAGTTTCTTGGAATTCCTCCTCTGCACTTTCTTTACTGTCTTCGATGGCAGAAGAGTCTTCTTCAGTTTCAGATTTATTAAGGTCGGTAGTAATTACTGTTTCTTGTTCTTGTGTTGAAGCAACATCTGTTTCTTCTTCTGACAACAGAAGTTGTTGCTCATTAATAGGCATGCCTTGTTTTTCTACTTCAAAATGTGTTGCTTGCTTTTCAACCTGTTCAGTTTTCTCTTCCAATATTACATCCTGTGTAATTTGTTTGTCATCTGTAAGCACGTATATTTCTTGCTCTTTATATTGTGCTTGTTGCAACTGAGTTATGTCTGAAAGAGAAGTACTTTCATCAGCTGTCCTTTCAGTTTCAACATCATCTTCAAATGAAAGTTCATCTTGAGCTAACTCTGTTTGTAAAATCTCATTTTTTTGGAAATCCTCATCTGCAGTTTCTTTTCTATCTTCAAAGTAAAAATAGTCTTCTTCAGTTTCAGATCTATCAAGGTCGGTAGTAATGACTGTTTGTTGTTCTTGTGTTGTAGCCACATCTGTTTCCTCTTCTGACACCAAAACGTGTTGCTCAAATATAGACAAGTCTGGTCTGTCATATTTCTGAGTTTCTTCACTTTCAACAAATGAAATATCTTTTTCTTCTTCAGATGGTGTTTTTTCAGTTTGTAAAACATAGTCATGTTCTTCTGCTTCAAAATGTGTTGCTTGCTTTTCAACCTGTTCAGTTTTCTCTTCCAATATTACATCCTGTGTAATTTGTTTGTCATCTGTAAGCACGTATATTTCTTGCTCTTTATATTGTGCTTGTTGCAACAGAGTAATGTGTGAAAGAGAAATACTTTCATCAGCTGCCCTTTCAGTTTCAACATCATCTTCGAATGAAAGTTCATCTTGAGCTAACTCTGTTTGTAAAATCTCATTTTTTTGGAAATCCTCATCTGCAGTTTCTTTTCTATCTTCAAAGTAAAAATAGTCTTCTTCAGTTTCAGATCTATCAAGGTCGGTAGTAATGACTGTTTGTTGTTCTTGTGTTGTAGCCACATCTGTTTCCTCTTCTGACACCAAAACGTGTTGCTCAAATATAGACAAGTCTGGTCTGTCATATTTCTGAGTTTCTTCACTTTCAACAAATGAAATATCTTTTTCTTCTTCAGTAACCTCAGTTTCTTGGAATTCCTCCTCTGTACTTTCTTTACTGTCTTCGATGGCAGAAGAGTCTTCTTCAGTTTCAGATCTATTAAAGTCGGTAGTAATTACTGTTTCTTGTTCTTGTGTTGAAGCAACATCTGTTTCTTCTTCTGACACCAGAAGTTGTTGCTCAGTAATAGGCATGCCTTGTTCTTCTACTTCAAAATCTGTTGCTTGCTTTTCAACCTGTTCAGTTTTCTCTTCCAATATTACATCCTGTGTAATGTGTTTGTCATCTGTAAGCACGTATATTTCTTGCTCTTTATATTGTGCTTGTTGCAACAGAGTTATGTCTGAAAGAGAAGTATATTCATCAGCTGTCCTTTCAGTTTCAACATCATCTTCAAATGAAAGTTCATCTTGAGCTAACTCTGTTTGCGAAACCTCAGTTTCTTGGAATTCCTCCTCTGCACTTTCTTTACTGTCTTCGATGGCAGAAGAGTCTTCTTCAGTTTCAGATTTATTAAGGTCGGTTGTAATTACTGTTTCTTGTTCTTGTGTTGAAGCAACATCTGTTTCTTCTTCTGACACCAGAAGTTGTTGCTCAGTAATAGGCATGCCTTGTTCTTCTACTTCAAAATCTGTTGCTTGCTTTTCAACCTGTTCAGTTTTCTCTTCCAATATTACATCCTGTGTAATTTGTTTGTCATCTGTAAGCACGTATATTTCTTGCTCTTTATATTGTGCTTGTTGCAACTGAGTTATGTCTGAAAGAGAAGTACTTTCATCAGCTGTCCTTTTAGTTTTAACATCATCTTCAAATGAAAGTTCATCTTGAGCTAACTCTGTTTGCGAAAACTCAGTTTCTTGGACTTCCTCCTCTACACTTTCTTTACTGTCTTCGATGGCAGAAGAGTCTTCTTCAGTTTCAGATTTATTAAGGTCGGTAGTAATTACTGTTTCTTGTTCTTGTGTTGTAGCAACATCTGTTTCCTCTTCTGATACCAAAACGTGTTGCTCAAATACAGACAAGTCTAGTCTGTCATTTTCCTGAGTTTCTTCACTTTCAACAAATGAAATATCTTTTTCATCTTCAGATGGTGTTGTTTCAGTTTGTAAAACATAGTCATGTTCTTCTACTTCAAAATGTGTTGCTTGCTTTTCAACCTGTTCAGTTTTCTCTTCCAATATTACATCCTGTGTAATTTGTTTGTCATCTGTAAGCACGTATATTTCTTGCTCTTTATATTGTGCTTGTTGCAACAGAGTAATGTGTGAAAGAGAAGTACTTTCATCAGCTGCGCTTTCAGTTTCAACATCATCTTCGAATGAAAGTTCATCTTGAGCTAACTCTGTTTGTAAAATCTCATTTTTTTGGAAATCCTCATCTGCAGTTTCTTTTCTATCTTCAAAGTAAAAATAGTCTTCTTCAGTTTCAGATCTATCAAGGTCGGTAGTAATGACTGTTTGTTGTTCTTGTGTTGTAGCCACATCTGTTTCCTCTTCTGACACCAAAACGTGTTGCTCAAATATAAACAAGTCTGGTCTGTCATATTTCTGAGTTTCTTCACTTTCAACAAATGAAATATCGTTTTCTTCTTCAGTAACCTCAGTTTCTTGGAATTCCTCCTCTGTACTTTCTTTACTGTCTTCGATGGCAGAAGAGTCTTCTTCAGTTTCAGATCTATTAAAGTCGGTAGTAATTACTGTTTCTTGTTCTTGTGTTGAAGCAACATCTGTTTCTTCTTCTGACACCAGAAGTTGTTGCTCAGTAATAGGCATGCCTTGTTCTTCTACTTCAAAATCTGTTGCTTGCTTTTCAACCTGTTCAGTTTTCTCTTCCAATATTACATCCTGTGTAATGTGTTTGTCATCTGTAAGCACGTATATTTCTTGCTCTTTATATTGTGCTTGTTGCAACAGAGTTATGTCTGAAAGAGAAGTATATTCATCAGCTGTCCTTTCAGTTTCAACATCATCTTCAAATGAAAGTTCATCTTGAGCTAACTCTGTTTGCGAAACCTCAGTTTCTTGGAATTCCTCCTCTGCACTTTCTTTACTGTCTTCGATGGCAGAAGAGTCTTCTTCAGTTTCAGATTTATTAAGGTCGGTAGTAATTACTGTTTCTTGTTCTTGTGTTGAAGCAACATCTGTTTCTTCTTCTGACACCAGAAGTTGTTGCTCAGTAATAGGCATGCCTTGTTCTTCTACTTCAAAATCTGTTGCTTGCTTTTCAACCTGTTCAGTTTTCTCTTCCAATATTACATCCTGTGTAATTTGTTTGTCATCTGTAAGCACGTATATTTCTTGCTCTTTATATTGTGCTTGTTGCAACTGAGTTATGTCTGAAAGAGAAGTACTTTCATCAGCTGTCCTTTCAGTTTCAACATCATCTTCAAATGAAAGTTCATCTTGAGCTAACTCTGTTTGCGAAAACTCAGTTTCTTGGACTTCCTCCTCTACACTTTCTTTACTGTCTTCGATGGCAGAAGAGTCTTCTTCAGTTTCAGATTTATTAAGGTCGGTAGTAATTACTGTTTCTTGTTCTTGTGTTGTAGCAACATCTGTTTCCTCTTCTGATACCAAAACGTGTTGCTCAAATACAGACAAGTCTAGTCTGTCATTTTCCTGAGTTTCTTCACTTTCAACAAATGAAATATCTTTTTCATCTTCAGATGGTGTTGTTTCAGTTTGTAAAACATAGTCATGTTCTTCTACTTCAAAATGTGTTGCTTGCTTTTCAACCTGTTCAGTTTTCTCTTCCAATATTACATCCTGTGTAATTTGTTTGTCATCTGTAAGCACGTATATTTCTTGCTCTTTATATTGTGCTTGTTGCAACAGAGTAATGTGTGAAAGAGAAGTACTTTCATCAGCTGCGCTTTCAGTTTCAACATCATCTTCGAATGAAAGTTCATCTTGAGCTAACTCTGTTTGTAAAATCTCATTTTTTTGGAAATCCTCATCTGCAGTTTCTTTTCTATCTTCAAAGTAAAAATAGTCTTCTTCAGTTTCAGATCTATCAAGGTCGGTAGTAATGACTGTTTGTTGTTCTTGTGTTGTAGCAACATCTGTTTCCTCTTCTGACACCAAAACGTGTTGCTCAAATATAGACAAGTCTGGTCTGTCATATTTCTGAGTTTCTTCACTTTCAACAAATGAAATATCGTTTTCTTCTTCAGTAACCTCAGTTTCTTGGAATTCCTCCTCTGCACTTTCTTTACTGTCTTCGATGGCAGAAGAGTCTTCTTCAGTTTCAGATCTATTAAAGTCGGTAGTAATTACTGTTTCTTGTTCTTGTGTTGAAGCAACATCTGTTTCTTCTTCTGACACCAGAAGTTGTTGCTCAGTAATAGGCATGCCTTGTTCTTCTACTTCAAAATCTGTTGCTTGCTTTTCAACCTGTTCAGTTTTCTCTTCCAATATTACATCCTGTGTAATTTGTTTGTCATCTGTAAGCACGTATATTTCTTGCTCTTTATATTGTGCTTGATTGAACAGAGTAATGTCTGAAAGAGAAGTATATTCATCAGCTGTCCTTTCAGTTTCAACATCATCTTCAAATGAAAGTTCATCTTGAGCTAACTCTGTTTGCGAAACCTCACTTACTTGGAATTCCTCCTCTGAAGTTTCTTTACTGTCTTCGATGGCAGAAGAGTCTTCTTCAGTTTCAGATCTATTAAGGTCGGTAGTAATTACTGTTTCTTGTTCTTGTGTTGAAGCAACATCTGTTTCTTCTTCTGACACCAGAAGTTGTTGCTCAGTAATAGGCATGCCTTGTTCTTCTACTTCAAAATCTGTTGCTTGCTTTTCAACCTGTTCAGTTTTCTCTTCCAATATTACATCCTGTGTAATGTGTTTGTCATCTGTAAGCACGTATATTTCTTGCTCTTTATATTGTGCTTGTTGCAACAGAGTTATGTCTGAAAGAGAAGTACTTTCATCAGCTGTCCTTTCAGTTTCAACATCATCTTCAAATGAAAGTTCATCTTGAGCTAACTCTGTTTGCGAAAACTCAGTTTCTTGGACTTCCTCCTCTACACTTTCTTTACTGTCTTCGATGGCAGAAGAGTCTTCTTCAGTTTCAGATTTATTAAGGTCGGTAGTAATTACTGTTTCTTGTTCTTGTGTTGTAGCAACATCTGTTTCCTCTTCTGATACCAAAACGTGTTGCTCAAATACAGACAAGTCTAGTCTGTCATTTTCCTGAGTTTCTTCACTTTCAACAAATGAAATATCTTTTTCATCTTCAGATGGTGTTGTTTCAGTTTGTAAAACATAGTCATGTTCTTCTACTTCAAAATGTGTTGCTTGCTTTTCAACCTGTTCAGTTTTCTCTTCCAATATTACATCCTGTGTAATTTGTTTGTCATCTGTAAGCACGTATATTTCTTGCTCTTTATATTGTGCTTGTTGCAACAGAGTAATGTGTGAAAGAGAAATACTTTCATCAGCTGCCCTTTCAGTTTCAACATCATCTTCGAATGAAAGTTCATCTTGAGCTAACTCTGTTTGTAAAATCTCATTTTTTTGGAAATCCTCATCTGCAGTTTCTTTTCTATCTTCAAAGTAAAAATAGTCTTCTTCAGTTTCAGATCTATCAAGGTCGGTAGTAATGACTGTTTGTTGTTCTTGTGTTGTAGCCACATCTGTTTCCTCTTCTGACACCAAAACGTGTTGCTCAAATATAGACAAGTCTGGTCTGTCATATTTCTGAGTTTCTTCACTTTCAACAAATGAAATATCTTTTTCTTCTTCAGTAACCTCAGTTTCTTGGAATTCCTCCTCTGTACTTTCTTTACTGTCTTCGATGGCAGAAGAGTCTTCTTCAGTTTCAGATCTATTAAAGTCGGTAGTAATTACTGTTTCTTGTTCTTGTGTTGAAGCAACATCTGTTTCTTCTTCTGACACCAGAAGTTGTTGCTCAGTAATAGGCATGCCTTGTTCTTCTACTTCAAAATCTGTTGCTTGCTTTTCAACCTGTTCAGTTTTCTCTTCCAATATTACATCCTGTGTAATTTGTTTGTCATCTGTAAGCACGTATATTTCTTGCTCTTTATATTGTGCTTGTTGCAACAGAGTAATGTGTGAAAGAGAAGTACTTTCATCAGCTGCGCTTTCAGTTTCAACATCATCTTCGAATGAAAGTTCATCTTGAGCTAACTCTGTTTGTAAAATCTCATTTTTTTGGAAATCCTCATCTGCAGTTTCTTTTCTATCTTCAAAGTAAAAATAGTCTTCTTCAGTTTCAGATCTATCAAGGTCGGTAGTAATGACTGTTTGTTGTTCTTGTGTTGTAGCCACATCTGTTTCCTCTTCTGACACCAAAACGTGTTGCTCAAATATAGACAAGTCTGGTCTGTCATATTTCTGAGTTTCTTCACTTTCAACAAATGAAATATCGTTTTCTTCTTCAGTAACCTCAGTTTCTTGGAATTCCTCCTCTGTACTTTCTTTACTGTCTTCGATGGCAGAAGAGTCTTCTTCAGTTTCAGATCTATTAAAGTCGGTAGTAATTACTGTTTCTTGTTCTTGTGTTGAAGCAACATCTGTTTCTTCTTCTGACACCAGAAGTTGTTGCTCAGTAATAGGCATGCCTTGTTCTTCTACTTCAAAATCTGTTGCTTGCTTTTCAACCTGTTCAGTTTTCTCTTCCAATATTACATCCTGTGTAATGTGTTTGTCATCTGTAAGCACGTATATTTCTTGCTCTTTATATTGTGCTTGTTGCAACAGAGTTATGTCTGAAAGAGAAGTATATTCATCAGCTGTCCTTTCAGTTTCAACATCATCTTCAAATGAAAGTTCATCTTGAGCTAACTCTGTTTGCGAAACCTCAGTTTCTTGGAATTCCTCCTCTGCACTTTCTTTACTGTCTTCGATGGCAGAAGAGTCTTCTTCAGTTTCAGATTTATTAAGGTCGGTAGTAATTACTGTTTCTTGTTCTTGTGTTGAAGCAACATCTGTTTCTTCTTCTGACACCAGAAGTTGTTGCTCAGTAATAGGCATGCCTTGTTCTTCTACTTCAAAATCTGTTGCTTGCTTTTCAACCTGTTCAGTTTTCTCTTCCAATATTACATCCTGTGTAATTTGTTTGTCATCTGTAAGCACGTATATTTCTTGCTCTTTATATTGTGCTTGTTGCAACTGAGTTATGTCTGAAAGAGAAGTACTTTCATCAGCTGTCCTTTTAGTTTCAACATCATCTTCAAATGAAAGTTCATCTTGAGCTAACTCTGTTTGCGAAAACTCAGTTTCTTGGACTTCCTCCTCTACACTTTCTTTACTGTCTTCGATGGCAGAAGAGTCTTCTTCAGTTTCAGATTTATTAAGGTCGGTAGTAATTACTGTTTCTTGTTCTTGTGTTGTAGCAACATCTGTTTCCTCTTCTGATACCAAAACGTGTTGCTCAAATACAGACAAGTCTAGTCTGTCATTTTCCTGAGTTTCTTCACTTTCAACAAATGAAATATCTTTTTCATCTTCAGATGGTGTTGTTTCAGTTTGTAAAACATAGTCATGTTCTTCTACTTCAAAATGTGTTGCTTGCTTTTCAACCTGTTCAGTTTTCTCTTCCAATATTACATCCTGTGTAATTTGTTTGTCATCTGTAAGCACGTATATTTCTTGCTCTTTATATTGTGCTTGTTGCAACAGAGTAATGTGTGAAAGAGAAGTACTTTCATCAGCTGCGCTTTCAGTTTCAACATCATCTTCGAATGAAAGTTCATCTTGAGCTAACTCTGTTTGTAAAATCTCATTTTTTTGGAAATCCTCATCTGCAGTTTCTTTTCTATCTTCAAAGTAAAAATAGTCTTCTTCAGTTTCAGATCTATCAAGGTCGGTAGTAATGACTGTTTGTTGTTCTTGTGTTGTAGCCACATCTGTTTCCTCTTCTGACACCAAAACGTGTTGCTCAAATATAGACAAGTCTGGTCTGTCATATTTCTGAGTTTCTTCACTTTCAACAAATGAAATATCGTTTTCTTCTTCAGTAACCTCAGTTTCTTGGAATTCCTCCTCTGTACTTTCTTTACTGTCTTCGATGGCAGAAGAGTCTTCTTCAGTTTCAGATCTATTAAAGTCGGTAGTAATTACTGTTTCTTGTTCTTGTGTTGAAGCAACATCTGTTTCTTCTTCTGACACCAGAAGTTGTTGCTCAGTAATAGGCATGCCTTGTTCTTCTACTTCAAAATCTGTTGCTTGCTTTTCAACCTGTTCAGTTTTCTCTTCCAATATTACATCCTGTGTAATGTGTTTGTCATCTGTAAGCACGTATATTTCTTGCTCTTTATATTGTGCTTGTTGCAACAGAGTTATGTCTGAAAGAGAAGTATATTCATCAGCTGTCCTTTCAGTTTCAACATCATCTTCAAATGAAAGTTCATCTTGAGCTAACTCTGTTTGCGAAACCTCAGTTTCTTGGAATTCCTCCTCTGCACTTTCTTTACTGTCTTCGATGGCAGAAGAGTCTTCTTCAGTTTCAGATTTATTAAGGTCGGTAGTAATTACTGTTTCTTGTTCTTGTGTTGAAGCAACATCTGTTTCTTCTTCTGACACCAGAAGTTGTTGCTCAGTAATAGGCATGCCTTGTTCTTCTACTCCAAAATCTGTTGCTTGCTTTTCAACCTGTTCAGTTTTCTCTTTCAATAGCACATTATGTGCTTTATATCTATCAAGGTTTGTAATAATTACCGTTTCTTGTCTTTTTTCTTCTTTCTGTTTCAATAGTATATCCTTATTTATATAGTTTGTAAGTAAAACTTTATTTACCAATTTTTCACATTTTGCGTTCATTAAATCTTTATTGTATGTAATTGTAGCCACCTCCCTTGGTGGTAGTATTCTAGTTTTGGACTCAGTTGATACATTGTGTCGAATATTATTAAGTTTTGCTAAAAGCGCTATTGTTTTGGTAAACATTTCAGGTATTTCTTCTGCAGTTAGCAAGACTGAAACTTTGGTTCGGTCGTTTGAAAATTGTATTTGTGGTGCTCCTTTAAGGTCTAAAATTAAATGAATAACCAAATGTTGCTGTGGTATTTTTTTTCTTGTTTCATCTTCTTTGTTTTCGTATCCTCTTGTTACTGACAGCAGATGTTCTACTGTGTCATCATCGTAACAGCATAATGTCTCTGTATTTCTCTCCTTATTATATGAATACTCCTTGAGATCTTCATTTTCGTTGAAATTTAATTGAGATGTTTTTGTGCTTTGTATTTCAATAGTCTGAACACAGTTATCATGAAGATTATTGTCTGTAACAGCTTTTGAATAAATTTCTTGCTCACCCTGATTTGGTGTATATTCATATTCTTGGTCCAGTTTAGTTTTTTGTGTGCTTTCATGTACACTTGAGTTTGTGTTATTTGACTCTAATGTATCAGTCAATTCTTCACAACTATGTACTGTATTTGTATCTCCCCTTAATGTGTTTGTCAATTCAGATTCTTCTACTTGAAATCCCACGATGGTTTTTTCATTAAAAGTGACTATCCTAGGTGGCTCGTTCTCGTCTTGTGTTGTAGCTTTGTCAGATAACTGCTGGCTTATTATAGTAACAATGCTACTGCACGTTGATGCTGAGCTTTCCAGATCAAAGAAGGAATCTGTTGACAGGGCAGAAGCAAGTTCTTCATCCATATCATTTATTAACTCTTCCATCTCCTGAGGATGTATTGGTTTCTCTGTTGTCATCGAGGATGTTGGTTTGGTTTCTAAATTAAAAGCACGTGAAAATATTTGGCTGCCAGCATCGTTTTGAGAGATCTCTTCGCTATTTGTTTGTGGCAGCTCAGAAATGGGATGCTTTTTTGGAAGTAGTAGTGTCTGTTCTTCCGATTCTGAATGAGAGGATTCACATGTTTTTGCTATGAATGCTTCAGATGTATGTAGTTCTTGAATTTCTAAACTATCAGATGCTTTTGGATTATGAATTTTAACAATTTCTGTGTCTACAAGATCTATGTATGTGGGGGACTTCAAGTCTTCATTGTAGAATGGTTGTTTTTCTGATATGCGTTCAATTTTTGAAGACGATGTTTTTAAATGAGAAATGTCAGTATCAATAAATTGTTCATTCACGTTTATCTGTGCAATGGGGGATGGGATGATGGTTGATGGTGTATGTTGATCAAGGAAGACTGGGCTTTGGAGTGTATTGATAGAGTTCGTGGTTTCTTCTTCTGAGTGACTTGCTTCACTGTGGAATGTGACTTCCTGACTAGCAAGTGTCTCTGAGGAAAATGTTTTAGTTGTTAACATTTCTGATTGGGAAGATACGTTTTGGTCCGTAGTATTTGTTGAATTTTGAGAAAGTATGTTTCCTTTTTTGAGATAACCATCGTTTGACTGAGTTTCTTCTACACCAGTCAAACATGAGGTTGTTCCATGGAATGTAATTGGTGCAGGTGAATCTTGTGTGTGTACGTGACTTTCCTGAAGGCTTCGGAAAAACTGTAAGGCTAATGGAAAAGCTTGATCACATGATGATCCATCTGATGGAAACATCGATGAAGGCACTTTATTTAGTAGGAAAGACTTCTCTTGTTCGAGCAAATAATTAGCCAGATCTTGGCCAGTTACCTGAGTTAACTGAATGGCTTGGTTCATTTGAATCTCTAATTTGTGTTCATGGTCATAGTCGGTAATGTCTTCTTTGGAATATTGATATCTCTCACAGTAAACTTGGGTTTCTCTGCCTTGATCAGTGTCCAATGAGGTTTTCAGAATCGATCCAGAAGCTTCAGGGAACTTTCTTACACTATAAGCTTCTTGTACTTGACTAGCGACCTCGTATGGTGGTGGAGACAGTGATGCTAGGTCCTCGTCAATGGAACTACTTTTGTCAACAGGGGAACTGATTTTGTTCTGCCCGTACAATGAGAACGGGCCAGTTAGCTGAACGTTTGGTCCTTGGGCTGCGATGCGCTCCTCCGCGTGAGTGGTCATATTATCTACAGAACTGCTGAACTTGCTGAGGTCAATTTGTCTGGTGTACACCGCGTACTGTCTCGAACATGACTTGACAAAGTCGTCATCTGAGCAGCTAATACTGATGGGAGGTGGGTCAATTGTTATGTCATCAACCGAAGAGCTGTACTCGCCGTGGATGTCGCGACTGTGTTCAAACTCTTCAAAGTAATTTTTGGTTGAGTCTGGGTCCGAATGGTACCTGGAAGATCGTGGATTTCCTCCCCTATATCGAAGTCGGAACGGGCTGTCAGGATCAGCAGGTAGCTTGGTAAGATCGTCAACCGACGTGCTAAGTGAGCGCTCGGTGGATCGTACCTGAGCTTGCGGATACATAGCCAGGTCATCGACGGAAGAACTTAGTGCGGAAGCAGCAGCTAAAGATTGCATATTGTTGTACATGTTTTCGTCGTAATGCTGATTGTTGTCCACATTTTCAGGGAAATTAAGTTGTCCCACATCGGGTGGCTCGTAGTTCTGGAAACTATCAGCTGATTTATTGACGGGAGTTCCATATTTGGGAGTTTCATTGTCGTACTCTGAATCTGGAATGGACTTCATGGGTATGGGACGTGACTTCTTTCTGTTGTCCAGGACCTCACTGTAGTGATCACTGTCACCACCATCGTCTGTGTTCTCTGCATCCTCCTCAACGGACATGGTCTCCGAAGAAGAGAGTGCGTCCGAGCTATGGAATGCTTCGGAATCTGAGGTGGACGCATACATCCCCGTGTCGTCGCTGGCAGACACGTCTGTATCACAGCTGGGAGAAAGAAGAACAGAGGCGCCCTCGCCTCGTTCCGGAGACATTGCATAGTAGTGGTCGGTGTGGTATCCTTGGTCTCTAAGACTATCATGAGCACTGCCATGCTTTTTCTTCTTGACACTTGTGTAAGCATCTGATTCAAGGTGGTGCTTCAGTCCCGAGTCGGTCAGAGACTCGCTCATGGCGGAGAGCTCTGAAGTCTGGTCTTCATCAGACTCGGCTCTCTCGGTACTAGCAACACTGTCAATAGGGTGTAGTTGAACTAGTGACTGGTCATGTTTCGAAATAACATTGCATGAACCGTCCGTATCAACTCTTGCGTCAGTGTAATGAGATTCTATTTGAACATCTATAGAGTCCCCATCTTCCCTGCGAACCATTTCTTCTATTGTTGCAGCAACTGCTGAGGTGGACATCTCTTCTTTCAAGATTTGTTCTGAGATAGGAGAATGAATGATGTCACTCATCCACTGCTTCAAATGTTCCTTGTCTTCTTCTTCTACTTCTTTGCCGTATGGATCTTTGTTGTAGGCCCATGCCCAGCTGTATTCGTTGGTCCATTCTTCATCTTCCTTGGGTAACTCCGACGGCGGGTCAGGAGAAGGAGACTTGTGCATGAACTCTGCTTGCAACACTTGGGTTATACTTTCTTGTCTCTGTTTTGAAAAGCATAGGAAAACATCAAATTATTAGTTGAAAGAAATATCAAATTATTAGCTAGTGTAAAACCTCAACATTTATGTTCCCAGTGTATAAAACAATACAAAAAGCTTCGAAAATAAAGTAAAATAATGTACCCCTTTCGCTTCTTGCAATTCATGGGTCTGATTATTAACAGGTCATCTGTTTCTATGGCCGACAGTTGACGAGGATGGGAAGCGGCCAGCACAACGAATAATCGCTTTTACTTTCCCCAATTATCGTGGGGTACTCATTAGGTGGTCGCAGGAACGTTGATCTCAAAATTCAAACTCTCAGTCTCTATCAGGATTTGAACCCCGAAACCCCTTGGTTCGGAAGCCAACCATAAACTGGCGACAGTATGCTCCATTTCTACTGACTTACTTTTTAAAATCATTGTCTTTTATTTTTTACAGAAGGCCTTCTAATAATTTCATTGATTAATGTTTTAATATCTTCCTGTGCGTTTTTTTAAATTGTAAATGTGATTTTATTGTAATTATAGAGGTATAAAAATGTTTGCTTTATTGCTTTAGAGTAAATAATTAGAATTTGTTACTACGGGTTGGTCACTAAAAGCTCAATTCTTTTCTTAAGTACATAACATTTGACCATACAATTGGCCCTTTGACTCTTGTGCTTTTGCATATCAAATGTAGAATAGGAATTTTTTAGTCCAAAATTCCTCCAAGACGGATGGAAGCGTGTAGGATTTGAGCTCGCGACTATCGCCATGACAGTCGGAAGCGACTAGCCAGCGAGTGAATATAATGGCATTAAGTTTTTTTGAAACAAAATTCTAGTTACAAAAGTTATTAAGTCCGCAGATATGAGCACATCTTTTTCTTGTCATTTTTACAATTCACTCTGTCAGTCTGTCTGGTAATAATTTTTAGCATATTTTTCTCCCTTTTCTCATTCTCGGATGAAGTTGAAACTTTGCAGAAATATTCATTGTATCTGACAAGACATGAATCAATCAAAAAAATTAACCAAATATTTAATCAAATATTGGTGTTTAATTATTTTGTTTGATTTAGCAATAAGAGGAATAACTGCTACTTAATGAGAGATGTGGATGTATATATGGATTAAATCTCCATAGTACATTTTGACACGTTTTGTTCTCCCACTTCCCATTCTCGGATCAAGTTGAAATTTGCAATGACAATACACGAATTAGTCCAAATATTAACCAATCATTAATTAAATCAAGAGAAATAAATTTCACAGTATTGAAAAACATATGGCTGTAAATGTGGGATTCCTCCACTTAACTATGTTTCATATATGTTACTTATTTAGTTCTATTTTATTGCGTGTCTTATTTTGTCTTTATTAAATTTTCTCCTAGTCCACCACTGCACTATTGTCATCAACACTTCAACTGCATTTCATTATGACTCGGCTTGTTTAAGCCTGAAGTTTCAATCCCTACCCTTTCATTTCACAATCACTCTTTATTTAGGTCAGGTCAAGATTTCATTTCATTGTTTTGCATGTCAGAAAAAATAAGGTTTTAAAAATAAATTAAAAAAAAAAAAAAAAAAGAACCACCACAGCAGAAAAACATGGCGTGACTTGTTGACCAGGTCAGCATAGGAAAAACAACATTAGATCGATATTTCATTAAAGTACGTTACCTAATCGTGAAAGATAATCGATCAGAAATCACAACTGACGGTGATATATAGCATTAGGTGGCTATTTTTTTTATTTATTTATCCAGTTTTCTCGATAAGTGAAAAGGACATAAGAAATTCGATACGTTGCCAACTTTCACAATATGTTGCCAACTCTCACAATACGCAGAGTATAGAAACAGATCAAACAAAAGTAGTTGTTACGTACTGCTATTAAGAGTCATGCTCAGCCTCTGGTATTTGTTTTAGGCGGAACTTCTGAGATACTGGTTTTCAATAAAATTTTAATATTTAAATACATAGTGTTATTAAATTGGAAACATTTTTATTTTCATTTCAAAGAATTACGTCACTCTTTATATATTTTATATAGTTACGGTTATTGAAAATTTCCGAGTATTTGAAATCGCGTGACTTTGTGATTTGATTTTAGTCCCAGTAGATTATTAGCAAAAAACCTATTTTGTTTACATTGCACGTCTTTTTTGTTTGCTTGTAGTTGATGAGGACTTGGTGTCCTAAACTTCCTTTGTTTTTAATTATGCCCAGCATGGTTTCCTTTTTTTTTGTTGTTTTTTATTTGAGCATTCGAATAAAAGATTAAGCCTTTTCAAAACAATTACATCAATTATAAGACTTCAGTTCGGAATCCTTGGGCGCCTCTGAGTCCACCCAGCTCTAATGGGTACCTGACATTAGTTGGGGAAAAGTAAAGGCGGTTGGTCGTTGTGCTGGCTACATGACACCCTCGTTAACCGTAGGCCACAAAAACAGATGAACTTTACATCATCTGCACTATAGACCACAAGGTCTGAAAGGGGAACTAGTTAGGCCAGATTCACATCTAGCTTTGCATTCACTTGCACCTATCCTTTGATCTGCTGGACCGTTGGGGCACTACACAAGATCTGTCAACCTTCTTTCTTTATTCTTATTTCTCATTTGTCTTTGATATAATTTCATTTGGATGTTCTTTCTGAAAATATTGAAGCCTGCCTGGGTGGACCACTTCGGGGGCCGATTTTGAGTTTGTGTTTCCACACAAACTTTGTAACCTTGTTTTTTAAAATTATTATTACAATTAATTTTGTTTGAAATTCAACAAGAATATAATTTTAAGAATTACACTATACACTGTACGTATTATCATTTGTAAAACGTTAAACCATTCTTTCTGCTATGCACGAGCGGCAATACTACTTTCATGTCTTCGAGACTGTGTTTGGCCTGATCATTTAGCTGGTCGGCATGGGCCTTTGATGGCACTCCCATTTTTGTTTTGCTCCTTCCCTCACCCGTTTTTAATGGTTTCATTAAAAGTTAACGAAAAAGAAGGATAGGAGAGGTTAAGTTATAAAACATTGGTATAACGCGGTAAAAGGGGAGACAATTAGCTCTTTAACAAAACTTAATAGAAGTTAACAAACACATACACACAGCCGCGAAATTGCAAACCACTTAACTTATTCATTGCTCAATATGGGTATAAAGTTCTACTTTCTGCGATTTGAAATGAAAAAGTAAGTTTCTTGTTGTTTATTTGTAATAACATAGATCTAAAAATAATACACTTAAGGCTTACAAAAAAAAAATTATTTAATTAAAACATAAATATAGATCTAAATCACTAACATACCATTACGATTAATGGCAAACTTATGCTTAGTATGAAGTCATTAATAATGAAAATTATAATAATAATTAAAATAATTTATATAGCGCTGTCACATCCGATATTTAATGAAAGGATATTTAGAATCATTTATATTTTAAATAACATATTCATATACAAATCGCGTTTTTAAGAATGTACTAGGACGAAGCCAGAGCTTTTCACATTTAGATGTACCTCTCTAACCGTTCTGCTTTCTCTTATCTTTTAAATGAATATATATAGATCTATCTATCTATCTATCTATCTATCTATCTATCTATCTATCTATCTATCTATCTATCTATCTATCTATCTCTCTCTCTCTCTCTATATATATATATATATATATATATATATATATATATATATATATATATAGTTCGTCCATCGTAGTTCGATTATGACCACTTTGTCATCCAGGGGGCTGAGGGCTTTACACTAGGGTTTTATGTCTCCTCGTGTGGCTGGTGAGACCTATGTGAGCCCGGAATGTTCGGCCGCACACTGGGCAGGTTATTCCAGCTGGAGCTAGTGTCATTGGCCTTGCTTTTCTTCTCTGGCGTTTTTCTTCTGCCAGCATTGTTCTCTTTTCGTCAGCAACCTGTGCGCCGTTTTTCACAGCGCGACGTCATGATGCTCTGTCATGTGCCTCTGTCTCCCAGGTGGCTGTGTCTATTCTGAACGCCTTCAGAGAAGCTTTGAGGGTGTCCCCGAAGCGCTTTCTTTGACCACCTTGCGAGCGCTTTCCTTCGCTTAGTTGGCCATACAAGAGTCTATTAGGGATAAGGTGGTCTTTCATTCTGCATACGTGTCCTGCCCATCGCAACTGGGACTTCATCAGGATTGTGTGGATGCTTTGCAGACTCGCTCTTTGAAGGACTTGAATCCTTTTGTATTTTGTCTTGCCATTTGACATTCAGTATTTTTCACAGACATGTCATGTGGAAGTGATTCAGTTTCTTTGCATGTTAACTGTACACTATCCATGTTTTTGAGGCATAGAGCAATGTAGGGAGGATGACGCTCGATAGACCCCTAGTTTTGTATTTGTGATGATACCACTTTAAAGGAATGGGTTGCCTGAGTCAGCCAGGAAAACCAATGATTTGGCAAATTTTAACTCACAGATCAACATGCATGACTAGATTGACACGTGAAATGCGTACGACCTAATTATTTTTTTTTTAGGATACGTCTGTAATTTATAATAAATACCAAAAAGCTTCAAACTCATTAAGGCTGCTATTGTAGTGTTTATAGTTTTCAGACTACATACATGTATAAATAGAATACATTATATAAGCCTACGAAAGCATTCATCCAATTTTCGATGCGTTATCAAACTTTATATATTTTGAATAGAATTAGGCGTACACCTAAGATAAAACACATGAGCGTAGACGAGAGGGGAGGAGTTCAAACCATCACTTGCCTCGGACCCCATTGTCTGAAAGAAAAACTTTACTTACTTCCTCAGTGCAGCCAACTTAAGCAAACTAGTCACCAAATTTCATGAGCGTAGCCAAAAGGGGTTTGTGGTTCTTTCCCCCCCCCCCTTTCAATACAAAACTAAAGCATTTTACCATTTTCTACCAGTCGCTGGACTCCAGTGAATAGATGATTTAATTTTTGATTTTTTAGCGGAAGAGTAGCAGGCTAATTGCACTGTAGATACCTCAAAATATGCGTTTTTTAAAGCTTAAAAAAACGGAAATAATGCTTGGATCCGGGGCTTTGCCCCGGACCCCACTGGGAGAGCTTACAGCGCTCCCCCAGACTCCCTAGCTGTCCCTTGGCGGTGTGTACTGCCTTTCACTAATTATAGATAAGAATGTAATGAAGATTAATTACATAGACACACACACACTAATATATATATATATATGAATATGAACAGCATGTATGCTCTCCTGACACAAAGAAGATTACGCAGGCTCGGACATGTCACCCGCATGCCAGATGGTAGAATCCCGAAAGATATCTTATATGCTGAGCTTGTGGAAGGAGTCAGACCCAAGTGCCGCCCAAGACTAACATATTGAGATGTCTGAAAGCGAGACACGAGAGCCACAGGCATCAGCGAAAGTATGTGGGAAAACAAAGCCAAAGACTGTGCGTGCTGGGACAACCCTTGCTGAGAACAAAAGAATTGAAGCGCCTTAATCAAGAGGGAAAAAAAGAAAGCTGCCCTGTCCGCTAGCCCTGAATCAGAGGCATACACATGTATGAATTGTGGCAAAGTCTGCCGTTCTAGAATTGGCTTGATTAGCCACACCAGATTCTTCCCCGTCTCAAGATTAAGCCAAAACCAGTGACTCATTTGGGCGCATCAATTGCCTTTCGAGACAAAAGGAGCCATATATATATATATATATATATAAATTGCGTAGGGGGTTTAAAATCCCCTCCGCTCACACACCGAAAATATATGACATGCTATTTGTGGGCCGGTTTATATGGGCCTGGGCCGATTTTGATACCGCCCCTGTATATATATAATATATATATATAATAATTATATATATTATATTATATATTATAATTACAGGAGATGGGAAGTTGATTGGACTTGATGTGATTATATTGGTAGTGAGACCTATAATTATCGCAAAACATTGTTTTTACTTTTCTTTCTGTCTAATTATTTACATTGGACTTGACGTTGTTTGTGGTGTTTGTATGGGTTGAAAGATATAAATGTGCACAGAGCAATCATCTCATAAAACGGGAAACTCTTGCGAGGATTGGTTGCAAGGCGACTGCCTTAAATTTTTAAGTTTCTTATCTGTTGCTTTTTTTAAGGGGGCACTAAGAACTTACTACTCTGGCACTGTCAGTAATATTTTTATCTTTTAAATGCGTTTAAAACAAAAAGGGAAAACAACCAGGTTTATTAGTATAGTTCATAGTTATTGCCCTTAGTTAAATCTTTGCACTATATGTGATGGCTAAAAATTAACATTAGTGTCACTGTGTCACTTGTTACTTTCTTTTGTAGAGGGTTACGCTAGCTTAAAAAAAACTAGCAACTAATTATGAAGAAACCTAGCAACTAATTATGAAGAAACCAGGCAACTAATGAAGAAACTTAGTAACTAACTATGAAGAAACCTGGCAACTAGCTAGCTATGAAGAAACTGAGCAACAACTATTAAGGCGATGCTTTCTATTTTCCTTTGTCATAAACTCCACGATGATCAAAATGATTTTGATAAGAAAAAAAAACAAGTCAAGTGACTCGATTATATCTTTAGTCTCATCATTTCGACATTTTAGCATTGTTTTAAAATGTGGTTATCACTGACCTAAATTATTTGTTAATTAGTGTAACAGAACTTTCTAAAGCTTTGTTCAGAATCCACGCCAACATCTGAGAGATGCGCAGGATAGATCCCCAGGAGCGTAAGCTTATAGGAAGGGTCCTGGAAACCAAAAGTGGAAAGACGGTTAAGAGATGGTTGATGCCCATCTTGTGACCGCAGTTTTATTTTACGGATTGGCCTCTTTAGTCACATTAGTAGCTGCAAAAAGAATTGATCATCCCTCGAGACGTAAAATGCCACAAAATTACATTGAGCAAAAAAAACAACTCCATCGAAACAACGTTCTAACAAAAGCGGAACTTTTCAGTCGTCTTATAAAAGAGTAAGATCTTAATTCGAGAGCTTTAGTTCTACCCACGAATAGAGAGTTCTTTTTTTTTTCTTTCTTTAAGACTTGCTTTAAATGTAGCATGTTCAAAGATGTTACAAATTCCTAATAATGTTTAAACCTTTATTCAAAGTATTTCCAATAGTAAAAATGTATTTAAAAGAAGGAATGTCTTCGCGATGAAAAAATGTAGGTATTAAATATATCTAATAATTCGTATTAAAATCCTGAAAGATAAACTAACCTCTTGATGAGAGGACAGCCTCATCTTTCGCCTTCTGTTAACAGCTTCGTTGGACGCTCCTTCTTCCCGAGCACTTGATGTGCTCTCAACGGCCGCTGGGATATCTTCCTTGCTAGCTCTCCACGGGGTGAGCTTTGAAGGTAGGGGCGAGGTCGAGCCTGATCTCTGGTCCGATCTGACTGGGGAGGCTCTGTCTTCCATCAAGGAATCGTTCAGCAATTTCTGGGGGTTATTATTAGCAGATGTTGTGGCTTTCTCTCTTTCTAATCTCTTTACTCAAATTTTTTAAAATATTCAAATATATGTTACGTTTTTTTTTTTTTTGTTATAAACTTGAACTTAAATACAATATGCTGCCTCTGTGATAATAATTAATACCATAAGCATCTAAAGTGTTTCTTTAAAAAACAATTGAGATTTTTTAAACGAAATATGTCAAAAAAAAAAGCATCAGAATGATTCCATCGTGTTCCTACATTTTGAGTTCTGGGTGTCGAGTGAAAGCAACAAGCCTCTAATTTAATTCTTTTATAATGGACTCTTCATAGATAAACAGTCATCGTTCAAAGCAAGTTTTGTAGAGAACTTCCGAGCATTTAAATTAACATGTGTTTAGTTTTAATCATACAAATATGCACATTTGCTTAAAGGAGTGAAATGATATTAGAAGGCAATCCAGTGTATACAGCATAAGATCGATTACCTTTGCTAAGTTGATCTGCCGCCTATGACCAGAGATAACCAGATAACTCTGCTTGCCTTTCACGTCCATGGAAGACTCCAAGACGACCTTTGACCCAGAGTTCCGCGAGACCCTTTCGAGTCCAGCACCATTCTCTCCTTAATCATGTGAAGGAAGCAATGAAAGATTCAATATTGTTCTAAATCATGTAAAGGAGCAATGCATGATTTAATATTGTTCTAAACTTAATCAAAATATCGGGAGTAACCAGTGGGTAAAAGCAGTGCTGGTTTTACCTCTAAACAACAAAACTATATCTTAGAACCCCCGCTTACTGGGGGCAGGGGAATTACAGAGATATTTTCAATCATTTTGAAGAAAGAAATAACAAGGTGTTCCATATCTCTAAGAGCTTAAGGCCTTAGCAAGTATAAATTCAATCCTGGGTAAAAAAAAAATAATAGATGATCCTCTTTTTTTCCCCCAAAAGAGTCCTCAGGGGAACTAATTCAACTTATACCACAACATCTGTCAAGTAAGATTAATTTCCTTTGTTCAAGATACCAAACACAATAATTAATAACCAATATTTAATTTACTAATTGCTTTTTTTTTACATTGATTCTTGTGTTGTGAGGTAAAAGAAATAATTATAAAAATTTCAGCTTAATCCGAGAGTTGGTGTGGGAGAAATAATGTGTAGAAACCTTTTACCAGACAGACAGACAAACAGAGTGAGTTGATATATGCTTTGTAAAAATGATAAACGCGAAAGCAACCAGTCACGATTTGCTTGAGGAAATGTCTGCTGAACATCTAGCTGTTTATAACTAAATGTATTTATCGATTGTTAGCTGCTATTTCTCAGTACCCTGAGAAACTCTAGATCTTGTACAATTCTGCTTGCTAGCTCAAGCCAATGACATGAATGCAGAGGTGGGACAAATTATCATGAACTGAGGAGCACCCTAAGGAAAACAAAATGTCTTAAAGGCTTGTTTTCTTACCTACAATCTTATCGAGCAAGTGATGAGGCACCGCTACCACTTCCTCTGTTGTAGGCTCCATCACGCTTTGGTGAACTCACACACACGCACGCACACTCTCTTTCCAAGAGGACTATGTCTGTGTTTGAGTCTGAGGACACAAAAATATTTTTTTTAGAAAACAATTAGACAGAATGAATGTTTCTTCTCTAACAAGCTCAACATCAAACAATAACAGAGATGAAATGTGTTACGGTCTTCTATAGACAGTTCCATCGTTCCAATGCAGTGTTTCTCAAACTGTATTCTGTGGAACCCTAGTGTTCCGCGAGGCCTGAATAGGTGTTCCTTGAACTACTGGAATAATTAACCACCACGGGAATAAGCCTCTTAAGAAAATAAACAAAGTGTTCAGCTAAATACTCAGAATGTGCGTAGTGTTCCGTTAAGGAAAAAGGTTTAGGAACCACTGCTATACTGAAATATTGTTTTACTTAAACACTTCAGCAAAGTCTTTTGGCAAGAGTCATTCAGCACGTTAGGGTGTTGCCTTTAGTGCTAATTCATTGCATGAGTCTGAACATCTTCTCAACGTGCAAGTATTAGAAAGTAAACATAAATGAAGATAAATGGAGATTGGAGACAAAGAATAAGCACCAGGAAAAAATGCAGCTACAAATCGTTCAATGTGAATATACTTTGGTACGCAAACTAGCGCAGTTTTAGTTTGTATTTAACATAAATATTTGTATTTAAAAAAAAACAGCTAGAGTAACTTACAAATTGTCATCAGCCTGTTCTTGACCAAAGTCTGACTAACTAGTAACGGTATTATTTTCAGTTACTGATTAAAGGAAACTTTGCTTAAGGATTATATGTTCTTAATTTTGGTTTGACTCTAACGCAAAGTGCTGATCTATCATTTCAAACAAAATTAGCCTAGATTATTGTTAGGCTACTGTTGCAGTTAGATTAAGATGTACTGACGCAGACATGTGCGTTTAACTATTCCCTAATTACTAATAGCTGCTCACTTTGTAATTACGTTCTTGTTGTGATAACATTTTCCTATAAGATATCAAATTGTAGCCACTGCTAGAATTGTACGCAGTATCTTAAATAAGACCAATTTTTATGACGTGGCACCTGTCTGTCTAGAACAGACACGTGGCAAGACAATTTGTAGTTTATAGCCAGCATGTTTAATCACAAGGATGCGACCGTGGTTGTTAAAAATAGAAAACGCAGTTCTGTTTTCCCAGAACTTTCTAGGAAAGGCGTATTCTGTATTCTCTGGGAGTGAGTCACTTAAGTACACATATAAGAAAGCAAGTACAGTGAAAATGTCAGGACTCGTTATTGTTGTACTCAAGAGACTGAAACAATTGTTAGGGCACACTGCCAGAGTTTCAACACTGCCATTGTCTTCAAGAGGTAGAAGCTTATACTGTTACTCTGTAGGTCTGGAGCCATGATCTGGCATAATAAGATGATGTTATAAGCTCAAGATATTACATTAGACGGAGCATATTAATTATCACATGACAGAAGAATTGTAATTTATCAAGAGTTTTAGACTTGCGTTCTTCTTACAACATTAGCTAGAGTTGACCTAGATACTCACTGCGGTCCCTACAAGTACGGATGGATTTTTAAATTATTTTTTTTACTGGCGAAAAAAAGTTTTTATGTAATTTGAATATAGAATGACAGAAATCTTAAAGATGTATCGTGAGTTATAAAAATAAATTTTATGTCTAAGAAGATGCATCTCATGAATTGGTAAATTTAGACGCTCAGAAACATTATTATAACAAAACAAAAATAATAAAATAAAATAGAACAGAGAAAGAATCTTAGAAATTGATTGATAATCTGCACTGTTTCTTGTCTAGATTATTTCTGGAATCTTCCGTTTCTTAAGTGGTTGTTTAACGCAGTAGCCGCTCAAAGAAGGTGTGCGAGCCAGAGGAGGGGGAGAGCCATAGACCTCCTGTTCCTCCCCCTTTAATCGAGGATCTCATTTCATTCTATTTTAATACTCAAAATACTTTTTAAAATTCTTTCTTTTTACTTATTTACGATAATTACATTCTATCTCCCAAACCTCCAGCAGGACGACGGGGGATGGCAGCGGGCAGGGTTAAACCCGGGACCTTATAGATGACAAAACTACAATCCAGAGCTCATACCACACGATCAAGCAGCCATCAATTACTTTTAAGACACTAAGGAATATTATGTTAACTAGATACGTCCTCGGATAACTTTGAAACACTAATAAAAAAACAAAAAATCTTTTAATATATTTACCATTAGCGAGGGCCAACACTACAACGAAGTGCAAATGTATCTCAAACACAAATACACCATTAGCAAGATGTGATTCGTTGCATCATAAGGGGCCGCATCCATTAGCTTACACCGCAGAGAAAACAGAAAACAAAGCCTAGGGTTTTTTTACACCAATGACCAAGGTGGATTGATTGCAGTCAGAGAGCAGCATAAGAGAGAAACAAGCAAAGTGAAAAAATCATTTTTAAACAAAAATGCTTATCTATGGGAAAGAGCTCCACATATACAGCTATATCTCTCATCAGAGTTCATTTCCCTTATTCGATATCAAACAAAATAATTAATCATCAATAATTAATTGATTAATTAATTGGTTAATTTTTTAAATGTTTTATGTTTTGTTATGGATGTGGGAGAAATAACGTGCACAATTATCTAAGGGGGCATTACCCTACATATAAGCAGTATCCGTAAATACTGAAGGATTAATTGCTCATGTTAGTAAACAAAAAAAAAATATTATTTACCAGTAATTAATCAACTAATTAACTTTTTTTCTCTTGTGTGGCCTACGCCAATTGTGCGAAGTTTCAACTTGATCCGAGAATGGGTGTGGGAGAAATAACGTGTACAAACTTTTTACCAGACAGATGGACAGACAGAGGAAGTTGATATAATCTTTGTAAAGAAAAAAAACAACCTCCCTCGGCAGAATTCAGAAGACATGATCAGAAGATGAGGAGGAAACGAAAGAATGCTATCCTCGCGGCCAGTTAGCATTCCCGATGTTTTCAGGTGTAAATAGCCTGAAGCAAAAGTTTCAGGTGAGAGACAATGACGTCATTGACCAAGGTCACAAGTCTTGTTCAGAAAGGTGAACAGAGAAAAAGGAATACAACAAAGTATAATGAAGTCTCTTATCTTACAAGTCACAGACGTTTCTTTACAAGAGAAGATCATTTCGCCCTGCGAATCTGTTAGTCGTGTGCCTGTTCACTAGAGACTTGAACTGTAATGGTCATTGCTTTTTCCTGGCTGATTTAGGCCACCCGTTTCTTTAAGTTACATTAGAAGGATTTTAATGTATAACAAAGTAAAACAAAATATGAGGACAAATAGGTATAATTAAGAAAATCAAAAATCTTTTACTCAGAAAGTTTAAATTAAGAGAAGGGAAGTAATTGGAACTAGTTACGCGAAGCATACTAAATTATAGCTATAAAAATATACAATGCTAAGTTGCAATGGTCAGTTAAAATGATATGGTTAGTACCAATGATAAATTGCAATGATTAGTTGCAATGATATGATTGGTTGTAATGATATGATTAGTTCCATTGATAAAAATTGCAATGATTAGTTGCAATGATATGATTAGTCGCAATGATATGATTAGTTGCAATGATAAGTTGTAATGATATAATTACAATGATGTCGTATACACAGTTAGTCATTTAAACATTCCCAAACTTAAAGGTATATAATATCCTTTTTTGTAATCTTCCCCCTTTTCTTTTGCAATCATACTTATACTCTCTCTCTCTCTTCCTCTTCCCTTCTCTCTCTCTCTCTCTCTCTCCCTGTCTCAATTTATCTCTCTCTTCACCTCTCCCTCCTCTCTCTCTTCACCTCTCCCTCCTCTCTCTCTTCACCTCTCCCTCCTCTCTCTCTTCACCTCTCCCTCCTCTCTCTCTTCACCTCTCCCTCCTCTCTCTCTTCACCTCTCCCTCCTCTCTCTCTTCACCTCTCCCTCCTCTCTCTCTTCACCTCTCCCTCCTCTCTCTCTTCACCTCTCCATTCCTCTCTCTCTCCTTTCCCTCCTCTCTCTCTTCCTCTTTCGCTCTCCCTCCCCCCCCTCTCTCTCTGAATCACTCCAATTTCCAGTTTTTCTCTTCTTTTTCCTCGCCCACATTAGAATCAGGTTTTCCTTAGCGTCACGTCTCCGCCTCGTACCCAGCATTCACCTGACCGCTGTAGTCTCTTCGGCTAAATGTCATGACGTCATAGGTTTTACACAAAGCAGCTGATTCCTGTATGTGCTGCAGACATTATGACCCCTGACCTTACATATCTATACGATATCATTAGTGGCACCTTGACTTTTAAGCCTTGCGTCATAACAATGGAGATCTAGGTTTGTGTTACTTCCTTTGATTTTACACCAGAGTTTCTCAAGCTGTTCATTTTGGTCTCCATAGTACCCGCGACCCAGGGGCGGACTGGCTATATGGGCATTCGGGCAAATGCCCGGTGGGCCGGTTCCCAAATGGACCGGTAGAGCCATTGAAAGGGCTTCATGGATGCCTTTATATATTACATTGTTAAAGCTTTTATAATCTTATAAAAGGGGTCCTCTGAACGTCATGTGTAAGAAGAATATCCCCTAACAATTTGTTCAAAATAATGTAATATTCTACATCCATAGACAGAGCTACTACAACTACTAGTAGGAGTCATCCTTTTAGGACCTACACACTTAGCGATTAAAAAGCAACATAAGGCCTATATTTCTTATAAAAATATAGAGCTCAATTTATGCATATTTATCGATACTCAAACTTAACATAATGATTTTGAGGACAGGTAGGCTAACAATAGGATGACCATCATATGATATGTAATTTATAGGCCAGATTAGATTGAAATGCCCGGAAAGATTGCAGCCACGTGGCTTTTAAACATTAATAACTTACTTTACCTGAACAAAGTTACCTTATTACTTCAGATGAACAATTTTACCTTATTACTTCAGCTGAATAATTTTATCTTATTACTTCAGCTGAACAAATTTACCTTATTACTTCAGCTGCACACAATTTACTTTGTGACTTTAGGTGAAAAAGTTACTTCATTACTTTGGCTGAACAAAGTTACTTCATTACTTTAACTGAACAAAGTTACTTCAATACTTTGACTAAACAAAGTTACTTCATTACTTCAGCTGAACAAATTTACTTTGTTACTTTGACTGAACGAAGTTACTTCATTACTTTGGCTGAACAAAGTTTTGTTCAGTTGTTGATGAGAACGTCATGTAAATGTGTGTAAATGTGTAAACGTGTGTAAATGTAACATATTCAGTTGCTCTATTTGAGTCACACTTTGGTTCAAGACTAAGAGACCCTCTGTGCCTTCATGTACCACTACATTTCACTCACTAACCTTTCAGGACCAAGACTCCAGATTTTCTTAATTAGCTGAATGGATTTCATCAGAAACATGTGTGTGTGTGTGTGTGAACCAGGCGTTAGAGTGTGTGTTATTGATAACACGCAATACAAATGCATTGTGAATAAAGTATAGGATGGTCTTTGCTGAGCGCTCACTTCATAATAACCAGTCCCTTTTTTTCCCTCGCTTTCCGCCTATCCCCCCCCCCCACTTCTCTCTTTATGAACCCAACGGACGAGTGGTCTGCTGACGAGACTATAGAGAGAGGCCCTGATGGTGGGCAAAGAAGGCTCTGATGGTGGGCAAGGAAGTCAATTGGAGCCTGATGCAGAAGACGAGGGAGCTTTGCACGTAGAGTGTTACCAACCTGCCCCACAAGCATGTCCTCCAGACACGGCTGAGGATGATGAAGTGTCTCACTATTTTCCCTCCTGTGGACCTCAAACCCGTCCCCTAAGTCCTTCTCCACAAAGCCCTACGAAAAGAACGTGTTACATGTATTGGCAGTGATTTATGGAACATTAAAGTGTTTAGTTATTTTGGAGCCCTGAGTTGTCGAGTTCTTGGGGTTGGTGGTGTCGTGTGGTGCAGTTTGCAGATAGCCTGCTTAGGGAGATTCGTTACAGTCTATTTAGCATATCACTTTTGAGATGACAAATCAAGAGAAATGAATAAACAAATGGCTTATGGAAGAACTGTACATTACATGAAAAGAAGAGGGCAAAGGATACAATTCAATGTCTATGTTTCCATTTATCTGTTCTACAAAATGGTCTATCTCTAAATCTATTTCCTCGCCTAATAATTGTTCTCATTGGTTAAATTATTCTCTTAAACAGAAGACAAAGAACGTAGAATGAATTCATTTGATGAATCAATAAAAAACGCACTTGATGATCATCTTAAACAGAATGACCATTTCAAATTCTTTTTTTAACTGGAACGATTTTTGATGTTTCAATCTAGTTATCTTTAAAAATAATGTATACAAAAAACTGTTTGTTTTTATTCTATTGTAAAAAAAAAATCATTGAAATTCAATACAATGAGTGTGTTTAATTTTGGAACAGCAACAACAAGAACAAAATAACATTAATCTTTGAATCTCATCCTTGTCGTGGCCACACATAATCATCTTGCCCTTTTAGTGTTAATTTTTTTGTATTAGTATAATTTAGATTAATATTTTTGAAGTCGATACACAAAGTGTAAAGCCGCTCCCTATAAACATTCTTTGAAAGCCGGCCTCGTCCATCTTCCTATCTGATGATGTTGATTTAAATTTGTCTTTCCAGTTAGTCTAAGTACCGATACACAAACATATATAAGGCAACTATAAAACAAAAATAAACATTGGTACAAATAACATAAACGTATAGATAACATAATACAGTTTACATTGAAGGTTTAGTACGAGGTGTGTGTGTGTTAACTAAGTGTTGAATATCATAGCCCTCTCTCCCTGCCAACAACACCTAGCCAATCACTCACCTGTCTGAAATCGAAGTACAAATGAAGTGATCGTTTCCAGGAAAGATCAATTTCAACTTTAGACATCCTTTCTGAAAAACTCAAAAAAGGAAACACCAGTGTCCACAGGCGACCTTCACTTTTCTGTGATGGTCAGCCAAGAAGGACAGTTGCTATGACCGTTACCCTGCTGTGGGTGTGGCCCGTTGATATGTACGTGTAAATTGATATCCGTTGCCAGAGGAAGAAGTATGTGAAGAAGAAGAAGCTGAATTGTCCAGTACAGCAGGTGATCAATGTATGATTGGTGATCGTATTAGATCAAATACAATCTTTAGCGTGACAATACAAAAATATTGCGACTATAATAAAGACTTAGTATGTAATCACTCTAAGATCGCAGAAAACAATAAATTTGTTGGGCTTGGATAGCAGTGCCAGTGGATGCTGGAACCTCGCTCGGCGAAACACGTTGACGTAATGGGAACTCCGGGGAAAGGGCGGCCACTTTTCTTCTGGCATTGTGAGCTCTGCTGCACGCGGCATGTTTGGTGGCGCTGCAGAGAGTTGGCGAGAGTCGCCAGTGCAGAGGTGACGAGAGTAATGGGGGTATTGTTGTCTAACGAGAGAGGAGATTCTGAATGGAGTTAACGCTTTGAGTGGAGGCATGCCGATTTGTAACTTCAACATACTCTCTGTATACCTGGCTCAGGTAATGAGGAATGGGGGGGGGGGGGGAACACGAGGTCAAAGGTTGGTTGAGTAATAAGGTGAAAGGAGGGAAAAACTCAGGTAAGAAATACCAGGAAAAGGTTGAGGTAGAATTGAAGATTAAAAAAAAAAAAAAGAAATCGGGGATATAAAAAAAAGAGAAGAGAGGGGGGTAAGGTGGGGCAAAAGTGTTCGATATTCTTGTCAAGGTGAAACAAAGGTCATCTGACCTCCATTGTTCTAAGACGTGACTACGTTCGTCTGCGTGTCAGTTGTATTCGATCTTCTAATTTTTAAATTTATTTTCATATTTTTTTTCAATGAAGGGAGGGGTAGATAGAGAAAAGAATGTGCGAAGTTGAAAAAACATTCTCTGATATCTGCATTTCTTTAGATGCGAATATCTGTAAAACTGAAGATGTGCATTCTATGTGTAGGCCTATGTCACAAAACTGAAGATGTGCATTCTATGTGCAGGCCTATGTCGTAAAACTGAAGATATGCAATCTATGCGTAGGCTTATGTCGTAAAACTGAAGATGTGCATTCTATGTGTAGGCCTATGTCGTAAAACTGAAGATATGCAGTGTATGCGTAGACATATGTCGTAAAACTGAAGATGTGCAGTCTATGTGTAGGCCTATGTCGTAAAACTAAAAATGGGAAGTTACCTTACTGTCTTTTTTCCAAATATTCTAAATAAAAACAAAATAAATTAGTTACGACTAATTGGCTGAGTGGTAAAGCGCTTGACTTCCGAACTGGGATTTTTAATTTCTGGATCTTCGGGCGCCTCTTGAGTCCACCCAGCTCTGACATTAGTTGGGGAAAGGGAATGGCGGCTGGTCGTTGTGCTGGCCACATGACACCCTCGTTAAGCGTAGGCCACAGAATCAGATGACCTTTACATCATCTGCCCTATAGACCACAAGGTCTGAAATGGGAACTTTACTTTTATTTTTTTACTTACTTACTAATTTATTATATACTAGTCGACCCACAGCGTGGCATACGCCGTTATTTTGCAGGGCCGGCTTTATACCAATGCAACCTATGCGACCGCATTGGGCCCCGCACTTTCAAAGGACCCGCGCTAATTCTAGGAGTAAATTATTAAATTAAACTATTTTATAATTTATAACAGAATTCCCGCAGCCTTCTGTCAATTTACCAGGAGCTCCTGTAACTGTCCTGAAATTGCAAAATATACGAAAATCTCCAAAAATTATTAAAATCTTTTGAAAACTCAAAAAAAAAAAAAAATCCTAAAATATATAGACAAAAAAATTGTCATTTTTGGGTGTCATTCAAAATGGAAAACTCCAATCCTATGCACGATAAGTCCGTGATAAATAAAAACGGCATTATGCAATACCCGTAATTGTGGAATCTGGTGAAAGAAGCGTGTTGCGCCTCAAACTAATGAAGAATTACTTGAGGTCAACAATTCTCAAAGATAGATTGAAACATTTGGTAATTCTTGCTATGGAGGAAACATAATTATTTTGATATATACTGTATGACTTTGCTACACGCAAGGCTCGTAAAGTAATTCTGTACGTAGTGAAGAATGAATACAACGCATAGACGAATTTATTTTCTAATACAAACTCTTAAATTTCAATTATTATCCGCTTCCCTACCCAAACTTGATCATCAAAATCCGTTTCGCATAGGGCCCCACGATGGTTAAGTCCAGCCCTGCTATTTAGAGACGGGTGAATATACATAGCAGGTAGCTTGTTCTATTTCCAAGACTTCTAGGTCACAATGGTTAAGTCCGGCGCTGGTATTTAGTGTTTGTAAAATGTTTGTTTGTAAAATGTTTGGATGTTCCTTCAGAGTTGAAGATAGTTTACTTTTTAGTCCAAACCTCCCGCAGGACGAATGGGGATATGAGAGGGCAGGGTTTGACAGTCCATTTGCAGCCATCCGTAGCGACGTGTGAATTCCCACTTGTTCTCCCCCCTCTTGTTTTTTCGTGGGGTTACTATCCAAGAGAGTGATCTTTCCTTTACTTCTTGCTCGTGCAAACTGTTGAGCGAAGAAGAGAATTATATATATAGATTTATTGATTTTTTTTATTGATTCATGTGTCGTCATCAATTATTAGCATGTCTGCGAAATTTGATGACGATTGGATTAGTAGAAGTGGTCGAAAAATCGATTCCAAAAATCTAAACAACGCCAACATCCAAGAAAGATGACAGAGCGAGTTTATAAAAGCGATGTAAGAGCCTAAAAAGTCTACTTCAGGCTTTTTGTTCAATCTGAGGATGCTTGGTGGTTATGAAGTTAACTCAGACTATGTGGCTAAGTGGTCAATCACTTGTTGAACTCACAAATGAAAGGCAGGTTCAAGTGGTTATTTCCTAGGACTGGTCTACTGCTGAAAGCTGCTCATACGTGTCTTTAAGACTGTTAAAGCCACAACAGGGCTTGCATTACTCAATCTAGAAAGATGTAAAGGTTAGTGCTGATAACACGAGTTCTCTGTGACTTGCAGAGATCTCTGGAATCATGATAATACATAGTTCAGTACTTGAGCCAGGAACAGCTAAACATTTAAAAGTTCGAGGGATTGATGTCTTCATTTTTATAATTATTTCCCCTGCATACTAAAGCTAAATGAAGCATCGAAATGCCTGTTCACGGTGTGAAATGTAAAGGCAAAAACAAAATGTCACTATTTCAACCAGCTAACATCTTATAACATAGTTATACCGAGGTTTTTGGTCCCATGACATAATCCGTCTGCCTGTAGCACAATCCTCCACCAGCCTCTTTTACACTTCACGGCGCCCGTTAACTATTTGGCTCCAGCTCTAAACTTAATATATTCTACTATAAAGACTGCTAGCTCTGGAAAGGAAACTTTAGCTCTTGCGCTACTCGTTGGATGTGTGAATAGACAGCTAAGAATAGTATAAAACGCATCAGCTTTTGATTTCACGGTCACCTTTGGTCTGGTGAAGGCTTAAGGGTTGATATTGAATGTCTGGCCCACAAAACAAATATCGTAACTACATTTTTGAATTTAAACAAAAATACCGATCTATAAGAACATGGACGCTGACTTCTGAGCCGGCGATACTTCGATGGTGGGACGTATCTGGTCCAGATAACAAATAGCCTGAGTATATTTTTGAATCTAATAATAAGGAATGCTACGTGAAATTATGGCTATTTACGTGAAACCATAGCTATTTACGTGAAATCATAGCTATTTACGTGAAACCATGGCTATTTACGTGAAACCATAGTTATATACGTGAAACCATGGCTATTTGGGTGAAACCATAGCTATTTGGGTGGTGTGAAAGGCTCTAGGGCAAATAAAATAGCAGTATCTTTTAAAGCCACAAATCATGGTACTTATACTTAGTGATAGCTATTTTATAGGCTCCCTAATCAAGCATAATGGAACTGTGGCTGGTCGACATTACTCCTAACCCTCCTCGCCCCATCTCACAGCACTGACTGAGATCTGCTGATACTATTCTGGTGACTGATACAAGACTGGTGTCTGATACTCTTTGCGCGTACAGCAGGGTTTTTTTTTGTTTGTTTTATCAGTTTCAATTCCGTCTCCCATCATTAAACAGGAATGCGATGGTCGATACGTCGCCACGGTAACGCAAACATCCGGACGACACATCAGCACGTGACTCGAGCTCTACCTGCCATTTAGCTCAGAAATATAGCAGGACTGGTTCACGAGATCGACGAGTCCTCCTCTTCAATTTCTGTCTACGCATGCAAATTTTATTGGAAAAAGAATAGTTCCGACATCGATGTGATTGATTTGTTTACGAGTCGATAAGAGAGGAATGTGGTGGCTGACTGGCCAATCGATCATGTATTAACTGTCTAATAGAAGGGTCTGTTGACAGGAAAACAAAAGAGCAACTTTTGACTAAATCTACCTTTGTATTGAATTGTTTTTAAGGCAGGAGACCAATAATGATACCTCTGAAAGATGTGTACAATACTTTTAGAAAGAATAATTCTTTTAGAAAGAAGTATTCGATACTTAAAGAAAGAACTACATCTAGATATATTGAAATCCTTCTAGAAAAACATATTGGATCGTATCAAAAAGAATTGTACGATACTTTAGAAATCATTTTGGAAAGACGTATTCGATCCTCTTAGCATATACTAGATCTAGATATATAAGGTTAATATCAATCTAGAGAGAGACAAAGAAGTGAACGATACTTCTATTAAGAATTATTCAATCATTCTAGACCATTGTAGAGATATATTCGATCCTTCTAGACCATTGTAGAGATATATTCGATCCTTATTGGAAGAATTAAATCTAGCTATATGATCCTTAGAGAGAGACAGAGAGAAAGAGGGAGAGAGACAGACAGACAGAGAGAGACAGACATAGAGAGAGATAGAGACAGAGAGAGAGACAGAAAAAAAGAAAGAGACAGAGAGATTCGATACTATTTAAGAAAATAACTGCTAGAAAGATATAATGAAATAGCTCTAGAATCAAACTAGGTATATAAAGGATTCTTCTAGCAAAAATCTAGGTATATATTTATCTCTTCTAGAAAAAAAAGCTAGCTATGTACATGATGAAAGAACTAGATATGTATATATGATTTTGAATTAGAAAGAACTAGACAACTATATATGTATATGATTCTTTAAGAAAGAAATGTATTTTATCTTTTTGACATAATATCCTCCAGGTCTGTAAGGTTGTCACTATCATTAATTAGTGGATGTCAGATGTCAAGATCTATGAAGATGCAATGATAGATGTCACGTTGAAGATTATCTTAGTCTACAACACACTAACAATGATCGTGATTGCCGAGGATCTTGAAATCTTCTTTTAATAAGATGATCGTATAGAAGTAGCTAGATCTAGTTGATAATACGATCATTCAAAATGTTGCCAGTTGATCATCTAGAAGTTGTTAATCGTTAAGTCGATCTAAGTATATTACTGTATTCAATGAAGAAACTTCTCTTCGTCTAAAACAATTACTTTAATTCAGAACTTGAAAAAGCTATTCATAAATAATTACAATGGTTAAACGTACTTGAATAAAATGATAGATCTACACAATAATATAATTGAGTTCTAATACAAGACATTAGTAGATGTTTCCACTTCCAAGTTCCATACAATCACTGACTAATAAACCAGAACCTTCCCGGGCTCAAGCGATGTCACGTGTCCAACGTCGCTCATTGCAACCAATAAATGCAGCCCAAGTTACACTAATTAACATATCTCCGCGTGAGAAATTACCCGAAGTTGCTGACGAGCTAAATATAGATACTGTGTACGTGACAAAGGTATAACAATGTCTAATCCGAACCCCTAACCAAGGTCCTATTACACGACTACAGTACTCTTTGAGATTTATTTGTCATTAATTTTATATTGAGACTGACTTAACAAGCTGGATGTAGTAGGACTGAGCTGGTACATTATCATTGGGAGAAACACAAAATATGAGTATTACATCATTCAAAACCTGCTACATAATTGATTTCTAAAACAAAGATACTATGATGGTTCCAAGAAATTACGAATGAAGACACAGACACGATGACAGTTCGGGAGGATGTGGTTTGTTGGAGGGGGAAGAAGTAGTTCTCATTTTTGTGTCCATTTACTCACAAGTAGACTTTATTTTCAAATGCTTTCACATATACATACCTAACTATACGTACCTAACTATACATACCTAACTATACGTACCTAACTATACGTACCTAACTATACGTACCTAACTGTACATACCTAACTGTACTTACCTAACTATACGTACCTAACTGTACGTACCTAACTGTACGTACCTAACTGTACGTACCTAACTATACGTACCTAACTATACGTACCTAACTATACGTACCTAACTATACGTACCTAACTATACGTACCTAACTATACGTACCTAACTGTACATACCTAACTGTACGTACCTTACTATACGTACCTAACTGTACGCACCTAACTGTACATACCTAACTCTACGTACCTAACTGTACGTACCTAACTATACGTACTTAACTATACATACCTAACTGTACATACCTAACTGTACATACTGTTATAAACCTGGTGGTGGCACAGATGGGGTAGTGATGTGAGTGTAGTCACCCGACGCAAATCGCCCCAGGCCAGCGCTAGACGAGCGGTCAACCGTGACGATTTACGACTGTCAGCCGAGTTGAGTGTAACAGGACGGTTCGGGAAGGATCGCCGTCGTGAACAGAGCTCAGGAGCGTCACGAGGAATGTAGTCATGTGACGAAGCTAGAAACGTCGAGCGTTGTTCCGTCCGCTTCTAGAAGGCCATTAGAAACCCTATATAAGAGCGGAGGTATCGCAGTCAAGACGGTTGAGAAAAGGGGCTCAATACAGCGTGGTTCACGACAGGGGTTCAGAACACGGTCGACTACAGAACAGTTCAACAGTGTGGTTCTGTGCGGAGCATTACGACGATTCAGTGCGGAGTACTGTCAAGTACAGTTGAGACGACGACTGGCGTCTTGATCTTGGTCTGTGATCGAGTCCGACACAACGAGCCTAGTGTGTGAAGTCTGTCCTGAACTGTTGAACCCAGTGCAAGCCCGGAACGAGACGTAGAGGCCAGTGCAAGAGTTGATACGGCGGAACGGTGTTATCAGAGAGATATTTGTACAGTGTACGTGTAGCCAACTGTACAGTATAGGCTGTTATTTATTTAACTATTAAAGTGTTACGTTACTTTGGAGCCCTGAGTTGTCAAGTTCTTTAAGTTGATGGTGTATGGTGCAGTTTGCAGAGAGCCTGGATAGTGAGATTCGTAACAATACCTAACTGTACATACCTAACTATACATACCTAACTATACTTACCTAACTATACGTACCGAACTATTTAATTTGTTATAGAAGTCATTATCGCAATTCTATTGAGTATTTGGGTGCACCGAGTCCCGCCACTCACATGTTTAGATGCTCTGTACTGAGACTGTACTTAGACCTTGGGCGTAGCAGAACCCCCCTCCCCCGAAATTAAATTTCGGATCGGAATTTAGTGACTGATTTTTAGCTTTGATTTTTTTTTTTTTTAGGTGAGATTTTAATACTAAACCATCACTTGCCCCAGCACAACCAAGGCCTACCAGGGGGTTCGAGTTTAAAACCCCCTACCAGGGGTTTTTGCAGTTAAATCACACTCTTCTATAAAACAAAACCAAAAAAAATGCAAACAACAATCCCCAAATTCCAAGAGCACAGTTAAGGAAGATTTTGATTTTAAAACCCCCTCCAAAATTTACGATAAACCCCCTCCAAAATTTAGAATAAACCCCCTCTTCAATATAAAAAAAAGCAAATTACACACTCAAAATTCTATGAGCGTAGCCAAAGGGGTTTTGAGTTTACCCCCCTCCCCCCTCTTCAGTAGGGTTTGAAGCTAAAAAATTCCTCTTCAATGTAAAAAAAAACAAATAACGCACTCAAAATGTTATGAACGTAGCTAAATGGGTTTTGACTCAGTTTTGAGTTTAAACCCCCTTTCAGCGAGGTTTGAAGGTAAAAATACCTCTTTAATAATACACTGTTAAGGAAGATTTTGATTTTAAAACCACTTCCAAAATTTACGATAAACCCCCTCTTTGATATAAAAAAAAGCAAATTATACACTCTAAATGTTATGTGTGTAGCCAAAGGGGTTTTGAGTTTAAACCCCCCCCCCTCCCCGCCAGCGGGATTAGACGCTAAAAATATATCTTCAGTGTAAGAAAATAAGCAATTACGCACTCAAAATGCGATGAGCGTTGCCAAAAAGGGTTTTGAGTTTAAACCCCCTTCAGAGGGGTTTGATGCTAAAGAAATATCTCTTCAATATAAAAAAAGCAAATTACACACTTAATTATTTGAGCGTAGCCAATTCAATTGGGGGTTTTGAGTTTAAACCACTCTCCTACAGATGGCTTTTTTAAAAGTTTAAAACCCCTCCAGATGGTTTTGAGTTTAAGATCCCACTACAGAGATTTTGAAGTGGAAAACCTCTACCTTCAATATTATTCTAAAGCAAACTAGTTACTAAATTCTATTACAGTAGCTAAATGGGGTTTTGAATTTTAAAAAAAAAAAGATGTTTTAGTTTAAAACCCCCAACAGATGATTTTGACGATAAAACTTCCCTTTTCGATATAAAATCTAAAGCAAACTACAGTCACTTAATTCCGAGAGCGTATTCAAGAAAGGTTACACATTTCTACCAGTGGCGGGGCTCCATAAAGTGCAGTGAATAGTCATCTGCCGAAATTGAAAAACATTAAATGTGGCTCAACAAAGATGGCTAAGACAGATTTTAGGAGTGAGTTATAGAGATCGGGTCAAAATCAAGGAAATCCTATGCCGAACTGCGAGTCGACCCCCTAGTAAGATTGTGACAGAGCGTCGCATGAGGTTTGCGGGACATGTTCGTCGACAAAATGAATTACGCATAAGAAGAGTTGCGATGACATCCTGGTACATTTTGACGCCACTCATTCATGGAGGTCCTCAGAGCAGGTGGGAAGAGACTTCAGACATTACCAGTGACAGATTTTAGTGGAAACAGCTTGACAGCAAATGCGCCGAACGGCGCGGGAGGGTCTAAGTCAGTAAGAATAGCACATTAGGTTTTTGAAATAAAACTTTTTAATAGCAGGAAAATGCACTGTAGATACCTCAGAAATTGCATTTTGTTGGCTTTCAATACCAGAAATAGTGCTTGGCGGTGGGACTCCGCCCCTTGCTGGGGAGCTACTAGCGCTCCCCCAGACCCCCTTGCTAGTAATGGCGGGGAATCTAATTTTTTCCACTAACACCAGGAAGAACCTATTCTAGGGCACAATAAACGTCTTCCGAAAGAATGAAGGGTCAGAATGTAATAAAGATTATGTACACACATGACTGAGGCTGTACCGAGACTGTACTGAAACTGTACTGATGTACTGAGACTGTACTGAGACATATTGACATATTGACAGTGATATAGGCATAGCCTTCAGTGAAGTCCAGTAGGGCGTCAGCGCCGTAGGCGCCAATATCCCGTTGATGGTTAGAAAGGCTTTTATCCAGCCACCAGGTCTGGACATGGGGCTCTTCACCCTTGTCCTGTCTGAGGGCACCCAACGGTAGGCGGCCATATCGGTTGACTGGGCAAAACCGGGCCGTGCCGTGTACACAGCGCACCGTCCCCGGTCCTGGGTCCACTCGCTATAAGTGGCCGAGAACAGTGCTGTCTGCGGGGAGCTTGTCTCATATTCCTATACTCTAACCGCCACTATTCCGTGCAGGGACCGCCACTCCAGCTAACGGGACACTGATGACGACCCCATGTGGAACGGCGTGGCGGACTTTTTGGACTGGGTTCCGGGCGTTCTTTCCATCCCATCCCCGAGTGAGAGAAAAAAACAAAAGCTCACCCAGGGAAGCCCGGCCGGGCCTGGTTCGCTACTCGTACTTAGCCTATCTAGTCTCCACCCACTAGACGTTTTCACCGGAGGGCCACGCTGAGGCGACGGGTAGCTGGAATTCCTCCGGATAGGCATAGCCAGATTTTTATAACAACAAAATCTGATTCTCCAACTTAAAAAAAGAGCATTTACACAGATAGTGTTCTAACTAGTTTATATATATATATATATTAGGGGTGCACTGGATAGTCCCTCCGGCTCCGGCTTCTGCCGAATATTCAACACTTTTTCACTATCCGGCACAATCCGGCTCCGGTCGGATATCACTACCGGATAGTAAACCGGATAGTAAAAGCTACACCTGTATTTCTATTAATATTGTCATGCGCTTCCGCGCTAAGTCTTTTCCAGATACGCCAAACGGAGGTAACGCTTAAATATCGAAACAACACAGGCGAAAGGCAAACAATATAAAGGTAATCGATGCTGATAAATGTCCAACAAGAAGTTTAAACTAAATCTCCATGTTAATAAAAATAAACCAATACTCATAAAGTGGACATGAATCAATAATGTCAGTTCTGAAATACATTAACGTTTTTTTTTCAAATAAAAGGATTTGTTTTTAAAACTATAAACTATGACTATGCACCAAATATTTTTAGTACAAAGACAAGGCGTGTTAATCTAAATGGAAATATAGCAATGCATTATAAATTCGCATTACATACGTAGCAGCGATGTCTGGCACATTTTAAAAGCTTGTCTTGACCATTGAGTGGTCTAGTAAACATGGAACTTAACTACGTCAGGCTGGTAATCTGTCTAAATGTGCAAGTATATCTCCAGAGGTAGAGAGGAGCAACCCCCACCTCCTTTTGTTTGTTTAGTCCATAACATTGAGTTCACAGATAGACAGCTGACCACATTAAGCCAGATGTCAACGTGTTGACACTGTCTAGAGATCACATCTTCTGAGAGAACTAAGTTTTGTTTACTTGGAGAAGAATTTTTTATTAGAGGCGGGACTACAAGCCAAATCTTTATAAGGTTAATCTGGTATGAGATAGGTTGTCAATCAAGGGTCTGGAAACAAGCCACACCTTTTATACTATTGGCCGGGACAATAAGTTTGTTTACTTTAAGTCTCAATTAGAAAGGCTGGACTACAAGCCAAACAGACACTGACCAGGGGTATCTTTAAAGGGAGGGCTCAACACCCCCAACTTCTTATTTGTTTAATCCATGTCAATGTATTGATAGACATTGACCATTCTTAAGCCAAAATGGATTAACGCAGATTGTTGAGAAATATTGACACTGTCTAGAGGTGACTAGATGATGAGACTAAGTTTGTTTACTTGTAGAGAAATGTCATTTAGGGCGCTAAACACACGTTCGTTGCACAATAAAATAAAACAAATATGTGCATGTGTGCGTCTATGTATTTTTCCCCTTGTATTAAAACTTTTAGAAAGAAAACTAATTTCATTGTTTAATTCTATTGACTTAATATATAAAGGAAAACCTTACAGTAAAATTTAACATCGCAGAAAATAAATTGATCTAAAGCATCACAATTAGATCTAGCAAACAAAGAAAAAATATGCTGGAATGTTAAGAAACACTTGACCTCGGTAACTATGGTACAGAGATAATTATTATATAATTTATCTATATGCTTGACTGATCATGCCAATGTGTTATCTTTTTTTGCCTGCACACTAAACACTATTGCGTATGCCCAAGGAAAAAAAACGCGTGAAGGTCAACACCATCAACTATACACACTACACTAGGACTACATGTGTTGGCTCACTAAGTCTATCTGACCAGGTTGTTACGATCAGTCGAACATAAAGTCTTTTTATGTTTTTGTTTGGTAGGGAGGGTGTGGGTGAGTTATTTTTTTCATCTATAGTTGGTTTTCCTAAATCTCTTAGATCTATATAACAGTAGATCTAAACATAGATATCAATAATAGGCCTACAGACTACAATTAAATCTATGCTTCGCAACATTTAAATCTCAGGCTATGAGTAGGTATAATAGATGTTCCTGCTGTTAATAAAATATCGTTTGCAGCAAATGGATTAATAAATATATGACCTACTACTCTTCAGATTCCAACGATTAACTAACAGCTATCAGTATTAAGCCCTTGAAGCCAGAACCAGAAGCAGTCTTTGGACTTAAAATTACGTCTGATGACCAGTTGTTGGTCAGAAATTATTGAACACATACATCCAACCACCATACAAGACAGATGAGAGATTTACATTAGTAACTAGTTAAATATTTACTAACATATTTTACATTGACCCTCCAACACACAGCCTTTATAGTTGGTGGCCTCGTACATACACACAGACACGCTCATGCTTCACAGATTAATTTATGTTTATAAATACTGTTAACCTTTAATAAATCAATCAGTAAAAGAGTTTTTTAAACAATAAGGTATATAAAAGGAAAACAAAATATTACCAACAAATATAGGTATGTTATTTAACACTTTCGTAAAATGCTCAGCAATACAAGCTATTTACAAGACACTTAGATATCCGGCTCCGGCCCCGGCCGAATATCAAATTTTACTATCCGGTCATATCCGCCTCCGGCCGGATATCAAAAAGTACTATCCAGTTCACCCCTAATATATATACTTAAAAACCTATTAAGCACTTTTTTTTTCAAAAACAAATTATAATAGTGTGTATGGTCGTATATATAGATATAGTTTATAGCCATAGGTCACTAAGTCTGGGTCAAAAGTTTATATGTTTACTACGTGTAAAGTTACTTTTTATTGAAGTAGGAACAATGATTCTAGAAATATATTAGGTGAAGAAAAAATTGAAAGGATCAATTTTTTTTATGGCTTTTAGAATGATTGGATGTTATTCAGGATTTAATTAGTTTAAAAAATTAATAACTTGCAGAGCTAAAAGTTTTATGCATATTTTTCACTTAGTCATAAATACATGATTGGTTTTAATTTTTAATGACTGATTCTCCATTAATATATTTTTTTTAAATGCATACTGCATGCTATCTTTAAAAAAAACTATATACAAATCTTTAAAAATAGGTATAGCATTTAGATGTAAATAAATGTTGGCAATGATACAATTGTATAGGCCCAGGGACTCACTATTGTTTTTTTTTTACACTGACTCACTCACAGACTTAACTTCTATTACCCATTATATAGGCTACCTAGGTAATAAATGACACTCTCAAAACTGTATTGACTCTTCATTAATCGCTTAGTTAACTCATATTATTAGTATACAATGTAAAAAGAAATTGTCAAATGTGATGAAAAGAGAAATATATTATCCAAGCTGGCAGCATCATTCAAACATCGTAAATGTCGTAAAATAAGTTTATACCGGAAGTACCACATCTCACATTTTAGAGATGAACGTAACTAATGCTTAGTTACCCTTAGCGTTGGCAGTCCTGTATATATATAGTCTATGGTCTTAGGTAATGTAATCATGTGATACTTAGTTCTGAAATGTAGTCGCGTGATATTTTGTTCTATGAAATCACGGGATATTTCGGTCTATGAAATCACGCGGTATTTAGTTTTAATAATGAACTCACGTGATATTTAGTTTTTAATGAAACCACGTGATATTAGATTGCGCTATCAAATGACACGATATTTAGTTTACCAATGAAATCACGTAATTTTTAGTTTATTATAAATTTCAAGTAAAATTTGTTCTGTAAGGCAATCACGTGATATTTAGTTCTACTATGAAATCACGTGGTAATGTGATCACATAACATTTAGTTTAACTATAGAATTACTTGGTATTTAGTTCTGTAATTAAATGAGCTCAGTCACACTGCATTTCGTGGTAAATAATTTTATGTTTTCAAATCCCAAGGGACAAGGTGGTATGTTAGTAAAGCAGAGATCTCCAGTTTAAATACCAGTTAAAGTATTTCCATTATGGTATTAAATTGTTCCCACATCAAGCCCTTAACGGAATCAAGCCAGCTGGTCATTGTTCTACCAGGATGACACAAGGCACCCTTGACCTCTTAGTCTCACAACTGGCAGACTTCAATTCACGTGCCAGATCGTCTGCTACGTCTCAAACGATGGCGTAGTCTCAGGATCGAATTTAGTCTTGATTAGGCCCTTAGTTATGTGAGATACGGGGCCTCTTGTAATCCTCATAAGTTATCCTTACCGCTTCTCTTTTTTTCAAAATGATAAAACATATGACTGGAACCATTATTCGAGGGACCCCAAAGCAACCTTAAACTTTATTTAGGTAAATCTTGTCATTTTTAAGGCATTGATGTAGGTAAGAAGAAATTATAGAGACTCGTCTGTTTGGGACGAAGCAAGTTATTAGAGGGTCACCTTATACCTTGTGTTTTCTGAAACAGGAAAAGCAACTCCAGGAAACGTTTTGTATCCACTCCAAATAAAGTCTCAGTTCTTAAAGTGACTATAAAGAGAAAAGAGCTGCGTAGTTAAAAGTATCGGTCTAACAATGCAACGTAAACAATGGGTCGATGTGTGTAGATCTTCATTTGTGTGTGGTTGAGTGTCTAAACGTGTTAGTTTGAGTGTGTGAATACGTATGTGTGTGTGTGCGCGCACATTGTCTTGAGCTGCCTTCTCATAACGTCTGCGTTTACATAACCTTTTGGAGTTCAGTCTCCACCCACATCAAGGCACACCAGATGTCATTGCTACTCAATGTAGCGGTCATAGTTGTGCGGGCATTTTGTCTTTTTTTCTTCTCAAAATCTGTTTCCTTCTCTCTATATATGTATACCTCAATATCTCAAACACACGTTTACACACATCTTATAGATATACAGAGAGAGAGAGAGAGAGTTAAATTACTGAATTTTGTTCTGCACATTTCGGATGCTCCTTCAGGTTTGAAGATAATTACATCCTAGCCCAAAGTTCACACAGGTCAGCGGAGGTGACGGCGGGCAGGGTTCGAACCCGGTATAATCGTCACCGTTGAACGACAGGCCAGAGCACAAAGCACACGACCAGTCAGTCAGAGAGAGAGCAAATATGATCCCTTTCATCTGACTTTCTTATGCATGAGCATAAGATGTAGATGTACGGCTCATCTGTTCACGAGGGTAACATGTTGTAGATGTACGGCTCATCTGTTCACGAGGGCGTCATGTTCAACATCTTAAAAATCCCTAAACTAAAATCCGTATAAGCTCTGAGCTTTGAACCCGATATAGATCGGTTATGAAGCAAAATGCTTTATTCTTCGGCCACCTTTAATTATCTTTAGTCGTTGCTCTTTCTATCTCGTTTTATATTTCCCTCTTCCTTTCCTGGTCATCTTAATACATGTGCACATGTTTGTATATGGTAGTACGTGTTTTTATATGTTTGTATATGTTTGTAACCTACAAAGTCTTGGGTCTTTTTCTTTTTCTCTTTCTTTTACCTTCTAATCATTTGTAAACTTTGACTTACATCCCTCCTAGAAACCTCTTTCCACTCTTGCTCTCTCTCTCTCTTCACTCTGTCTTCGTGTCTTCCCTCCCCCACGTATAGGTTTCTCAAGCTACCAGCAGGTATAGATGCCACGTTCGTGTGGAGACATGATCGATGCTAGACCAGAATAGGTGTGTAACATTACGGGTAGATAGTTCCAGGTACTGTGTTCTTGAGGCGAGATCAATACTCCCCAATCAATGGCATCCTAATAGTGGAAACTGGGGTTTTACTTCAAACATCACTTCACATCGCCGGCCTATTCAAATAGAATGATCTCAAACAAGGCATGTTTAAGTCGTGATACGAACTCCGAGGAATTCCCTTTTTTTTTACGCATTCCAATTACAGGACTACACAATTGATCAAGAGTTTTATTTCTAAAGTTTTGATCTCTGCCAAGAGAATCGATTAGCTACAATCTAAATGTTTGATCAAGGAAAGATTTAGCAAAGTTTTTTTTTCCCCAGCTTATTTCATGTTTGGAGCTTTCAACATCAGGTCTTGCATTTGTAAATGATCATTGATCAATACAATTTGTATTAGGTCAAAACACTTTATACATTTTATCTTAGGCCAAGACAATTAGTCTTAATTTCATCCTTTCAACTTTAGCCGAGACCAAAAACCTTCTATTTCTACAAAGCTTCTATTAACTCACTCCGTCTGTCTGTCTGTCCGTCTGTCTGGTACAAATTTCGTACACATTTAATCTCTCACTTGCCATTTTCGGGTCAAATTGATATTCTGCACAATTGTTTACAGGCGATGACAATACACGAATCAATAAAAAAAAATCAAAAAAAAAAAATCACTATCCTGATAAATCAATTAGTAGTAATTAATTAATATAGAAAAGGGAGTTAAGCCTTGCTATATCAAGAGGTATAGCGGTGATAAGCTTTATTTTTTTTTTAAGTATTTTTTTTTATTTTTCTTAGTTCCTCGCTAGTCTATGCATTCTTTGACTTGTGCACAAAAAGGTAAGGGTTAGGTTAAGTTAATGCTAACATTTTGAAACACAAACACATTGACTTGATAAGCTCTCAAAACCTGAAGACCGAAATAGAGAAACTTGAAATAAGAATGAATTGCACAAGGTAGCTCTTTATTTCCACCAAGAGTCTTGTGATCCTATTAGTGGAAAAGGAGCAGTAACTGTTGGGGAGGACGGAGATCAGCAGCTACATTGCCATGGTGCGTGGTGTCAGCATCTACCTCCATCATATGGAACCAGAAGTAATAACTAGAATAGTGGGTGGGGCAGGCTGTGCGTCAAGAGTAGAGTATTTACTAGCAGCGTGTCAAAATATTGGCAGGTCAAATAAATATATCTTATAAATAGGATGTGTGTGTCTAGGTAGACAGTTGTTATTGTGAAACTCCCTGTGCATTGATTATCTCGTTGTTTTTAGGTTTTATAGTCCACACATTAAAGACAGTAGAGGAAATATTTTTTTCCTTAATTGGGCTTGCTATATCCACGTGTTAAAATATCTTTTTTAGCGGCCCCAGTAAGGGAAAAAGCCGCTATTAGGTTTGTGCAAAATGTCCGTCTGTCCCACTCAGATCTTGAAAACTACAGGAGATATCAAAAATAGTATTTCACCATGCGATACGGCTTGAAAAGTTTAGGTGCAACAGCTACTTTTGTTTTTCTAAAAGCAAACCGTTTAATTTATAAAATTAATTATGCAAGCGTTTTTTTTTTAAATAAAAATACAACAATTCTAAAACAATTACGTAAATGTAAGGGAGGTAATGTTACAATATGTTAACAAAGGATGACAATTTTTTGTGTTTTTTTTTTCAGTATCACTAAGTCAGATATGTATATAAAATGTACAAGAAATGTTGTCAACAAATATAAATATTAGTTATAGATTTTTTTTCTGGTCAACTAGAAGTAAAATTAAAAGAAAACATTTCTGTTTGTTTATAAAGGCTAAGAATGCACTTTGAATGTAAATATCACGCACATTTTTTTAAAATGGACTTTATATATGCAGCGACTTTCGTGCAGTAGGGCCCCCATCAGGATAAAAGCCACTATTATTGTCCGTTTTGTTTGTTGGTCGGTCTGTCCATCACGTTTATATATTTAAAAAAAAAAAAAACTAAACGCTATTGAAAATCTGATTTAACCTTCAATGTTCCTTCCAAAACATTGCAATAGTTTTAAGTATCTATAATAGATTGTTTCGGATGTTTTTGTGAAAAACAAATCAAAGCCAACGAATGTTTGTTTGCTATTATAACTTTTATTACATGTAATTTACTTCCTATGAACTAAGAAGAACTAGTTTAATGTAACCAAACGCAATATGTATTGACTGAATCGCTATTTGCTTTATGTGTAATATATTTGTGATATATTTTCGAATCTTAACTAACTCCAGCATGACCTTGACATGCACAAATAAGAACACATCAACAGTTGTAATAGATCCTCTTATTGTTCCCCTGTGTTCCATTTCTTGTTCCCCTGGCCTTATAAACAGAGCCGTGAAATAAGTTCCTACACCAACGTGGGAGAATGTTTACATCTCTAACGGAATAAGTTTACTGTGGTAATAAAGTAAACATTCAAAGGAACTGGTGACTTCCCTTTTGGCTGGTGGAATGGAAATAAAAACGTCTGGAAATAAGTATACGTAAGTGAAGTGAGGGTGGCCTAGAAGGTAGAGCAGACAATACAATAGCTCCAAAATAGAGGTCAAGGTCAATTAATTACTAACTATATTTCGATAGACCTGTTTTGACTAACAAGACGGCGGATTTTAATGGATCTACTCTATTGAATGACCAAAAAGGAAAAGTTCGTTATCGCCGTAGACATCAACATTTTACTCACACTATCAAAGTACGATGAACATTGACAAAGAATAAAACATAAAAACTAAATGTGGAGAGGAAGGAAGTTTCCTAAAAGAACACTATATACCCTGAACAACACACAGAGGCCTTGTTGTTCTATCAGCCGAGGGGATACGTTGACTACTGACTTCACAGACATTTCGAAACTCTAAGCATTTCTAAGAAGAAACTTGTTACTGCCACATTATAATAAATACAATTTCCCACTTCTCAGCAGACACTTTAAAAGAAACTTCGGTGAATTTTGTTTCCCTCTAACAGAACGCAACCCAGGCAGTGCCAGAGAATCAAAATCAGTACTGCTGCAGAGCTGCCACATCACCAGAAAATTCCTCAGTCGACACTGATAAAGGGACTACAATGAATTGTGTTTCTCTTTAACGAAACTCGACTCTGGCAGTGCCAGAGAATGAATACTCGTTTGTTTTTAACATAATAATAATCGTATTTTACTATGTAGCCCAACAACAGACAAAAGCTAGGGTTTCATTGAGACATTGTCAGTAAATAGATGTTCGCTTATAAAAACAAGCGTCAGAAGCAAAAGTTTACACTTTCATCAATGTGCCTGGTCCTAGCCGTGGGCAGTCAGGGCCCTCGCTTCAGTGTGTTTTATATCACATTTCATTAAGGGCGTCTTAAGATAGAAAGATCCACACCTTATTTTCTGCGCCTTATAAAGGTCGGAAAAACGTTAACCGAAGCAATATCTCGTTACAACAATATTGTGTCATTTTGTTATACCTAAACTTGTGGTTTCTTTTTCTGTAGATGTAAAAGGTGCAAAGCTCTAGAACCGACGAAATGCAGTCATCGTGAACTGACAAGGTTGTCTTGACCCCCAGGTTGCAGTAGAAACCCAACGGACACGCCCAGTCGTCCGTGGCCTAATTCCAGACAAAAATAACCCCAGACATCTCATCACTGCTCCGTTTTCTACAAAAGAGGCTAAACAAAAGAATGACTAATTGCTGTGCAACAGACTGCAAACGCTCTGTTCATACCTGTGTGGAAAGAATAGATTAGCGTCCTCGCTGAGATGAAGTCTTCTCTTTTGTCATTTTTAATTGGATACATTCAATAGTTCTCACTGTTGATCCATCTTCATTGTAAAACGTAAACCAATCCTTTTTTTTTTAAGTTTGTTGTTTTTAACTGTTTAATATGTCTCATAAAAGTCATAATAGCAATGGACACAGTTCTGTGTATGTACACATTGCTTAGAGCCTACCTTCACACGTATTTTGACCTTCCTGAACTCTGAGTCAAATGGAGGAGAATTCATACAGGTTCAGAGTTATAAAACTTGGAAGAAAAAAGTGACCTTGGCCTATGTGTGCAAGCTAAACAGAACAAAAATAAAAAGCCAATTATTCTCAGAGCATGTGCTCTGTTTATTCGTTATTCCATTATGAGTTATGAACTAAGTATGTAAACATCCCTGGGGTGTGCCTGTACTAGTTGAATTATGTAGGTTAACGTAAAGCATAGAGGCTTTCCTACTATTTTCTAAATAACAAATTAGTATAACAGCTACATCACAGAAAATAATGTACTATGAGATGAATCATAGTTGTTACGACAGAAAGAGGCCAACACACACACACACGTAACAGCTACAAAGGGCTCAAAACAAACAATCTATTGTCTTGAGGGAAAGGAACTAGGCGATCTAGATACCAATGATAAACGTTGGCTTATTCTAATTATAAGTACCAATTAATGACATAAACATCCTCAAACATTGAGTCTGAGACTGGCACCACCATACAGAGGCGTAGTGAGAAGTGGGCAAGGGGGACATGATGCCTCACGTAACCTATATTTCAATGTGTTGTTCATTGAAATAGGGGGTGGGGCGCCTTGCCCCGGGCGTACGTTTCGCCCAATACGCCTCTGCTACTATATAGTTGTTTTCGTTCATCAAGTTATTTACCACATACTCTATGAAAGCTTCTTGCCTATTCTAATGTCCTACAACATAATATGTAAGGAATCGATTCACTTTTCTGTAATCGATTAAGATCTCTTGCATAGTATTTCTCGGGCCTAACGTTCGAAGATTTGCATACATGGAACCGAAGCCATAAACAACAAACTATTAAATACGGAAGTACATGTATTGACAAGCAAAGTTCAATGTATTTTAGTAAACCAAAAAAATATTTTTTGTGAATGTGTTTTATTACTTATAACGCAACAGTGATATTCCAATAGGACACTCTTAATATATAAAGTAGAATGTGAGGCGTATGTATGTATATATGTCCCCGTATAGAATCAAAACCGTTAAACCGATCTTGATAAAACTTGGCAGAAATGTTCCTTGGGTACTAACTTAGACCGTAGTGTATGTATTGTAGCCCTAAAACAAACTTAAACTTAGCTAATGATCCTTTCAAGTTTTTCTCTTTGTCTACGAAAATAAAATTAGTTTTGCGAAAATGGGTTTAACCGTGGCGATACATTTATATCTATTAAAAACGAAAGAAGCAATAGATGAATAGGATATAAAGTACAATTAAAATGAATGGTATTATAAGTAAGTCAGGACGTTCTGAATTCGCAGATATATGGAAGGAATTTATGTAAAAATGCTTTTGAAACACAAATTTGAAGCCTAATTTTATTAAATAATGAAATCAATAGACTATATTTTGAGTTTTCCTGTGTCAAAGTAAAAAACTATATGTGCAAAGTGTAGTTATTAAAATTAGATCTAGATCTAAATCCTTTCGATCTTTTCTCATGTCAACATTGTAAACAAAACCTAGATCCATATAATAATATAGCTTTAATAGAGTCGGTCAACTTTTTTTTTTGAGGGTCTTAACATACATCTAAATCCAATCCACTAGATTAGTAAACACAAACTAAGACCCGCAGGCCGCGGGTAATGTCCGGCTAGTTTTATATATTTACTCTACAATCTATCCCAATCTTCCTCTTTTGATCTCCTTACATTATTCTTAAGCTTTCATTATATCGCTACCATATTTCTTCTTATTGATTTCTCTTCTTTCTCTCTTACTGAATTTTTTCCCTTCTAAATGTAATGCAAATCTACAAATTTAAAGTGTAAACAAGGAGAAGATAACTGTGATTAGCTTCCAGTGTGAACATTCACAATAACTTTCTAAGTGTTTTTCTCCTATTATACTATAATATTTGCTGTTTAATTTGAATAGATCAAATTTTAAGTATTTTAAAATAACCAGCACCTGTACGCTAAGTTAACCAAATTGACTGTATTTATGCATTTCTTTTAACCCTAACAAAAGCTTGTAATTGTTTCTTATTCTAATGTGCTGCCAACTATGTCATGTTGTAGGCGATGACTCTATATAAGTGAAAAAAAAAAAAGAAACTACAAAACTGGCGTACACTATATTGCAAATTGCAACTTTGCCAACTCATAATTTTGGTCACTAGACTAAACATTTCTCGGCTAGCTAGAAAAAGACACTTTTTGTGAGCACTTCTTGGTGATACAAAATATATACATTTTTTTTTTCAAATATTTGGACTCAGTCATAAGAACTGCGTCAATCAGTTCAATGTTATAATCTTTCCTATATTTAAGATCTTTTTGTATCCCCGAAACCAAGGTAGGCCTACATCTATACTCCTATGATGTCTAACAGTAGAGTATTACTCAATTCTATTTCAGCATTAAAATAAGTGCTCATACGAATGAATGTTTGGATATGAATTTCTTCAATGTCTTAACTTTTCTTTTGTTTGCAGATTTGTTTGTTTTTGTTGTTTTTTTTATTTTAAACAAATAGAGATAACACTAATTAGGTGAAATAAGGTGCTATTGTTTTTAAGCGGTATAAAGACGAATAGAAATAATTAGCTGAGACTCGGCTTTGAAAACGACGGTATTGTATTCACGACAATGTCCTTACAAACGTGACTCAGCTGTTAAGCAATGTCCCAGCTAAGGGCCTGACGTAAGTCCTCTCTTGATGTTGCCCACTGAAGTGGTACGTGACTCTCACAATTTGCTCCGTTGTTTGACTTGGCACTCACACTGCAAGACGTGGTGCATCCACGTGACTAAAGTTCATCCATTGCCATCTGAACTTTACCTTCACCTCCAGGACAAAACACGTTACTTTGATGTGCAGCTCAACATTATATATACATATATATATATATATGTATGTATATATATATATGTGTGTGTGTGTGTGTGTGTTTATGTGTGTGTGTGTGTGAGCGCATGTATTCGTATATGTTGTTGATCGTCTATTCTTAAGTCTTTTCTTCATAGATCTAGCATATGTTGTAGAAGTTGAATAATTTAGCTTGAGGCACCCAAGAAAGTATGTACATTTCTTAGCATTTTCTATTTTAAATATTTTGATATCTATTCATCTAACTATTCATCTATCTATTCATTTATTCTGACTATATTTATCTCTTTCATGAACAGTGTAAACATAGTGTTTACCTAATTCATGAACAAGAACTTGCACAACCATGCATAATGTTTTTAAAGACAAAAATATTATATTTCAATATTGTTAGTAAATAATTTTAGGAAAAAAATGTGTTAATTAAAAATAATTGTAATAAACAGATCCCGACTAACCCAAACCATGACTCATTTCTATTTTATTTTTATGAAGTAAATACAAAATACCTCATAGTTAATCCGGCCGATATTTCATCTATTGTAAAAAGCTTGAATAGATTTAATTTTTTTTTTTAGAGAGAAAAGAGGAAGGAGAAAAGAGGAGGTAGAAAAGAGGAGGTAGAAAAGAGGAGGTAGAAAAGAGGAGGTAGAAAAGCTCAATTATTAGAATGAGTAAAGAAGACATGAAGATATTAAAATGAGCTCCAATAGAGACTATCTTGCCTACGTTCTCAGCACATTCTGGACTTACGGAGCGTTAAACAGCATAGACTGTGAGTTCCCCGAGCAGTGATTGAGACGCAGACTTAAGTTCTCTTGGAAGTAACTCATAACAAGTTCTTAGAGCGGGGTAACCGTGCTCAGCCAGCGCAGTGTTAAGACATGCCCACTTCACTTTTGTCTGAACTCGACGAAGGGAAATCACTCACAGATGAATACTGCTCCGGTACAAGGATACATGCAGAAATCAGAACCTAAGTATTGACTGAGGACAACCCCTCTCAGGTAGAACATTATCCTGTCTCAGGTAGAATATTATCCTGTCTCAGGTAGAACATTACTTAGGACAGAAACGTATTCAGTTTCTCTGAAAACTGAGAGGCAAAGCCAATGAAAAACAAAACACTCTCAAAGTCTAGAAAATATCTTTTTCACAGTAGAATCGCAGACTTTTTTAAGATGCAGAAATCTATGATGAGAGAGAGACATTATAGTGGTTAACATTAGGCATAATGGAAAGTCGTTCAATCCTTAATTATGTTCGTGCCAATTGTTTTAAATCTCCACTGGGAATGTCTTTCGAAACAAATATATTTATTTTTGTTTTGCCTGTTGTTTGTTTCTTTGTTTTTCCAAACATGCTTTTAAATAAAACGTGATTTTTTTTATAAAAAAAAGGTGTTCGGGGGGGGGGGGAGGCGCTAGCAAATCTGGGGTTATTAGAAACATGCATTACAGAACCCTAGTTTCCATTGTATCTCCAGAGTTATCCTCCTCTTGCTGCAAGTTTGATCTAAAACCTGCGGGGCTGTTTGGCAGACAACTCAAATTTTTTGAGCTAACTCAAGTTTACATACGATATAAACATTTATAGCCCGAGTGTCCAATCAAAAGCAGTTTGTTTCTATCCTTGTAAACCAATCGTTTCGCACGTTGTCTAACAGAAGCTAATGTAATGACCTAATTGGCAATGTTCCATTCTTTTGTAGATTTTATTATCAACTGTTTTTCTCTCTCTTTTGTCCAGCAGTTGTGTGTAACCCACTCAATGTATTTCATATGAACATTACAAGTCTTCTGTTTTCTTTAGATTGTGAAGGGAAGATTTTAATGATTTGAATTTCACTCTGAGCCCCGAATGTACACTCTTCAATTTGAAGATATGATTTTTAAGCCATATTTAGGTACCTAGAATAATATATATAGGTCTGTGGAACACAAAATGAGTTAGTGCTGAGGTTATCAGCTGAGCCTGCAAAGACAAAGTGTATAAGTTTTAGTCTAAATGTCGACTAAAAAAATATTTGAATATAAAGAAAACTCAAAGCTTGCTGAAAATGTAGAAAATCCTTTGAGACCTTATCACGATGATCTGAAATGTTAAAAGTGTGTATGACTCAATGAGAATGAGGATGTCTTGTGAACTCATGGAAGCCATTGGGTCCAGAAGTAAAAATGTCCAGTTTTTACCGTAATTTGAACACAACTACCTCCTCCCAATCATATAGAAAGCCAGCAATTTTCCACTGGTACACCAAACTCACAGTTAGCTTTTACTTCGTACTCTAATCAAACCCACAGTTAGTCTTTACTTTGTACTCTAATCAAACCCACAGTTAACTTTCACTTTTGTACTCTTTTAATCAGAACAAAAATTAGCCTTTACTTTGTACTCTAATCAAACCCACAGTTAGCCTTTACTTTGTACTCTTTTAAGCAGAACAACAGTTAGCCTTTACTTTGTACTCTAATCTCTCGGCTGAAATATTTTTCAAAACGTTTTATTCAGTGATCCGGATTGTCAATCCTGATGAAATATCGGGAACTGGTGACCGTTAGGCAGCTTGTGGGACAAAGTGACACAACCTGGCCTGAAACTTACGACGCTTCTAGTCCCAAACTGTATTGGCTATTTCCTATTCCTTTGGACACATCAGCTGCATGGAGAGGGGGAAACTACTGTGTTGGCGACATCGTTCCGACCATAAATAATGCTCAGGATTTCATCTCGATTAATACCCATACACTATAGACCACAGAAGAAAATCGCTCTTAACGAAAAAGGTCTGGATCCTTTGTATGACTACTGGGAGACGAAACCACAGAGTGACTCCAAGATCGAGTAAAGGAAAATCAATCAAGAACAAAAATTCGTTTGATCTATTAATACTAAACTTGAAGAAGGCATAGGCCTAAACAGAAATCCTGCCCAGGACCTTCACTTACTAAAATCCGGTACTTTTATAAATATCCTAAACTAGTCGACCGGCGGCGTAGCATACTCCGCTATTTTGCAGGGCCAACCTTAGGCCACTGCAACCTATGCATCCGCAGTGGGCCCAGCACTTTTATAGGACCCGCGCTAATTTTAGGTGTATAAATTATTAAATTAAACCGTTTATAACTTATAACAGATTTCTCGCGGCCTCCTGTCGATTGAACAGGAGGTCCTGGAAATCTCCTGAAATTGCAAAATATACGAAAAAGTCCTGAAAATATCCGGAAGTTATTAAAATCTTTCAAAAACTCATATAAATCTCCTGAAATATACAGACGAAAATTGTCTTTTTTTTTTCACTCTTAAATTACCTAGGATAACTCCCTCCGTCCAAGTTGCAAAAATAAAAGAGTGATCTTTCCATTGTATCCAAACTCTTGAGCGTGCTCTGTCGATAGTTACTACAGAGTAGATTACTTCCCACCCCTTTGTTTTAACGTGAGGTAGAAAGAAAAAAAGAGTGATATTGCAACGGTCCTGCCCTGCTATTTTGCGACTACGTGTTCTCCCCCCCCCCCCTCTTGTTTTGTCGTGGACTATCCGCAGAGTGATCTTTCCTTTACTCCTTACTACTCGTTTAAACTGTTGAGGGAAGAAGGGAATTATATATATATATAATCACTCTGAAAGATCACTCTGCGGAGATATATATATTAAGGGTTCAACCCCCCCCCCCCCAATTAAATCCGGGGGGGGGGGGGGGGGGGACGGAATCCATTGACTGATTTTTTGCTACCCCTACCAGGAGTTTTGCAGTTAAAGCCCCCTCTTCTATAAACAAAACTAAAAAAAATTTAAACGACAATCCCCAAATTTTCTCAATATAAAAAAAGCAAATTACACATTTCAAAATTCTATGAGCCAAAGGGGTTTTGAGTTTAACCCCACCCCCTCCAGTTGGGGTTTGAAGTTAAAAAGTTCCTATTCAATATATAAAAAAAGCAAATTACACAGTAATTTCACAGTATAAAATCTATGAGCGTAGCCAGCCAAAGGGGTTTTGAGTTTAAAACCCCCTGTCAGCGGGGTTTGAAGCTGAAAAATACCTCTTCAATATTAAAAAAAAAAAGCAAATTACTCACTGTAAATGCTATGAGCGTAGGCAAAGGGGGTCTTGAGTTTAAATCCCCCTTCAGATGGTTTTGATGCTAAAAAATGCCTCTTCAATATAAAAAAAGAAAATTCCACTAAAATTCTTTGAGCGTAGCTAAGCGAATGAGGGGTTTTGAGTTTAAATCCCCCTCCTCCAGATGTTTTTTTTTTAAATTAAAAACCAATTCAGTTGGTTTTGAGTTTAAAATTCCCCTACAGAGCGTTTTGAGTTGAAAACCTCTCTCTTCAATATTATTTTAAAGCAAACTACAGTCACCAAATTCTATGACCGTAGCTAAGTGGGGTTTTGAATTAAAAAAAAAAACACACAAAATCCAGAGATTTTTTAGTTTAAAACCCCTCAACAGAAGATTTTTACGATAAAACTTCCCTTTTCGATATAAAATCTAAAGCGAAATACATGCATGTAATTCCAAGAGCGTAATCAAGAGAGGTTACACATTTCTACCAGTGGCTGGGCTCCATTAATAAAGTGTGAATAGTCATCTGCCTAAATTGAAAAACACTAAATGTGGCTCAACAAAGATGGCTAACACAGATTTTAGGAGTCAGTTGTAGAGATCGGGTCTAAATCAAAGAAATCAATGCCGAACTGGAAGTCGAATCCTTAATAAGGTTGTGACAGAGCGTCGCATGAGGTTTTGCGGGGCATGTTCCCGACAAAGTGTATTACGCATAATATGAGTTGCAATGACATCCTAGTACAACTTGGCGCCACACTTTCATAGAGGTCCTCAGAGAAGGTGAAAAGACGCTTCAGACATTGCCAGTGACAGATTTTTGTGGAAACAGCTTGCCGGAAAATGCGCCGATCGTCACGAGAGGGTCTATGTCAGTAAGAATAGCACATTAGGTTTTTGAAATAAAAAAATTTAATTGCAAGATAATGCACTGTAGATACCTCAGAATATGCATTTTGATGGCTTTCAATACCAGAAATAGTGCTCGGCGGCGGGGCTTCGCCCTGCGCTGGGGAAGCGCTGCGAGCTCCCCCAGACCCCCTTGCTAGCAAGAGCGTGGAGTCTACAAGTTTTCCACTAATTCCAGGAAGAACCTATTCTAGGGCACAATAAACGTTTTCCGAAAGGGTCAGAATGTAATAAAGATTAATTATGTACACACACACACACACATATATATATAATTTTTTTCCGCGAGGGGGGGAGGGGGGACCCCCCCCCCCAAAAAAAAAACTCTCCCCGAAAAAAAATTCCTGGCTACGCTTATGATATATATGTATATATATAAAATTGTATTTTAAATATGCCTCGTTAGTTCTTCTACTTCATTTCCACTGGAAAAACCAATAGACATACAAAGACATTCACAAAGAATATAAACAAAAAATTTAAGAGTCAGGACATAACTGGACATTGTGTAGAGAACATTCCAACTAAGAGGCTCTGTGCAGCGCGCCACTTTCGAACCTAGTTCATTGTTATTTATGCCGCCTTTATTAATAAGAAGAGTCCAGGGTTACTTAAGGAACTACGTGTGTAACGGCCAATGCTTATGTTTAAAGAACCACCAGGTAACAAGTAGAACCATAGTGTTGTCCAGACCATTCCCGAGCCATGACTCACAGTGGGAAAGTTCAATAACAGAATCATTTTTAAAACTTCGTGAACGGTTTATTTCCCTGAGCAGAAACTTGCGTTTGTTGTTTTTTTATGGGCAGTTGTTTGGGATGTGTGTGTGTGTGTGTATGTGTTCCTGTCATTGTCATTGCACTTTCTATTTCTTTGGTCTTGGAAAAAAAAGTGTGTGTGTGTGAATGGAGGGTGTGTGTGTGTGTGTGAATGGAGGGTGTGTGAATGGAGGGGAGGCTTTTTCGTTGACGTTTCTTGTCTCTAGGTTGTTATCTTGTTAGCAAGGTGAAGGCCACACAAAGACACGAGATTGGATGAAAGGTCTATTTTAACCTATTTAGTATTATTTTAAAATGCTAACGAGTCTGAATTCTTTTTATTATGTGACTGCGTGAATATAGCCTAATGGTGTGTCATAAGTTTGATCGTTCTTCCAAGCTGGTCATCTGCAAACCATTATGCCGTTCAGCTCAATGGTGCAACAAGTTGGCACTACAAGAAAGTAAGGTTTGATTAAAAGTCATTGGAGACTCGGGTCCATAACGTTATTGTACGTTTAGTTAATTAGCTCAGACTTCTACTTATCTACATACTAAAATAAAAGATAATTTTGGTCAAAAGACTTTTGTTTTACAGTGTCTTCAAACCATCGCAGCTTTCGTTTCAAAATTCGGAAGAGGGAGTCCTGCTTCCTGTACTTTGTACTTTGTGCTTGTAACACGACATACTCATGGACTGTAATCTGGACATTCTCATGGGCCTACGCTAAAATCCTCTTTCGGCCTCATCATTCCCAGTTACAACTTTCGCAATCATTTTAGAACAAGAGAACCAACCAAAGCTTATTACAAAGCTCGTATCAACTCACTCTGTCTATCTATCTATCTGGCCAATTTCTCTTAAACTCGGATAAAGTTGAAATTGTGCACAATTATTTGTTCTACTAGACAAAACAATAACCAATTAGTTAATTAACTATTGGTAATTACATTTTTGTTTAGTATCGAACATGGGAAAGAAATAGTACTTGATAGATGTGGTGGTATATGTTGAATTAGTCCCCTATTATTTTGTGTAGAGAATAAGTCGCTTAAAATTTTGAAACTAACCACAGATAACTATGAAACCTTCTATTTTTATAAGCACTTCGCTGGCTTAGTGGTTAGTGTATTGGCTTGAGCACTCAAGTTCAAATTCAAGTGGTTACAATTTTTTATATAAAATACATTTAATACTATCATGATAACCTCCACCCAGATACCCCCTTCTTTCTATCCTCCCCCTTTCTCCAACTGGTCCAGACACGTGATAGGATCATAGCGTAATGAGAAAACTAAAATCATGAAATAGCGCTAAACAAAACAATTGGTAAAAAAAATTCTAATCGCACAGATGTATTATTGTTAGTCTAGATCTATTACATATTTAATTACATGACTGATCCAAATTAATTGATACAATTGCACTTCATTAAATCTTTTTTTAAAAAGTATTTGTAAAAATATTTTTCTTGTTTTTTGTTGTCCGTATGGTTTTAATGTATCTAAAATTGTCCACAAGGAAACAGGAAAGTGATAATATTTTTAAGTCTTATTAATCTACCATTAAATAAAATTAAATACCTTTGTTAATTTTGAATAATTCAAATTTCCTCTTTCTAGCTATGTTACCAATTGTTATAGTAGGCCCAAACAAGGGCCTGTGACATGGCAGCCTATGGTCAGTGGAGACCAGTAGCTCGTTGCCTCGTCTGTACGCCTTTGAGCTTGAGGTCTCGAGTCTCCAAGATGGAAAGCCGACACGCTAGCCACTGAGCTATACAACAACTACAAATACTTATAAAAATAGGTTTTAAAGACAATTGTTAGTTTAAAACTTTTAGTGAACGACCTGGCTTATCTCCCCTTAGCTAAATACGCTTTCAATGCAAAACAAAATTAATTAAATTAAATAATTACGTTAAATTAATTACGACTAATTGATTCAATTATTGGTTAATTTTTTGTTGCTTCGTATGTTGTCATCGACAGTTAGTAATTGTACAAGTTTCAACTTGATCCGAGAATGGGAAATGGGAGAAATAACCTGTACAAGATTCCACCAAGACAGACAAACGGAGTGAGTCCATATAATCGTTGTAAAAAGTCGCTAGTCCAACTTAGGTTCAGGAAGAATTGCGTGCTGCTAGCTTGTCAACTTTTGTCCTAAAATTCTTTTTTTTTTCATTTCAACATTGATCTTAAAGTTTGTGTTTCAATATCTTGTATAACAAACAAATTCATCTACCGGTGTACCTCTGAGGTAATCAGTGTTACAGCAGTTTTATGTACAGGAAATGTGAAAAGGCTTGGTTTATCACACATATACAAACACACAGAGAGAGAGAGAGAGAGAGAGAGAGAGAGAGTACGTAATCATCATCTTTTTTTTTTAAGTAATGTCTGTATCATATAATATAAGATAAGAGAGAGAACGAGAAGAATATAAAAATTAAAAACATGTTGTCTATTTCAGCATAAATATGTTACCGGAAAAGTAAAACATCCACCATTCTATGAAATATCTAATGAATGTCTAATTGTTTCGCTCTTTACCTGTAGCATATACACTCAACACAAACACATGATTCAAATCATTTTTATAGAACTACATTCAAACACACAAACACTCGCATTGATAATGTTATCTAGAATATTTCTAAGTATTTCTTGAGAGGTGAATGTCTGATCGATTTGGCGAGAAAAAAAAAGCAAACAAAGACACGACTTATTTTGTTTCAAAGCTAATGCTGCATACAAGTGACGTTCATTACGCTGATAGCTGTACTCAAAGATCAACTCCATTAGCCAAACAGTCAGAAGAACGTGCTGCACACCAGGTCAGTTCATCAAATACCATTCACGATAATGAATGTTGGGTGCTGGTCTCTAGCGATAACCTGGCAAGAATGCAATGGATTTCCCTGTGGTTTCGGTAAAATTGCGTACAGGGCGAAATCTGGGTTCTAAGACTTCCTGACTTTACAGTGCCGTATTTTGATTGTAGTGAGCCTCAGAAACGTTTCTCGTTGTTTATATAGCCGATTATATCAGTTTACTCCGTCAGATTTTTCAGGTACACATTTTATAAACGGTATTTCTCAAACTTCCTATTCTAGGATCAAAAAAGTTGAAAATTTGCACAATTACTTATTTTCCCAAACAGAAGATGAATCGATAAAAAAAATAACCAATAATTTTTTTAATTTTTGGTAATCAATTAATTTTGTTCAATATTGATAAAGGGACATAAATAATACTGTATTGAGACTTATTTGCTTTAAATGTACAGTTATTATATAAGTTTTTATTATTTTATTTGTATATTTCATTTTTTTTTGTTTCTGTGACGAACCAAAATGCCCGACTTGCTAAATCGACACTTCGCTAAAATTAGCAAGTCCGAAAAGAAGTCAGCCATGTCCAAAGCCCTTAACAAAGAACGTAAAAGGCTCGAGAGGGAGCCAGATGAGCCTGAAAGCCAAGCAACGTGCAACGCGCCCTTTTGTCGTGCTGAGCTGGACAGAGCAATTGCCAAATGTAAAAGTCGAAAGGCTCCGGGGCCAGACAAGGTTACTCCTGAGATGGTAAAACATCTCGGGAGCATTGCAAGAGGTAAACTCCTTGAGTTTATTAATCGGACCTAGAGTCTAGACTGCCCAGGGCCTGGAAATGTGCTACCATTGTTCCAGTCCTCAAGAAAGACGCGACGAACGTGGAGTCCTACAGACCCATTTCACTAGCCTTTGCGCTAGGCAAAATAGCCGAGCGCATGGTTAACGAGCGGCTTGTTTGGTGCTTTGAGCGCGCCGGTATCCAGGGCAGGCTTGAGCCCGATCGGCCAGGTCACAGTATTCGCACAGGAGGTGGCCGATGGTATCCAGAGGTCCGAAAGCACATATGCAGTGTTTATAGACTTTAAAAGGCTTACGACCGCGTGTGGAAGCAAAGTCTCTATATAAAGCTTAGAGCCATGGGTGTGCGGGGCAATATATACAATTGGATAAAATCCTTTCTGTATGGGAGGAGCACACGAACAAGATTCCTGCACTCCCTAAGCAAGACAAAACAACAACAAAACAAAACAACAAAATGACCTGTCAAAGGGCTCTGCCCTCTCATGCACACTTTTCATTGCCTATCTGAACGATTAGCCCAGCTCAGTGCGGCCAAAGAAACTGCTATATGCGGATGACATAGTCCTCTCCTCTGTTCAATTGGAAAGAAAGCCGACCTAATCCAGGCGACATTACAAGCAGACCTCCAAACCATCTCTCTGTATTGCGCAAAATGGAAGATTCAAAGCGACCTGGTCCCTGTTCATCCTTAGAATCGACATTCTTAGACCTCCTTTCGAGCTTCCACACGGTGGGTTGCGACTCCAATGTGAAAATATGCCAAAATATCTAGGGGTAACCCTGGATACAAAATTGGCAATGCACCAGCACGTCCGGGGCGTTGAAAGAAAAGCCTCGGAGAAGTTAGCGCTACTCAGAAAGCTGGCCAGCACAAAGTGGGGTGCCAAAGCTGACATGCTACGCACACTGTACTCAGGGCCTGTTAGGTCGCGAATTGAGTACAGCTATACAGTTCAAGTATACGTTAGTAAAACAGCCCTCGAATCACTCGACTGAGTACAAGCACAGGCACTAAAGTTCATTTGAGGCACCTTTCGGACAAGCCCAACAAACGCTGCAGAAATTTTATGCAACGTGGCCCCATTAAATTTAAGGAGGGAGACAGCGTTACTAACGGCATATGAGCGTTAGAAAAGGGGCGACTCTAAGCTACCCACTACAATTTTAGTAAATCAGTGGAGAGAGAGAAACCATATTAAAATGCGCTCGTTTCTCCACATTGCGGCCAATTTGACTAAATTAGCTGGACTCTCCACTCACAGAATTCCAATTGAAGGGATAAGTACTTGCCCTTCGTGGAGGAGACTGCCAGCCCCAAAAATAAACCTGTCCCTAATTGGGCAAGAGGGAGCCACCAAGAGACGATAAACACCTGCCATACTCCAAAACTTGGCATCAGTTGCAATCAGATACACTTAAATCCTACCTATTAGATACCATATTCTGCTATATCGATGGGTCGGTATTGAGGGACTCCGAGAAATCTGGGTATGTGCCCTTATAGTCTACCCAGACCAGTCAGAACCAGACCGGCTCTCTGGGCCATGCGGCTTCACTGCATGCTTCATGGACGCCGAACCAAGCACGTTTTTACAAGCTATGGCAGAAATCCTAGCACTCATTCATGAGAAGTGGTTAAAGTCCTGGGAGGAATACGACAGAGCACGAAGTGTATGGCAGCATATGCGTCACACAGATCGCGACGATTCGTGGTGGCGGTTGAGGAGGTCAGAACAAGCAATCATTGCACAGTGTAGGACGGAACATTGTTCCGTAGGGGCATACTTTGCACGGTTCCGCCCGAACTACGACTCCCGATGCCGTCACTGTGGAGAGAGCGTCGAAACAGTGTCGCATATCTTGTACGAGTGTCCTGAGCTCCGAGAGCTAAGGGGGGACGTATCTGAGCAGTCACTCAACATGTATAAGCTACGAGGCATTACGCCGAACGTCCCAGTTTCTTGCCACTAGGATTAGTCCTTCCTGTTCTGATTTTTCAATAGGAGTTCATCTCATGTTTCTCTAGTCAACGGATAGCAAGGTGTTAGCAGGGTGGGGCCAGCATAACGAAAACTTTCAGGTTCTCAGTGGAGTTGGGTGGATGTATGGGGAGGCCTAATAATCCTGAAAATCAAAAACCCAGTTTCACCGAGATTCAAACTCAAAAAGCCAAACGCTGTACCGATAAGCCATCACACCGCAATTTATGTATTACTATGACGAATTAATGCTTGTAGCTAATAGTATCTTGTTAATGTTTCAACTACAAGCCTTAGTTTATGTTCTGATCTCTCTTCCCATCCCTACAGACTACTTTCATTACTAGAGAGAAAAGTTTCATTATTAACACATTAAATATCATTATTTTTAAATTATTACTACCTTTGCACTTCAGGCTTCTAAATCTTGGCACACCCTCTACTGTAGAGTTTTGATTTGTGTGGGACTACATCTACACTACTTTCATTTTGTTTTGTTTGTGTGTTCCACTATAAAGTTGTTGATAACTAAAGAGTCTAGGTTTTCTTTTTTTAATTGAATCGAAATCACTTTGACATTAAACACACACACATATACACACACAGACACAATGAGTTGTTAGCATGTATTGCTAAATAGCATAAACCGCTTGGCTGGGGGGGGGGGGGTGAGTTCAAATCCCAACCTGAGCTGAGTTGTGTTTGCTGAGCGCCTCAAGCTCAAAGCAGCAATGCAACCTTCTCCTTGTTACCCCCTCCCCTCATATGTCCATAAGAGAGATTTGACCGTAGCCCACTGAGCACACAAGAGCATAAGAAATGGGCTATACAAATTATTTTTTAATGCACATTCCCACGAACTTAAACTGTCATCATTATTTCAATCATAATGTAAGGAAGTTTTTTTGTTCAAAAGACGAATAATTATTTAATATTTTTCAAACTAAATGGCCTTTTAAAAATATAATGATAAAAAAACAAGTGAAGATAAATGTGTTTGTGTGTATTGAAGGTGCCATGCATTCAGATAAGCTCAGTTCCAAGTGATACCATTGTATTGATGCCGTTCTGGTGTTTTTAGCAGATAGGGAGCTGTGAACAAAATACGTTGGAGTGTCATGAGACAGTATTCAAGATATCTTATGGCTGAAAGAGTTGTTTGTGTACAGAGCGGGGAGAGAGAGGGAGAGATGAGGTCAGAGACAGGGATCAGAGGGATCAGCGCAGTGATTCTCAAATTATTAATACTTCTTACAATGACCTAATCCAGTGTTTATAAACATTTTACTTGCGACCCACCCCCAAACAGAATCACCTTCCATTAGTCTGTTGGACCGTTGGTTCATCATACAAGAACAGTTGACCGTCTTATTCCAATCCTCTCTGTCCTTTGCCTTGGATAGAATTCATTCACTAACAGGCATGTCCATTCTTTGATCGCTTTCTCTGTCTTCCTCTTCCGCAAACTCTTTAGTAAGTTGATGGGGAGCGTTAAAAACATGTGTCCTCTCCTGGCCCCTACGATCTGCCAGTACCTCTTCTGGTCCGTGGTCAACCAGCTCGATCGAGCGATGTTAAAGAAAATATCTAGCCGTTTAATGGACAAGCCATTTTTGTTTTAACGTCACTCATAAATATCTTCTACTTCTTTGTGTGCAACAAAGGTCTATTCAATGGCTCATGCCTATTTTAAAATGGGAAAATCTAAGTACAATGTGACCCTGAAGACTGGGCAGATTTACGTAGACATTTTCTGGCGTAAACACAACAGCACATGCCAACGTGTTCACACACACACACACACACAATACATGCACATAAAAACTCTGAGCTGAGCTAAAGATAGAACGTATGCAACACTTGCAACTGATAATTTTCAACAGTGAAATAAAGAAGAAAAGGGTTTTAAACAAAAACTGGTTTAGTTAGCATTATTAGTCCATCACTAAGTATACTGTCAAACAACGCAACAAAAAAAGCGCTTTAAATGAGAATCATTAAGACGCCATATTAGTTTAATTAGCTGGTTTCTCAACATTTATAGATCTAGCCTGAGGACATTTCACACTAGTGCTGTTAATTAATTACGATGATATATTGACAACAAAAAAAAAACTATCTAGTTTAAATATATTTTTTACAAGGATTCTAAAATATTTTAGTCAATGTTTCATTTTTTAAAACAATCCAACACTCATACTATTGGGGAATGTTTATACTTGTAGGTCAACCCGTACACATTGTGTATCTGACATCTGGAATACGGAATATGTATTTTTTTAATTGTTCAGGTGGCAACAGTGATATTCCTGTGTTTCATTATCTTCTTTTTTTAGTTTCCCCATTCTATTGCCTCTTCATCACACTTTTTCATCTTTTCTCTTATTGCATTTTATTGCTTGAAGTTGGAAGAACGTCAAATTATCTTACTAAGAGCAAAATACTGTGATTTACTTTTTATAGAGTTTTTACTCGCTTATCTTCTCTTGGCCCAGAAAGTTATTGAGTCAAATGTTTGCTTTTCTTTATTAAATTATTTGCATTTTAACATAAGGGAGGGCGACGTAACAAAGGTGTCCCACGTAAGATCACCCTCACTGGCATAGAGGAAAGTACCTGGCAGCAGATGTCCTCTAAAAGAGACAGTTGGAGAGCTCTCACAAAGGCTGCGGGACACACATTTGAGACCCAAAGAAAATCTCTTTTTGAGGACAGGCGCAGAAGAAGAAAAGAAAAGTTAAATAGACCGCTGGTGGACAGCTTCTTTGTCTGCACGAAATTCGGAAAAATATTCAGGGCGCAACTGGTATTGTGGAACACACAGAAATACAGGAATATTGGTATCTTCTTTCGTAATTTCAACTTTAGAAATTTAAGTCAAAACTTTACGTATGGCATGCATATTTACACTTGCAGAAATCTAACCCTTTTCATGTACAAAAAAATACTCTAAAACGACAAGGCGTCATTATTTAAATAAATAATGAACTATAGACCATAGACTATGCTGTAGACAGACTGTAACATAGTGGCCTTATATGTACATTTGCACACTAGCGCGTCAGTGCAACACCGCTTGTGTTTACGTAGTAAATGAAGTTCCTAACATGTCTTCCCTCTTAAACACTACGTTGTTATTTGAATAAACACAAATATTCTACACAGAGGCTCGTAAAAATGTGTGCAAGTCTTTATTTGCCCAATTCGCATTAAATATAATGGGTGATTATATATGCCCAACCTGCGATCGCAGCTGTGTATCAAGGATTGGCCTCTTTAGTCACACAAGAAGTTGCAAAGGGAAAAGATCGTCTCTCGAGACGTAAAATGCCACAGATAATGGGGCTCGAGCAGCACTGTATTTAAATAGATGCAATGTTTTAAAAGCTGAAACTATTTAGCTGTTTCCACTTTTGAAATTATGACAATTTGAAATTTGAAACAATCAACAGTCAACAGTGATCCAGTAGGCTCTTACCGTGTTCTTTTTTGTATATTATCATTATTTTTGGGGGGCTTCATGTCTCTTTTTTTTTTTTGGTTATTCTGTCCTCATACCGTTTTGTATTGGTGAGCACCTACCGCCGATATTGTTTCCAATTAGTATCGGAGAGATTGATTACGTGTTTACAATTTGTGCCAAGCCACACCAACAGAAATCGAACTGAGCGAGCGCCTTGCGCCATTCAAGATCTACGGATCTATGCAACATTGCAATTTAAGAAAAATGGTTGTGTTTTGGTATTTATAGGTTACTGGGTCGTTGTTTTTTACTTGACACAGTAACTTAACATATACAGTAGTAATTAGTCATGGAAATGTTAGGAACTTGTTACTTTATAAAAAAATTGTTTGTTGTTTTCTTGGTTTCTTTTTATTGCTATGTCGCGCTTCAATGCAATATAAACATGTTTATGGGCGTCATGAATGACGGTGAGTGAATTTGCTGAACAAAAAAAAATATCTATAAAAAAAAAAAGAGTCTTGATCAGTGGTGTAACTAGGTACGTTTGAGACCGGGTTTAAAGCGATGGTGCCTCATCCTTTTTTTTAGAAACGCTGTATATTCCTGTATAATGTATTTGTGTATTTTTTCAATGTCTCCTGTGGGCTCCTATCAGTCATGAGCCAGGGCGCAATGAACCCCTTCGCGAAATGTTTGACACGCCCCTAGTCTCAATAGTAGGTATATATATCTAAGTGATTCTTTTTGGAGAATATGCGTTGGATGTTGCAAAACATATAGGTCGCAGCTGGGTCTGCGTAGCCACGTAAAATACTGCACTCCTTATCTATCTTTGGACTTGACGGTGACAAGCTTTATTATTTAAAATAAACTTTGAACATTTTCAGAGAAATTTTTGTCGATCATTTCAACGAGTTTATCTAATCAGTGTCGTATCACTATTTAGTGAGATCAGACAGATCTTGCAAGAACAAACACCTCAGCCAGGAAATGTGAAGGAGGCCGCCTTTGAAATTAACAAAATAGAGATACGGTTTGACATTAATTCGTGCTCTTATAAGAGATGATTGGTGACACGAAATGGACCTACAATCGTGTACTATTTAATTTAATTAACTTTTTATACAGCTACCATCAGTAGTCTAATTACCTGCTAGTATGGTAATACTTCAAGGCAAAAAGACATTGATGAAATAGGTTTTGGATTTTGGGCACATTGGCACAATTTCTTCAATGTCGTTTAGACTAATTTAAAAAAAGCATCCTGTATCACTCAAACACAGTTAACGTTTATCAAGGTCATTACTGACAAGTACGACAAAAGTCCGATTCATCAAGCTCTGGTTGTGTGTTTGTGTTAAGTTGATTGTATTTACAATTTATATATATATATATTTATATATATATCATTATTAATATAGTAGTAATACTGAGGTCAGCAATTTTACTCAAACTTAAGTTTCAATTGTTTGGACCAATAAAATTTTCTCATCTAATTTTTCTGATATTATACACATATAAATGATAGACAATGTTATACATTTTATTGTTAATGTTTATGATTATTCAAAGAAAAAGCCCACGGAGTCTGAGACAAGATATTACAGCCCAGTGAAGGGCGAGCCATTGCCACGATATAAACCAGGCCTCAGCATGGCACCGAGATAGGTGATCTTGGAATAAGCTCCACTTGGCTGTTACAATATTTGATACAATACACTTGGTAAGGAAGAAGGAAAGGCTCGCTAAGCTAACCCTATCAGACATGAGGTCACACGCTGCTGAGACGGACCTCACACGGTCAGTGGTGGTAAATTATAGAAATACGGAAGAATTCCTCGAGGGAAAACACGATCTATCAGGTCTATAATGTACTTTTGCCTTTTCAGATGTTATGTTTTAAAGCATGAGTTACTCCCCATGTTTTATCTGAATGTGTAGTCTTTAAGTATCGTGTGTAGTAGACACCTAATATTATGATTAGCGCTTACAGCTGAACGCATCAGTTCACTATTCAACGTTTGCAGGGAATCTAATTTTTTTCCTAAGCCCAGAATTATGACTGTCCTCACCAGCATGACCCGTATGTAAAGTTTAAATGGTTCATATTTATGTTTACTCAATAATGGCTATCGGGGCCATTGGAAACATGGTTGAAAAAAAAGTCTAAAAAAAAATAAAGAAATATGAAATCGCTCTAAGTCATCACCATGACTACAGAGACTGTCAATACATCCATTTTTTATTAGTTTCAGTTCTCGATACCCAAGAACTTTAAATAGAAGTCAGTCCCAATAGAAAAACTCAAACTAATACTACTCAATTGACTTTGTTGAAAAGAGCAGTGGTTCCTAAATTGAGTACTACGACGCCCCGGGTTAGGGCGGCTTTATCAGATGTTTTCCGCACAACATCAATTTTTTTTCTTATATTATATATATTAAAAACGCAATCACAAATAGATTTCCTCTGAAATTCTCTTAACTCTGGCACTAGAACTGCAAAACTGAATTATTTTGGAACCCGCTGATTTAAAGATTTTTTCTGAACATTTTTAAGGCCCTTGGCGGTATTATTTGTGGACATTTGACAAGTCAGTGTCTTGTTCTCGGGTCACGTAGTTTGAACATTGACACTTTTAGTGTTCTGATGAAAAAAATAAAAGATTCTAGGCATAATGTTTTTCATTATAGAAATTGCAATGACGATAGAGTACTAACTGGTATTTTGAAGTTAGATTCAATGTTTTATTTGAACAGTGCTCAAACACTTTGGCAAATATATTTGTCAGCTTATTGAGGATAAGAACAAAGTCGTCTGCGTGCAAGTTTACCCGTTTCTTTCTTGGTATTATTAGTATTAGTATTAATAGTAGTGATAAATTAATGTTTACAGTTAAGATATAAAGATTTTGAAATGTAATTCCTTTTGTTACCTAAACTATAACAGGCATGGCTGCTTGGTTGGGATGACTGCATGGTCTAGTACTATGCGCCTTTGTCTGTGTTCAAGATAGTTCCGAGTTTAAAACCCTGTCGGAAGCTCGGGCTGTGACGTAACATTCTTCACTTTTTAAGGAACGTTCGTGTAACACAGACGAAGCAGACGACCAATGAATTGGTAAAGAGAATCAGCTCATGGTGTTAGAACTTTTAACCGTGGATCTGGAGGAGGAAAGGAGAGAGGTAATTGCTTCTCTCCCTTCCCAATAGGATGCAAATTTGTGCATTTGAAATTATCTGTTGGATTCTTAAATATTGCTGAAACATTCCATGTAAGCCTATAATTTTTTCCCTATTTCACCTCCCCTTATTTTTGTAAAAGTATTTTTGATCACCTCTATGACCAGTTTATTATTATTATTATTACAAATCTTAGGCAAAATAAAATAAAACCAGATAGCAATATTCTATAGCTCGCAATTTTTTTTAAGAGCTTGGCAATGATTCAACTTGAAGAGTTGGGGGTAATCATGTGATATCGTACACTGTGAGTTTCCTCCCTTCTTAGTTTCTACACTAACCTCACCTCCATGCACTGAGTCACTATGGAAGGTGAGGCAGAAGACTTGAGTTTAAATGTCACAGGACATCCACTCTTTAACAAAACCATGAGGCTTGCAACCTGTGGAGCCTGGCTGCGCTTCCTTTCGGTTGTGTGTGGTGTAGGGAGTAAGGGAGCCATGTAATGGAGGGGCCCTGGGCAGACGTGATGAGATGCAGGCAGAGACCTCATCACAGAAATATGGTACCAAAGATCTCAGTCTGTTCAAACAACGGTTCTCATTCGGTGACTGTCTGGGGTTAGAGCCTCTAATTATTAACAGTGACTTTTAAAGTAAATTAAAAATGTAATAAGCATTTTTTTAAATGATAATAGTAAGTATAGGCCTGGCCTATTATTTAGTCTTTGAACTTGAAACAAACTTGTACACGATCTACATGGTTGTCCCATTTAATGAAGATAAAACCGTTCTATGGAGTTTGGATGACTGGTCGTCGGCTGTGCTCTCCGATCTGTTGTCTCCATGCTGCCAGATTCGAATCCTGCCCGGAGCCGTTACCTTCCGTCCTTTATGAGGCTTGGGTCAAGAAATAAGAATCTTTATTTCTTAAGGAACGTCCACATATTATTTCGCTTAATAGTTTGTTAATCATATTCCAAATATAAATGAATTTCTAATATCTAATATGGATTGCACGTGTAGTCTAAACCGTTAAAAGTGTTCGTTGTAAAAAAAATATTCTAAATTCAATTCTGATTTATATATTGATCCTTGAGATTAGGACTATTAAAAATTTAGACTATGATGTAGGCCTATTAATATAGGATTAGGCTAGATCTACCACGAGATGTTTTCAAACCAACTAACTAGATTCTACCTCATTTACTGGAGCATGTAGTCAGAAGAGGGGAATAACTCACCAAGGGTTTTTAGAAAAAGTTAAAGAACGAAATTTGACAACAATGTTTGGGGATTAGGTGACGATGAAAGTTGAATAAAATATCAATATTCCCTATACTACTGCCATATCAGTCAAGGGAGTGATTGTGACAGCACTAGACATGACATCTCCTAGGTCTTAGATACATAACCTTACATGAGGAAAAAATCTTATTACTACTCAGCAGGAAGTACTAGTACAGACTCGTCACATCATTAGAGAATTATACAGTGGACACTGTAAGAGGGACTACAATGGAATCTGTTTCCCTTTCCCGAATCCCAATTCTGGCATTACTAAAGAACCTGCTCATTCGTAGCATAATTATCAATGCAAGGGAAATAATTCAAATAACATGAACGCCCCCATGAAGTTATCGAGCTTCCGTGTTGATCCAAAAAGTCCGAGCTCATGAAATTACCAGAATTTAACTTGTACAACTCGCCAACTAAAGCAATAACCGGAGATAGCTTTTAGCTAATAGTTATTTACAGCCACATGCAAGAGCTAAGTCATAAGTGAAGTAAACCAGGCAAAAAAACAACTGCAAAAATACAAAGTGGTTAGCTGTAAGTCATGCTGACTTTAGACCAGACTATTCATGGCCAATACATTCTCAGTATCAACGCGAATATTAGTTGCCACAGATTTCTAGAATATAGAAAATGCATAATATATAGAACAATAAAAACACAAGACACAGATATTTTACAAAGAGAATTTGATAAATTACAGAAATGGGAATCAAATTGGAGCATGTCTTTCCACCCAGAAAAATGTCAGTTGCTAAGAGTAACAAAAAAACTAAAACAAATTAATTCCACTTATCTTAGTCATGGCAAACCAGTAACACAGACTAAAAATGCAAAATACCAAGGTGTTATAATAAATGAAAAAACTGTCATGGAATTCTCATATTGATGAAACTATAAAAAAATAAAACAAAGCATTAGGGTTTATTAAAAGAAATTTCTATAAATCAAATAAGAACATAAAACTAAAATGTTATTTAACCTTGGTTAGGCAAATAATAGAATATGCCTCCTCCGTTTGGGACCCCTCAACTCAAGAAAACATTAAGAAACTGGAACAGACACAAAATAGAGCAGTGAGATTCATAACAAATGAATATTCACATTTGACTAGAGTAACACCTTTAGTAAAATCACAGGACAGGACAGAAGACTCAAAAGTAAATTAGCAATTATACATAAAACATTGAACCATAATCTTCAAATACAAAAACAAAATTTAATATAATACTCTGAAAGACACAAAGATAAAGGCACATTCCTCGTCCCATATGCTAGGACAAATTTGTACAAATACTTCTTCTTCCCTAGTGCTATTAGAGCATGGAATGGTTTGCCTGAGCTAGCCAGGAAAACCAGTGACTTGGCAGAATTTAAGTCATTGGTTAATATGCATGACTAAATGCATGACGCGTATGACGTAATCATCTTCTTTTTTGAAGTAACGTCTGTATTATATAAGATAAGAAGAATGACTTTCTCGTAATCAAATTCACTTATAGAAATGTCAATTCAAAACAATAATTATTTAATATTCTTGTCATTATATTTAACTTGTATAGGCCAAGTCAAACAGAATCTTGCAAAATACTAAATATATACAACACAAAAAGAAAACAAATAATTGCTAAGATTATCTTCTAAAATAAAATACCCTTAACAAAATGCTCGCAAGATTTGTCATATAAAAGTAGAGCAGAAATGTAATTTCCAAATGAAGCATTTGGGTAGATTTAAGACATTTTAAACAGTTCTTTTTTTAAAATAGAAATGAATAAATTGTACAAAATCAGACCAATGCACACACAAATTAAATTCTTTCCTTTATTTATTTCATTTTGATAATTTTAGGATCAACAGCTTATTAAGACTTTATAAGTCTAAAATTTTAAGCTGTAATGAATGTATACTATGTTTCTAGTCCTAAATCTTTATGCTGTTAAGAATAGTATGCGGTGGGTTTGACTGTGACCTCAGTGTGTCAAAGGCCCGGTTTGACACAGAAGAATAAATTGAAGACCTGCAGCAATACAAAAACACAAGTTTTCCACAGGCTCAAGAGGAAAGCAAATCACTGTTCCTAGTGAAGAAGAAGATCTGGTCACTTTTAGTGACAAAAGTTGACAGCAGAATGGGCAGTGTCCTCACTTTTTGATTTAAGCGAGACCACCTGGAAGCCATCTAGGGGAATAGGTCATGTGGTTATTGGCAGCCAGTGCAGCTTTAAGAAATATCCACTCCACTACAATTATAAATACTAAATGGAATGGTTATAGTTCTAAATCTTTATGATGTAATGAATATACAAACTGCCAATACAATGAATGACTACAACCTAATCTTAAGAAAAAAAATGCATTTACGAATAAAATTGATCTACATTCTACATTCAAACCTGCCTGTAGTTTGAAAATCATCTATGAAATATAATCATTAATCATTCATCTAAACCAGCCACCATATAGCCAACAGTCACCAATTTTATCATCACTCAAACATATTTTGTCTTTATCCCATCAAATTACTAAAGAAACAGTCTCCACTTTCAGAAATGCATAAACCAAATTTTTTTTTTTTGAGACTTTAATTTATTAATTTCACTCAGTACAAGTACATCTAGATTCAAAAGTCAGAAACTATTGAGCTGTGACTTTGTCTTGTTGACATGTGATACATGACTTGGATATTACTCAGAAATACAAGCTTTTTATGGGACACCTTGGTGCAGTCAGCTTAACATCTAACCAATTGTTTTACCTCTATTCAGAATTCCCAGTGGAGAAAAAATCCATTCAAATACTAAAATTCTTAGGTCAACAATCAAGCATAGGACTATTCCATACTATACATTGTTTACAAGACAAACATATTCTACAATTATAGTTTAAAAAGTAGATTTTGCTTTCATTTCCAAATAATTACATTTTTACCCAAACAAAAAATGTCTAAACTATACAAGTAGACTCAAGTATGATAGTAGTCTGGTACTTCTAGTGGTATTTGCTATGAAGTTGCTTACACAGCAGATTCATGATTCTCTCTTTACCAGAGACAGAGTGATTTCATCTTTGTTTTTAGAAATAAAATATTGATGATTATTATTAGCTCAGATATTGAGTCCGGCAGTACTGGTTTCACTAACAGAAGGCGAGTAACTGGCGCCTAAACCAGTAAGCTTCTGGCAGCCTGGCACTTTAGCCATTGCTGGCTACCCACCTAGGAGAAGGAAAACTCTAAATTCAAACCTCTGCTGTCTTGCAGCTATACTCAATGATGGGAAAGGCTTTGGAAGTCAATTCTGAGGAAAATATTAACTATTTCCATAAGAGAATAAATGCAAATGTTTTGTGCGTTTGTGCTGGGAAAAAAAATGAACACTAGTTGTTGAAAGCCACATATTTTTTATCCTATAAAGGGTTTAAGGTTTGAATCTAATAGAAGTTGGCATGACTTTGAATTCTTAACAAGAATTTAGAATTAGATGAAGAATGTAGAGACTTATTAAACTACAAACAGTGCACAGTTTTATAACACACAGTGTTCACTAAATAAGTGACACTTTTCCATAACATTTCTTATGTCAATATTTAATTTATTGGGGATGGGATTGAGTAGGGTTTAAACTGGGACCATCGGTAAGTCCAAACAACAGTCCAGTGCACAAACCGCACGACCAGGTAGTCATCCTGGTATGTATGTTTTACAAATGTAATGATAGAGGTTACATTGTCTTATAAATATATATAACAATTAGAGTTCATCTGTTTTTTAGAATAATATAATATAAATCACAATACCATAAACCAATCTATATATGCTCACTGGTTGGAAAACAGATTGATTTGTTTCAACAACATGAAAATATTCTACAAACAAATAGATAGGGTAGATTTTGTATATTTAAAAAAAGTGCAATTTAGGGTACAATGAAATGTTAACAGACAAAAAAAGCTTTGAATACAAAATTAACAAAGTTATCTTTTGCTTTTTCTGGAAGCCAACAAAATATCTTAAAGATAACTTGCATACTGATGGCAAACAACCAAGCAACAGTTTATAAAAGAACCACTTCTTTGTACAATTAAATCTTTTGGAAGAAAAAAATGAACAAATAATTAACATAAAGTACAAAGAATCTATTGGGCAATGTTTATATTAGTGTCCACCTCGATGCAAATGTGATTTAATTACAAACAGTTAAAAAGGTCAAATAAATTACAAAACAACACAACTCAATATTGGAAGTATTTTAAATAAAATGTTAGTCTCATGAAAAAAGTTTAATGCTGAGGATTTTCAAACTTATTTTAACATGTTTAGAAAAAAGGAAAAAAAAAGGAAATATGTTTAAAGCATAATAATACTGAAAATGTGATTATATATTTTTTTTAATGTCTACCGAAGAAAACATTTTTTTGACTACATGTATTCTTGACTTAATTAAGTTAACTTGAATTTTCTTAACTCTCTAAAAAAAAGAACCAGATAGTGTATTGATTTTTACATAAAAGCCAAAATTTAAGAATTTTAAGATACATTTTACAATGTGACTAAAATGTATTGGCTCGGTGTCTGGGTGGTAAATCACTTGGCTTCCGAACTGAAGGGTCTTGTGTTCGAATCTTGGTGAAGACTGAGACTTTTGGGATTATCAGGGTGCCCCTGATTCCATCTAACTCTAAAGGGTACCTGACATTAGTTGGGAAAAAGTAAAGTTGGTTGATAATTGTGCTGGCCACATGAAACCCTTGTTAACCATAAGCCACAGACACAGATGACCTTTACATTATCTGCCCAAAATGATTGCAAGGTTTGAAAGAAGTACTTAAATATGTATTGACCAATTTTCCTATAACTTTCTTTAAGGCTTTGCTACCTAGTTGATATTTTTTAAAAGTAAAAATGGATCTTTTACATTTTATTAAACACTAGTCTTTTTATTTCATCCTGTGTCAGGAAAATTATTCACTACATGCAAAATGTGTAGTTATAAGCATAAAATATAATGCAAAATTAACAAGTACTTATAATAAAATAATAAATAATATTTTATCCTCCACTGTAGAGAATTTATACCTTATGAAGAACTGAATGTATTTACATTGATTCATGGGCTTAACAAACAATTTTACTATTTGAAGTGCTTTGTATGTACATCCTTTTCTAAGTTCTAAAAGAAAATGTTAAATTTAGTATCTATATATATAATTCTCTTCATGGCTCAAGAGTTTGGGCATGCAAGAAGAAGTACAGGAAAGATTACTCTTTTATTTCTGCAAGTCAGACGAACTTGAGTTACCCTACGAAAAAAAAAAAGGGGGGGGGGGGAGAACAAGTAGTATTCACCCGTCACAAAATAGCAGGGTCCGACCGTTGTGACCAAAAAAGATTTCCATGACTTTTTCATATATTTTTCAATTTCAGGGAGGAGATTTCTAGGAGCTCCTGGTAAATCAGGAGGCCGAGGAAAATCTGTTATAAGTTATAAAATGGTTTAATTTAATAATTTACACCTAGAATTAGCGTGGGTCCTATGAAAGTGTGGGTCCACTGCGATTTGTCTAAGGCCGGCCCTGCAAAATAGTGCGTATGCTATTCTATGGTTTGACTAGTGAGTTTATATCACAGCAATTAGAAAAGAAGAACAGATGAGAATTTTGTTTTTTAAATTAATTATAAGAATAGTTTAATGAAAAACTATTTATTTCATCTTATGCTTATTCATGTGACCAATGTCAATAAAATTGAGATCTTTTGATCTAGAGTCCAGAGTGTAATTCAAGCCAATCTCTGGATCAAAAGAGCTATGAACAGCACCAGGCCACTGAAGTTTCAGCAGCGTTGGAGTTATGACTAGTGCACCGGAGCAGCCTTCACAAAGTGGGGCATCATAGTTTTTCCTGACTTTGAGGCTCTCACTGTCTTGCACTTCTGTTTTGACCCGACCAAACGTGATGGCTTGGGAGAGCCCATGAGGGTGTGATATGACTGCCACCCAGCTTTCTTTATTCTTTATGCTATGGGTATACTGGGCTTTCATTGTACTAGCAGTCATCTCATTGTAACTTGATTTAGCATTCTCTAGCAGGACAGGAAGGGTGTGAAACAAGGTTTTGTCATGTGACATAACATGCAAAGTCACATGATCCTGCAAAATGTTCACACCAACTATGGCTGCCACATGCCCTTTTATGACTCCTTTACCATTTGGTTTGTCAAAGAAAAATTTCACAAAGGCATTGTCAGCTTCTGTCTTATCAAAGATCACATGCCTGCTTGTGTGGACAGTCACACCACTGTAGTAATAATGCTTTGGCTCAGAGGAAGGAGTCAGAGGTGTATTGATACTGTTGTCAGACTGAGACTCAAAGGAAGTGTTGGGGCTGAAAGATGAAGAAATGACAGAAGATCTTCTGCTACCAGCAGATGAGGGTGTATTTAATGAGCAGTCAGTTTTCTTACATCTGAACTTGACTATTCGTTCATCAACAGCACCTACGAAGCCTGACCCAAATCTTATCTTATTGGTCCCAATGTATTCTTTATATTCATCATTGCAATCACGGGCTGAGCTTGTCACATTAACAGATATCTGGACAACCAAAGGTGACATGCATGTAAAAAATGTCTCAGTATCTTCATGCTGAATTTCACGTGGCAAATCTTTAACCTGTGGAATATATACAACTTCAGAGTTCAATAAAGAAACTTTAAACTTCTTTTGCATTCTTTTTTATTCTACTTTAAAGCTGGCTTGAATTTGTATATGTTCATTTTGCTTTATAATACTTTGGAATATGCAAGTTTGCAAGAATGATTGGGATGTTGTCTAAAAAATATTGAAATTTTAAAAGGTTTATTTTGGCTCTAAGAATACTAAAAATAAATACTGAGATGTTTCAGCTTGATTTTTCAATTTGGACTCCACTAATGTCTAAGAAAATTTCTTAAATCTACGTTCTTGATATAATTTAATGATCGATGACTAATGAAAAACAAAAATTGACCTAATTCAATGTAATATTTCATAACTTTTAACTTTATTTGATTTTGTGTGTCTTCTTCAGATACACAAACATGGACATTACACTGAGAGGGTAATCTTATTTAGTGGAAATCTGTCATAGATATTCTGTGGCAAGATGTTAATAAATGTTGTTGGTTTGTTGGATCAGTTATCAAAGTGTAAATTTGAAACCTTAAATGTATAAAAATATATATAAAAAAAACAAATATATTTAAGTTTTTTAATGAGTGCAAACATAAGATATACAGATATTTTAGGACTCTTGTAAAACATTAAAAGGCTATGAATGAAATAGTCATAGATACCCAAACATTAGAATAACCTCAAAAAGATATTTTTGTAAAATTGAGTTAAAATATAAAGTACAATAAGGTTTTTGAAAAGGGTTTGTTTTGCCAGGGAATGTGCTCAAACCAAGTTCTTGCTTTTGAGAATCTATAGTGTTCCTAAATCAGTCATTAAAACCAGTGACTTGGTAGAACTTAAATCTTTAATTAACACAAGCAGAATAATTAGCACATGGCTACATTTAGGCCACTTAAAAGAAAATCAGTAATTCATAAGATATATTTTTACTAACCTTTAATTCTGATGGTGCAAAGAATCCTACATGGGATGGATTAATGGGACAATCTTTTATCTCAGAAAGACTAGGAAATTCTAGCAGTTTCTTGTAGGAGAAAACTCCAGTATTATTGTTATTGCTTCTTTTCAAATTTGTTGAAACAATAAAATTTTTTTTATTTTCATCTGTTGACAAGTTAGGTAATAACAACTGCATGTTGGTCAGTGATCTGTTATCTACACAGTCTGTTTCATTGGGGACAGATATTAGAGCCTGCTCAGAAGATGGGACAGTTGATGTTAAAAATATCTCATTGTCTATGCTAGGAGACAGTACAGCACCAGTTGTCATGTACTGATTAGTTCCTGACTCTTCTAATGGTATGTTAAAACACTTGATAGAATCCAAGGATGCATTTGTATACTTTTGAATAATGTCCCCAAGACTTTCTAAGCCTGAGGCTGATGGTGTACTAGTGACAGACACAGGCACGGACCAGCTTTCCAAGCCTGCTGATTGTACTTCAGAATTAGGCTGAAAATCAAAGAGCAGCTTGAATGAATCAGGATCAAGGGATGGAAGATTTTCTGGTTCTCTATAAGCCAAGTGTTTTGGCTTTTTGTTTGGACTTAAGATTCCAGTATCACCATCATTAGAAATGTGTGTTAGTAAGCTGTTTTTATCAGATATCACCAATTGTTTTTCTGGCACTTCCTTGCTGCTCTCACTCTCTAATGTTCGCTTTTTGGCCAGCCTTTTTGTAGCCATTGTATAAGATTCTTGGTTTGGCAAATTATTGAAATTAAAGTCAGACATATTTTATTTTTCTTGATGTTGTTTGTTGATTTTACAACAATCTGAAATAGGTGATAAATAGTTGTATGTAAATACAGGTCTTAACAAATTAATGTAAAATCTTATAATTTCATAGACATATTTCTGACATACTATTTCATACAAATCTCATATGTGTATTTTAAACTAAATTTTAAGTATTTTTTTCTTAATTAATGTTTGGAATAATATTTATTGCACTACATTTCCTAAATAATCAGTATAAAGTTTTGAAATAAACACTTTAAATAAGCTTATAAATACCAACAACTTAGATATTAATGTGAAATTAAATTATTTAAATGTGCAAATTTATATTATTAATCTTATAAATGTATGAAGTTTATAATTTGATAAAACAATTGATGTAAGCACAACATTTTAAAAGTTCTAGCATTTGTTATGTTATTATTAAGACCTAGCTACCATGGCTGCCTCTTCTCTAAAACAATATACTTTTAGTTTACTGACTAGTACAATTAATGATAGAAGTGCTTATATAAAAGGAATAGTAGACTAACAAGCACTACTGCTGATACAATAAAGAAATGTTAGTTTTATACCTGTATTGTATTCCATTTTATTATATTGTATCATATTATTTAGTGCATTTCATTATTGTAGAGAAATATATAAGGGTTTTAGTCCATAAAGTTTCTGACTAAACACTGAAAAAATTATCATGTGTTTTCTGTTACAATCTATTCAAGCACTCGAATTTTGTCTTTTCCACTATTGAAATTAATATGAAAACTTTAGAAACTGAACCAAACATCAGTGTTATCAAAGTAAAGGGAAAAAAAGGAAATTTCTGATATCAATTTATTAGGCACATTGAAAACATGTATACTACCCTGATCCCTATTACCAAACTCTCAAACTTGGACTGAAAATACAAGGAAACATTACAATAAGAAATATCTTATAATATCTATATCTTCGAGATCTTTTAATCTTTATCAATTATGTACATTATTCTATATAATTATAGATTGTCAGGTGTTATTTATTTATTTATTTTTTAACATTAGTCATGATTGTTTATGCCTGGACATGACAGACTTGTCTCACCTTGTCAGTTTACAATTGACAAAAATGACCAACCGATGATAACAAAACATCTAATCTGGAATGAGTACATACAATGAAACAGTAAGTACATAGTTCAGCAATGACAATTAACTTGTATAATAATAAAATAAACCAGTATACATACACATAGTACAAATATTTACAGCATTAAAAGATAGTGCATACTAACTATTCCAACATTCCACACAATAACATTTGCAGGATTCCAGCTAGCCACAGAAGGAAAGACATAAACATGTGGAAAAAATAACATTGCGTCTAGCTATCTTGGGTCACTAAATGAGACAAAAAGGGCTCAACTGAGTTAATGATTAGGCCAGAACCTGTTGACTCTCTATAAATAAATAAATGATTATAACGAAGCACTACAGAATCTAAAAGACATGTAAGTAATATAATCATGCTAAAAAGGGAACAGATCTCATGCCATCAAAGAAAAAATGCAAGGAGACTCTTATAACGAAGCACTACAGAATCTAAAAGACATGTAAGTAATAAAATCATGCTAAAAAGGGAACAGATCTCATGCCATCAAAGAAAAAATGCAGGAGACTCTTATAGTAAAGCCAACAAGGAGATGTGTACAATTGAATATGTTACTTGTCAGCAACAAACACAACCTCAAGATTTCTTTGTTCAATATTACAAAGAACAGAGAATGTATTACTCTGTGCATAACATTTATCTTGATCTGGCTCTAAGTTTAAAATTATACTAACAAAATAATAAGGCTTGTCTTTGAGTCTGAAGATTAATGAGGAGTGCAGTATCTCCCATGGCTACGCAGCTCCAGCTGTGACCTACATATTTTGCCACATCGATGGTAAGCATAACCTTTGTCCTCTGGTGGTCGATTAAGATTTTCTTTTTGATGTCTGCGTCTGTCCTCGGCAGTGGATTTTCTTTTGGTCTCAAATGTGTATCCTGCAGCCTTTGTGAGTGATCTCCAGGTGTCTCGTTCTGAAGCAACCAGGTCAAGGTGCTCTCTTCTATTTAGATCTAGATCTATTTATAATCAAATAAAACTAGATCTATATTTTATAAATAATAAAGTTCACCAGATATTTCATCATTATGACTTATGACTTATCGATGAAGTCAAAAGTGAAAGTTAAAAGTATCATCTGACTAATATATATTCAAATATTGTGATATCGTTAAAATAAATAGTCAAATAAAAGCAGTAACAATATAAAACCAAAATGAAAAATCTTACTCTAAAACTAATGCCATGCAACCTTATCTTTATCGCAATTACCTAATATAATATAAATAACGCTACATGTACCACATAGTTGAGGTGATCCTTACTAGATGATAGATCTAAAATGTAAGTAAAATGTCTGCAGTCTTTCTTGAAGAGTTATGTACCATTGACATTGTTAACTTCCTTTTGCACTGGGATTTATTTTGTATTATCGTTAATTTTGGAAATTTCCGATTCTGCTTTGGACTTTGGATATTCCCGTATTGAATGAATTATTAAACAAAAATAAATTTTAACTTAAAAACAACAACATTGAAACATCACATTTTATTACTTTTTATATCATCTATTCTATAATCAGTTCAAAGATGTTAGATTAAACTATTAAAGGAAAAATAATGCACAGATCTATGTAAATGTCTTTTTTTTCATACATTAAAAAAATGAATATAAAGTTTTAAATTATAGGGCATTATAGGGCCTATTTGTTTTTTAGGAAAGGCATTGGGCATGATTGGGTATTTTCTCAGAAATCGGGACTCAGATTTGTGAGTCGACATAGGATACAATTTTCCATAAATAATACTTATCTTATCTTATATAATACAAACGTATCAGGCTTTCAATCTATGCTGTTTATTGCAAATTTAAGACATTAGTAGTTCATAACTTTTTTGTTGAAATGTACAAACTTGCTTATAAAAGGCTGTTCAAAAGAACCCTGTTACTCAGAGCGCCTTAAGATCTGTACATTGCCTGGCATAATGCTAATGTTCAAGGGCGTTTTTGTGAACAACAGAAATACTCTCCAGCGAACGGGAGGTGGGTTGTTTTTTCTACAAAGCACAATATGATGTGCATGATCTGATAAGCTGAACTGATACTTCAGACAGTAGTTTTAAGGCCTATAATTTACTGACATGTTTCATCAAATGCACCTTAAGCATAGTCTATAAAGATTGCTTTATCGAATCTTTTTTTTTATAATCGAATCTTCTGTGTCTCCTTTGTAAGTTTTGTCCGCCGAGCCTTCGTCTTTGGGTGCATGTGTCTGAAAAGTCTGATAACCCTAAATTCTTGGTATGGCCTACTTTAAGGTGTCAATATCATAGACGGTAGAGTTTCTTTAACTCTTAAAGTATGCTCAACCGTCACTGTTTCCCAGTTGACTTTAGGTAGAGTAACCAACATACTAACGCGTAATTTCCGACCCGGGGATTAAAGTCTACTGCAGAAATAGTGGAAATCTATCTACTCGAAGTTTCCGGAAAGATAAAAATAACTCTGATCTATGGCGAAAGATAGTAGGTCAAATGTATAAACCACCACGTAGACTTCCTAGAAAGTGATGGTCTTAGACTTGTATCTTATTTTATTACATTTCTTTCCCCACTTTATTTAAGACACTTCAATGAAAGTGATTTTTTTTTTAAAATATTGTTTTGCCTTAGCGGAATTCGGAAATTCTGAAGTATGATCCCAATGGATTCAATGAATAGGCTATTGCGTACTTTTTTTTTTACCGACCATACAAATGCGTTTTATTTTTTTATTTTTTTTAAAACTTTTTTTTACATTTCACAGAACTGGGGGCAAGTGAATCATGGTATTAAATGTATGAACCATTGTCTTTCTTTAAGTGGTTTCGAGTTCTATTTTTTTTTTAGCTGCCTTAGCAATTGTGCACTCTTTTTGAAGAACAACTGGACAGAGGAAAGGACCGACGGACTGACAAGTTTAATATAACCGTATAATAGGGAGGAATGCGCCTCGTGAAGTCATCATATTATATGTTAACGTTAGTTAAATGTTATATAAACTTAAATAATTATTTTGACCAATGAGCTAGGAACGTATACAATACAAGGACGAGTAGCCTTCTATGTGGATTGTCACACGGGAAGCACATAATTAGTCTATTATTACATTGGATCATAATGCTTGGAAAAGGTACTCGTTTGTTTATATTATACTAGTCGACCGGCGGCGTAGCATGCGCCGCTATTTTGCAGGGCCGGCCTTAGGCCACTGCAACCTATGCTACCGCAGTGGATCCCGCACTTTCAAGGGACCCGCACTTTCATATGACCCGCGCTAATTCAAGGTGTATAAATTATTAAATTAAACCATTTTATAACTTAAAACAGATTTCCCGCGCCCTCCTGGAAATCTCCCGAAATTGCAAAATATACGAAAAAGTCCTTAAAATATATGGAAATATGTAGACAAATATTGTCATTTTGGGGTGTCATTCAATATGGAAAACGCCAATCCTACGCGCGATAAATAAAAACGGCATTATGCATTAGCCGTAATTATGTAATCTGGTGAAAGAAGCTTCTCGCGCCTCAAACTAATGAAGAATTACTTGAGGTCAACAATTCTCAAAGATAGATTGAAACATCTGGTAATTCTTGAGCGTGATCTATGCAGGAAACAGAATTAATATGATATACTGTATGACTTTGCTACACGCAAGGCTCGTAAAGTATTTCTGTACGTAGTAAAGAATGAATAAAATGCATAGACGAATTTATTTTCTAATACAAACTCTTAAATTTTTCTTATTATCCACTTCCCTACCCAAACTTGGCCCCGCGAAATCCTTTTCGCATAGGGCCCCACAATGATTAAGTCTAGCCCTGCTATTTAGTGACGGGTGAATATGCATGGTAGATTACTTCTTCTCTTTCCGTGACTTCTTGGTCACAATGGTTAAGTCCGGCGCTGCTATTTAGTGTTTATAAAATGTTTGTTTGTAAAATGTTTTACATGTTTCGGATGTTCCTTCAGAGTTGAAGGACGAAGGGGGATGGGTGCGGGCAGGGTTTGATAAATCCAAACGACAGTCCAGCGTGCAAACCGCACGACCAGGCAGCCATCCGTAGTGATCGGTGAATACTTGTTCTCTCCCCCTCTTGTTTTTTCGTGGGCTGACTATCCGCAGAAATAAGAGAGATCTTTCCTTTACTTCTTCTTACTTCTTCTCCTTCAAACTCTTGAACCATGAAGAGAATTCTAGATAGAGAGATCTCGTGTTTCAGCTAATTGAAGTTCCAGTTATCTTTTCCCTCCTTCAGTATTTAATTCGAACCTGCATTACATTCAAGCGAGGAACAGGCAGGTGCCTTACTCGGTCATCTGTTGTCATTTTAATCTTCCTTTAATTTAACAATACTAATTAGATCTAATAAGTGTCATTTCAGAATCGGTAGAACAAAATACTCTCCATAATTAATATTGTTGCGAGGTTTTAAAAAAAACTTAAATATTACGTCTTGCACAATGAATTATCTCCATTTTCTTGCGTCCACAATGTGATTGGGAAATAGTATATGCATGACCATATACTATGGTATGACATAAGCAAATGATGTAAATATTGACCAGTACGACATTTTCTCTTTAAACTTAACTGTTGTTGATTTCGCACTCTTTAACGCGTTTGTCCAGTGTCTTATTTTTACTCACCCCCCAACTATATCTATAAATAATGTAGAAGTTATTTACCTTAGTTGATATCAAATAAAATAATTTATTACCAATAATTAATTTATTAATTGGTTATATTATAACTGATTCATGTTTTGTGACGTACAATAAATAATTATCTGAAGTTTCAACTTGATCCGAGAATGGGCTTGGTTGGATGAAAGAACGTGTTCATTTATCTAAGGGATGAAACCCTACAAATTTAGCTGTATATGTGAATACTGAAGAATTAATTTCCCTTGTTGGTATCAAACAAAACAATTAATTACCAGTAATTAATTGACAAATCGGTTATTTTTTTATTGATTCATGTATTGTCTTTTCCAATAAATAATTTTACAAAGTTTCAACTTGATCCGAGAATAGGTGTGGGAGAAATAACGTATACAAAATATTTACCAGACAGACAGAGTGAGTTGGTGCGAGCTTTGTAAAAACAGCTGAGATTATAAAAAAACAACAATTGAGATATAGATCTAGAAATAAAAATGGGATAACAAACAAATACTCTCTGAGATTATACAAACAACAATGGACTCGGCAAAGTAGGCCTCCTATAATTCATAGCATATGGCGGCTCCCTGAGATACTCCCCAAATGACTTCATCTTGTTGACGTCACTGCGACAGCTTTGTCCACATTTGTGTGAGGTTACCAGTCATGCACATGTGCGCAAGTATTGAGTTCTACTGTCCTAGCTTCTCTTCATGTCAACCTATCAGTCATTTAAGACTCTCAACTCTCGCTGACGTGTGCATTAATAGTGCGTGTCAACAAAAGTGTGTGTTGTGTGTTGGAAGTTTTCACACACACACACACAAAACCAAACTGTTGCCAATCAAATGGGGAAAAAAAGCTACAATTCTGGGGCGTAGCTAGGAATTATCCATCGTTTTGAGGGCTTGACCACTTTGGAGACTCTGCATTTGCATAATATTTAATTTCTAATGTAGAAAACACTCATTTGGGGGATTTTCAAATTCTCCCCCCACCCACCCTAGCTACGCCACTACTACAATTTTAACAATAGCTCAACGCTTGGCAGTCTATCTTCGTATTAAATCTTTTTAATACCGATAGTTAGCTGAATTTTTTAAAAAGTTTTAAGTTATAGAGTAATATAGAGTAAAAGTTTAATGCTTTCTCCATATTGAAATTATGTTTACCAAAAAACAGAGGAGCTTCGAACATTTCATTATGCAGAACTAAAAAGTAGAAAACTATTATCGTATACCTTTTAAAAAAAGCATAGCCTATCAATACTTTTTTGTTTTACACCGGATACACCAAAAAATCTAACTATTTACAGATAGTTTCGCCATGTATAAAAAGCACAATAGACAATGTGATGACTTTCTCTTATGAAAATGCGTATGCATAATGGTCATGGTAAAAATAAAATGTACTATTCAATTTACTAGTCAATTAATTTTTATTTGCTTCTATGCATAATGAAATAGGGCAGACGGTGATTGTTACGACGTAACTACAAAATCTAGGCCTAACCCGCTGGCTTATAAAACAATTTTCTTTCGTCTGAAAAGGCTTGTGACGAGTCATTTCCATCTATAGTAGTATATCGCTCTGAAAACAATTATGCCTTTTTGTCTATCTATCTATCTATTTATCTATCTATCTATTTATCTATCTATCTATCTATCTACCTACCTATCTATATGTCTTTCTGTCTGTCTATTTGTCTTCTGATTAATTTAATAAAACGACTTAGAATCTTAAGTTAGCCTTTACCGGTAAGTTACAAAAGTTTCTTATTTAAAAAAAAAAGGTTTGTACGTCTTAAGTTTATATCCCTGCGTTAATCCAATCGTAAACTCATTAAAGGTGTGCAGCAATTAATTATGAGAGCGTATCTGTCGCTTGAGGTCATTAAAGAAAAAGTGTCTTTAGCCATGTCTTTCGTAGTAAAAAAAAAAAGATGTTTTATTATGAATATACTGTTCTCCCTTTCCAATGTAGCCATCTGACATAAGCAAGCTTACAAATCTAGACTATAAAAGCTAGCTAGATTTATGTCAGATTGTAACTTATATTGAAGATGACATGTCTGATTTGGGGGATTTAGTTATATGGATGACTTGAGTATTGAGTCTGTAGCTTGTTGATATGGTGCGCAAAGGTGCACAAAAAGCGTTCAATATAATAAAGTATCATTCTCCGCCATGAGCTGCAGTCGGACACAAGAGATGATGTCATGAGGTAAAAAAAGAATGGGTGATGTCTTTGTAGAACCACAAAACGAAAAGGATGACAGCAGTTATGACAGTGAATGGTCACCGTGTAAGGTTTCAAATGGATAGTGGAGCTGATGTTAACACCATCCAGGAAAAATACGTAAATAAGAATCAGATAGAAAAGACAACGCAAAGATTACTAATGTGGAATAAGACTGAAACGAGACCCACAGGGAAAGCCACTCTAACGACGAGAAATGAGAAAACTAACGAAACATTTCAGGTGGAATATATAGTTGTACCAAATAATCTAGCATGCCTTCTAGGTCATAAAACTTTAACAAGAATGAAGTTAATCAAAGTCAATTGAGATAGGTTCATAGCATCAGTAGTGAATAACCAAGAAGAAGACTGTAGTCCAAAGTTTACTGGTGATTTAGGAGAAGTGTCTTTAAAGATTGATAACAGCATTATCTTATCTTATCTTATATAATACAGACGTTACTTCAAAAAGAAGATGATTACGTCCTACGCGTCATGCATTTAGTCATGCATATTAATCAATGACTTAAATTCTGCCAAGTCACTGGTTTTCCTAGCTAGCTCAGGCAACCCATTCCATGCTCTAATAGCACTAGGGAAGAAGGAGTATTTGTACAAATTAGTCCTAGCATATGGGACGAGGACAAGGTTCTGTGTAGAAAGATCCCTATTGCTTTACAAGAAAGAGTTAAGGAGGAGTTAAAGACCCTAGTGCAGAGAGGAATCATAGAACCAGTGATAGAGCCTACAGAGTGGGTGAGTCAGATGGCAATTGTGGAAAAAGCTAATGGAAAAATTAGGATCTGCATAGATCCACAAGCCCTGAATAACGTTTTACTAAGGGAATTCTATAATCTTGCTACTTTACATGGCATATTGGCAGATTTGAAAGATTGCCAAAATATTCAGCAAATTGGATGTGCAAGAAGCTTTCTGACATGATGGAAACGATTACCTTTTGGTCTGAAAGTGAGTTCAGAAATTTTTCAGAGAAAATTAAATCTAGCACTAGAAGGACTGAAAGGCTGTTTCAATTATGTTGATGATATTATAGTGGTAGGAAGAGGAAGAACGAAAGAAGAAGCACTCAGAGATAATGATATTAACCTTAGAGCGCTGATAAAGAGATGTCAAGAAAAGAAGATTAAACTGAACCACGAAAAGTCTGTTTTTAGAACAGCTGAGATTAATTTTTTGGGTCATATTATTACAGAAACAGGAATAAAACCAGACCCGAACAAAGTATCTGCGATTTTGAGTTTGAATGCTCCAAAAGATATTTCATCATCACCGAAAATTCTGTGGTATGGTTCAATATCTTGCAAGATTTGTTCCAGACTTGTCGACAGATTTACAGCCCATAACAGAGTTGATCAGAAAGAACACACCATTTGTTTGGTCTGATCAATGCACACCAGCTTTCATCAAGATAAAACAGAAAATATCGACTCATGGCACATTGATATATTTTGACCCTAACAAAGAGCTTACATTACAAGCAGATAGTAGCCAAAATGGGTTGGGAGCAGAGTTATTTCAAGATGGCATATGCTACTAGATCATTAACTGATACCCAGAAAAGATGGGCACAGATTGAAAAAGAATTGTTAGCAGTGGTTGTTGGTTTGGAACGTTTTGACCAGTATACGTATGGCAGGACAGTTATAGTTCAGAATGACCATAAACCACTGGAAAACATCCTTCAAAAACCACTCAGTTCTGCTCCGAGAAGGCTACAAAGTCTAATGATGCGTCTTTATCGTTACGATATCCAGTTTCAATATGTCAAAGGCAAAAATTTGTTCATAGCTGATACTTTGAGTAGAGACCCATCAGAGGAAAAGAGTGATATCCCTGATGTTTGTGTCAATACAGTGGGACTGGCAATACCAGATGCAGTGCTGGAGAAAGTCAGAATCGAGACAGAGAAAGATAGAACAATGCAAACACTTATTCAGTATATCCTAAATGGATGGCCAGACAAACATAATAGTTTACCTGAACTCAAACAATATTTTTCACTAAGAGACATGTTAACATACGAAGACGGACTCTTGTTGAAAGGAGAACAAATAATCATACCGATATCACTTCGCAAGGAAATAGAAGAAAAACTCCATGCAGCACATTTGAGAGTAGACTCAATGAAAAGAAGAGCAAAAGAAACAGTTTTCTGGCCTGGATTATCAGCTCGAATAAAGGAAATAGCCAACTCATGTTATATATGTCAGAAAAATAAACCAGCAAATCAGAGAGAAGAATTAATACAGCACGAAATAGGTTCTAATCCGTGGGACAAGATTGGAATTGATTATTCCAAATGTGTGACCAACAATATCTAGTTATAGTGGACTATTATTCAAATTTCATAGAGGTAGAAAACATGCAGTTGACACAACACACGCAATTATAAAGAAACTGAAAGTTTTATTTGCAAGATATGGGGTGCCCAAAGTCTGTATATCTGATAGCGGACCTCAGTTCACATCTGAATATTTTTCCAAATTTATGATGGAATGGGGAGTGACTCATTTGAAATCTTCTCCAGGACACATTCAATCCAATGGAAAGGCTGAGTCAGCAATTAAAATTTTGAAGGACATAATGAAGAAATCTAGAGAATCAAAGTCAGATGCTTATGAAGCTCTTCTGGAATTTAGAAATACTCCAAGGCAAGACACAAATCTAAGCCCAGTTCAGATGTTTTTTGGTCGGATGACTCGAACAATGATACCAAACAAAAGGAGTAACATTAAGATTTCTACATGTCAAGAGAACATTGTGAGAAGGAAAGAAAAACGTCAGATGAGTGTAAAAACCTCTTATGATAAGAAGTCAAGAAATTTATGTCAGCTGAGAACTGGACAGATGGTCTATTTCCAATCTCCTAATGACCCTACATGGAGACGTGGAAGAATCCAGTCTCAAGTCAACCAGAGAGCTTACATTATTCGAGGTGACAATGGTGCAGTGTACCAAAGAAACAGGGTGCATATCAACCCGATCAGAGAAACAGAAGAAGATATATTTCCCGATACTGAAGACAACATACTGGACAATAGAACTCATGATCAACACATTCGCCACTCGTCAACTCATCATTCCCTACGACCAAGGGATCAGTTGAAGAAACCGACAAGATTCAATGACTATGTGTCTTAATGAACTATTGAATGTTGTTTTTAAATGTGATATGTTTCATATTCATTGAAGCGTATATATGTATGTTATGATAAGTTGTTTATGTTGTGGTTTTGTTTTTTTCTATGATACTCCCCGAAATTTTTTATTTTTTATATTTTTTTTAAAGAAAAAGGGATGTTGATATGGTGCGTAAAGGTGCACGCGTTCAATATAATAAAGTATCATTCTCCGCCATGACACTAATGGTTGTTGTTTGTTTATTGCTGACTGTGAACCTAGATCTTAATTAACATAGCTAATGTGCTTTTTAATTATTTTTTTAAAATATTGAATTGGCTCATTGTAAACAAGAAACACTTGAATTACGAACCCGTGAAACTATCTTGAATTAAGCTTATCTTGACCAGTGAAAAACATTACACTAAAAGCTTGAAATTAGGTTGTTGTTTTTTACGAAGGCGTATGCTTTCTGAAAACATATGTGGTAGGGGCCTACTACTCCTCTTCCGTTCTGAACACATAGCTGGTAGCCTAATACTCCTCTTACTTTCTGAAGTCATAGCTGGTAGCCTACTACTCCGGATACTCCTCTTACTTTCTGAAGACATAGATGTAGCCTACTACTCCTCTTACTTTCTGAACACATAGCTGGTAGCCTAATTCTCCTCTTACTTTCTGAACACATAGCTGGTAGCCTAATTCTCCTCTTACTTTCAAAACACATAGCTGGTAGCCTAATTCTCCTCTTACTTTCTGAAGATATAGCTGGTAGCCTACTACTCCTCTTACTTTCTGAACACATAGCTGGTTGCCTAATACTCCTCTTACTTTCTGAAGAGATAGCTGGTAGCCTACTACTCCTCCTACTTTCTGAAGACATAGCTGTATCCTACTACTCCTCTTACCATCTAAAGACATAGCTGTAGCCTAATACTTCTCTTACTTTCTGAAGACATAGCTGGTAGCCTACTACTCCTCCTACTTTCTAAAGACATAGCTGTAGCCTACTACTCCTCCTACTTTCTGAAGACATAGCTGGTAGTCTTCTACTCCTCTTACTTTCTGAAAACATAGCTGTATCCTACTACTCCTCTTACTTTCTGAAGACATAGCTGTAGTCTACTATTCCTCTTACTTTCTGAAGACATAGATGTAGCCTACTACTCCTCTTACTTTCTGAAGACATAGATGTAGCCTACTACTCCTCTTACTTTCTGAAGACATAGCTGGTAGCCTACTACTACTCTTACTTTCTGATGACATAGCTGGTAGCCTAATACTCCTCTTACTTTCTGAAGACATAGCTGTAGCCTAATACTCCTCTTACTTTCTGAAGACATAGCTGGTAGCCTAATACTCCTCCTACTTTCTGAAGACATAGCTGTATCCTACTACTCCTCTTACCATCTAAAGACATAGTTGTAGTCTACTATTCCTCTTACTTTCTGAAGACATATATGAAGCCTACTACTCCTCTTACTTTCTGAAGACATAGCTGGTAGCCTACTACTCCTCTTACTTTCTGAACACATGGCTGGTAGCCTACTACTACTCTTACTTTCTGAAGACATAGCTGGTAGCCTACTACTCCTCTTACTTTCTGAAGACATAGCTGGTAGCCTACTACTCCTCTTACTTTCTAAAGACATAACTGGTAGCCTAATACTCCTCTTACTTTCTGAAGACATAGCTGTATCCTACTACGCCTCTTACTTTCTAAAGACATAGCTGGTAGTCTACTCCTCCTCCTACTTTCTGAAGACATAGCTGTAGTCTACTATTCCTCTTACTTTCTAAAGACATAGCTGGTAGTCTACTCCTCCTCCTACTTTCTGAAGACATAGCTGTAGTCTACTATTCCTCTTACTTTCTGAAGACATAGCTGGTAGCCTACTACTCTTCTTACTTTCTGAAGACATAGCTGGTAGCCTACTACTCTTCTTACTTTCTAAAGACATAGCTGTAGCCTACTACTCTTCTTACTTTCTGAAAATATGTCTGTAGCCTACTACTCTTCTTACTTTCTGAAGACATGGCTGTAGCCTACTACTCTTCTTACTTTCTGAAGACATAGATGTAGCCTACTACTCTTCTTACTTTCTGAAAATATGTCTGTAGCCTACTACTCTTCTTACTTTCTGAAGACATGGCTGTAGCCTACTACTCTTCTTACTTTCTGAAGACATAGCTGTAGCCTACTACTCTTCTTACTTTCTGAAAATATGTCTGTAGCCTACTACTCTTCTTACTTTCTGAAGACATGGCTGTAGCCTACTACTCTTCTTACTTTCTAAAGACATAGCTGTAGCCTACTACTCTTCTTACTTTCTGAAAATATGTCTGTAGCCTACTACTCTTCTTACTTTCTGAAGACATGGCTGTAGCCTACTACTCTTCTTACTTTCTGAAGACATAGCTGTAGCCTACTACTCTTCTTACTTTCTGAAAATATGTCTGTAGCCTACTACTCTTCTTACTTTCTGAAGACATGGCTGTAGCCTACTACTCTTCTTACTTTCTGAAGACATAGATGTAGCCTACTACTCTTCTTACTTTCTGAAAATATGTCTGTAGCCTACTACTCTTCTTACTTTCTGAAGACATGGCTGTAGCCTACTACTCTTCTTACTTTCTGAAGACATAGCTGTAGCCTACTACTCTTCTTACTTTCTGAAAATATGTCTGTAGCCTACTACTCTTCTTACTTTCTGAAGACATGGCTGTAGCCTACTACTCTTCTTACTTTCTAAAGACATAGCTGTAGCCTACTACTCTTCTTACTTTCTGAAAATATGTCTGTAGCCTACTACTCTTCTTACTTTCTGAAGACATGGCTGTAGCCTACTACTCTTCTTACTTTCTGAAGACATAGCTGTAGCCTACTACTCTTCTTACTTTCTGAAAATATGTCTGTAGCCTACTACTCTTCTTACTTTCTGAAGACATGGCTGTAGCCTACTACTCTTCTTACTTTCTAAAGACATAGCTGTAGCCTACTACTCTTCTTACTTTCTGAAAATATGTCTGTAGCCTACTACTCTTCTTACTTTCTGAAGACATGGCTGTAGCCTACTACTCTTCTTACTTTCTGAAGACATGGCTGTAGCCTACTACTCTTCTTACTTTCTGAAGACATAGATGTAGCCTACTACTCTTCTTACTTTCTGAAAATATGTCTGTAGCCTACTACTCTTCTTACTTTCTGAAGACATGGCTGTAGCCTACTACTCTTCTTACTTTCTGAAGACATAGCTGTAGCCTACTACTCTTCTTACTTTCTGAAAATATGTCTGTAGCCTACTACTCTTCTTACTTTCTGAAGACATGGCTGTAGCCTACTACTCTTCTTACTTTCTAAAGACATAGCTGTAGCCTACTACTCTTCTTACTTTCTGAAAATATGTCTGTAGCCTACTACTCTTCTTACTTTCTGAAGACATGGCTGTAGCCTACTACTCTTCTTACTTTCTGAAGACATAGCTGTAGCCTACTACTCTTCTTACTTTCTGAAAATATGTCTGTAGCCTACTACTCTTCTTACTTTCTGAAGACATGGCTGTAGCCTACTACTCTTCTTACTTTCTAAAGACATAGCTGTAGCCTACTACTCTTCTTACTTTCTGAAAATATGTCTGTAGCCTACTACTCTTCTTACTTTCTGAAGACATGGCTGTAGCCTACTACTCTTCTTACTTTCTGAAGACATGGCTGTAGCCTACTACTCTTCTTACTTTCTGAAGACATAGATGTAGCCTACTACTCTTCTTACTTTCTGAAAATATGTCTGTAGCCTACTACTCTTCTTACTTTCTGAAGACATGGCTGTAGCCTACTACTCTTCTTACTTTCTGAAGACATAGCTGTAGCCTACTACTCTTCTTACTTTCTGAAGACATGGCTGTAGCCTAGTACTCCTCTTACTTTCTAAAGACATGGCTGTAGCCTACTACTCTTCTTACTTTCTGAAGACATAGCTGTAGCCTACTACTCTTCTTACTTTCTGAAAATATGTCTGTAGCCTACTACTCTTCTTACTTTCTGAAGACATGGCTGTAGCCTACTACTCTTCTTACTTCCTGAAGACATAGATGTAGCCTACTACTCTTCTTACTTTCTGAAAATATGTCTGTAGCCTACTACTCTTCTTACTTTCTGAAGACATGGCTGTAGCCTACTACTCTTCTTACTTTCTGAAGACATAGCTGTAGCCTACTACTCTTCTTACTTTCTGAAAATATGTCTGTAGCCTACTACTCTTCTTACTTTCTGAAGACATGGCTGTAGCCTACTACTCTTCTTACTTTCTAAAGACATAGCTGTAGCCTACTACTCTTCTTACTTTCTGAAAATATGTCTGTAGCCTACTACTCTTCTTACTTTCTGAAGACATGGCTGTAGCCTACTACTCTTCTTACTTTCTGAAGACATAGCTGTAGCCTACTACTCTTCTTACTTTCTGAAAATATGTCTGTAGCCTACTACTCTTCTTACTTTCTGAAGACATGGCTGTAGCCTACTACTCTTCTTACTTTCTAAAGACATAGCTGTAGCCTACTACTCTTCTTACTTTCTGAAAATATGTCTGTAGCCTACTACTCTTCTTACTTTCTGAAGACATGGCTGTAGCCTACTACTCTTCTTACTTTCTGAAGACATGGCTGTAGCCTACTACTCTTCTTACTTTCTGAAGACATAGATGTAGCCTACTACTCTTCTTACTTTCTGAAAATATGTCTGTAGCCTACTACTCTTCTTACTTTCTGAAGACATGGCTGTAGCCTACTACTCTTCTTACTTTCTGAAGACATAGCTGTAGCCTACTACTCTTCTTACTTTCTGAAAATATGTCTGTAGCCTACTACTCTTCTTACTTTCTGAAGACATGGCTGTAGCCTACTACTCTTCTTACTTTCTAAAGACATAGCTGTAGCCTACTACTCTTCTTACTTTCTGAAAATATGTCTGTAGCCTACTACTCTTCTTACTTTCTGAAGACATGGCTGTAGCCTACTACTCTTCTTACTTTCTGAAGACATAGCTGTAGCCTACTACTCTTCTTACTTTCTGAAAATATGTCTGTAGCCTACTACTCTTCTTACTTTCTGAAGACATGGCTGTAGCCTACTACTCTTCTTACTTTCTAAAGACATAGCTGTAGCCTACTACTCTTCTTACTTTCTGAAAATATGTCTGTAGCCTACTACTCTTCTTACTTTCTGAAGACATGGCTGTAGCCTACTACTCTTCTTACTTTCTGAAGACATGGCTGTAGCCTACTACTCTTCTTACTTTCTGAAGACATAGATGTAGCCTACTACTCTTCTTACTTTCTGAAAATATGTCTGTAGCCTACTACTCTTCTTACTTTCTGAAGACATGGCTGTAGCCTACTACTCTTCTTACTTTCTGAAGACATAGCTGTAGCCTACTACTCTTCTTACTTTCTGAAAATATGTCTGTAGCCTACTACTCTTCTTACTTTCTGAAGACATGGCTGTAGCCTACTACTCTTCTTACTTTCTAAAGACATAGCTGTAGCCTACTACTCTTCTTACTTTCTGAAAATATGTCTGTAGCCTACTACTCTTCTTACTTTCTGAAGACATGGCTGTAGCCTACTACTCTTCTTACTTTCTGAAGACATAGCTGTAGCCTACTACTCTTCTTACTTTCTGAAAATATGTCTGTAGCCTACTACTCTTCTTACTTTCTGAAGACATGGCTGTAGCCTACTACTCTTCTTACTTTCTGAAGACATGGCTGTAGCCTACTACTCTTCTTACTTTCTGAAGACATGGCTGTAGCCTAGTACTCCTCTTACTTTCTGAAGACATGGCTGTAGCCTACTACTCTTCTTACTTTCTGAAGACATGGCTGTAGCCTAGTACTCCTCTTACTTTCTGAAGACATGGCTGTAGCCTACTACTCTTCTTACTTTCTGAAGACATGGCTGTAGCCTAGTACTCCTCTTACTTTCTGAAGACATGGCTGTAGCCTACTACTCTTCTTACTTTCTGAAGACATGGCTGTAGCCTAGTACTCCTCTTACTTTCTGAAGACATGGCTGTAGCCTACTACTCTTCTTACTTTCTGAAGACATGGCTGTAGCCTAGTACTCCTCTTACTTTCTGAAGACATGGCTGTAGCCTACTACTCTTCTTACTTTCTGAAGACATGGCTGTAGCCTAGTACTCCTCTTACTTTCTGAAGACATGGCTGTAGCCTACTACTCTTCTTACTTTCTGAAGACATGGCTGTAGCCTAGTACTCCTCTTACTTTCTGAAGACATGGCTGTAGCCTACTACTCTTCTTACTTTCTGAAGACATGGCTGTAGCCAAGTACTCCTCTTACTTTCTGAAGACATGGCTGTAGCCTACTACTCTTCTTACTTTCTGAAGACATGGCTGTAGCCAAGTACTCCTCTTACTTTCTGAAGACATGGCTGTAGCCTACTACTCTTCTTACTTTCTGAAGACATGGCTGTAGCCTACTACTCTTCTTACTTTCTGAAGACATGGCTGTAGCCTACTACTCTTCTTACTTTCTGAAGACATGGCTGTAGCCAAGTACTCCTCTTACTTTCTGAAGACATGGCTGTAGCCTACTACTCTTCTTACTTTCTGAAGACATGGCTGTAGCCTACTACTCTTCTTACTTTCTGAAGACATGGCTGTAGCCAAGTACTCCTCTTACTTTCTGAAGACATGGCTGTAGCCTACTACTCTTCTTACTTTCTGAAGACATGGCTGTAGCCAAGTACTCCTCTTACTTTCTGAAGACATGGCTGTAGCCTACTACTCTTCTTACTTTCTGAAGACATGGCTGTAGCCTACTACTCTTCTTACTTTCTGAAGACATGGCTGTAGCCTACTACTCTTCTTACTTTCTGAAGACATGGCTGTAGCCTACTACTCTTCTTACTTTCTGAAGACATAGCTGTAGCCTACTACTCCTCTTACTTTCTGAAGACATGGCTGTAGCCTACTACTCTTCTTACTTTCTGAAGACATAGCTGTAGCCTAGTACTCCTCTTACTTTCGTAGGATTTATTTTTCATTTTTTTTAAGGCTATTTTCTTTTTCCTTGCACTAGACTTAAAGCTTCAAGATTTATAGCCGTCTCGTTTTGACCCCGCCCACAACGAATTTCTGTAGTTAGGTCGAGACTCTGTTGTTTAAGATTTAGACCTACATTTTAAAGATAAAAAAAATATAATACTAAGGCCTCCACAACTGCAAAATGTATATGAGTATTATTGAGTAAGTAAAAATGATAAATTAGACCAAAGCTGCCCGCAATGCGATCATGGAATAACCCTACATGAGCCATATAACAGCTACATTTAGTTGTATAATTCCCTTCAATTTGTTACGAATAAACCACCAATGACACACAAAGAAACACAAAGTTTGGACTGTTGCTAATGTCAACTAGTGTAGGAAAGTGGCACATATGCTTTAATTAGTAAAAAGCGTTTTTGAGAACCGTTTCCAGGTTATTGTTGTTTTTTTTTAACCGATGAAGACTTTGCAAGCTGAATAGAGGAATAGTAAAAATTATGTTCTATGTCTGCCCTACTTTTGCCGGACGTCTGGCAACCGTAATTTTCTAGATAAGAAATGATGTGTTGACAAACCCACATCTAGGCCTCTACTTCAGCCTTGGCTACAAAAGGAAGACGACGAATGAGGGAATGAAGCTACTGTTGACAAACAGTTTGAACAAGAAACAGTTTATTGTTGCTGATAAAAGAATAGAAAAAAAAATCCGACTTTGCCATCTATAAGGCAGATGATGTAGCCTATAGGTCATATGTTTCTATGGACGACAGTGACGAGGGTGTCATGAGGCCAGCACAACGACCAACCGCCCTTGCTTTCCCCAAGTAATACATATATGTCCAGTACCCATCAGAGTTGGGTGGACTCAAAATTCTAAAAATCTAGATTCGGAAGCCAAGCGCTTTACAACTCAGCAATCAGCTCCATTGTTGCTAATTTTATAGTTTCTATAATGTTGCTGATAGACAATGCAAGATTCCTGGCTGTTCTTGGAGGAAGCAGTAGCATTTATGTCAAGTCGAGAGCTATAGGCCTATCATCATTAGAGTATTATAAAGTCTAGTAGACGTATAAATTCGCTTAACCGGGATTTTTTCTGATAGAACATTTTAGAAATAAACTAAATAGCCTATGGCATAGAAGAGGACTAGGGAAAACAATCGACTCAAACTTACATGTTTGCAATTATTTTCAACATGTAAAGTGGCCTAAGGAAGCCAGGCCCATTCACCCTAGGTATACTCCACGCAAAGAAAACCCATTCTCACTGCTTAAAGCTCATCACAAGTGTTTTTGTTTTGGTAATCCTTTCGTGTTTACACTTCGTTCGAAAAACATTTGTTTTCTAAAAATGTATCAAAGTCATTCAAGTGAAGAGAAAGATGTGGTAGCTTCCCTTTCATACACAAGTCCGTGGGTTACTGTGTCCTGTGTTGAGCTTTAGAGGTAGTCTATGCTCGTGGTAATAATACCTTTGTTTAGTCTTTGATTCTTGATTGATAAGTTGTATAAATGTAATATATCGTACCAGATATTTTTACCTTGCAGTTTCGTGTTTAGCTAAGGATGGCATATCTTTGAGAGCGTAGCCAAAAAGAAATATTTGTTGACGCGCAACGACCAAATAAAAAGTAGATCCCGAGTGGAGTAAAAAGATTATTCCAGAATACCAGATAGAACATCCAGAGTACAGTACAACATCTGAGCACACGTCACAGGTTAGCAGTAGCCTGAGTGACAGCCCTCTGGGCGTTACCTAAACATTGAGAGTAATGTATGTTCCCTCTCTGTTTCACCGAGAGTAGGTCACTTTAAGTACACATTTAGCAAAACGAGATAGTCAACCTGCTAACAGGAAAGAAACATCCTAGATGTATTAAACTGCGTGCATACACGTATTTGTGTTAATAACTGGAGCTGCTGCTAAATAAATATCAATCAGTGGATACTCGTCATGACACAACGCAATCTCATATAATGAACCATCATATTGCCTCAACACAATTGTAGATAAGACCTTCATCAAGTCTCAACACAATTGAACACTATCTCATACAATGATCCATCCCCATGCTTCATCACAATCTCATAAAGTGGACATGATCATAAGCCTCAGCACAAATTCATGAATTGGATCTCCAGAAGATCCAGCACTATACTATCCCACCCCCTATTTCAATAGTTGCTATAATTTAAAAAAAAAACAACATAAAAAAACTTTACAAAACAAAGAGCATAGTTATATCACTTAGTTTGGTACAGGCATGCATTTAAATTTGTAACAGATCTAGACTAACAATAATAAATCTGCGCGATTACCAATATTTTACTTTTAGCTTCAATACGCTATGATCCTATCACTTGTCTGGACCAGTTGGAAAGGAGTAGAGGGAGAAAGAAGGGATTATCCGGGTGATTGCTTCTTAAAAGCATTTTTTTTTTTTTTTAAATGTGAACGAACTGAATTAGAACTCGAGGGCTAAAGCCTCCTCAAGTCAATAATCTAACCACTCAGTCAGCAAATCGCTTATGAAAATAGGTTTTATATTTATCTATTGTTCTCTTCAAACTTTAAATCGGCGACCTACAAAGTATAAAGGGGACTAATAGCACCACATCAGTACAATTTCTTTCCCTTGTTTGAGATACCAAACAAAATAATTAATTACCAATAATTAACTAATTGTTTAATTTTTTTTGTATTGATTCTTGTTTTGACAGGCTAAAGAAATAATAGTATAAATTTCAGCTTGATCCAAAATTGGGTATGGGAAAAATAACGTGTACAAACTTTTTACCAGACAGAGTGAGTTGAAAAAAAGCTTTTACGACACTCTGCTGTGGTTGGTTGGAAAGGGCATGTATCCTTCAGGTTCCACTGTTAAATAAATTATTGTGACTTCGTAATTCTGCTATTAAATGAAGGCTTCAGTGTCAGTAATTATTCTTACAAACATTACTGCCTTGAAGGTGATTTTATTTTTCTTTACAATGTGATTTTTATTCTACCTTTACTATCTACATGTTTTTATTAAAACCTACAATGCAATACAACAAGTGTCTTGGCCCAGATATATTTGGTGGTACCATTTAGTAATTTTGTAAAGAAAAGCAATAATTTTTTGAATCGCTCTGGAGATCAAATTAATTCAACTGGGCAGCTAGTCAGTAAAGCAACCACAATTTTAAGTTTTGTTTTCAAATGCCCAAGGTTTTTAAAACGCCCTTTTCGTTTTTCTTGACTATTAAGACCATAAGAAATAGTGGAGACAAATTAATGTGTTTGTTTGTTGTTTTTTTGTAGCCTGTGGTTAAAAATATTTGTATATCATATCTAAATAGTTTTAGGTATTTTTATTTTCAAGATGGTTGAATTTATATTTGCAAAAGTAAATGGTGCTGGGTATTAGAGCAAATGTCCTGCGGTAGGTTTGGACTAGGAAGTAAATTATCCATAACTCTGAAGAAACATCCGAAACATGTAAAACAAAAACAAATTATGTTACTAGATCTGAATGCAATATGGCACATTTTTACAAAAATGAATGCAATTTATTTTTTAAGGGGATGGGGAAGAAGTAAAGAACACTATGCAATTAAATAAATAATTTAATTTTAAAAGTTGCATCAATCTGTAGATATGTGCATGAAATTCATAATAAAAGATATGACTATTATAAAAGTCCCTCTATTGAAGGAAAACTACTTTCCGAAAGTTTTCTTGTGAGATTTTCATGAATCTGTCCAATCACCTGATTGTCCAAATCACGAACTCTGGAATCCAACGTAACATTGAAGCCAGTATCCACATCACAAGCACTGTGCACTGCTCCAGGCCACTGAAGTTTTAGGAGAGACGGTGTCATGACTAGACCACCTGAGCTCCCTGGGCATGTGGCTGCATCATAATATTTGACAATCCTCAGCCCATCTTCCTCTTCTTTTTTAATGTGTCCAAAAGTGATGGCTTTAGAAAGCCCATGTGCATGGGCTATCACAGCTACCCAGCTCTGGCTATGCTTAAGCCCATGACTTGTCTGGGACTTGTGGGTGCTTTTCACCATCTGATGATAGCTAGACTTGGCATCCTTCAGAAGGCAACTGATTATGTAAAACAAATTCCGGTCATGTGACATGACATGGAGGGTGACATGGTCCTGACTGTTGTTGACACCCACTATGGCAGTAACATGGCCATAAACTACCTTGGTCTGATCTGGAGAATTGAAGAAAAATTTGACAACTGCACATTCAGCCTCTGATTTATCAAAGATGACATGCTTATTAGTGTGAATGTACACTCCACTATAGAAATGGTGTCTGTCAGATCCATCCTGCTCACTCCCATTTGGTGAACTGAAACTACGAGAAATCAGTGAAGGTTTCATTTTCAGACGTTGACTATAATATTCCAAAGGGCAGGCATTTTTTTTACATTTAAATTTGAGCATCTCATTATCCACTGAAGCAATAAAACCAGAACCATTTCTTTTATTTTGTGTTCCTATATAATGACTGTGCATATCTTTAGGACCCCTGGCAGGACTAGTATGGAAAACTGAAATTTGAACAACTAACTGAGCAGCACAGTTAAAGAAAGTCAAGCTGTCTTCATGCTGAATTTCAACTGGTAGGTTTCTAACCTGAAAAATTAAACCAATATAAATGGCTTTTTAACAGATAACAAGAAACCCACAAATTAAATTCTATAAATTAAATTCTATAAAGTGTAATTGTATGAACTAAATGTTTTCTTTTCACAAATTTCCTTGCATTCTATAAATTTAGCAAATAAATCATTGTGCGCTTTTAAGTATTTATCTTATTTTGAATAATTGTCAATTAGACAACTAGGATGCAGGAAAGCAATTTAAAAAGTGAAATGTTTAGATACTGTACATTAAATGATTTTAAAAATAAAAAATCTTTATATTATAAATTAATTTGTGATCATAGTAACTATTTTGCCATTCTTCTCCGATCCTGTTCTTTCTTTGATCCTACTGAAGACTTATAGCTCATAAATCTGCACTCCAAAACTCAACCTTGGCAAATTTATATTAAGGGAGGAAAAAACAATGGATATATAGATACTGTTTTCCCTATAGATAATTATTTTTAAAATATCATTAGTTTCTGACTTTATTCAGCCTCTTTTATTTATTTATTAATTTTGTTCATCATTCTCTTCCTGTTTTTTTCCCTCACTTCTTTCCTGTTGATCTATTTCATTTGACTCTACTAAGTGGAAAGACTGTACAATACTTTCCTAAGTATATAGGTGTGTTGGCTAGAATTTTTGTGTGTGTGATAATTATGACTAAATCATCATAAATGACAGAATGATAATCTATTTAGACTAGATTAGATATTTTTAGTAGTCTATAAGCTAAATGTCCTTTAATGGATAAGAAATTGGCCTCTGAACTATAGGGGATAAAGTGCATGAATCCACATCACAACTGTACACTACCATACAATTTTTTTAAAAAGTGTTTATTCTAAATAAAATATTAAATTGACATCTTCTTATTAAAGTTAAGAATCATTTGAAATTCATAAGAGATATTTCAATTTTAAATGAACTGCCCTGGTATATAAATGGATGGAACATCTATTAAAATTGTGTCCACCTTTGATGTATATTAAATTGTTTTTTATTTTATACAATAGCATCCTGGCAAATCTTTTGAAAGAATGATAATGGGAGGGCTTGGAGGAAAGTGAAGAAAATTGGACAGGAAGGGTTAGAAGATAGGAGGGTTCAAGCCTAAATTCTGACTTCCTCTAAATATTTTTTAAAAATTCAATTGAACATTTAGTCTAGTACAAGTTAATATATATATAATAGTTTTGTTTTATTATTTTTCTCCAAGCAAACAAGAGACTTATGGTACTATATAGTTTTATTTAACACACAAAAAAGGCAAAAATACTCACTTTTAGGTCATCAACAGCATGAAAATCTTTATGCCCAGGATTTTTTGAACATCTTGAATATTCTGTTAAATCTGTATTGGCTTCATATGACTGTTCTATGGAGATGCCTGAAACTGGGTCACCAGCTATACTGGTATTTTTCTGAGAAGTCTGGACCCTATTTTTCAAACTTAAATTTAGTGTATTCTGTTTGTCAGGTTCTAATTTAGCCAAATCATTTCTATTGAGCTGCTGATCAGTTTGAGTGACTAAGTTAGAAAAAAATGATAACCATTTTTTATGATCATCATCTTCTAGAGAACTCGTAGCAAAACCAGGCTGCAATCTTTTAGCATTGCAAAAATTAGACTCTTCCACTAATAAATTCAACTGGTTATTTATATTGTCAGCAGAAGTCACATCATTCAAATGAAAAGAGTCATGGCTTGTACAAGGCTTGTTGCCATTGATTTCTTCATTGCTCAGACATATGTTGCTGTCATCTAATAACCAGCTTCCAGAATCTAAATTTAGGTTGAAACTAAGCAGCGGAGTATTGCTTTGATCTTCTAGTGATTGGTAAATAAGTGATTCAAAAGAGGATGGTTCCTCATAAGATAACTTTCTTGTTTTAGGCTGTGACAAGAAATTCATTTTTGCATTCATATGTCTTTCTTCAGATGTATCCAAAGCAGCCTTGTCACACTCTGGGCTTTTTGCACGCTTTTTTTTGGTTATCTCTTTAAAAGAAGCCATTTTTAATTAGTAGTCTTGTTAAGAAAGAAGAATTCTGGAAGTGAAAGAAGTCAAACAGATTTCTCTTCTGAACTTCTCTAAATGGCTTTAAGTAAAATAATCTGAAAGAGAGAGAATTATTTTTAAAACAACATAACAAGAAAAACAAGAAAAATATAAAAATACTTATAAGAGTAATTGTATCATTTGAATAAGTTTGGAGAAAAAAGGGGGTATTTGGTTGAAGGTTACCAAGACAGCTTTTTAAATGTATTTTAAAATAAAATTCAAACTTGATGGCTCAAGCCTCCTCAAGCCAACACACTAACCACTTTGATAGTAAAGTGCTTATGAAAATAGGAGTTTTTTTATAGCTATGTATTGTTGGTTTCAAACTTCAAAGTGACAAAATATAAAGCAGACTAATTGAACTTAAACCACCACATCCAATATCATTCCTTTGTTCAATTCCAAACAAAATAATTAATTACCAATAATTAATTAACTAATTGGTTAATCTTTAAAAAAATTTGGATTATTAGTGTCAGTTTAGAAGTACCAGATTGATGTAAGCTTAGAAGTAGATGTCATTAACAATGCCTGTGTTCTTGTCATTCTTGAAATCTCATTATCTTACTATTGCCATTTACGAGTTCCACCACTGTTGATTCTCAATTTAGTCTAGCAATTCTAATGTGATGTTGCTATTGTGAAATCCAGTTTACAAGTTATTTCATCTGATATTAAGAAAGGTGAGTATATTTTATTTATTATTGGTTGTATATATATTTATATTTCTATATTAAGAATATATGTAAGTTCTAGATCTTTATAAAGTAATAGTTATGAAACTATTTTAAACTGATAATTGACATATTGATATATTACTATTTTATTCATTCTTTATTTTATCAGCATTATGTAAATATTTCATAGTATTAAATTCATTATTAAATTGTATTTTAAATCATCCATAAAGACAGATTATATGTGCTTTATGGACGGCTATGTGTGTATGTTGTGTCTGTCAAGCTGAACCTAGCACTAAATATATTCATAAATCATTCATGAAAATTTACACATAATCACAAAATATTATTATATTATATATAAATAATAATACAATGGTAATAAATATATTATTTAATAACTCTAAATCCTAATAATCTAAAGTAAAACATTAACTTGATTTATGAAAGCTTCAACAGTAGGTCCAGCCACTAGCTAAATCTGGAACCTATGTATCTGTCTGTATCAGATCTAGATCATCTAAGTACTAATATGACTGAGTGTACATTTTCTCTACTCAATCCTGCATTTAAAACCAACCTGCCATAATCCCTTGCCATTCTGCAAAGATTTGGGCTATAACATAATAGAAAATAGGTCTGGAATGTAATTGATATATGATACTTGAATTTGATCTGGATCTATATAAGTAGCCAACTAGCCAGCTATAACTCTCTTATGATATGGATTGCAAGGTCTGAAAAAGGAACTTTTACTTTTTTTTAATAACCCTGCTATAACCTGTGCCTGCCGGCTTTAGTTTGGGTATTACTGATCTTGTGTATTTATGTCAAACATGGCAAGATGTTCCTTAACATAATTTTCCCATGAAACGGAAAGTAGACTAGACAGTTATGAAAATTGATTTACCAGTTTAACAACATATTCATATCTAATATAAAAGACAATGGTTTATTTGATTTGTTAAAAAGTTTCATTCTTCTATACTAGAGACTATAGAGATAGATTTAGGTCATTTTTGTTTATTTTCGGGTCCTACGGTATCAACCAAGATCCAATGAACATTCATGTCAAATTTTATCAAGATTATTAGTCAAAGGTTTTGATTTCTATTTAAGTAACCTACATACATACAATATATTCCTTGCATTGTGCTTTATTATTATAGATCTATAAGATATAGATCTAGGTCTTATAGATTACAGATGTTACTTCAAAAATGAAGTTAATTACATCCTGCACATTTCATGTGTTGATGTAATCAGTGACTTGAACTATACAAAGTCAAGTCGGTTTTCATAAGGCTGATTCAGGTAACCCATTCTATTCTCTAATGAGTCTAATGACTTGATAGAGATCTAATGGCACTGTTACTAGCCTAGGTGACTAGGAAAGAAGGAGCACTTGTACAAATTCATATGGAATAAGAAATGCGCCTATTTTTATATTATTGAAGATAAACATACTGCATGGTTACATTATTAAGTTACATACCGGTATCACATTCAGTGTTGACATTAACTATGCATGATTAACCACTGTGCATTATTATTAGTCTATATTATAATTATAATGATCTATAATTATAGAATAGAGTTAATAGATGTAAATGTAGTCAAATGTAGTGGACATTGACATTGTTACTCATTGTAGGCATAGATATCTGCATCCTATGGCAGACTGTCTACAAATGTCTGGAACAGACGTGGTATCACCACAAACACAAAGCTAGGGGTCTATAGAGCCGTCATCCTCCCCACATTGCTCTATGCCTCAGAAACATGGACAGTGTACAGTAAACATGCAAAGAAACTAAACCACTTCCACATGACATGTCTGAGAAAAATACTAAATGTCAAATGGCAAGACAAAATACCAGATACAGAAGTCCTTCGAAAAGCATGTCTGCAGAGCATCCACACAATCCTGATGCAGTCCCAACTGCGATGGGCAGGTCACGTCTACAGAATAGAAGACCCCCGCATCCCTAAACGACTCTTGTATGGCCAACTAAGCGAGAGAAAGTGCTCGCAAGGTGATCAAAGAAAGCACTTCAGGGACACCCTCAAAGCTTCTCTGAAGGTGTTCAGCATAGACCCAGGCACCTGGGAGACAGAGGCACAAGACAAAGCATCATGGCGTGGCGCTGTGAAAACTGGCGCACAGGTTGCTGAGGAAAAAAGAACAACGCTGGCAGAAGAAAAACGCCAGAAAAGAAAAGCAAGACAAACGACACTAGCTCCAGCAGGAATAACCTGCCAAGTGTGCAGCCGAACATTCCGGGCTCACATAGGTCTCACCAGCCACATGAGGAGGCATAAAACCCCAGTGCAAAGCCCTCAGCCCCCTGGATAACAAAGTGGTCATCATCAAACCACGATGGACGAACTATATATATATATAGATATCTGCATGATATACCCATGTACTGATATAGACAGTGTTTATAGACTGTCACTATAGTTGAGTATAGATTATATGAAAAATAGATTCTAGGCTTATGATAGATACTTCTATAAACTGACCTAGATCCATTTTTTTTTCTCCCAAAAAATGGCTGAAAAGTGTGTCAGCACATTTTACCCTTTTTTTAGGGGTGGTCATTTCCATCAAAGTTTTAGCACATTGTATTTGATTTCAGGACTAATTGTGATTACTTTTTGTAAACATAAGATATCAGAGCTCATTTTTATTTGCTTTTGAAGCCAATCTGTTAAATTTTTCTTAACAAAAGTTTAAGTGAAAGTTGACATTTTTACAACTTTTTTCCTATAAAAGTTACAACAATGCTGTTTGCTACAATAATTTATCATATTATGAAATGTGTATATTTCAAATTTCATTACATTCTCTTGGCGCACTTTAAAGATATTTGATATTAAAATTAACAAAGACGAAGGGTAAAATTTTATTTTTTAAATAAAATAAAAGTGTTTATAGTTACAACAATCTCACTAATTCTATTGAATTTAGCATGTTAATATATATCTGTGTGTTAAGTTTGAACTTTGTAGCTTGGCGCACTCTTTAGATATTAATTTTCAAAGTTGATGGTTAAAATCTATTTTTAGTAACAACCAACACTGTGATTTACTGGAAATGGTCAATTTCTATCTATCACGTCCTACTTTTAGAATCACACAAAGGAATTTTTCATTTAGAATAACTTCTATAATGTTTAAATGCTAGATTATGGTGAGGGAATGTGTCTTTATTATATTTACTTTGTAATGTGCAAATTTTAAAGTAAAAATAAATACTTTAAAATAATAATATTAAAAATTTTTTCTTCATATTTTTAGCTCTGCGAACTATTTTTTTTTCCCTGTGTTATTTTTTTTTCTATTAGTATACATGTAAATTAATAGTTAATAAATGAGTACATTATATTTTTAAAATGATGAGCTATTACTGCACAAAATTTAAGTAAAATATCTTTGAATAACTTCTAAATAAATCGCAAGGTTTCTTTTTTTTATTTTATTGCCCGATGCAAGTAATTTTTCATTTACAATTTAATTTTCAAAGCATTTAAATTCAGGCATTTTAAAATCATTAATTGCCAGTGCTTTACAAAAAGGTTTAAACTGAAGTTTATTAAACTTATAGTCATTAAATTTTAGCAAATATTTTTCTGCATAGTGCTATTTTCTTTTATAATTTATAAAAATTATCTATCTGATGCATATAAATAGCTATTTAAATACATTAGTATTATAATTAAACAAAATAAAACACACTACAGATCTCTCATTTGTTTTATTTGTGATTTTTGGGCTCATATGATGACAAAATCACATATCTTTGTATTTTTTGTCCAAGGCTTTTTTTATATATTAATCCACCTTTTTTCAAAGATTTGATTGCTTGTTGTTATTTTTTAAATTGGTTTTAACAGAATACAGGTTAATGAAAAAGAGTGTGAAGTTTCAACCCCATATCTTTAAGACTTTTATAATACAGTTAATTAAAATTCAACTGTCAGTTGTTTCGGTCACAGATTTTTTTTTTTGCTTTACAAAGGCTTAAGAAGGCTACCAAAAATTTAATAACTTCCCTCACAATTAACTCAGCAATGTAAAATTGGTATTATATTGGAAAGCATTCTCAAGCTCTATCTAACCAAATGGGTTCCATTGCATTGTGATCATTTTGAAATTTTTATCGAAGTACCTACCTATGATTTATCATTTTTTATGTTTAATATATCTATGACTATGAGTCTGACAAAAGATTGGCAACTATTATTTCATTTATAGATCTAATCCAAATTACAATAATATCAAAATCATCCAAATGTGTTGGACCACGATGTTTCCATGATTCAACTAGAGTAGTCAGTAGATATATCTAGCTCTAGACCTAATCTACTTGTATTTCCTGGGTTTTCAAGCTTATTAATAGATCGAGATATTTCATTGGTTGGAAAGATGTCATGTGGGCTAGGTGGGCATTGAGTTAAGTGCTGCGCCTACTTACTAAACTTTTCCCGGATTTAAGTTTATCAGAGTTTAAAGCAAAAAGATAAGAAATACAATGACGTCACATTAGATCAGGATCAGCATTTCTCAAACTGTGTGACGTGCCACCCCTACTGGAGCGTGATATGATGATGAAAGGGGAGGGGGAGTAAACAAGCAAAAATATTTGCATGATTGTAATCCACAATAGATGTATCCTGGATGGCTGCCTGGTCGTGCGGTTTGACCGCTGGACTGTCGTTTTGGATTTTTCGATGGTCCCGGGTTCAAACCCTGCCCTCTCCCATCCCCTGTCGTCGGGAGGTTTGGACTAGGGAGTAAACTATCTTCAAATCTGAAGGAACATCCGATACACGTAGGCCTAAAACATTTTACAACAAACATCCCCACAATAGAGAAAAAAAAATATTCAAATTTCGACTGCTCAGAAACATTTTACTTTCAAATATTTTTTGCTTCGCCATAGTTAAGAAGTGTCCGCTTGTAGCGTGCTCGTAATACTGGCTTATAAACGCAGCTCCGGATTTACGCCAGATCGTCAACCTAGGTAGCTTTACCTTTCACTAACATTTTTTTTTTAAATATATATCTTTTTTAAAGCTTTGGAAAAAGTTTAGAAGCCTCCACTATTTATATCCGTCTGGCCTTAGGCCGATTGCTCCAAATTGGACTCCGCGCCTGGCAGGGGCTCCACAATTTGCAATTAACATATCACTGTCAGGTCGTTGTTAACCGTAGGCCACAGAATCAGATGACCTTCACATCAGGGGCGGACTGGCTATATAGGCATTCGGGCAAATGCCCGGTGGGCCGGTACCCAATTGGGCCGGTAGGGCCAGTGAAATGAACAGGGCCACGTGAATGCCACCAAGACTCGAATTAAATTATAAAAAGATTCTATAATATTCTCTTTTATAGGTAGCACTCAGAGCGTCATGATTTATATACCCTACAGTGTACTAGGGCTACCAATGTAATGCACTTTCCGATATAATTTAATAACCTGCATATGTATACAGTGCTTTTTATAGGCTTCATCCATCATGGTGGCCTACACACTAAGCGAATAACAAGCAACATAAGGCATTTACTTCTTTTAAAAATATAAAGTTCACGTTGGTGTGAATATATTCGGATGAGTCTATAAAGGGACTAATCACGTTGCTCCCAGTCGTATAGTTGGAATGTCCAGTAACGTACGAATTGGTTTGGTTAAGTTATTATTATTATTATCTTGAGGAGAAAGTGCAGATGATGCTATTGTTGCTGTTAAGATACATAGTTTTAAAGATGTACAATTTATTGACAGGGGTGTATCTTGTAACTATGCTGTCTTGTACGCAAGGAGCTTGTGAGCGAAGTCGCTGCGTATTAAAGATGTGTACAGAAGTGGCTGAGAAACATGACAAACGGCAGACAATGTTCAGGGTGACGGCTGAGAAACATCATGACAAAAGACAGACAATGTTCAGGGTGACGGCTGTAGCTAAAGACGTGCTCTGAGTAATCCGTTTGGACACAGTCGAATAGTTTGTTGATGGGGGGGGGGGGATTCTTAGCGAGCCTTGTATGTGAATAGCAAGTACATGGTTATGTTAATATTGGCTTGTATGGTAGCATGATTTTTTTCAAGTTATATAAAATCTAATATAATTATTTAGTAATACCAAATAGTTTTAAAACATTATGAAATACACTAACTAACCATGCAGGCTGCCTAATAATAGAAATGCATTTTATTATGTAAACCCAGTTTTCGTCAAATTCTCAAACTTAGAATCATAGTATAATTTTTAGGAGATTTATAATTCAAAGTCCATCATATATAGCATGTTGGTGGCCGGATTACATAGAAATGCCCAGGCAGATTCTCCTGACATACTACTCACTATCCATCCTATTAAAAAAGGCATGTTCTCCTGACGTATACTGCGCACTATCCATCCGATTAAAAAAAGGCAGATTCTCCTGACATACTACTCACTATCCATCCTATTTAAAACGGCAGGTTCTCCTGACATACTGCTCACTATCCATCCTATTTGAAAAGGCAAGTTCTCCTGACATATTGCTCACTATCCATCCTATTTAAAAAGGCAGATTCTACTGACGTCTACTGCTCATTATCCATCCTTTTTAAAAAGGCAAGTTCTCCTGACATACTTCTCACTATCCATCCTATTCAAAAAGGCAGGTTCTCCTGACATACTGCTCACTATCCATCCTATTTAAAAAAGGCAGATTCTCCTGACGTCTACAGCTCATTATCCATCCTATTTAATAAAACAGGTTCTCCTGACATACTGCTCACTATCCATCCTATTTAAAAAGGCAGATTATCCTGACGTCTACTGCTCATTGTCTAAAAAGGCAGGTTCTCCTAACATACTGCTTACTATCCATCCTATTTAAAAAAGGCACATTTTTTTGACATACTGCTCACTATCCATCCTATTTAAAAAGGCAAGTTCTCCTGACTTACTGCTCGCTATCCATCCTATTCAAAAAGGCAGGTTCTCCTGACATACTGCTAATTATCCATTCTATTTTTTAAAAAAGGCAGATTCTCCTGACGTCTACTGCTCATTATCAATTCTATTTAAAGAGGCAGGTTCTCCTGACATAATGCTCACTATCCTTCGTAATCAAAAAGGCAGGTTCTCCTGACGTCTACTGCTCACTATCCATCCTATTTAAAAAAAAAAAGGCAGGTTCTCCTGACATAACGCTCACTATCTATCCTATTTAAAAAGGCAGATTCTCCTGACATGATACTCACTATCCATCCTATTTAAAAAAGGCAGGTTCTCCTGATGTATACTGCTCACTATCCATCCTATTTAAAAATGCAGGTTGTCCTGACATACTGCTCACTATCCATTCTATTTTAAAAGGCAGGTTCTCCTGACATACTGCTTACTATCCATTCTATTAAAAAAGGCAGATTCTCCTGACGTATACTGCTCACTATCCATCCTATTTAAAAAGGCAGGTTCTCCTGACGTATACTGCTCACTATCCATCCTATTTAAAAAGGCAGGTTCTCCTGACATAATGCTTATTTTCCATCCTATTTTTTAAAAAAGGAGATTCTCCTGACATACTACTCACTATCCATCCTATTTATTAAAAAAGGCAGATTCTCCTGACATACTACTCACTATCCATGCTATTAAAAAAGGCAGGTTCTCCTGACATACTGCTAACTATCCTACCAATTTAAAAAATCAGGTTCTCCTGACATACTGCTCACTATCCATTGTATAAAAATATGGCAGGTTCTCCTGACATACTGCTCACTATCAATCCTAATTAAAAAGGCAGGTTCTCCTAACATACTGCTCACTATCCATTCTATTTAAAAAGGCAGCTTCTCCTGACATACTGCTCACTATCTATCCTATTTAAAAAGGCAGATTCTCCTGACATGATACTCACTATCCATCCTATTTAAAAAAGGCAGGTTCTCCTGATGTATACTGCTCACTAACCATCCTATTTAAAAAGGCAGGTTCTCCTGACATACTGCTTACTATCCATTCTATTAAAAAAGGCAGATTCTCCTGACGTATACTGCTCACTATCCATCCTATTTAAAAAGGCAGGTTCTCCTGACGTATACTGCTCACTATCCATCCTATTTAAAAAGGCAGGTTCTCCTGACATACTGCTTACTATCCATGCTATTAAAAAAGGCAGATTCTCCTGACGTATACTGCTCACTATCCATCCTATTTAAAAAGGCAGGTTCTCCTGACGTATACTGCTCACTATCCATCCTATTTAAAAAGGCAGGTTCTCCTGACATAATGCTTACTTTCCATCCTATTTTTTTAAAAAGGAGATTCTCCTGACATACTACTCACTATCCATCCTATTTATTAAAAAAGGCAGATTCTCCTGACATACTACTCACTATCCATGCTATTAAAAAAGGCAGGTTCTCCTGACATACTGCTAACTATCCTACCAATTTTAAAAATCAGGTTCTCCTGACATACTGCTCACTATCCATTCTATAAAAATATGGCAGGTTCTCCTGACATACTGCTCACTATCAATCCTAATTAAAAAGGCAGGTTCTCCTGACATACTGCTCACTATCCATCCTATTTAAAAAGGCAGATTCTTCTGACGTATACTGCTCACTATCCATCCTATTTTTAAAAGGCAGGTTCTCCTGATATATACTGCTCACTATCCATCCTATTTAAAAAGGCAGGTTGTCCTGACATACTGCTCACTATCCATTCTATTTTAAAAGTGAGGTTCTCCTGACATACTGCTTACTATCCATTCTATTAAAAAAGGCAGATTCTCCTGACGTATACTTCTCACTATCCATCCTATTTAAAAAGGCAGGTTCTCCTGACGTATACTGCTCACTTTCCATCCTATTTAAAAAGGCAGGTTCTCCTGACATAATGCTTACTTTCCATCCTACTTTTTAAAAAAGCAGATTCTCCTGACATACTACTCACTATCCATCCTATTTAAAAAAGGCAGGTTCTCTTGATGTATACTGCTCACTATCCTTCCTATTTGAAAAGGCAGGTTGTCTTGACATACTGCTCACTATCCATTCTATTTTAAAAGGCAGGTTCTCCTGACATACTGCTTACTATCCATTCTATTGAAAAAGGCAGATTCTCCTGACGTATACTGCTCACTATCCATCCTATTTAAAAAGACAGGTTATCCTGACGTATACTGCTCACTATCCATCCTATTTAAAAAGGTGGGTTCTCCTGACATAATGCTTACTTTCCATCCTATTTTTTAAAAAAGCAGATTCTCCTGACATACTACTCACTATCCATCCTATTTATAAAAAAGGCAGATTCTCCGGACATACTACTCACTATCCATGCTATTAAAAAAGACAGGTTCTCCTGACATACTGCTCACTATCCTACCTATTTAAAAAATCAGGTTCTCCTGACATACTGCTAACTATCCATTCTTGTAAAAAATGGCAGTTTCTCCTGACATACTGCTCACTATCCATTCTATTTAAAAAGGCAGGTTCTCCTGACATACTGCTCACTATCCATTCTATTTTTAAAAAAGGCAGATTCTCCTGATATACTGCTCACTATCCATCCTATTTAAAAAGGCAGGTTCTCCTGACATACTGCTCACTATCCATCCTTTTTAAAAAGGCAAGTTCTCCTGACATACTTCTCACTATCCATCCTATTCAAAAAGGCAGGTTCTCCTGACATACTGCTCACTATCCATCCTATTTAAAAAAGGCAGTTTCTCCTGACGTCTACAGTTCATTATCCATCCTATTTAAAAAAACAGGTTCTCCTGACATACTGCTCACTATCCATCCTATTTAAAAAGGCAGATTTTCCTGACGTCTACTGCTCATTGTCCATCCTAATTAAAAAGGCAGGTTCTCCTAACATACTGCTCACTATCCATCCTATTTAAAAAAGGCACATTTTTTTGACATACTGCTCACTATCCATCCTATTTAAAAAGGCAAGTTCTTCTGACTTACTGCTCGCTATCCATCCTATTCAAAAAGGCAGGTTCTCCTGACATACTGCTAATTATCCATTCTATTTTTTTAAAAAAGCAGATTCTCCTGACGTCTACTGCTCATTATCCAATCTATTTAAAGAGGCAGGTTCTCCTGACATAATGCTCACTATCCTTCCTAATCAAAAAGGCATGTTCTCCTGACGTCTACTGCTCACTATCCATCCTATTTTTTAAAAAAAGGCAGGTTCTCCTGACATAATGCTCACTATCTATCCTATTTAAAAAGGCAGATTCTCCTGACATGCTACTCACTATCCATCCTATTTAAAAAAAGGCAGATTTTCCTGACAAACTACTCACTATTCATTCTATTTAAAAAGGCAGGTTCTCCTGACATACTGCTCACTATCCATCCTTTTTAAAAAGGCAAGTTCTCCTGACATACTTCTCACTATCCATCCTATTCAAAAAGGCAGGTTCTCCTGACATACTGCTCACTATCCATCCTATTTAAAAAAGGCAGTTTCTCCTGACGTCTACAGTTCATTATCCATCCTATTTAAAAAAACAGGTTCTCCTGACATACTGCTCACTATCCATCCTATTTAAAAAGGCAGATTTTCCTGACGTCTACTGCTCATTGTCCATCCTAATTAAAAAGGCAGGTTCTCCTAACATACTGCTCACTATCCATCCTATTTAAAAAAGGCACATTTTTTTGACATACTGCTCACTATCCATCCTATTTAAAAAGGCAAGTTCTCCTGACTTACTGCTCGCTATCCATCCTATTCAAAAAGGCAGGTTCTCCTGACATACTGCTAATTATCCATTCTATTTTTTTAAAAAAGCAGATTCTCCTGACGTCTACTGCTCATTATCCAATCTATTTAAAGAGGCAGGTTCTCCTGACATAATGCTCACTATCCTTCCTAATCAAAAAGGCATGTTCTCCTGACGTCTACTGCTCACTATCCATCCTATTTTTTAAAAAAAGGCAGGTTCTCCTGACATAATGCTCACTATCTATCCTATTTAAAAAGGCAGATTCTCCTGACATGCTACTCACTATCCATCCTATTTAAAAAAAGGCAGATTTTCCTGACAAACTACTCACTATCCATTCTATTTAAAAAGGCAGGTTCTCCTGACATTTTAAATGCTCACTATCCATCCTATTTAAAAAAAGCAGGTTCTCCTGACATACTGCTCACTATCCATCGTATTTTAAAAAAGGCAGGTTCTCCTGAAATACTGCTCACTATCCATCCTATTTAAAAAAGGCAGCTTCTCCTGACATACTGCTCACTATCCATCCTATTTTTAAAAAGGCAGGATCTCCTAAATACTACTCACTATCTATCATATTCAAAAAGGCAGGTTCTCCTGACATACTATGCTCTATCCATCCTATTTAAAAAGGCAGATTCTCCTGACATACTACTTACTATCCATCGTATTTTTTAAAAAAAGGAAAAATCTCCTGACATACTACTCACTATCCATCCTATTTAAAAACGCAGGTTCTCCTGATGTATACTGCTCACTATCCATCCTATTTCAAAGGCAGATTGTCCAGACATACTGCTCACTATCCATCATATTCAAAAAGGCAGGTTCTCCTGACATACTACTCACTATCCATCCTATTTAAAAAGGCAGATTCTCCTGACATACAACTCACTATCAATCCTATTTTTTTTTTAAAAAGGCACATTCTCCTGACATACTACTCACTATCCATTATATTTAAAAAGGAAGGTTCTCCTGACATACTGATCACTATCCATCCTATTTAAAAAATCAGGTTCTCCTGACATACTGCTCACTATCCATTCTATTTAAAAAAGGCAGATTCTCCTGACATACTGCTCACTATCCATCCTATTTTTAAAAAAAGGCAGGTTCTCCTGACGTCTACTGCTCACTATCCATCCTAATTAAAAAGGCAGTTTCTCCTGACATACTGCTCACTATCCATCCTATTTAAAAAGGCAGATTCTCCTGACGTATACTGCTCACTATCCATCCTATTTAAAAAAGGCAGGTTCTCCAGACATACTGCTCACTATCCATCCTATTTTTAAAAAGGCAGGTTTTCCTTACATACTACTCACTATCCATCCTATTTAAAAAGGCAGATTCTCCTGACATACTAATTACTATCCGTCCTATTTAAAAGAAAAAAGAAAAATCTCCTGACATACTACTCACTATCCATCCTATTTAAAAAGGCAGGTTCTCCTAATGTATACTGCTCACTATCCATCCTATTTAAAAAGGCAGGTTGTCCTGACATACTGCTCATTATAATTCTATTTTAAAAGGCAGGTTCTCCTGACATACTATGCTCTATCCATCCTAATTAAAAAGGCAGATTCTCCTGACATACTACTTACTATCCATCGTATTTTTTAAAAAAAGGAAAAATCTCCTGACATACTACTCACTATCCATCCTATTTAAAAACGCAGGTTCTCCTGATGTATACTGCTCACTATCCATCCTATTTAAAAAGGCAGGTTCTCCTGATGTATACTGCTAACTATCCATCCTATTTAAAAAGGCAGGTTGTCCAGACATACTGCTCACTATCCATCATATTCAAAAAGGCAGGTTCTCCTGATATACTACTCACTATCCATCCTATTTAAAAAGGCAGATTCTCCTGACATACTACTCACTATCCATCCTATTTTTTTTTTAAAAAGGCAGATTCTCCTGACATACTACTCACTATCCATCCTATTTAAAAAGGCAGGTTCTCCTGATGTATACTGCTCACTATACATCCTATTTAAAAAGCCAGGTTGTCAAGACATACTGCTCACTATCCATCCTAATTAAAAAGGCAGGTTCTCCTGACGTCTACTGCTAATTATCCATCCTAATTAAAAAGGCAGATTCTCATGACATACTGCTCACTATCCATCCTATTTTAAAAAAGGCAGATTCTCCTGACGTATACTGCTATCAATCCATCCTATTTAAAAAGGCAGGTTCTCCTGACATACTGCTCACTATCCATCCTATTTAAAAAGACAGGTTCTCATGACATACTACTCACTATCCATTCTATTTAATAAGGCAGGTTCTCCTGACATACTGCTCACTATCCATCCTAATTAAAAAGGCAGGTTCTCCTGACATACTGCTCACTATCCATCCTATTTAAAAAGGCAGATTCTCCTGACGTATACTGCTCACTATCCATCCTATTTAAAAAGGCAGATTTTCCTGACGTCTACTGCTCATTCTCCATCCTAATTAAAAAGGCAGGTTCTCCTAACATACTGCTAACTATCCATCTTATTTAAAAAGGCAGGTTGTCCTGACATACTGCTCACTATCCATTCTATTTTAAAAGGCAGGTTCTCCTGATATACTGCTCACTATCCATTCTATTAAAAAAGGCAGATTTTCTTGACGTATACTGCTCACTATCCATCCTATTTAAAAAGGCAGGTTCTCCTAACGTATACTGCTCACTATCCATCCTATTTAAAAAGGCAGGTTCTCCTGACATAATGCTCACTATCCATCCTATTTTTTTAAAAAAAAAAGATTCTCCTGACATACTACTTACTATCCATCCTATTTATAAAAAAAGGCAGATTCTCCTGACATACTACTCACTGTCCATCCTTTTTAAAAAATCAGGTTCTCCTGACATACTGCTCACTATCCATTCTATTTAAAAAGGCAGTTTCTCCTGACATAATACTCACTATCCATTCTATTTTTTAAAAAGGCAGATTCTCCTGACATACTGCTCACTATCCATCCTATTTAAAAAGGCAGGTTCTCCTGACATACTGCTCACTATCCATTATTGTGCTCACTATCCATCCTATTTAAAAAGGCAGGTTCTCCATACATACTGCTCACTATCCATCCTATTCAAAAAGACAGGTTCTCATGACATACTACTCACTATCCATTCTGTTTAATAAGGCAGGTTCTCCTGACATACTGCTCACTATCCATCCTAATTAAAAAGGCAGGTTCTCCTGACATACTGCTCACTATCCATCCTATTTTAAAAGGCAGGTTCTCCTGACATACTGCTCACTATACATCCTAATAAAAAAGGCAGATTCTCCTGACGTATACTGCTCACTATCCATCGTATTTAAAAATGGCATGTTCTCCTGACATACTACTCACTATCCATCCTATTTTTAAAAAGGCAGGTTCTCCTGACATACTACTCACTATCCATCCTATTCAAAAAGGCAGGTTCTCCTGATATACTACTCACTATCCATTCTATTTAAAAAGGCAGGTTCTCCTGACATACTACTCACTATCCATCCTATTTTTAAAAAAAGGCAGGTTCTCCTGACATACTACTCACTATCCATCCTATTTAAAAAGGCAGATTCTCCTGACATACTAATTACTATCCGTCCTATTTAAAAGAAAAAAGAAAAATCTCCTGACATACTACTCACTATCCATCCTATTTAAAAAGGCAGGTTCTCCTGATGTATACTGCTCACTATCCATCCTATTTAAAAAGGCAGGTTGTCCTGACATACTGCTCATTATAATTCTATTTTAAAAGGCAGGTTCTCCTGACATACTGCTTACTATCCATCCTATTTAAAAAGGCAGGTTTTCCTGACGTATACTGCTCACTATCCATCCTATTTAAAAAGGCAGGTTCTCCTGACATAATGCTCACTATCCATCCTATTTAAAAAAAAAAAACAGATTCTCCTGACATACTACTCACTATCCATCCTATTTTTAAAAAATCAGGTTCTCCTGACATACTGCTCACTATCCATCCTATTTTAAAAAAGGCAGATTCTCCTGACGTATACTGCTCACTATCCATCCTATTTAAAAAGGCAGTTTCTCCTGACATACTGCTCACTATCCATCCTATTCAAAAAGACAGGTTCTCATGACATACTGCTCTCTATCCATCCTAATAAAAAAGGCAGGTCCTCCTGACATACGGCGCACTATCCATCCTATTTTAAAAGGCAGGTTCTCCTGACATACTGTTCACTATCCATCCTATTTAAAAAGGCAGATTCTCCTGACGTATACTGCTCACTATCCATCCTATTTAAAAAGGCAGATTTTCCTGACGTCTACTGCTCATTGTCTATCCTAATTAAAAAGGCAGGTTCTCCTAACATACTGCTCACTATCAATCCTTTTTTAAAAAGGCAGATTATTTGACATACTGCTCACTATCCACCCTATTTAAAAAGGCAAGTTCTCCTGACTTACTGCTCGCTATCCGTCCTATTCAAAAAGGCAGGTTCTCCTGACATACTGCTTACTATCCATCCAAATTCAAAAGGCAGGTTCTCCTGACATACTGCTCACTCTCCATCCTATTTATAAAGGCAGATTTTCTTGACGTATACTGCTCAATATTTATCCTATTTAAAAAAAGGCAGGTTCTCCTGATGTATACTGCTCACTATCCATCCTATTTAAAAAGGCAGGTTGTCCTGACATACTGCTCACTATCCATTCTATTTTAAAAGGCAGGTTCTCCTGACATACTGCTCACTATCCATTCTATTAAGAAAGGCAGATTTTCCTGACGTATACTGCTCACTATCCATCCTATTTAAAAAGGCAGGTTCTCCCAACATACTGCTCACTATCCATCCTATTTGAAAAAGGCAGATTTTTCTGACATACTGCTCACTATCCATCCTATTTAAAAAGGCAAGTTCTCCTGACTTACTGCTCGCTATCCATCCTATTTAAAAAGGCAGGTTCTCCTGATGTATACTGCTAACTATCCATCCTATTTAAAAAGGCAGGTTGTCCAGACATACTGCTCACTATCCATCATATTCAAAAAGGCAGGTTCTCCTGATATACTACTCACTATCCATCCTATTTAAAAAGGCAGATTCTCCTGACATACTACTCACTATCCATCCTATTTTTTTTTAAAAAGGCAGATTCTCCTGACATACTACTCACTATCCATCCTATTTAAAAAGGCAGGTTCTCCTGATGTATACTGCTCACTATACATCCTATTTAAAAAGCCAGGTTGTCAAGACATACTGCTCACTATCCATCCTATTTTAAAAAAAAGGCAGGTTCTCCTGACGTCTACTGCTAATTATCCATCCTAATTAAAAAGGCAGATTCTCATGACATACTGCTCACTATCCATCCTATTTTTAAAAAGGCAGATTCTCCTGACGTATACTGCTATCAATCCATCCTATTTAAAAAGGCAGGTTCTCCTGACATACTGCTCACTATCCATCCTATTTAAAAAGACAGGTTCTCATGACATACTACTCACTATCCATTCTATTTAATAAGGCAGGTTCTCCTGACATACTGCTCACTATCCATCCTAATTAAAAAGGCAGGTTCTCCTGACATACTGCTCACTATCCATCCTATTTAAAAAGGTAGATTCTCCTGACGTATACTGCTCACTATCCATCCTATTTAAAAAGGCAGATTTTCCTGACGTCTACTGCTCATTCTCCATCCTAATTAAAAAGGCAGGTTCTCCTAACATACTGCTAACTATCCATCTTATTTAAAAAGGCAGGTTGTCCTGACATACTGCTCACTATCCATTCTATTTTAAAAGGCAGGTTCTCCTGATATATTGCTCACTATCCATTCTATTAAAAAAGGCAGATTTTCTTGACGTATACTGCTCACTATCCATCCTATTTAAAAAGGCAGGTTCTCCTAACGTATACTGCTCACTATCCATCCTATTTAAAAAGGCAGGTTCTCCTGACATAATGCTCACTATCCATCCTATTTTTTTTTAAAAAAAGATTCTCCTGACATACTACTTACTATCCATCCTATTTATAAAAAAAGGCAGATTCTCCTGACATACTACTCACTGTCCATCCTTTTTAAAAAATCAGGTTCTCCTGACATACTGCTCACTATCCATTCTATTTAAAAAGGCAGTTTCTCCTGACATAATGCTCACTATCCATTCTATTTTTTAAAAAGGCAGATTCTCCTGACATACTGCTCACTATCCATCCTATTTAAAAAGGCAGGTTCTCCTGACATACTGCTCACTATCCATTATTGTGCTCACTATCCATCCTATTTAAAAAGGCAGGTTCTCCATACATACTGCTCACTATCCATCCTATTCAAAAAGACAGGTTCTCATGACATACTACTCACTATCCATTCTATTTAATAAGGCAGGTTCTCCTGACATACTGCTCACTATCCATCCTAATTAAAAAGGCAGGTTCTCCTGACATACTGCTCACTATCCATCCTATTTTAAAAGGCAGGTTCTCCTGACATACTGCTCACTATCCATCCTAATGAAAAAGGCAGATTCTCCTGACGTATACTGCTCACTATCCATCGTATTTAAAAATGGCATGTTCTCCTGACATACTACTCACTATCCATCCTATTTTTAAAAAGGCAGGTTCTCCTGACATACTACTTACTATCCATCCTATTCAAAAAGGCAGGTTCTCCTGATATACTACTCACTATCCATCCTATTTAAAAAGGCAGGTTCTTCTGACATACTACTCACTATCCATCCTATTTTTAAAAAGGCAGGTTCTCCTGACATACTACTCACTATCCATCCTATTCAAAAAGGCAGGTTCTCCTGATATACTAATCACTATCCATCCTATTTAAAAAGGCAGGTTCTTCTGACATACTGCTAACTATCCATATTATTCAAAAAGGCAGATTCTCCTGACATACTGCTCACTATCCATCCTATTTAAAAAGGCAGATCAAAATTAGAGAAATAAAGTAGGATGGAGAAACGGGCCTATACTAAATAGTGAAAGACCATCGAGGCACATCTAGATTCTAGTATGTGTATGTCTTTTTTTGGAATATTTAGTTAAGCGAGACCTCTTGTGGCAGGTCTGTTTTAGTCAGCAGAAGACGTCAACAGAACAGTGGTTAAACGCTGCAGGGAAATTAAATTGTTTTAACGCGCGCCAAACGGGTATAATTGGTTTGGCGGATACATATTAAATTGTCTAATATATAAGAATAGTTTTAATAATGTTTTTGTTTGATCAATATTTAAATATGAATAAATAGGCTCTCACTACATTGCAAATTGAATATAATTTTTATCCCTAGGAAAAAAAACTTAAACATTTTGTTACAGAACTATATTCTAATTAGTTTTGCAAGGTTCTGAAAAAAGAAAAAGGTAAGGATAGGATGGTTAAATTTAGTATGTTTATTACTCATTATTTTAAGCAGTTAAAACATAAATTGAACACGAGTCTTAGGTTCAAAGTTATTTATACAATAGAAGCTTCTGACACTGAGAAAATATTGAGAAAAGGAGACTTGAAAAAAGTAATAACTTATTTCATCTCATTTAGGTCTATACTTAAACGTTTCTTATGGATTCTAAACTGTCCAAAACAAAGTCTTTCTTTAAATAATTATCACACATTTACGCCAGAGAATAATTTTAGTAAATGCGGAAATCTACTAAAACTTTCGTCACATTTGACTATTATGTGCTAAAAGTCATGTTTTCAGTGGAAAGTAAGGAAGAGGGGCGATAGAATGAAAACGATGCTTTTGTTTTATATTTAATCATTGCATTTGACATTAGAGAGGGGAGGCAACTTTATATAAGAATGTAAATACATTGCATACATATTACTGACATTTCTTTTTACACAAATAGAGTAATTTCGAAACTAAAACATCCCCCCTCCCAGGGCTGGGCCAGCGGGTCTCTGATGAATCTCCATCTAACAGTCTCAGAGACTATAGTTTGATCTACATCTAACGGTATCGAAAACTTTCGGCTGATCAGAGTAACCGTCTCCCTGTTCCATGATGTACCAGTTTAGCTCTTCGTCAATAGGCACCTCTTTCAGAGCGCCACACTGCGAGAGAATACCCTGGAATTCGTTCACCAGGCTATTTGTTCCTGAGCCTTTGCATTCGACTGGTGAGACATGTATGGCTGCGGCAAAGCCCTGAATGTGACAGTATCCCCCAGATCTGCAAGATGCTAAGATCGTCAAAAGGGACAGAAGCGACTGCAACAATTACAGTGGAATCTCCCTCTTAAGTATTGTAGGCAAAGTCTTTGCTCGAGTGATACTTACCAGGCTACAAAAACTTGCTGATCGGGTCTATCCAGAATCACAGTTCGGCTTTCGCTCAGGGAGATCCACAATTGACATGATTTTCTCCATCCGTCAACTTCAGGAAAAGTACAGAGAGCAAAGGATGCCTTTGTACATCGCATTCATTGACCTGACAAAGGCCTTTGATCTAGTCAGCAGAGAAGGCCTCTTTAAAAATAAAATGGTATTGTCTCTTTCCACCAAATTATGATGGGTACAGTGCAGTTCAACGGCGCCTGCTCCGAAAGTTTCAGTATAAACAGAGGAGTCAAACTAGGATGTGTCCTGGCCCCAATCCAATTTGGAATACTCTTTTCAATGCTAATCCACCACGCGTTTGACAAATCCACCGAAGGCATCTATCTTTATTCCAGGCTTTATGGCAAACTTCTAAATATTGCTAGACTGAGGACCAAAACTAAAATCAGAACCACCCTCGTAGGAGATATGCTATTCGCGGGAGACGCAGCGGTAGTGGCACACTCACAAGAGGAGCTTCAGTCACTAATGTCCCGCTTCTCCCAAGCTTGTAAAGAGAATTGCTTTTTTGTGACGGTACGCACCGGCACCGGTACGGCGTACGGCACCTTTTTCATTGTGGGGAAAAAATTACTTTTCTTGCATTTTAACGTTTATTATTAATTACCAGCACCTACTTTTTTTTTCTTTACAAAAAAAGCACTGTTAAATAGTATGGCCAAAACATTAGCATACAGCATCACCCTCTATCCTCGTTGACGATAACAAGCTGGATGCCGTAAATGAATTCTGCTATATTGGCTCTACAATTCAAGATGGCCTGTCTCTAGAAAAGGAGATAAAAAAAAATGTATAAGGAAGGCCGCATCGACCTTCGCTAGACTCCGACCAGAGTATGGGAAAGCCAGAAGCTCACTACAGCAACCAAAATGGAGGTCTACAAGGTATAGGTCTACCTTCTTAGCACGTTACTGTACGGCAGTGAGTCGTGGACTTCCTACACAAAGCAACAGAAAAAAATAAACTCACTCCACTTGCGCTGCCTTCGAAGGATCTTAACATGGAAAGAAAGAGTGTGCAATACTGAGATCCTCGCGCGAATGGGCCTTCCCAGCATGTATACAGTCCTCAGACAAAACCGCCTGCGCTTTCTCGGACATGTTCGCCGGATGGAGGACAATCGCATCACGAAAATCATTATCTACGGGCAACTCGAGTCTGGCTTAAGAAAAACTGGTCGACCCCACCTCCGTTACGTGGATGTGATAAAACGGGATTTAAAATTAGAGAACATCGATAAGAACCATTGGGAAGACATAGCCCTAGACCGCACTAGTTGGAGAGAGACGGTGACCAAGAAAGCTATGGACAGCGAGAAAACATGGGCCTCAGCTCTTGAAGGAAAGTGTGCCATATGTAATGCCTGGTTCCTTTAACACCAAAGCGAAAGCCACCTTGACCTGCAATATAAGTGGATGGGAGTCTCTCCAAAATAGGGCTCCATGGCCATATGAAAAAGTGTTCAAGATGAACCATAGTCGTTCTACGACTGAACGAGGCCAATGATTATATTATTTTTATTAGACCTATAGCATATGACAACAGATCTTTTTTATGCGCCTACTTTTAAGCGTTGTTTAAGCGTTCTTGCTGCCACACTACCTGTAAGTTTTTTGTTTTTTTTGTTGATTCTCAAACTGCATCGAGAAAAATAGGTCTACATGTATGTTTTTTTTTTCCTTCAGCCTGGTTGGAGAGAAAAAGTCTATGTTGTCTGGCTAAATGTGAAAATGGTAGGTAGTTAATAAGAGGTTTCTGTAATTATAATATTTTGGAATCATTTCTACAGTATTCTAATAAGTTTTTAGACCATGAATACAAGTGATTTGATCCGAGGTAATACTTTAATGGTGCTAATTAAAAGTAAACTCCGGAAGTGAGGAAGTCTGAATTATTTTCTCTTATCGTTATATAATCTTCTCTCTCAAGGTATGCTTGTAAATATTCAATTTTCTATTCTTTAAAGAAACTTAATATGACAGTTTATGTTACATCATTTAGATCTAACTAAATACTCTCTAGAAATGAGCTATCTGAAATAAATAATTTAGTTGGAAACAATACTTTGCTAGGCATAGCTTTGATACACCTAACCTAAACTTTGATCTTTGGAGAAAATTAATTTTCACAGTAGCTTCCCTTGCGGATTTCAATGCCACGTATCCCGAATCACGCATGCGTCCTTACGATCACTTCCGGAAACATTTCGTGTCTTGGGGAAAAAACGCATTGTTAGGAGTGACGCAAATAAAATTGTATCGTTAAAAAATGGTTATCATAAGAGACATTAACAATTTTTATACAATTCCTTTTTATGTTGTCAGTATCTAATAGTGGTATTAATCATTTAAAGTATAGGTTAAAATAGGTATGGCTGAAAGTAGTAACCCTCCGCCAATCTTTCCCAACACAAACTCACCCCTACAGCCACAGCAGTATGAGTATAATTCTCAACCCAGCAATATTTCTCAAACAGGTAATAGATCTAGATCTATAGACCTACTTGCATAATCTATACATATTCAATTAAATAGATCTAAATAATATGGTGTTCACTTTCTTTTTAATTTTATGCTTGGCAATGTAACCATATGTAAAATTAAATCAACAAAGTAAAAAAAAAAAGTCTTAATTTACTTGTTTGTTTGTTTTAGTAGCTTTACTGACTTTACATGTTTCGGATGTTCCTTCAAAGTTGAAGATAATATACTTCCTAGTCCAAACCTCCCGCAGGATGACGGGGGATGGGAGTGGGCAGGGTTTGAACCTGGGACCATACTCATAGATAAATCCAAACGACAGTCCAGCGTGCAAACCGCATGAACAGGCAGCCATCCTTACTTACTAGATTTTAGAATTAAGATCTATTACTTACTAGACTAGAATTAAATTATTCTAAATAATAATTTATAATAGATTAATTAATACATATTCAGCTTTGCTTCCTTATCCTCTAGCCTTTACTTTAGTTTCTAAAGTCTAAAGACTTCAGTTCATAGAGTTTTAGACTAAGAAAAAAGTATTTAATAAAACTTATACTCTTATTTTTCTGATAAATCTATCATAATCTATGTAAAAGTATAATATATATCCACCAATGACAAGGTTCTACCTAGAAAAAAAATTAGCTAAATAGATTAGAATACTTGGTCCAAAAACTTATATATAAATATCTATTGACTATTTGGACTTAAGAGAGAAATACTCATATTATAGATCAATTATATTTCTAATAGTCTATAATTTTTGATGTGTTTATACTTTTAAAATTATAGATATTATATATAGTAAAATCCACAATCTCTTAGTCACTTGTTAACTTATTATTTATATGTAAAGATGGTAAAGCAGCTTATCATTTCAACATTTTAAGAATTAGTGGGAAAAATGTCTTTCAGAATTAAAATTATTTTCATAACATAAAAAAAGGTTATATTTTCTTTTTTTAGCCCAACTGAAACCTTTAGGACAAGCACCTAATGGGCCATTTTTTCAACCTAGTGGAGCCTTTCCACCTTATGTACAGAGTGGAAATCAGCCTTGGATGGGATCTGCCCAACAGACACCTAATATAAATGGTTTTAATCCAACTGTACAACAACAGCAACAGCCTCTACCCCCCAGTATGAACTCATCTGGATTTCCACCACCTCCTGTGACACCAGGCTTTGGTTATTCTCCTGGTGCTGGAACACAAGTACGGCCCCAGGGACCCTATCCTCCTCTTCCTCCAACATCACAGGTACCTGGGCTTCAGGTGAATGGACCAGCCAGTTTAAACTCTCGACCACTTTTTCAGCCAACATCTAATGTAGGATCACAGCCCGCAAATTATCAAGTGGCAGCTCAACCCTTCCAGGGCTTAAGGACTCCTTTACAAACTGGTCTGCCTGTCAGACCTATGACTTCTACAGTTGGTAGTAGCTTGCCACCACCAACTAGCTCTTTACAGTCTTCTGGTGATAATATACAAAGTAAGGCCAAAACTAATGATCAAAATAATTGCTTTTGGATTTTAAAACAATTTGCCTTAAAATGCTCTCATTTATTTTAAAATAATTTATAGTAAATTCTACTATAGTTTACCTTTTCAGTAAGAATTGTATTGTATATTATTTTATATGTTATTTAAATCGTCAAATAGGCTTTTTATTGGTAGTATAAGAATATGGATATTATATTTAATTACAATTTAAGCCAATATATAAAAAATGTTATAATCTTAAACATTCATAAGGCCATCTGCTGCCTTTCATTCAACTCATGGCACCAATTTACCAAGTTCTTGATAACAAATATTGAAGCACTAATTTAAGTGAAAATTTATCTTATAAATTTCAAAGGTTTCTTCAACATAGAAGATTATGTCCGTTACGTCAAGCTAGTCGTGCATGTTAGTTAGAGACTTAAATTTGCTGAGTCATTGGTATTATTAATTAAGCTAAATTATCCAGGCTAAGTTACAAGGTCTATAGTGCTACAAGAAATAAATGTTTCTTTACACCATGATGATTACAAATAACAGTGCGAAATAGTTCTAAAAACTGAATGGAAGTTCATGTGTTATTTATAAAACAAAAGCATGCTTGTTTCTTTTCAATACATTTTTTTTTATACTAACAAAACTGAATGTGCTTGACTTTTAGCTTTTTAATCACATAATTTTATATTGTGATGTTTATGTGTTCATTGCTAGCACAAGTTTCTTTCTTTGTATCCCTTCCCCCCTTTTTTTTTTTTCTTTTATCTAATTTTTATTAAAGACGTACATTTTCCTTTATAAAGAATGTTGAAACCACTATTCCATTATGTTGCATGACAGGACAATTAAATATTCCTAACAGGTCGACCAAATGAGCTGCTACCTGCACCATATCATGGACAGGGACAATATTCACATCAAGTTAATCCCCTCTTGCAAAAAACTCCCATTCCAACTCCTAATAATTCAGGTAATTGGGAATTTGTAATTTAAGAGCAAAAAAAAAAACAAAATGATTACATAGAACAGTTCTGAAATGGCCATAAAATTTTTATTACGTACCAAAAAAAAAAAAACCAAACAATAAATTTTATGCTTTTGTGTTAATTAGTTTGTTGATAAATAATATGTAAATCTCTCTTCACCACCTTTTTTTTTTTTTTTTATACAGTGCATGAGCTCTAAGTTTATTTTAAATTTATTTTTTCTCTTTGCAATTAGGTGTGAGCTTTTACTGTTGATTACCTTGTCATTGTAATTTCATAATAATTTAATATTATTTTAAATTAGCGGTATTGTCTACTTTTCTGTAATGTTTGATGAAGTCAAACAGTTGTTTATTCTCAATATTCATATTTGGTACTTTCTGTTTAAGAACCTCCATCAGAACGGTCTTCTAGGGGGCCCTCACCAATTTCAGGCTATTCAATGGATGCTTTAGAAGGACAATTTTCACCTGGTCAAGGTAATTCTGAATTCAGAAAACAAATTTTCTTTACATATAAAGTAAGATTTAGTTTATACATCAAATATTTCAATGACAAAAAAATAAAAAATTACTGGGTTCTTTTTCAGGAGCATCATCACCAGGCTTTCAGGAACACAGAGGAAGTCCCACATCTTTATCAACCGGACATAATCAACCGTTTCCAACCAGGCCTGGAGTTCCTCCTGGGCAGCCATGGCCAGGTCTGCTTCAGCAACAGCAAAATCAGTCACAACCACCCTTTCAAGTTCAACGACCACCCCAAGGATTCCCTCCTATGCCTCAGTCAAGTCAGAGTTCTGGATTCTCTTCTACTGGTGGACAACAGAGGTATCCCATGCCTCCAACATCTGCCATTGCACCAGGATTCCCTCCACCTCCTTCAGCTCAAGGATTCCCACCACCACCACCCTCTTCGAACACATCAGCCACCTTCCCATCACCACATGGACTTGGTGCCTCTAGGTATCCTCCACCAGGACCTGGCCTTATGTCGGGCTATCCCCCAAGTGGAGTTGGTGATAATAAACTTTCTGCATTGCCACCTACATCACAATATGGACCCACAGTATGTTTGTATTGTCACACATTCACACTGCTCATTTTTTTTATTTTTTTATTAATGTATCAATTCAATATATTCACTTTTGATAGTAATTTTCTCACAAAATAACCCATTCGTAAATTGTATTGTTTGTACAAACTGCCTTAAGCTATTCTTTGTTTGTAGACACTTAAACTTTGCTTTGCTATAAATAATTAATTGAATTTATGAAATCATCTTCTTTTCCCCAAACTATTATTTGGTGTTGATAAAATAGAAGTTTCAGTACAGTATCATAATGTTTTCTAACATTAACTTTTTATTATCAAGATAAAGTTTATTTGACAGAGATGACTAAACTGCATTTAATAAAAGTAAACCATCCCAACAGAATGTTAAAAATTATGATTTACTTGTAACTTGATTCAAATTATTATGGTTGAACTATTCTAGTTGTAGTCTCTGTGCCCATCTGTCTTAAATATTGTTGGGTTGGCTGATAATTATAATTGTTTACAGTCGGTGCCCAATTATGAAATAATTGGGAAATTCACTGTCATGATGATTATTGTGCCCAGATTTGTTGCTAATTATGATGTTGTATCCATTGTATTCAAAGTCTTTGTGTGTGTTTGTGTAAATTTATATATTCACATAAAGACTGGTAAGCTTACAAAACATGTTCTCTTGAGGTTAATATTAAATTGATGATCTACTGTATGTGTTTAGTGACCAAAAAATTTAATACATTTAACTATATTCATTTTTGTTATTTCAGTCACCTGGTGTTCCCCCTATGCCAAATCAAGGTGGCTATTCCCCCCACTATCCTCAACCTGGTGTTGGCGGATATCCTAACACTATGAATACAGTGACTCAAAACTTTAGTCAAATGGGCATGCAGGTGAGTATAATAGCTTAGCTGATCATAGACTGGAAAATACAAATACTTGTTTTATAATTTTAGTTGTAACCGCATTTCTGTTGTTTTTCATACCAACCTAATTTGATTTTTTTTTTTTAGGTTAAAGAACTGCTTTTTTTTTAATAGTAATGATTAAACCATACATCTATAAACTGGTGGAAATTTATATCACCAATAATTTGTTTTAGTATATCAACAGCATCCCAAATTTCTTATTGTCTTCATGCCATCTTTATTCAGCTTTTTTTAATAGGTTAAAGCAAAATACTTCTCTGGACAATAGAAATAAGTAGATTTCACATGAAAATGAAAATTGTTTATATATTAATTTATTTTTTCTAAAAACATAACACATAAAGATTATAAGCAGACTTTCAACAAAAAAATTCATTCTCCTAAAATTTTGTCATGAAAAAGTGCTACTTATCCTGATATATATAATATGTATTTATATCACAAAGTTGCCAATTAAAGTCTTATGTACCAAATAGTTATTTTGAAAGCTTGATGTTTTAAATATTGTGTGCATATAGATTAGATTACCTTTTGAATTAGTACTATATTGAAACTTGCCATTGTTTATTGCAGGATGGACAGAGATCCATTAATTTACTTAATGAGAGACAGTTGTTTCCTCCAGATGGTATGGAGACACCCAGGCCAGCACTACCGAATGACTTCAAGAAAGTCAACTGCAGCCCAGAGTGAGCTTTCTTCTTTTCAGTTTACATTTCATATTATTACAAAAACCATGTGGTAACAAAAACAAAGTTTGGTAATAAAATACTGTGCATAGAAATAGAATGAAACAAACATTTTTCACATTTATTTTTTTTTCTTCATCTTCAAATTGTGATCAAATTTTAAAAACTTTTGTTTAATACTTAATTTCCCTGAGGATAAAATCAGGTTAATCATTTGAAGTGTTTTCTGGATTATGAAATAACTAAAATTTTCATCTTGTCAGCTACTTAAGCAGAATATTGTTTTTATTGAATTAAATCACATCAAAATAAACTACTTTTGTGTTATAATTATTAAAATATGCTCCTTGCATAAAGTCTTTTTTTTTTCTTCTGATTTCGGGCTAACCGACTAAACATACTTGCTGTAAATGATTCTCTTACAGCATTTTCCGGTGTACCTTGAATGCAATACCACAAAACTCTGCATTGCTCAACAAAGCTAGGCTACCACTTGGAATTCTAATACACCCTTTTAGAGATTTATCAGTAAGTACTTTTTTTTTTACAGGTTTTCAACATTTTTTGTTGTTGTTGACACAATTTATTATAATGATCTAGCTGAATCATTTTGTCAAATAATTGATTTGTTTGTTTTATATTTATGTCCCCTCAACTAGAGCCTTTTAATTTGCAATGAAAAAAAAAAGTAAAATTTTATTCACTTGTACAGTGACTTAACAGTTCAGCATAATTTAAAAGAATTTAATTTGAGGTATTAAATTAGATAAGAAAATGTGTATTTTAAAACAATTGGTTATAAAAAAAAGACTTTGTTACTGACTTGCAGGAAGAGAGTAATGGAGTAAGTACAATGCCATCTGTCTCTCCCATATGCTTGTAATGTGGAGGTTTTTCTTTTTTACTTTGTATGATTGCCCTAAGACCTGAATGAATGATATCTTTCTAACACTTAATTTTTATGTACTGATTTAAAATGTTTTTTGATAAGCCTACTATTTACATTCTGTCTTTTTTTTTTCTATTTCAATAAAAATTTGGCATTCCTAGACTTAGAAATTTTTTTGGGGGGGTTTATTTGGGACTATGGTATAAGGTTTACATATGTTTACATTTTAAAGCAGTATTCAAATAAAAATGTTATCTTAATTGCATATTTCTTTTTATAAATTTTTTGTGCTAAATCCATAGTCCATGGTAACCTATGACTTTGTTTTGTATTCTGATTGTAAGAAAAAATAAGATTTTAAACATATTTATAATTTAATACCAATTCTTGGTATTTCAAACATTTCATATAAAACTTGATAAAAAGGCAATAGTTTGTCGGAATCAGTGTTGAATTTCATTTATTTATTTGTTTGAGTAGCAGCTTCCTGTGATACAGTCCAGTGTCATTGTGAGATGTCGGGCTTGTAGAACCTACATCAATCCATTTGTTGTGTTCACTGACCAGAGGAGATGGAAGTGTAATCTTTGCTTTAGAGTTAATGATTGTACGTAAATAGATTGGCTTTATTTATGCTTGATAGTAACTAGTTAAGAGGTCTTTTGTACGTAAATATACTGGATTTCTTTAAGTTTTTTGTTTCTTTGATAGCATTCTTAGTTTTAGAGGTTGTGATTGTGCTCAAGGCTTCAACACTCACTATGGCTCTTTACAAAATCTTACTTAAATGTATTATTCTAAATATCAGCTTTTAATTATAACACATTTTAGTAGGAAAGTACTTTTCTATTTGTTGTACTGATCATTTGATCATTTCAATTATACTTTTTTGTAGTACCAGATGAATTTTCTTTTGATCCTGTGAGTAAAACTTATGGTGATCCCCAAAGAAGACCTGAAGTAAAATCTGCCACGATTGAATTCATAGCTCCCTCTGAATATATGGTAAACACTTTGTGCGTGTTTGTGATACTTTCCTGTCAAAATCCCAGTTTTCTTGTATTCATTATATTTAGTTGTTAGTCAATCATAATGTGCTTTACATTTTTCAGTTAAGACCGCCACAGCCTGCTGTTTACCTCTTTTTGTTGGATGTGTCTTTCAATGCAGTGAAAACTGGTGAGCTGCTCTATATTGTTTGCTTCTTAAAATCTCACCACATTTACTGTTTTTTTTTTCCCCTTACCCTTCGGTTGATTTGTTAGTCCTATAATCAAATCTTCTCTTCATGTTAATGTTAACTTTCCTTTCCCCATCATGAAATTTTACACTCTACAGTGCTTTCTCATCAGTTGTACTCATTTCACCTCTCTTATATGGGCCTATGTTGTCACATTCAATCTTTTTTTCCCCTCTTAACAGCAAGATTATATTTATCACTTTCAAAGAAATGTTTGTTTTCTACTTTGTAATAAGCTTTTTTTTGTATTCCTAAGTGTATGAAGCTATAAGCAGTACTCCTTTTAACTGTTAAAAATCTTGCCATAGTAATGAATTTACTTTATTATTTTTAAAAGAAGATCCACAATAATTTAGAGCGATAAAATAAAAAGGTAATTGCTGCACATCAAATTTGTAATAATCCATTTTTTAGTCTTCAAATATTTAAGGTTTCTATAGCATTGTTGGCCTAAAATTCATATTGTTGACTTTTTGTTTTTAGTCAAACTAAATGTTTGCATTTAATGATGAAAGATGTATGAACTTACATTTCAATTATCTTGAATGTTACTGTTACTGTTAATAATGTGAAAAGAAGTAAAGTCTGTACAAATATTCCCCTGAATTCACATTTCATGACAAAAAAAACTCGTACTGTCAATTCAGACATTTACACTGTAGCACTAGTGACAGCTAGTAAAGCTGGTATATCTGATAAAAAATAATACAAGAAAAGTATCAAATAGTAATAATTAAATGATAGCTAGAAAACATTTGTTTGAATAGACACTACTAGTTGGGGGAGGAAAAAACTAATCTTCTGTTACATCTGTATACCTAATACTAAATGTCTGGTTTTCTTATGCAGGCTATCTTGCACAGTTTTGTCAGGTTCTATTGGATGAGCTTGATAAACTTCCTGGAGATGCTAGGACAACAATAGGCTTTCTGTGTTTTGATAAAGCATTGTATTATTTCAATCTATCTGAGGGGCTCTCCCAACCTCAGATGATGTGTGTACCAGATTTGGAAGGTAGATTTTTTCGTTAGTCATTGCTTATTGTGAACATATAAATGTCTCATTTTTTTGTGCTGAAGGATGGCTTTAAAAAGTGTTTTTAAGAAAATATTTCTCTTAGCAGTGTAGAACCTGTTCATTTTATTTGTATTTCAGTTTAGTATAAGCACTCTCTTTAACATTTTACATTTAGAAATTCCCAAAGTTTTTTGTTTTTTTTTATAGATGGAAAATTGTAAAAGTTATTCTGTCTGTGCACATCTCACTATCATTGAGTATAAAGTTCATTATATTTTATTTTTCCTAGATCCATTTTTGCCTTGTCCAGATAACCTGCTAGTCAATTTACATGAGAGTAAGGAGCTTATCAGTGACCTGTTAAATCAACTACCAAACCTTTTTGATGGCAATTATCAAACTGGTAGTGCCCTGGGAGCAGCGCTTCAGTCAGCTCATAAACTAATGGTTGGTTTTATCTCTGTAGACTATGACTATTTAGGCAACAGTTCATTAAACTTCTTTAAATACTTAAAACATCTTGTTATTTTTATGTGTGTTTACATTAAAGAGTGCTACTGGAGGAAGAATTACTGTAGTCCAGACATGTCTGCCAACAGTTGGACCAGGTGCATTAGAGAACAGAGATGCTGCTAGCAGTTCAGGAAAGGTCTGTCACAACTATTAAAAACATGACTTTTTACAAAGCTTATATCAACTCACTCTGTCTGTATGGTAAAAAGTTTGTACACATTTCTTCCACATCCTATTTTAAATTATATTATTTTACCTGACAACACAAGAATCAATAAAAAACAATAAATTATTATTTTGTTTTGTAACGAGCAAGGGAAAGAACTTGTATTTGACAGATGTATTAGTGGAATAGTCCCCTTGAGGACCCCTGAGTGAACTTTTCTTTTATGCATTTAAAAAACCAATCATGTAAACATTCACCAAGATACACCCTTCTTCCCTCCCCTTTCACAGCTGGTCCAGACAAGTGATAGGATCATAGGGTATTGAGAAAGCTAAACAATAATAATTGGTACAAATATTTCTTATTGCACAGATTTATTATGTGTTGGTCAATGATACATATAATTACATGACTGATCCAAACTAATTGATACAATTACACTTAATATTGGCTTTGTTTTTCTTAAAGTAATTTTGTTTTTCTTGTTAGCTCCATTGGTTAATAGATATTACATTTTACTTAAATACTTTCTTTATCTTGAGAAATTGAGTTTGTATTGTCTCATCACCAGCCAGTGATTGACTTTTTTTTAAGCATTGTGTTTCATTAAAAGAAGCTCTTTTCTTTAGATTAGTGTTAATATTTATTTTATATTAAGATGATATTCAAATGAGCCGAGACCTAAGATGAATGTTACTTTTTTTTAGACTGTGACTAATTTGGGACCAGCCACAGATTTTTATAAAAAACTTTCTTTGGATTGTTCAGCCCAGCAGATTGCTGTAGATTTGTTTATGTTGAATGGCCAGTATGCAGATATTGCAACACTTGGTAAGAATCTTAATTCCTATTCATTTGACAAATAAAAAGATAATTTTCCCTGTGTGAATCGTAACAAAAATGTCTTCAATTTATTGAAATTAATGAATTTATTTCTGTGTGATAAATATTAAAAAAAAGAAAGTATATAAATATACCATTTCTTATATTAAAACATCAAAGTACACCAAGATGAAAACAGTTATGGAGAAGTATTTATGCCAAAAAGAAAATTCTATAACAAAGCCAACAAAGTTCATTAGTACCAGGCTCAGCAACTAATTGTTACAGTTATGTTGTGTGTTTTGCTTCCTACCTGCCAAGACACCTTTGTTTCCACAGCTTGTATTTCCAAGTTTTCTGCAGGATGTATTTATTACTATCCATCCTACCACTCTGTTAAAAACCCTGGTTTGGTAGAAAAATTTGACACAGACCTTCGGCGTTATTTGACACGAAAGATAGGCTTTGAGTCAGTTATGAGGATAAGGTGCACAAGAGGTAAACAAAGTTCACCCATCAAATTATTTTTTATATGACCATGCCTTGACTTTTGTTTTCTTTATTTTTTTTAATGAATAATTCATATTGTTCCAGATTAGAGAATAATATGATGATTATACAATAGGATATGTTTTGTTTCTGGTTTGATTAACAGAGGGTCCAGTTAAGAGGATTCAACTGTCTGTATATTTAACTAATTTACCATCACATAGGAGGTACGATATACCATTTACAAATCAAAGACACAAAAAGTCCTTTCCCTGGGAATCATATGATTGAACAGAATTGATCTGTCTAATCTAAACATTTCACATGTAACATTTTAGGGAAACTAGCATGAATTATGCTTCTATAGTGATAATATATTTTCTTTTAGTATTATCTTATGATTCATAAATTGTAGGATAAATTTTCCTCATGGGTAATAAAGATTATTATTATTTATTGCCTGAAATAAGTATTTTAGTACATTACCTTTTTGTGCTTTAGTAACTTTAAGAAGTAATGTCACCTTATGGACCAGTTGTAAAATTTAAAAAATAGGTCTTGTTTTGAAATGCTAGTAAAAAGTTTCTTCATCCATGCTCATGAAACATTTAGTTCTACTAGTATTTAACATTATATTATGTGTTTAATATTGGCTAAATTCAAAGTAGTAAAGATAATTATTGTCTTGTTGATTTTTTAAATTTTAGGTTTGAGTATCCATACATTTCATGGCAATTTTTTTGTTCGATCAACTGACCTGTTATCGCTGCCAAATATTAACCCTGATGCTGGTTTTGGAATGCAGATGTCAATTGAAGACAATCTCCAGGAGTCTAGTACTGTTAGTTTCCAAGCTGCATTATTGTACACATCTAGTAAAGGTAAACCCTTTTTTTAAACAGTTTTTTCCTGAAAATATTTAATGACATGGATATTTATTGATAAATGTGCTAACTATTATTTCAGGTGAGCGCCGAATAAGAGTTCATACTTTGTGTGTGCCTGTTACAAATCAATTAAGCGATGTTTTTGCAAATGCTGATCAACAAGCGATCGCTTCTTTGTTGGCTAAAATGGGTCAGTACAAAATAATATAACCAGTATAGTTATTAAGTTAAAATATTTAAAATTGCATTAAAAATTAAAATACAACTGATATACTATCTGTTCTAAAGAATTTTCACTTACTAAATGCAGCATAGAAACATTGGTTTTGATTTTGTCTTCTTGTAGCTGTTGATAGATCACTAAACTCTGCAATAAGTGATGCCAGAGATGCTATGATGAATGCCTCACTGGATGCTCTTGCAGCTTATGCTCAACAGATCCCTGCATCTCAGAGGGCTGGTGCTGTGCTGGCCCCATTTTCTCTCAGATTAATGCCTATGCTAATGTTAGCCATGTTGAAAAGTGTAAGTGCTCAGAGTTTGACGGATATAATAGTCAATAGTGTCTTTCAGTACACAATAGTTTGTGGTGGTTGTTTTTTTTTTTTACAAACAATGAAAACACAAAATGTATTTTCTTCATTGACAAATTTTATCTACATAAAACGATAGTTAATCAATCAAGAACATTTTAAATGGTCTAGTGGCCACAAAAGAGAAAGTAAAGTGGGTAGACTAAAATTAAAAATTACTCTATTCAATTTATTTTGTAATTTGTTAAATCCTTACTTATTCTTGTTGTTTATGTATTGCATCAATACATTTCTTCCTAATATTAGTAGTACCGGTATTTGACTTAAAAACTTCTGGACTGTTTGGTGGGATCTTTTAGTACTAAAAACATAAGTGTCAAAACAATTTGTTTTGTAAAGCTATTTGTTCTTTTTAAAGTGTGCCTAAGAATGAGAAATATTACCATTACTTTGATGAATGGTTTAAAGATTTCCTGTGTCCTACTACTAACTAAACAGATGTTCTTTTTTTTTTTTTCACAGATTGCATTTAGCCTGGCAAGCAAAACAAAAATTGATGATAGGGTGTTTGCAATGCAACAGTTTAAGGTGTTACCAGTTTGTTATTTAATTCAGAATCTGTACCCTCACCTGTATCCATTGTTGAGACTAAGTGAAGAGGTGAGAGACTTAACAAAATAATTTTATAGTAAATTTTGTTACAGAATATAAATCTTTCAAAAGTAATAATTGCCTGATGAGAATCTGAAATAAGTTCACATATTTCTGCATCTATGTGATGGTCATATGTTTTTTTTTTCGTGTGGACAGTTGAATGATGTACTTTTTTCCACCCAAAAGCAATTATACATTTAGAGCTGAAGCTTCCTTTGTATAGAAAAAAACATTACAGCGTCTCCACTAGGATTGTTGATTGGGTCTACCCAGAATCCCAGAATGTGGCTTTGCTCTGGGAGATCCACAATTGACATGATATTCTCTCTCCATCAGCTGCAGGAAAAGTGCAGTGAACAAAGAATGCCTCTATATTGCGCTAATTGACCTGACTAACGTCTGGTTCAGAAAATAAGCTGCTAAATGTAATTGTTTCTTACCACCAAAATATGATGTGTACTTTGCAGTTCAATGGCTCCTGCTCCAAAAGTTTTAGCATTAATACAAGAATGCGTTTTGGCCCCAATACTCTATCTCCATTCCAGATTTAATGACAAACTTTTGAATATTGTCAGACTGAGGTCGAAAAAGAAAATCAGAACCACCCTTGTAAGAGAGATTCTATTAGCAGCATTATTGGCACACACACATATAGTGCTTCAGCTACTAATGTCCTGCCTGCTTCTCTCAGGCCTGTGAAGAGTATGGGCTAACTAATAGCATGAAGAAAACAAATGTGATGGAGCCAACTGATACAACACTATTCTCCATCCTCCTAGATAAAAACAAACTAGAAGCGGCATACAAATTCTGCTACATGGGATCTACAATTCAAGATGGCTTGTCTCTAGAAAAGGAGATAAAAAAAAATATAGGGAAGGCCGCAACTTTCCCTAGACTCAGACCAGGACTTTGGTAAAACTGGAAACTCACTTCAATGGCCAAAATGGTAAGGCATGTGTTTGGAGCATACTACTGTATGGCAGTAAGTCATGGACTATCTATGCAAAGGATGAGAGAAAAGTAAACTCATGCTGCCTCCGAAGGATCTTAAAAATCACATGGCAAGAAAGAGTATGTAACACTAAGATACTTGCTGGCTGGTCATCCCAACCTCTGGAAAGTAGATGTAATCAAACGGGACCTCAAAGCAAATTTTGACTGCTGGAAAGACCACACTTTGTGGAGAGAAATGGTGGCCTAGAAAGCTATGGGCAGTGAAAAAGTATTGGATCTTGTAAAAAAGCAAATACCACCTTTCCTTGCGATACATGTGGACAGAAAAGTCAATCAAGGATAGTTTAATTGTTCAAACATACATGCAGAGGGGAGCTTCCATTTATCTAGAGTTTCAATAGTCTAGACTTTAAATTACTATTACAAAATGATGATCAAACACTCACCTTCTGAAATCCAACACACTATCCGCAGAAATGTATAGTCATATTTTGATAAATAAGAATTCACTCAGTTCCAAGGATTTTAATTTACTTTTATGTTTATATTGTTTGAAATTCTTTTTTACAGAAGCCCATAAAGAGAGGAAATGAAGAAATACCAAGTGCTCCATTGTTGCAACTGTCTTCTGCCAACATTGATAGAACTGGTCTCTTCCTGATGGATACAGGAGATGCCATGTGTTTATTGGTTGGAAGTGGAGTTGGTGACCAGATATGTCAGGATGTCTTTGATAAGCCAAACTTTATGTCTATACCTGATGACATGGTGAGAGACTTATCTCTTGACACAGTTTTGATTGTTGCCACATTGTCTTAATAGTGATTTTTTAATACAATTTTTTTTTTGTCCTAAACTTACAGATGGATTTACCAGAATTGGAAAACCCACTATCAGAAAACATCAGAAGCTTTATAAATTACCTAATGGACTCCAGACCATTTGGAGTAACCTTTCTTGTCATCAGGTTTGCTCAATTTTTTTTTTTTAAGTATAGACTTAATTTTACAACAAAACGTTTTAGTTCCATAATGTTCATTACAATATTAAATAAATTTATACATAAAATATACTTATTCTCAATTTTTCAGGGATGACAGCAAAAATCGGCAATTATTTTTCCAGCATATGCTTGAAGATCGCACAGAAAATAGTATGTCTTACTATGAGTTTTTACAATTTCTTCAAGGAAAAACCAAAGGTTGATTAGTACTGAACTAGTGTTCTAGCTCATCATTCATTGCCCAGGATATATCGGAAGTTTCAGAGACATTTTTAGTTTTGTGCCTAATGAATCATTTTCTTTTAATCATCAGAAGAAATTGATTGTTTTATTATTGTAATATTACCTGACTGACACATTCATTGTACAGCAGTTGTTATGTGGTCTATTTATTGTTTTGAATTCTGTTTTTTTTTCCTATACACTCTATCTCTCTCTCTCTCTTTTTTTTAAATTGTGATATTTTGAAAACAACAAATGTGAATGACCTATTTGTATACATAATATTTTTCCTCCCAGTTAGAACAAGTTTTTTCCCCCCTTCTGTCCTCTTATTCACTGGCGGATTTTTTTTTAATTGTAACTAATGTAAAAGACAAATGTTTGAAATGCTTGTGTAGTCTAGGAAATGTTTGTGAATGTAACAAATGGAATGACAAGAATGTATGTATGCAACCTCTGATTTTATATTGTTTTACTTCCTACGCCTAGCAATCCCTTCTCTGAGCTGAATGTGGACAAAGTACTCTACACTGTATAGACTTGATTCTCCTTGGTTGTGCTGATTGACCATGTTTCTCAAGATGCTTTCAATCTGTCAGTGGCAGTTCAGAACAGTGGCACTGCAAATATGTTGATTATATGAGGACAAGAAAGGATAGCTGATTAGGAATGTCTTAAGCAGAATTTTTGTTGTTATTTTGCTATTCAGTATAATTGAGCATAAACACCTAGGTTATCAGTTTAGTTGAACATTGTTTCCTATTTACAATACATACACTTTTTATCAGATGTGGCTTTTATTGGTTGAACTGGATCCATAGTTTTATTCAGTGGTGTCTCCATTAATTATCTCCCTTTAAAAAACTTCTACAATTGTTGATACCACATAATCATTGTACATTTACATTGTATTGGTGGAAATAAGTACACTTTCGAAAATTATAAAACATTTGCCTCCTGGACAAAAGAAACCTTGTTTAATAATCCTCATTTTTTTTTTTAAGTTACCAGTACATCAAAAGAGCATATTTTTTGTTCTTGGTTTCACAGGGCATGTTGTTATGGATGATATTGTTAAAAAGATTTGCTTAATTTTTGTGTTACACTTCATAAATTCATTTCAACGCATCACGCTATTTATAATGATCTATTTTTAATTTATTCATGTTGTAATGAGCAATACATTATAAATATTAACTTCAAACCTGCTCACTTGAGCATAAGAAATTATTTCTGACATTTTGTTTTGACCATTTTCTTTTAAATTATAAAAACTTTTTTGAAAAGTCTGTGGCCTATCAGCAGCAATCAGTGTCATGTGTTCTCTCTAAAAGTTTTAATTTAGTTTTTCATGAAATGGCTTTAATCTGTTAAGTACTTCTGTTATTTATAATTTCAAAAACAAGTCTAAATTTGACAGGTTATTTCAAGAAATGTCTCACACCCTCTTATTTCAGTATTTATTTGTTTTTTGTTCTTTTATGAAATTTTCTTTCTTTCTAAAAACTTCAGTATTGAAGATTGCCATGTTTGTTTGAAAGAAGGTATGTGATGACAATTGTAATGCATGTTCATTATTTCTTTTTTATTATCATACTTGAATGTTATGTCCAAGAATGCATGTTGCAATAGTTATGTGTTGGTCCTGCCAACAAATATATCTATAATTTTATGCTTACAGAAACCTTTTTTCTTTGACATTTGGTGAAATGTTTTAAATTATGTCATAATTCATTAATGAGAAAATAAAGCAGATTCTATGTCACTAGTCTTAAAACGTGAGCTCTTGTGTATATAAAAGACAATTCATCACAATGATGTGTCTATTGTTATTGCAGTGGGGGATGGATAATCCCTTTTCATTGTTATATAGTATATTTTAAGCACTACTCTAAATCAATAACCTTTTGGTGTGGTTTCAAAGGGGGGGGGGTGACCCTTAGTGTTGTAGCTCTATTATCTTAAGCTAATGTTTACTGGCCCTAGTAGTGTAAAAAGGACCCCCAACACCTTGAGTTTGAAATGGCAAATCTTTCTATCCATAACTCTTGTTACTGTTGTTACCCTGTGTGTACATGTTTACAGCAGCTCTCTAGAAAGGAAGCCTACACAATCTTCAAGAATAAATAATTAGTAATCACATTTTTGTTTGCTTATCAATTCTGTTTGGTAGTGTTGACAGTTTTATTTTTATATACAAAAGCATGACCATGCCATTTTAGGTCAAAGGAACCTGTCTTAGTAGTTCTGCTATAATATACAAAGTGAACAACTAAAAAAAATTTTTTTTCAAATTTTAGACCCTACATGGCTTTCCCATAACTCTATAAAAAGTCTTGATGATAATGACCTGTTAATAGTGTCACAAATAATAATGTGGATTTTCATAATATATATAAAATAAATGCTTTGGACAACTTTATCGATCTAGGTTTGCACTGTGTTATGCTTGATTATGTAAATTTCGATTTGTGATGATTGATTTAACAGGTTTTTTAATCCTCACATTGAACACAAAGGATTACATAACAAGCTTGTCAGAAACAAGGCTCAAGGTTTGGACACTTGGCTGTAGATTACACTGTAGCAGATACATTGATAATGAAATAGACTTGCTAATTAAGACCAGACTCCATTAAATGTATGGATCATATACAGCACCACACGAAGCTAGGGTCTATCTGGCTATAATTCTCCAAAAATAGCATTATATCACTGAAATGACTTAAGATTTTAAAAGGATTTTGTTTAAAACAGGACATCAATTGCAAACAAAATAAAAGGTATAGATAAAATACATTGATTTTTAATAATGAATACTGATCTGCAATTAAATTTTTTTGAAAATTACATCATTTTTGGAACTAACAGCAGATAGTTCAACTTTAACAGGGCATTTAAACCAATTAGTCAACAATTCTTCTGTGTACCCTTGAAGAAAATAGACTTGTCGTTGAAGAGCATGTTCCATGGATGCCAAAAATGCAAGCACAATCATATTATGGCGTCTTTTAATTACTACTTCTGATGCTAAGATACCATGCCAGGTGCCAAACATGAACTTCCTAATGATCAAATCTTCAAAGGTTGTTTCAGCATGCCTTTTTTCTTCATACAAGTTACCTATAGAAGATAAATTTGACATTATCAAGACTACTTATGAGATCCTAACTTCATTATTTTTGAGTTACCGTACATTCTTCCTTAGTGTTTTCGTAATGGGTTAAAAATGTTTGCATAGAAAAATTGTTTGTTATATTTTGTTGGAGTCTTTTCATCCATGCTTTTTGCTTTCACTCTTCTGGTATTTGGGATACCATTTACACTATCAAAGCCATTGCTAAAGCTTACAGAGGCAGTTTTAAGATAAAACACTACAAATCCAGGTTTGTGAGTTTTTGCCAATATAACAAAAGTTATAAACAAAAAGGCTCTTAAAATTAAAGTGTATGGCGTAAATCCCTTAGCTACCAATCAAGGGGACTCAAGTTCAAAACACTCAAGCTAAGTTGTGGTTGCACAATTAAAAAAAAAAACAGGATGAGTTTATTGCAGGAAAGATTTGTACTAAATTTAATGAACTAGTACCCTGGTAAGCAAAAATAGCAACTTTATAATAGGTACCAGAACAATTGTTTAGAAACACTTGCTTACTTGTATTCCATGATAACCATCCTTTGGTCACATAAATCTTACTGGGTGGCTGGGCTTCCTCATAAGTAAGTGGATGTGTTCTGAAAGGAGTGACTTTTGGTACGCCACACTTTCTGTTTTTGCACACAGATGATGTTGTTGATATTCCACGAAAAGCCAGAAAAAAAGATGACACTGGTAGGGACTTTGGGAAAATCTAGAATATACAAGAGAAATGTTTTTCTTATTTATGTGCACACTTTTTTAAAATGAAAATTGTAAGAATAGAATACAAAATTGATAACTTTTCAATCACCAATATAATCTAATATCAAATGCAACAATATAGCTTTATATAATACAACATACAAGTAAATTATAACACTAACAGGTTAACCTTAGGTTTTATTAAATTTTAGTATTAAATCAAGTGGTATTTATAAAAAGGATATCAATTTATATTTGCATAAAAAAAAATAAAGATGGAAATAGATGCCATTCCCAAGCAAATGGAAACAATGAAGCTTTTTTTTTTTCCCTTTTGCTGTGATACTTTGTTTCTGTTTTACTTCTATTGAAATATGGGTAAAGGGGGTAAATGGAAGACAATGGCTGAGGGCATGAGATGAAGGGTGTAGTAATGGGGAATACAAAACGAAATAATAGGGAGGACAAAGTAAAGCTATGGTAAGAATGAGGGAGTTAATGGATCCAGACAATGTCACAATGAGCAAAAAGATGAATGAATGAGTAAGAAAAAAGGTGTAAAAATGGGACAGGATAATAGGGCTAATGGGAAAAGGCTGGCTAAGGAGCTGGAAGAATTGACTAGAGCTTCAAATCACTACTGCTACCCTAGTCTGTAGACAGAGCAAGTCAATTAGTTTTCCCTTTAATGTTTGTAATTGTGTATATATAGAAATATAGATAACAATTAGATAAGAGTCTAAAAAAGGACTTAAAGTCTAGGTATAGATTGTATTAAATTGTTAATGATAGAAAATTATATTATAATTTAGGATTAATCTTAGAGCTAGATCTATTTATTAGTCTTATTAAATTAAAAAATTATATATTATCATAATAGGTTTAGAATTCTAGATAATAAAATTAAAATAGATCTAGATCTAAATCTAAAGACAGATCTGCATAAAAACTTTAAAAAGGTCTTATTCTAAATTCTTTTTTTTTCTGACACTCTGTGACATTCTTGAGTCTGAATCGTCTGATTATCTAATCTCATATAGATCTAATTATAATACCAATACAGTAATACAGTTTATATTATAAATTATAGAGCTAGTATTATTATTGTTTATAGACCTCAAGTTTTTGGAATCTAGATCTAATAATACTAATATGAGTAATAATAGCACCTTTAGATTTTAAATTATAAATAATATATATAATCATGATAATTGAAATCAACATGATTATCATGATTATGCATGTTTTACAATTTATCTTCACCATCCGATTTAATGATTATCATCATGTTATGATATTCATATAGATATTATTATTATTATGTGTCATTATAAATATTGTGGTAATCATGAAGATGAGCATAAAAAATTAATGATTCACCGAAAATTCAAAATTTTTTTAAAAATACAATTAATAAATGTAAATAGTGTTTTTAAAAGATTTTCTTGTAAAAAAGAGCACTTATATATATTTATATGACATCAACAAAAAGCATTAGCGACGTCAAGGTTGCTCAGCATGCTGCCATTTTGTTTACAATAATGTCACAGAGGTGTTGCCAACTTAGTATTCTGAGATTTTCTTTTTGTTACACTTGCTTAAATCGGTGATGCACGCTTAATTGTTTGTAGGCATAAATTATATAATAAACTATATAAACTCTTTTTTTTTTTAACAATTATATTAATAAAGTTGCAATAACACAAATATATGCTGAACTTGTTTTTTTGTGTGTTGATTGCTTTTTTTTTTTGTTAAGTCTATATAGCCTAGATCTAAATATAAGATCAATATTATGTTTTGTTCTGTTGTATTTGAGTCACTGGTAAAATAGTAATCCTGTGGCAGTTTCTAATATTTAGGTGATTTTGGCCAATATAGAGCGTGAAAGGATGACATTGTGACCCGCTTCTATTGAACCACGGATAAAAGAATCGGCAAGGCTATAAGCCATTTAAGAAAAAAGTCAAGCTGTAGTAGCCGTGTAAAAAAAAAAACGTAGAAGGAAATCCCAAGTCTACTAACTAAGTAGGCTTGTAGTGGGTTGACCTGAGAATTGTTAGAAGATTTTAGAAAAGTAGCAATGTAAAGAGAAGTGCTTAGGTCACAGTAGAAGTCATGTGAGAATTTAAGCAATTATAAAAGTCTGTATGAAGTAATTGACTACTTTTATGTGTTGAAATAGATGTGCTCGTCTTTAATAGTAGTTTAGTATCTGGGCAACAAGCTGCTAAGAACATGTAGATTTCATTTCACATCAAGACATTTTTCAGTGTATATTTCATAGACAAGATATTTCGGGTGTTCATGGGCGCCAGCAGGATTTTTTGCAGCGGGATCCAAGTTACCACCTTTGGCTCCAAGTCGTAGCTTCAATTTTTTCCCCCAAGCATGTTAAAGAAAAGAACTGGTGTCCCCTCGCCCCCCCCCCCACCTAAACAATATTAATTTCACTGTAGGACGTATTCATCTTCTTTTTTGAAGTAACGTCTGTATGATATAAGATAAGTAGATAAATAGGCCTACTTGTTTAATGCTCTTGCTTCGTTTTAGGATGTAAACAAAACAGGTTGAACTGAGCATTAGTATTGCTTGAAAAGAGAGACGTTAATGAAGAAACTAACGAATCCAGATAGGGACTGTAAAGCAGTGTTCTTTAATAATCCCAAAATCCAAACAAATGTTTTTTGCTTGGTGTGTCTGTTGACTACAAATTATAGGCAGCACTAATTCATTACCTAGTTTGTCTGCCAATAGTCTTGCCTTCCTCAAGATGCCATCCCTGAAGTGTTCCTAACCATGGTCAGTTTGGTTTTTGATTATGTAATTAATGTGACTGCTGGTGTGCTTTTGAGCAGCCACTTATGCTAAGATGGACAGACTGCAACATACAACACGGAAACTGGTTCAAGAACAGATGAATAATTGATTACAATTAAAACACACATCAGAAGCACACGAGAAGCAGGCACTGATTACACATAAAGCAGTTTGTCTGGTATTACTTATAGTAGGCCTAACTATTTTAAAATGCACCAAACATGTTGTTTTGTTTGTTCGTAAAATGTTTTAATGTTTCGGATGTTCCTTCAGAGTTGAAGATAATTACTTCCTAGTCCAAACCTCTCGCAGGACGACGGGGGATGGGAGCGTGCAGGGTTTGAACCCTTGACCATCGATAAATCTGAACGACAACCCAGCGCGCAAACAGCACGACCAGGCAGCCATCCAACTCAAAAATCTTCTCAAATTGACAGCTGACTAGAATTTTTCCTCCAAGACAAAAAGAAAATAACATTTTATCATATTCTAGACCTTTACTAAATATAATGATAGCTATAATTATGTGCAAATGAAAAAAAAAAAATCGTCACAACTTCGTGCTACAGAATTTTGAATTGCAAGCCCATAATAAAGCATACATGGTCGGACATGAACTACAGATTAGCTTATTCCAGTTTATTACAATTATATAGCTTATCCTCATAAACTTTATTTCAGGGAAATCACTATATGCTAAGTTGCTTCGTATCAGAAGTTAATTGATTTGAAGGTGTAAAAAAACATGACAACTCTCTCGCGCGCTTAAAGGTTGCACGAAACAGGAAAGGCTCGAAATTAACTATCAAACAATTTACAGCCCAGACACCAGAACATAACATCTGGCATAGGTTTCTGTCACATACTCGTTTGAGATTCAATGTCACATGGAGTGAGCTAATAGTCATTTGACTATCTCGTGCCTTATTTACGAAGAAATAATTGGTCTGTATTTGACCACGGGGTGAAAACCTCAGTTACCTTTTGGACTCCTGAGAGTAAAGAGATGTATGTATGTATTGTGTAAGAGATAAGAGATGTAATATAAATGGGTTCTAAGTGATGTATTTCCATGGCTGGAGTTGCCAAGTTATTATGCACTATTTTATTATGATTATTAAACGTTTTGTCTGTTGAGACAATGCTTGCTTCTAAACATATGTGTTGTGGTCAAATTACTCAGTGAACATAGTGGCACTACGCAACAACAAAATTGATCGGGATAAAGTTATTTAATGTTTGCACAAAGAACATTCTAACAAGGCCAGAAGAGGCCCTAATGCTATACAAATAAACATTCGCATTATCAGCATATGTCAAAGATATGACAGTTTCAAAACAGCTTATGGACCTGATGTAATTAGAAGAAAAAGGGAACATTATTGAACCCCCAACCCCCCTGGCTAGGCATATGCCCAGTAGCGCCTTAGGGGGTGGCAAGTGGGACAACCTCCCCAGGCCCCATGATTGGAGATTCCCTTGACACTGTCAGCTTCGAAAATCAGAACAGTTCTCATATATACTCAATATCTTTGGAAATCTTTCCAGGCATCTTTATAATACCATATACTATTTCTATGTAAGCTCTTAACATGACATAAACTTCAGCAGCAAGAGGTTTCTGTACATCCCGTTAAGTGTGTGACTTTGTGGTTGGATTTAGCTCTGAGAATGTCAAATGGTAGCACAACGAATAACGTAATGCAAGAAAAATTAGAAAAGTAAAATTGCTGTAGCGCGCGCTGTAGGGAACATTATTGATAAAATCAAACTTGCAAAATATTTTCCCGTCATTCTTGACTACACACCTGATGTTAGCCACAAAGAGCTGATGTCCCTTATATTGAGTTTTTTGGATGTATCCTAATGTTGACAACTTAACAGGAAAGGGTTTGTCATGGCGCTTCTTGCTGTGCTGTGAACGTTGGTCAGGACATCGCCGATTGTCATGTCCAGGGATACAAATACAATGGTGTAAACTTGAAGGGAAAGCACCAAGGAGTTCAAGCGCACATTATTTGCATCAACTATCGACCTTTTGCGCTCTTCTTGCGGCGGCCATAATCTTAACCTTCAGAGTGTTTAACAGAAATATTATTATGTAGTTTGTTGATTGTTAATGAACAAATGTCTTAATCATTAGTTACGTTGATTAAACTTTAAGGCAAAATCTTTCATAAAGTACATTATGTAATGTAGTCAAACGGCCAATAGCACAGTACATACGTAAGGTACTATGTTTTGTAGCAAAAATAAGACCTACAACATTAGAGGCAGACGAGACATTAGCGTGATGTGGTATGGATATATAGCCTACACTTACAGCTTAGGGCCCCGCGCACTGCTAAGGCCGCCTCTGCCCATGCCTCCTTCAGTGAAGTCCAGTAGGGCGTCGGCGCCATTATCCCGTTGATGGTTAGAAAGACTTTTATCCAACCACCAGGCCTGGACATGGGGCTCTTCACCCCTGTCCTGTCTGAGGCCTCCAGAGTGTCAAAGTCCAACAGCTATCAACAAGGCAGGACCATTACAGTAGGCCTACACACGAAAGTATCTTTTTTCCATAAATTGTGAGAAGTCACCTTCCAGGAGCTTCTTGTAAACCAGAAGACCACAGAAAATCTGTTGTAAGTTATAAAATGGTTTCGTTTTAATAATTTACACCTAGGATTAGAGTGGGTTCTATGACATTAAGTGGCTCACTGCGGTCGCATAGGTTGCAGTGACCTAAGGCAGGCTCTGAAAAATATCGGCATATGCTACTCACTGTATAATAATAAGCTTTTTTTAAAAAAATTAATTAATTACCCTTTTTAACATCGTTTACCGTACCCTCAAAATACAGCAAGAGAAATAAATAAATAGAAATCGCTATATGACAAGCGTGATAGACATAAAACGCTTGGGCTTGTGATAGCTACATCTAAAGAGGCTCGAGGTTCTCAACATCGGACTCAATCAGAGTTGTGCTTATACTGTGCAACTAAAAGCATTTCTGAAAACATTTTCCCTGGATACCTCCCCCCCCAGTGATCCTAAAAACAGATTGGACCATAGTGCTCTGAGCATGCTATAAGCATGAAAAATGCTCTTTACGAAAATAAAAACTATTTAAATTAAAATGGAATCTGGTCTAGCAATTCATAAAAGCTATTTTTAAAAAATCTCAATCCAGATCTTGTCCTATAAAATACAGACATAGGTAATTCACACAAAAAAGTATTTACTCAGAGATTGTAATAATTCATAATTCAGTGACAATGAAAAGTAACATCTATTTAGCACACACACACAAAATGATTGCAATAAATCTTAAAAAAAAAAAAAAAAAAGAACTATTTTATTGCGGTCTAAATTATTTTGTCTAACATTAATACATCTGTACATAATGGGTGTTTCTCATTTTTAGTTGGCAGCACTTAATGATGCCAAAATTATTTTTGATAAACAAATCTGGATTTGTTTTTGGCCAGGAAGAGACAACAAGGAATATCGCGAAAAATAATTTTTGATGCTCACATTCATGATTACCAATATTGTCATGGTACTGTAACTCAAACTGACTCAGACTCTGTGACTGATCATTAATTGATGTGATTATTGATCGATACTCATAATCAATGAGAATCCAAATAAACATAAGTCATAAATAATAAATAGGATAGGATAGATCTAGTCTAGAATATATTCGATTAACAGTCATCAAAATTAGATCTACAGTTTTCAACAATTTTTCAGTTCACCTGTGAAACAGACATTTTTGTTATGGTTATGGTTAAAGTGAAACTAAGCTAGTAAACTATTAACTAGATCTAGAGGACACGTTTGTGTTGTTCAGAAGACTGTAATCGGAAGTTGACTGCAGATGAACTTACAGACTATGATTAAAATATCGCCGTAAGAGTATTTTTCATACGTGGCTATTTTTGACCAACTAATGAAAAAAATTCTTACTGCTAAAGGAACTACGTCACTCAGCAATCAGCCATTTTATCTCGAAGGTTTACACGTCTAAGGAGATTGTGTATAAATCCAACGGAGCTGAATAGCGTTGGAGAACTATACGGTACTGTGTACCATAGTTACTTGGTTTCGTTGTAATTTTAATATGCATGTATATTTTAAATTATAAAAGGTGGCAATAGATCTATATAAAGCTACACCTAATCTAGACTACGTCTAGTCTAGAGTCTATAGTATAGAAGACTATAGACTTAGTCTTAGACGATATTGATTATAAGTAAAGACGGCTAAAGCCTAACCAATGAACCAGATCGCAACATAAAACAATTTTATAATTTACCGTCTGGACTGTTTCAGTGTTTGGAGTTCCATTTTCAAGTGGCCTTCTCAAGCGTCTTTTTTTTTTAGAATACATATTAATCTAGAAGAATTAGATTCTACACAAATTGATGTAGTCAATCTGGATTAAGTCAATTATTAAGATCTAGAATTTTAAACTGCTAAACCAGTTAAAGTTAAGCCAAGGCTTAGACATAGAGTTAGACTTATGAGTTACGTGACTTATGCTTAGTTAGTCCTGTCTTCAAGTACTTCAAGTTCATTTAAATTCACTGAAAAGCTTTGAGATTGAGATTTTATTTCACAATGAGTTTACAGTCACCCTCACACAGTAAATTATTTTTCTGGATCTATAAAATATCGATTTAAATTTTAATCAAGTTTCTGGAACCAGTTTCTCCTGGCTAAGAAATAAGATCTCTATACTATAGTTATAGTAGAGTAGATATAAAATTCTATCTAGATTTAATTTAGATCTAGTGATTTTAGTCTTGATTACTTGATTCTAATATTTAATAAATAACATTATATAGATCCAGTCATTATAGATCTAGAATAATCTAGATATATATGTTATATATATGTATTATTATTATAATACTAATTATCTAGATCTACTATACATTACTAGATATATGATATAATATCTAATCTTAATTTATTGGCATTATGATTATGATACAATTAACACTATACAGTCAATTACAGCATCACTTCAGCAGCAGATATCTATTCTTTATCCTTTATGTGTAGCTTTTAAGAAGAACCCTCTGTCATAAATGGGTGGCTTTCACTGTGGCCAAAATGAAGGTGTTTGTTTCCATAGTACCTGGGGAGGGGGGTGGGTTAGAAAAAATGGTTGAAAATGTGACAGAAGATTTAAGGGTCTCCATGGGCCTTGTATCCTCAAACACAAGTATTAGGACTTATTCAGGCCTAAAATTTCTTTAAAAAAAACATTAATTTTTCAGTTCTGTTTTAAAAATTTTGTAAGTTTTTTGTGCATAAATTATGCAAATTAGTTTGGCTTATTTTAATAAATGTTAATATTTCAGTTGGATTCAATAAGATTGTATTTGTTCAATCATTTCTCTTCAATAATATATATATTAAATATGTAGTTTTGTGTTATGAATTTTTTTGTAAAAGAAGATTCAGTTTGTAAAAAGTGCTTCATCTTCTCTGCAACAAAGGGCAAAAAGTCACTGTCTCAAAATGGTTAAATTACCTTTATGTTTAGGACCTGGCATTAAATATAGTGACTAAAAAATTAATTATTAAGGAAAAAGTGCACTTTGATTCACAGTCCCATCTCTAGATTTATGACTATTGTGTTTAAATCACCTGTGACTGATGTAAAGTCATTGTCTGCTGAAATCTATTGGTCTTTTTGCCTGCCGAGCCCCTCTTTGGCTGTAGGTCTAAATCATTCTTTGTTTTTATTTTTTATAATAATAATAATAAAAATTTTTTTTTTTCAATATATCTTTTTTTTTCAGGCATCGATTTTGTAGTCACACAAGTAACAATGTTTTTATGGGATTATTTTTCATCCATTCTTAATTTTTTAGGTAAGCGTTATTTTTCTATACGGACAAGATTTAAATTGTTTTTTTAAGTTTAAAGTTGTATGCAAAGTCATATTATTTGCCAGGCCTAGGCAAATAACACCTGTTAACAATATTTAAACCATGCAAAGCTCTTAAATTTTTGTTAAAGAGTCACATTTTTTGTTTTAGCTTACACTTACAGATGCTTTCTTTAAATACTTTTGTTTATTCCCATTTTGTTGAAGTTTCACTTAAAATTACTTTATGATTTTTATGCAAACAATTTCTCATTATTAATGTCCTCTAAGTTGTTAAAAATTAATTTAATTTTAAATACTATATATAAAACATTTTGCTTACATTAACATACAGCCTGACAGGCTGTCATCACATATGGATTGCCAACCGAAAATCTCTGTTCTTTATTTTCCTGTCAATGTGTGATTTTAACTTATTTATTTTACTCTGTTCTTTCTTGGGCAACCTCCTTTTTACAAAGCTTAAATATCAACTCACTCTTTCAATCTGTCTGGTAAAAAATTTGTACACTTTATTTCATGCAGAAATTTTGCACAATTATTTCTTTTACCTGACAACACAAGATGCAATATGAAAAACTAAAACCAATTAGTCAATTAACTATTGGTAATTAGTTATTTTGTTTGGTATCTTGAACAGGGGAAAGAAATTTTACTTGACTGATTAAGTGGTATAAGTTGAATTAGTCCCCTTTATTGTTTGTAGAAAGAAAAGTTTGTAATTAACTATAAAATTTATTTTCATAAGCATCTCACTGTTACAGTGGCTACCGTATTGGCTTGAGAAGTCCTTAGCCCTCGAGTTTGAATTCAGGTCGCTCACTTTTTTTTTTATAATACATTAAAAAAGCCATCACCCAGATACCCCGCTTTTGTCTCCCCCTCCCCCTTTCTAACTGGTCCAGACAAGTAATTGCATATTGAGAAAGCTAAAAGCAAGAAATTATTAGATTTCACATTAAAAAATATTTTCATTTCAATATCTCAGGTGTAAAGTAAGATACAAGTGACTTGCTATTGCAGCCAAATTAGTGTTGGACCTTGCACAGGTTCTAACTGCATATATATATACTTTCTTCAACATAAGTAGTTTGTCTATTAAAGCTGAGAGTACCTGGCTGCACCCTTAGGGATATGAAATTATTATAGATCAGGATGTGAATCATACACCTTTGCCTCTAGACTCTACATCCCAGTAAAGAGCTGTACAATTTTTAAAAACATTAATTTTTACACAATTTAAAAATAATTCTTTCAAAAACATGTTCTCCATAACCTATTAGAACCAAAACAATTGATTGTACATTGTATATGAAAGGTTTTTATCAAAAAGCTGGCAAACTTCTTCTTCTTGGCTTGGATAATGCTGGGAAAACAACACTTCTGGGTGTTCTTAAAGAAGGGCACATAATTCAGCCAGTGCCAACTCTTCATCCTAGTAAGTTGGATTGGGAGTTAGCAATGCTAATGGAGAATGATGACATCCTGAATACTAAAGTTCCCTGGCCATGAGAATTTGCATTGTTTTCCTATTGTCCACTGTTGCAGTTGGCATACATTATCTTGCTTTCTTGAGTTTGTGGCTCCTATTAAGTTTCTTAAAAAACAAACGCTAGTCATGCATGGAGTGAAAAACTGCTTTTTGTTTTCTTTTTTAAAAAATTAAAAAAGATTTAACTGCATTCTTTTTCAATTGCTTGCATGTTTTGTTTTATCATGTGTGTTTTTTCCTATTTAGGTTTGTGGAAAAAATCTGGTAAATTAGTTTTCCTTGGGCTTGATAATGCAGGAAAAACAACATTGCTACACAGGTTAAAAGATGATAGAATGGCTCAGCATGTCCCTACCCTTCACCCAAGTAAGTCACTTTGCCCCCAAACAAGTTTCAACACATTCTCCGCTTTTGTTCTATTATAGTTTCTACTTTGTGCTCATCCCTAGTCATTTACCTTTTTAAACAAAATGACCTGAGTCTCAAATTGTCTTTTAACTGTTTTAGTTCAGGCAATAAAACTGTGAAAAAAAAAATGATTTAACTCAGCATGTTCAGTAGTTTGTACACTTTCATTATATATATATATTATATATACACACAGATAGTCCAATAATTTTATCATAATTTTTAGTACCAGTACTTCACATTTTAAATATATATTAAAGAGCTTTTTTTTTCTTTTTTTTTAGTTTTGGATACTGGTACTAAATTAATATTTTAAACAAATATTAAATTTTTTAATTTATTTATTTTTTGTTAATTAAACTTTTAATTGTTAAAAAAGTAATTTTAATTCAATTTTAATTTTAAAAGCTTTCCATTTAAAAATAAACAAATTCTTAAAAACATTATTTTTAACAGCATCAGAAGAGTTATCTATGGGAGGCATGAAATTTACTACATTTGATCTTGGAGGTCACAGGCAAGGTGAGAAAATTTATTTTCAATTAGTTCAATTAGTTATTTTCAATTAGTTAGCTAATACAGCCATGCAAAGTAATATAACTCAGCAACAATACCTTAATCAATTTTATTTTTATGTTTATTTTAATTATCATATTGCTATGCTGCCTTGCTTGAACAAACTAAAATTGCATGATATTAATGTTAATAAAGATATTAATCTCAACAGCTAGAAGAGTTTGGAAAGATTACTTCCCGGCAGTGGATGGCATTGTATTTCTTATTGATTGTCATGACAGGGGACGATTTCATGAAGCCAAAGCTGAACTTGATGTGAGTCATTGAAACCTCTCTTTTAGTCATTTAAACCTTTCATTCATTTTTCTCCTTATCACTGGGTTCTTGTTTTATCTTCTGCTATATGTTAAAAATTAACATTTCCTTAAGCCACATGCGTTTATTTGATATTGAGTAATTTATTGTAACAATTGTGGTATAAATGTTTCTACTTATGAACAGTTCTTGGGTGGGTGGTGTTTGAAAAGTGCTATGTTTCTGAACTAAGGTTCTGATGAAGACCAGCATTTTTAATTCACAATTTTAGAGCATCTACAACTCTACATAATAGGAATAATGATTTCCTGATAATATTTGGGTATAGAAAAGGTGGTTGATCTTTTGTGTTAGTCACATGACATCCTTGGAAACCAATATCCATAGAAGTGAATAAGTCTTAAATATTTGTCTCATTCATTCACTGCTACGTCTGTACTGAATATTTTTTTTCTTAATTTTTTTGAACAGAGCTTATTGACAGATGAACAAGTGGCTAATGCTCCTATTCTGATACTAGGCAATAAGATTGATATACCTGGGGCTGCTAGTGAAGATGAAATAAGACATTGGTTTGGCCTTCACAATCTGACCACTGGAAAGGTAAGACAAGGGTATATGTTTGGCCTATTCATTTTGATCACTAGAATGGTAAGATAAGACATTGATATTGGCTTGAACTGTATAACCACTTCAAATGTAAACAAACATTGGCCTAGTGGTTTGTTTACTTGTGACCAACAGTTGATAGATTGGCTAACTAATGGTAAACAAATAAAAAAAAATGTTTTTATCAATTATCATGCCTGGTTAAACAAATCAAAAAATGTTTTTATCAATTATCATGCCTCCTTAGCTGAATTTATGAAACTACTTAAAAAATGTCAGCTTAGTTGAATTAATTAGTATATTTTTAAAATCTTGATTACACAGAAATAGTCAGCATTTAAGTTATTGTGGATGGAAATCAATTTGTCATTTATTGTAATGTGACTTTGAAAACAATGAAAGTAACAAAATATTAAAATGTTTTCTTCAAAAAAAATTAATTTATAACCAACGACATATTGAAATAGTCTTCAAATTTTCATTTCAAAATTATTGCAGTGTTTTACAAGAGCAAATGATCTTTTTTACAAGGAATTCTTTTTTGTTTCTTTTTCTTAGGGCAATGTTTCCAGAAGTGAACTACCTGGTCGCCCCATGGAACTATTTATGAGTAGTGTACTGAAACGACAGGGTTATGGCGAAGGTTTCCGCTGGCTAGCACAGTACATTAATTAGCCTGACAATGAGGGAGAATGGAATGACAGAATGACACATGGTGGATGAATAAAACACAAAGTGAAAGTTTGAAAATGAACTTGATGGAGAAAAAGACTTGTTGATTGTATATATCTATCACAAATTGTATATCTGTGTGCAATTGTCTTGAATGTGGTTCCTCCTAAAACATTTCAGTGACTGTGTCTTAATGTGGGGGAGTACATGTTGTGGAATGTACATTTGATTAACAGCTTGTACACTACCTGTACTATACAAGTCTATAAAATGTGGTTGTTTTTTTTTTTTTTTTTTTTTTTTTTTTTGTCTTTTATGGCCCTGGGTTCTGGTTCAGCCAGATGTCAGATCCTTGACAGATGTAAGTAGTAGTTAAATGAAGAATTTTAATAACCAAAGGACTTTTGTATATTCTTCCTTCCCCAGAGAACATCTAATTAGTGCCCATCTTCTTCCCTCTTGTGCTTGAACATTTTGGTGGTTGTATTTCAAATGGATGGGCTGTTGTTCCCCCCTCCCCTGGGAAATGATTTTGATGTTTTCTAAAATATGCTACTATAGTGATAAAACCAGGTCCCTCCTGTCTGTTGAGTTAACTCTTATTTTCTACTACTAGATCTATTTAATGCTTATGAGTTGACTCTTATGGAAGTAGGAGTTCTTGACTGTCATTCATTTTTTTGAATAAACTATTTGTGATTTTTATACATGAACATGTATTAGTATGTTTAATGGCTGAAACATTTGTCTATCATTACCTCTCGCTTACTCCATTATTATTAATATAATTAGGTATTTTATAAATTGTCATAATGACAATATTATTTTCACTAATTTTCCTGTTTTCTGTGTGTGAATCACTTTGAGTTTGGTACTAAAAGGTTGTCTCCCCTTAGTGGCCAGCATGTTGTAATATAGTTATCAAAATGAAAATAAAACAAAAATGTTATGCTTACTTCCAGATATGATTAAAAACTATTTGTTTGTTTGTATTTACTATGATTATTATAGTCACATATTATTATCTTACTTTGAATATTCATGTTTATTGTTTCTTTTAATTTATTGTTCTATTGGATTGAAAAGTCTAAATGTACAAAACATCTATTGAATTTCACTTGGATGTGGTGAAGGATTGTTTCATGGACTAGAGACCTCACCAGACAGTTATTATGATAGAAGTTTGGTCCTACAGATTTTTAGTTTCACTGGTTTGTATAATAGAATTTTAGAATCTGATATTATGCATAGAATCTTGTAGAGAAATATTTCTCACATTGTACTATTAGGATCAAGTTGTTCTGGAACATAGAATGAAAACTGAACCACTTAGTAGTACTTCTTGTCTTCTGAGTTTTTTCAACTATTATTCATGGTATATATGAATGTTGGCTTCTTGTGTCTGTTCTATGTGTAAAGATAACTTTGAAACAGTCTAATACTTTGAGAAGACAGACTTGGTCAGTTGCTAGATGATGCTTAAAGTTGTTGTTTTTTTTTGTAATATATAAACAGACCATTTTTGACAGATTACATTCTACCAGTGTGACAGCACATGCTCATAAAATGGAGATGCAAGGAATGAAAAGCCAGAACAAGTTTTTAATTCTGTTTTTCTTTTATTGGACATGGTAAATGTTCTGGGTTTTGGTCTCAATTTTTTAATGAACTTTAAAATGTTTAGTAAGTTTCCAAAACTTTGTCCTGAGAAACTAGGTTCAGAAGTTCATCTCAGTCTACTGTTGGCCTACAAGAAGAGAACTGTGTTGTTACTGGTCAATTCAAAGACATTTTGTTTCATTAGTCTCTACATTTTGTAGCCTTTCAAAGTATCACAAACAGATCTTCAAATAAAACAATATGAAGAAAAAGATTTTTTTTTTCTCTTCCATATGTTTCTACAGTTGTGATTTCTCCAAGTATTTAGCATTTAACTTATACATGAAGTTACATTACCAGAAACACAATTGTACCCAGATCACATTTTTAAGATCAATACTTATCTAATTGATATATTTGATTATAAACTTAATTTTTTTTTGGGGGGGGGGGGGGTTCAGCTTTGAACCAAAATAGATGATTTTATTTATACCTTTTCTTTATGAATTGCATAAACTATTTACATGTTTCTATTAGGACAATTTAGTTTCCATGGTTTCATTTGCTTTTACTTCACTCTTACACTAATACAAAAGTTGTGGGAATAGATTCACCTCAAGTAGATTACATGAGGATAAAGATTGGGACTTTGATAAGGTTTGAATTCCTAATGATTCTATCCAAACTTACTTTCCAACACATAGTTAAGGCATCGGCTAATCTAGGATGCAATATTGCAGGTGAAGAGTTTTATTGAATCAGAACCATTTGAAAGACTAATCAAAAACTTTGTATTTCTGCATTCGTATTGTAAGTTAACAGTTTGAAATCCATACGCAAAGAGTAGACAGATACAGTATCCATTGAGCCCTGTACTTGTGTTCTATTGTGTAAAATAGATGTCTACAAGAAATAACCACACTTGTATTCTTTCAATTCCATGTATTTTTTATGATCTTACTTGGAATGCTTTGTTAGTGTTTCTAGGACAATCTACGTATACACATTGTTAATAGTCTTGATCGTTTCATAATTAATTAATAATATAATACTGGGGTGGGCAAATTACGACACGCGGGCCACATGCGGCCCGCCGGAGTGTTTTATGCGGCCCGGCGACACCTACAGAAATCAGATGTGCCCACAGTATATACCTATAAAAATGCAAATATACTAAAAATAATATAAATTATTGAAACTGTCATTATAAAAAGTTTCAAGTAAACGAAGATTAAGCTAATTGGCTATGCATCAATACACTCAATTCAAGACACAATCTCTAATCAGTATTTATTCAATGCTATGAAGAACTGTGTTGAATGTTGGGTATGCTTGGAACAAGGGTGACAACTGGTGGAGCTCGATCTTTAACTGAGTTTAATAGCTTGTTTTTTAATACCCCAACCATAAACTTTAAACAGGAAAGTTTGCATAATGCATCATATAAATTTCCATTTATACCCACAGTAAACACCATAGCAATGTATCCTATTAGAGATAGAGGTATTCACCACAGGTAGTTCCGATTATGGACAAAATAATCAAATATATCCGCTATCTTAGCATGTGCAAAACAAACAAGAACAATATAAAATCTCATGGAAGAAATTGTTATTTGAAGGACATTGATTGCGACTTTATTACCAATATTTCTAATGAAGAGTGGAAGACAGATTTTATGTTTAATAATCGCTATCGCAATGAGTTTTTTGCATATGAAATGTAAATGGATGTTAAATCTTTTCAAACAAGTCCTTCCCATTTCTACAAGTAAGCAAAAGAAAACAGGTTTTGTAATTTTCCTTTGCTGAAAGGTGGAACTATTTCTAGTTAACTGATCAAAAGTACAACACTTATTTAGCTTCCCTAACTTGCAATTTATAAAAGCAAACTTAAGACGTCAAGAACCAGTCTTCAATACCATTAGCTCACCATTTAGCGAAGAAGCTGATTCAGCTCCAGAGGACATAACAAAGAGAAGTTCCAGTCAGTACTTCCACAGGAGTCTCAAGAGTGCCAGAAGCTGTATGTCAACACTTTAAAAAATGTGCTGCTGTTCACACTATTTGTGTACACATACATCTGTTCTTCTTTGTTCTCATGTACACGTTGGAGGGCTCAGATCCTATCTATATCTGGTTCTATAGGAGGGCGTTGTTTTGCACTATTAAAGGACATGATCAGCTTCGTTCGTCCCGACATTTAACTTCCGGAACATATATTGTCTCATCCAGTGAACAAGCATTTTTTTTCTTGGGGGGGGGGGGGGTGAGATGAAACTAAACAAGTATAATTACTGGTCAATTTTGACTGACTGTAATTTGACAGCAATCACAAGGGTAACAACTAGTAAGCTAGTTCCACAGTTCCGGAACATTATGCACGAGTGTAAAAAGTAAAATACTGCACATTAAGTACAACTGTATATTTGTGGGGTTATTGTAATATAAAAAGACAACAGCAATTTAAAAAAATTCTTAATTTGATTTCAAACATTGCTAACTCTTGTTGTAATTCCTTAACGTGGAGTGTGGAAAATAAGAAACGTGATTATAATACAGTGTAAATATGAATTAAAAGACATTCTACAAAGTTAGCTAGAGTATCTTTCCAAGTTGTATATACATATTCGGCCCGCCATTCCCAAATTTAAAATAATGCGGCCCTCGATACAAAAAGGTTGCCCACTCCTGAATAATAAATAAATAATAATAAGTATTACTTTTATATACCTCTTTCATGCTATTAGCATGGTCCAATCGCATTTGTGGACCAGTGGGAGGGGGTTTCTGGGAGAAGGTTTTCCCTGCTGCCTGTAGGCGCTCAGTAAGCACAACTCTGCTCGAGTCGGGTGTCGAACCTCGAGCCCCCTTCATAGGTAGCCAAGACAAGCCGAGTTCAGGCGTACTTAGCTTTTCGACCACGCTTCCCACTTATTGAGATAAACTATATTACTTTTTTTTTTTTTTTTTTAAAGGAATGTAGTTATGTATCTTTTGTGTGAAGCTTGAATCAATTACTTCCCTTAGGGCTTGAGATGGTTTGGGCACACTAAATAGACTTGCACACAATTTGTTTCAGTGTAGGCTACACCGTGAACACTTCAGTCGAGGCACGCGCTAATATTTCTGTCCTGGGGCCAATACATTGAACATTAGTCCTCCACGTCTACAAGACCTAGTCATCTTCTTTAGAAATTGTTTTAGAAATAGATGTTTGGTCAGTGTGACTGTGGGCAGATGTGAAATTGTTTTACAATTTTAGAAGCGTTATGAGCAAGTATTAAAACCACTTTTAGGATGCGCTTTAAAATGTAATATATGTGTCCAGAAACCGCATTGTAATGTAAGACACAAGAGCTGACCTTTGAAGCTTTAGTACCATTTTGACTTAAGATGCACACCCCGCACCTCAAAACAATAGTATTCGTTGAACTATAGCCGGGGAATCATCAATTATTCCCTAGAAATCTTTTACAGCATTCAGTATTAGCTGTAGCCTATTGCACGAACTAGTCCATCACACAGAACAAAAAATGACAGTAAACACAGAAGAAAATTGAAGAATTGTAAAGAACTGCTGGTCGTTCATTGGCGTATGCAAGCGTGACATTGACAGCAACAGTTTGGAGGTTTAAAAAAAGCACAGTTGAGATCTACGAGGATGACAACTCTAAAGAAGTGGTCCCGGATCGCACCAGAAGGATGATGAAGTGAAACTGCCCAACCTGGCCTCTTTGTCACGTGAGAAGTTTCAAGGAGAAAACACAACGAGACGTAGAATGAGACAGTCAAATAGAGACACATTGCTATTTCAAATATGAAACTCAACGGAAAATGTTTCAATGCCAGTCCTTGTTGGAGTGTAACACTCTGTAGTTTGTAGACTACGATTTCTTTCAAAAGATATGAACTTTGTTTTTTGTCTGGTAAATTATTCTTTACGAGAAAAAACATCCGAAAAAAAAACACACACGAAGCTCTGTCGTGACATTGTTTAGGCCCAAATGCACATAAAAATCAATGTTTACTGCATCAGACCTATCGAGATACTGACGAGAAAGTCGTCCAAGGCCTTCATATTCATAATGACCTCCCTTTTCCTAACACTATTATGCTGTATTAACACCTAACGCATTGGCCCAGAATTACTGTTTCTGTTTAATAGTCCCATATGATAAACAGCCCTTTATTGTGCTATGTTAATCGTGTAACTGTATCTAGATCAGGGGTCTCAAACACGTGGCCCGCGGGCCACTAACAATTTTGTGCGGCCCGCGGCCACGTCCGCGAATTCGAAAAAAATTAGATAAAATTTACAATGAGCACATATAAGCCGTGATATGATTTACAAGTGCACAAATCAGTAAATGAGGTGTCCGTCAACTGCAAGCGAAGATTCTGTGAAGGCAAGCTTTGTTGTTAGCGAGATGATAGCAAAGGCATCACGACCATTCACTGAAGGCCAGTTTGTAAAAGAGTGTATGCTACAGGCGTGTGAAATTATCTGCCCCGAGAAAAAGAAACTCTTCGAAGGCATAAGTTTGTCTACGAACACAGTTGCTAGCAGGATCACCGAGTCAGCGACAAATGTTTAACAGCAACTGATTGCCGTTGCAAAAGATCTTGTAGCATATTCCATTGCACTGGATGAGTCTACTAGTGTAACAGACACCGAATACTGTGCCATATTTATTCGTGGGGTCGACGAAAACTTGAACATTGTTGAAGAGCAATTGGACTTACTACCCATGAAAGGAGCGACGACTGGACGAGACGTGTTTCAAGAACTGGAAGCTTGTATTGACAGGTGTAGACTACCGTGGGAAAAACGTTTTCAAAGGCTACGGACGGTGTACTAGCAATGTGTTTAGAGAAGGTTGGTCTTGTTGGATTAATGGTAGAGAAACGGTATCAGCTCAGCTTGGCGGGACCTTTGCGAACGGTTTTTTCCAGAATGAAGATCAACAAAACAGCATTACGATCACGACTGACTGATGAGCATCTGAGAGCGACCTTGCGGCTGGCCACAACACGCGACTTCAGGCCTAACGTCGATGGTCTGGTCTCTGCCAAACGCTCTCAGCTGAGTGGACAGAAACATGAGTGACGAGTCATCTGCAGTAGGCCTAGTAATTATAGTTGTTTTTTTGTTTTTTGTTTTTTTTGGGAACTACAGTTTCTGCTTTTTATTGGTGACAGAGACAACGTCAACTTATTTTAGTAAACTAAACTGCCTGTGCATGTAATAAACTACACTAAATGTAATTAATAATTATAAAAACTTTATTTTAGCATTTAACTGCAGTGACAGTAGTGTTCGTAAAATTTAATGAAAAAACGTTCTCTTTTTGTGGTGCGGCCCGCTGAATGGTTGTTACTTTCCACTGTGGCCCACATGCTGATATGAGTTTGAGACCCCTGATCTAGATGATGAACTATAGAAGTAATATTCATTTTTAGCGGTCCCCCGAAAGGGGAATAGCCACTATTATTTTTATTTGGTCTGTCTCTCCGTCCGTCTCGTTTAGAAAAGATTGAAAGATCTTTCAAAGTTGTGATGCAACGGATACTTTTTTATTTTCTGAAAGCGAAAAATTTAATTTTTAAAATTCATAAATTTGACAAGTTTTCACTATTATAAAAGTAAAAAAAAAAAAAAGACACTGGAGACTATTTAGTAAAGGAGGTTACTATTTAGTATATTTTTAACACATTTATGTAAACGATTTTAGATTTTTTGTCAAAAAATGTTTTTACATTTAAAATGTTTAGTTTATTAAAGAGAAAAATTTATTTTTTATCCATATTAGTCGAATATAATTTAAAACAAATTTAATAAGTAGTTTTTCATAATCATATATTATTCCTGACAGGGTACGGGGACCCGCTTCTTTTACCTGCACTAGAGGACCACTACGGGTGCGTACGGTATACATATGTTGTTTATTACGGTATACATATGTTGTAAAACATTTTTTTTTATTTATTAATATATTCTCTGTTCTTATGTTTTTTAAAATTAAGTTCGTACTTTATGTTTAAAAGTATATATGGCTCCTTTTGTCTCGAAAGGCAATTAATGCGCCCAAATGAGTCACTGGTTTTGGATTAATCTTGAGACGGGGAAGAATCTGGTGTGGCTAATCAAGCCAATTCTAGAACGGCAGACTTTGCCACAATTCATACATGTGTATGCCTCTGATTCAGGGCTAGCGGACAGGGCAGCTTTCTTTTTTTCCTTCTTGATTAAGGCCGCTTCAATTCTTTTGTTCTCAGCAAGGGTTGTCCACAATCTGTCTCCATGCACTCCGGTCTTTGGCTATGTTTTCCCACATACTTTCGCTGATGCCTGTGGCTCTCATGTCTCGCTTGGAGAGCATACATGCTGTTCATATTGGCCAATCTCAAAACTTCCTGATTGGAGACATGGTCCCTCCAAGAGATGCCCATTATGCGTCTCAGGCAGTGCAAGTGGAAACTATTCAATCTGTGCTCTTGGTACATGTATGTTGACCAGCTTTCACTGCCATAAAGGAGAATGCTCACAAGTCAGGCGTTGTAGACTTGGATTTTGGTCATTGTGGTCAATTTACCATTTTCCCAGACGCGCTTGGAGAGTTTTGCCAATGCTGTGGTAGCTTTTCCTATCCTTTTTGTCATCTCGATGTCTAAGTCTAGGTTACTGACAATTGTTGAACCCAAGTAGGTAAATTCCTGCATCACTGAAAGGGTGTGGTTCCCAATATGTATTATAGGTATTTCTGCGACGTCTTGTGCCAGGATTTCGGTCTTGGAGAGACTTATAGTAAGGCTAAACTCTTGACAAGCAGCTGCTAAGGCGTTCACTAGCTTCTGTAGACCTCCTTGTGAGTGAGATACGAGTGCCGCGTCATCGGCAAACAGCAGCTCTCTTATCAAGATACGACGCCTTTTCGTTTTATCTTTAAGACGTGCCAGGTTAAAGAGCCTTCCATTGGATCTGCTATGGATATATATTCCGTCTTCCAGGGATTTAAAAGCACTGGTTAGTGTGACAGTTTTAGCTCACTCAAGGTATCACTCAGGTCTAAGCATTTAGTTAATTTATTAACACGCTATTAATCATCAAATTTACTATTTTAGCCAATCAAGAGCTAAAACATCACTACCACCCCTCCAATCCAACCCCTACCTCCCTGGGCACCGTCGTCGCATTTACTATCCCCCACCTTGACACGTGCCACACTAGACCTTTGACAAGAGTACACTCCCTCCATCCATCTTGGCAAACATCCGTTGACAACTCACCCTTCCGGGAAAGGCTGGTCACTTCAAAGTGCCCACTCAGCTCAACGCCTCGGGCAACGCTGTTCGTCTAGCACTAGCCATTATCAAGGTATAATCTCCCTTGATCCGGCCGAGCTCTGATAATCCCCCCCTGTTATATCCTCTGACCACCTGGGCGAACTCCCTGGACTTTCAACTCGCGCCTTCGCGCGGTGTCTATCTCCCGGAAACGCCGTCACGGTCAAGCGAGGATCTCTCTGCCAAAGACGCTGGATAGTCAAGGTCAAAGGCCTTGGTCAAATTAATAAATGCTATGAAGAGGGTCTGCTTTTGTTCTCTGCTTTTCTCCTGTAGCTGCCGCAGAGAGAAAATCATATCTGTTGTAGATCTACCTGCCCTAAAGCCACACTGCGACTCTGGATAAACACGATCTGCCAGGATCTGTAATCGCTTTAGTAATACTCTAGCAAAAGCCTTTCCGACTATGCTAAGCAGTGAGATGCCTCTATAATTGTTACAATCAGAGCGGTCGCCTTTATTTTTATAAATTGTAACTATGTTGGAGTCTTTCAATTCCTGGGGGACCATTCCTTGTTCCAAGCACAAGATTAGCAGTTCATGGAGTGGTTTGATTAGGGCATGTTTTCCAGCCTGAATGACTTCACGCAGGAATGCCATCTCCTCCGGGTGCTTTCCCATGTGCAAGCATGTCAATGGCTATGCTCAGCTCCTTTACTGAGGGCGTTTCGTCTAATTCCGTCAAAACTGGAAGTGATGGGAAGTTGGAAACAGCATTTGGTGAGATGGCGTTTTGAATCTGGTAAAGTTCTGCATAGTGTTCTACCTATCGCTTTATTTGCAGCGCACGATCACTGATGATTGAGCCATCTTTTGACTTGAGCGGAGCACACTTGCTGGTGTGAGGTCCAAAGGCTCATGCCCTCATATAGTCCTCTTATGTTACCACAGTCGGCACAAGATTGAATATCTTCGCATAGCTCCTGCCAGTATTTGTTAGCACTCTGTCTCGCTACTCTTTGGGTATTGTTACGTGCAGCTCTGAGCCTTTTTTAAGTTGCTTGGGGTGGGATCCTTCTTGTAGATTAGCATGGCTGCTCTCTTGTTTGTAGAGGCAGTTTCCATTTCTGGTAGACTAGAATCAAACCAGTCTTCGCTTTTCTTGATATCATTCATCTTTCCGATTCCAAAAAGCCCAAGGCAGTCTGGCCAGGTAGTGTGATCTGATCCTACTCTGGCATTGAAGTCACCTAGAAGGATCATATGTTCTTTTTGAGGAATGTTTGCAATGGCTTCTTTGAGGTCTTCATAGAACTTGTCTTTGTCCTCCTGAAGCGAGCATAAGGTGGGGGCATAGGCACTAATTAAAGTGACTTTTCCAGATGCTGTCATCATACTTATGCTTAGTAACCGTTCCGAGCCACCAACTGGAGGGACTATCATGGGAAGAAGACTGTTCTTGACAGCAAAGCCCACACCATGTATTCGAGTCTCATCCTGTGCTTTCCCTTTCCAAAAGAAAGTGTAGCCAGTCTCGCGGAGCATGCCGTTTTCGGCCAGTCGGGTTTCTTGCAGGGCTGCAATGTCAATATGTAGTCTTTTTAGCTCGTTGTTTATGACTGCCGTCTTCCTTGTGTCGTCGATCTGCCTAAGATCATCAGTGAGACCAGGACACATTGTCCTGACATTCCAATTGGCCAGTCCCATGATTTTCTTTTTCAGTTTAATTTTTCTTCTTTTGTTGCTTGGTGCAAGTTTCCAGCCCACGTCGTTTGAAACTAAGCTCTAAGCACCCATTAGAGCAGGCAGGCTGTGGCGGATCAGCACCTAACTGACTGGACTGCCTTACTAGGCTGGCGAGCTCCAAAAGTAAACTAAACAGGTATGTTATTTATTTTTATTATTTTTTTTTAATAATAATTTTCTTGTACGTTTGTAAGAGGGTGGGGTGGTATGCACAAAAGGGTTATTTACTGATGCTAAGGAATGAGAAAAAATACATTGTTATTCATTACGTAGTAGACGCTTTAACGGTAAATACTAAATACTTTTTTTTTTATTAATGTAACATTGATGTAGTGATCTTTTTGAAATAAAAAAAAAATTCACGCAGTTTATGTTCGAAATTTCAGCTGGATAAAATTAGGGAAAATTGTCGAAATACATTATTCAGATTATTTTTTTAAAACTATTAGAAAGAGTGTGTAGGAACTGAATCATAGATTTCTATTAATAATTAAACAAAGTATACTAGCACAAGGGGAGGTAATATGTTCTGATGAAAGTTCTCGATATTTATAATGTTTTGTTCTAGTAGACAGATTGTCCACTACACTACTTCAGAGTATCAGAGTGTACAAATGTGGGTGCATAATAAATAACTGGTAATTAACTTAGAACAGATGGAAGAACCTTTTACAAACGGTCTAGTTTATCAGCTTTCATCACATTTTTAAAATTAAGTCGTTTTTCATGTACCCTACCTTTCTAAAATGACGTCTTGAAGTTCTCTGCATTTTACAATTATTAATCGTATGTTGATTTAGATCTACTTATTCACTTAGATATAAACCAAAGAATTATTTTTAACTGATACAACAATGGGAGGTAATCATGAAAATTAACCCGTTGCACACAATTTACTTATTTTCTCCTCTTTTCAGCGAGATCAATAAATCATACACTCGACGACAATGACCCCCTGATTGAACGCCGCGATTGCGAGTGTTCATTGTTAAGTTGCCAGAACGGTGTATATAGGTTCAACTAAGTAGAACAACATTGATAAGGTTCTTCTTAGGGTCTAGGATTTGGCTTTCTGAGAAAATAACTGTCATAATTCATTTGTACGAAACCAAAGTAAGTTTTTTTTTCTGTTACTGAAAACAAAAAAATTTAACGTTATCTATCTATCTATGTATCTATGTATCTATCTATCTATCTATCTATCTATCTATCTATCTATCTATCTATCTATCTATCTATCTATCTATCTATCTGTCTATCTGTCTGTCTGTCTGTCTGTCTGTCTGTCTGTCTATCTATCTATCTATCTATCTATCTATCTATCTATCTATCTATCTATCTATCTAATATAAATTGATCTGGTTTACGTCACATCAAGACACGGTCTGAGCAATGTCAATTGTCTTTTTACAAAGCTTATATCAGCTCACTCTGTCTGTCTGGTTTGTACACGTTATTTCTCCCACATCCATTCTCGGATCAAGTTAAAACTTTACACAAATATTCATTGGAATAGACAAGATACGAACCAATGAAAAAATTAACCAATTAGTTAATTAATTATTGATAATTGATTATTGATTTTGTTATCGAATAAGGGAAATAACGTCTACATTATTGAGAGATATAGGTGTAAGTGCGAAGTTCTTCCCCTTAGATAGGTGTTTTGTTTTGTTTTCTAATTTAAAGGATATATTTTTTAAAAATATTTGCTTGTTATTGTTTTCTTCATGCCAGTGTCACCTCCAGTGAACACATGAGAGTGTCCGGGTCTCGACACTTGTACTGGGCAGCGGTCAAAATGGGTGTCCAAAAGTATGTGGATAAATTAAGAGTGAGTATTATTTTCAGATTATTGTAACTATACTTTTTAAAAATATGTTTCAACAAAATGCATTATTATTATTATCTAATTGAGGTACACGCCGCAACAGATAGCTACTATGCTCGACATTTTTTGCGCAGCCATTTTAGCGAAAGTCCGGTGCCAAAAAACGGTGGCTCTGAAACAGCTGCGCCAAAATCTTTTTCTCCAGTTTTCATTGAATACGTAAACAAAAGGCAGTCCTTTTGTTTTTCTTCCAACTTGCCTATTTGAACAGAAAGTTCATTTCAATCTTACTTAAACAGTTTGCGAACTAAGGACGTTACTGTTAGACTGACTAGTTGGTTAAAGTAGTGGGTGAGGGGGCTAGTTCCTAAATGCAAAGGGGCACTGGCGGATCCAGAACTTTGGAGTGGGGGGGATTTTTTTTCAAACCCTAACCCTAACGCCCTGTAAACCCTAACCCTATGCATAAACGTGCGTACAGCATAAAAAAGACTTCCTCAATCTTAGGCGAAAAAAGACAGAAAAGTATACATAGACTTAGGCTCCTTTTAAACAATGTGTACGTTGAGACATTGATTGTACAGAGAAGTATACATAGACTTATGCTTATGTCATGTTGAGGCCTTTCTCTTGCAGGCTTGGGGGTCTGGGACAGGGGTCGGCAACTTGCGACTCGCGAGCTACATGCGGCTCTTTGGTTGTTAAGCTGCGGCTCTTTAGTTTCATACTCAAATATTATTTATTTTATTGAAAATTAATTGCACTGGGTTCAACAGTTCAGGACTGACTTCACACACTAGGCTCGTTGTGTCGGACTCGATCACAGACCAAGAGCAAGACGCCAGTCGTCTCAACTGTATTTGACAGTACTCAGCACTGAACCGTCGTAATGCTCCGTACAGAACCACACCGCTGAACTGTGCTGTAGTCGACCGGACTGTAGTGAACCGGGCTCTGAACTCCTGCCGTGAACCGTCTTGACTGGACACCTCCGCTCTTTATATATGGTCCCTACTGCCCTTCTAGAACCGGACGGAACATCGCTCGACGTTACTAGCTTCGTCACATGACTACATCCCTCGTGACGCTCCTGAGCTCTGTTCACGACGGCGATCTTCCCGAACCGACCTGTTGACACTCGACTCGGCTGACCGTCGTAACTCGTCACGGTTGACCGCTTGTCTAGCGCTGGCCTGGGGCGATTGGCGTCGGCTGACTACACTCACACCACTACCCCCATCTGTGCCACGACCAGGTTTATAACAATGTATATATATATAAATAAATAAATAAATAAATATATGTATATATGTATATACATGGCTCCTTTTGTCTCGAAAGGCAGTGGATGCGCCCAAATGAGTCACTGGTTTTGGTTTAATCTTGAGACGGGGCAGAATATCTGATGTGGCTAATCACGCCAATTCTAAAGCGGCAGACTTTGCCACTATTCATACATGTGTATGCCTCTGATTCAGGGCTAGCGTACAGGGCAGCTTTCTTATTTTTCCCTCTTGATTAAGGCCACTTCAATTCTTTTGTTATCAGCGAGGGTTGTCCCAGCACGCACAGTCTGTCTTCATGCACTCCGGTCTTTGGCTATGTTTTTCCACATACTTTCGATGATGCTTGTGACTCTCATGTCTTGCTTGAGACATCTCTAATGGGCGGCCCTTGGGTCTGACTCCTTTCACAAGCTCAGCATATAAGATATCTTTCGGGATTCTACCATCTGGCATGCGGGTGACATGTCCAAGCCAGCGTAATCTTCTTTGAGTCAGGAGAGCATACATGCTGTTCATATTGGCCAATCTCAAAACTTCCTGATTGATACATGGTCCCTCCAAGAGATGCCCATCATGCGTCTCAGGCAGTGCAAGGGGAAACTATTCAATCTGTGCTCTTGGTACATGTATGTTGACCAGCTCAAATAGCCTCTGACAAGTAAGTCCAGCACCTGACTTGCTCGTGTGGCTTAGATATTAAGCCCGGCGAAACTGCTCTTACTAACAGGTAAAAGTGTGAAGGCGGATACCTGGCGCCATATAACCGGGAGCTTCGGACAGATGGAGCTCGTCAGCCTAGTAACATATTTGCAGGTGGAAGAACTCAACTTTGTTCTGATTATCTATGATATAGATAAGTCTTGCGACATAAAAGACACGGCACAAGTTGGTTTTCTGTCAGGTATAAGTCTTCCCAAGGATTGCTAGCGCTCTCGTGACAAACTAGAGGAAATAATTTAGCGAATGCCGTGCAAAAATGCCTTAAAGACATTAAGATCGATTTAAATAAACTCGTTTCACTAGCAACTGATGGAGCCAGAAATATGACAGGAAAAAATAAAAGAGAATCTGCTGGTCTCCATGCATGTCTTACGTTTCACTGCCTACTCCAAGATTATTTACATTTATAATAGGTAATTATCTAATAATCCCATATATATATATATATATATATATATATATATATACATATTATCTAATTTTTTGTGAAAAACACTAGTCACTATTTATTGGCTAGAAAAAACTTTGTGGCTCTTTAAAAACTTTGAAATTTAGTAAATTGTAATTTTTGGCTCTTCAGACTCAAAAGGTTGCCGACCCCTGGTCTGGGAGAGCGCTGTAAGCTTCCTCAGTGGGGTTCGGGGCAAGGCCAAGACACCCAAAAGCGTTTTCTTGCATTTTTCACGGCTGAAACGCGTTCTCCTGACATCTACAGCTCATTACTTATTAGTGGTGTTCGGGGCGAAGCCCCGACGCCCAAATCGTTTTCTTGCATTTTTCACTGCAGAAACGTATTCTCCTGACATCTACAGCTCATTATTTATCAGTGGGGTTCGGGGCGAAGCATCGACTCCAAAAACGTTTTCTTGCATTTTACACGGCTGAAACGCATTCTCCTGACATCTACAGCGTATTATTCATCAGTGAGGTTCGGGGCGAAGCCTCGACGCTAAAAGCGTTTTCTGGCATTCTTTACTGCAGTAACGCATTCTCCTGACCTACAGCTCATTAATCATTCTATTATAAAGGACCTTTTGAAAAATGTGAAAAAAATATTCTAATATGAATTTATAGGCCCTTAATACATTGCAAATACAACCGATTTGTTCTTTGAAAAGATAAGATACCCCACATATTTAGATTAAGGCTTTGAGGATCGCCGCCGAAAAAAAAATATTCGATAAATAATATTCAATACAATTCAAGGATAAATTGTGAGTTATAGTCGTAAATTTATTTAACTAGAAAAATATGACATAGAGTAAAGGTTGGACAAAGTCGACTAGGAAAAGATTATCTGGCTTTTGAACTCATCTCAACCGTGACTGTTATATTGAAAAATTTCGTTTGAATTATAACTTTTCCAAAGCAAAGTCTTTCTTAAAATAGTTATGATAAATTCATGTGAAATTACACAAACTCTGTCTCGAAAGGGGAAGGGCGGTAAAATGAAAACGATTAATCCTCGCTCCTTTTTATAATTTCTGCGAATGATTTCATTTGCATTAAAGAATAGGGGTTGGGCGACTCGATATAAGAATTTACTTTATAGCATATATAAATTATATTAGTGACAGATTTTTTAAATTTTGTAATTTCTTACTATAATACAAAAAGAAAAAGTATTGGTTTGTCCGATGGGGGGAAGGTGATTGCATGTATCGCCCTTCCACCTGTTTATATTATATAGATATTCGACTAATTTTGTTCACATACTATGATTTCTCCATAAAAGTAGGATCGCCCCCCCCCCCCCACTCAAAGGGTTTAGATGGGAAGGGCAGTAGAGGTATTCGCTCCTCCCCTTCCAATCGGCCAACAGGTGAGCGACATAATATAAAGACCGGTTAAAATACCAATAACAAGTTTTAATCACATAGATATTTAATTGATTCTGTTGGCAAGCTGTGATTTCTACAAATAAATAGGACAGCCCCCCCCCCCCACTCGAAAGTTTATGGTGGGGGGGGCGGATTGATGCCCCCCTCCCGACCCTACCACATCGGCCAAAATACTAAAAAGTGGAGGCGTTAGTTGGTTGAAACAATGGTTGACGGACTAGCTCGTTTAGGTAGTGAGTTATGGGCTAGTCGGTTGAGGCAATGGGTGAGGAATTGGGTTTTTCACAGACTATGGCAATGTGTGTTTGACAGAGCGTTGAGAAAGATGATTTTTTTTACGATGGAGGCCAGGGAAAAATCTCCAGGATTTCTTCAACTTTAAATGCAAACATTGAAACTGCTGGTCTAACTAAAGCCTATCGGTCATTGTACTGGCTAAACCTCATAGACCAGCGTGCATGTTGACCTTTGCAACAGGATGATTTCATGACGAATTTGAAAGCTTATAAGAAGAATTTTAAAAATCGCATCAAATAGTCAAAGGCGGAAAAAACAACAACACGCCATTGTTAGTTGACACGTGAAAGTGAGCTGTAAAGTAAAAATAAAAGTACATCTTTCAGACCTTGGGATCTATAGGGCAGAAAATGAGAAGTTAAACCTGCGTCTAGATAATTTTTTTTATCGTCTTTTCCAAAAGCAAGTATTAAACAAATGGTGGAATTAAAAACACCCAAAACATTAAAAATACCATTCAAATAGAAACTAGGATTAAAAGAGATAAAGTGGCTGAGAGGTAAAGTGCTTGGCTTCCGTACCGGGGTTCAACTCCTGGAGAAGACTGGGATTTTCAATCTGGGTATCTTCGGGCGCCTTTGAGTCCACCCAGTTCTGACATTAGTTGGGTAAAAATAAATGCGGTGGGAAGTTGTGCTGGCCACATGACACCCTCGTTAACCGTAGGCAACAGAAACAGATGACTTTTACATCATCTGCCTTATAGACCACAAGGTCTGAAAGGGGAACTTTACTAACATCTAATTCATTTATATTTTTAAAAAGAAAGGTTACCTTTAGGGCATCAAGTCTCGTTTTCAGATCAAGGTAAATGGCGGTTGATCAGCCTCGTATTTTATTGATACCACAGACCTATATATTTTATGTCCTTCTTAGAATCCTCTGCTCCATAGACTCAACGCTTCTAGTTGTGCCCCTTATCTCCCTTAGAAGTTACAGTTTGGGAGTTTTTTCCGTGCATGGACCAAATGTTTGGAATTCGCCCCCCTTTGAGCCCAAATAAACAACACGCTTTGTTAAATTTAAGAAGAACATCAAGACCTAGTCGCTCAAAATCTGTATTTGATTAGAATATCAGTGTTTTCAAACTATATTCAGCGGAACCCTAGTGTTCCGTGAGCCTTTATAGGTGTTCCACGAACTAATGGATTAATTAACTATTAAGCCACCACGTGAATTAATCTCTCTAAAAAAATAAGCAAAATATTCCGCTAAATACTCTGAATGTGCGAAGTGTTCCGCTAAGGAAAAAGTTTGGGAAACACTGGATTAGATTGTTATTTTCACGCTCTTGTTCGTGTCTGTTATTATTATTATTATAGCTTTTATAAAGCGCTACTTTCATGCTTATGGCATGCTCAGAGCGCTTTGGTCCAATTTCATTTGTGGACCAGTGGGGGGAGGAGGTATCTAGGAGTTGGTTTTGCGTGCTGCCTTTAGGCGCTCAGTAAACACAACTCTGCCCGAGTCGGGTGTCGATCCTCGAGCCCCCTTCTAGGTAGCCTCTCGACCACGCTTATGTTACTATAGCGCATAGATCCTACATTATGTTTGTTAACAGCGCAATATAGATAGAGCCCACATTATGTTTGTTAACAGCGCAATATAGATAGAGCCCACATTATGTTTGTTAACAGCGCACTATAGATCCTACATTATGGATGGCTGCCTGGTCGTGCGGTTTGCGCGCTGGACTGTCGTTCGGATTATCGACGGTCGAGGGTTCAAACTCTGCCCGCTCCCATCTCCCGTCGTCCAGCGGGAGGTTTGGACTAGGAAGTAAACTATGTTCAACTCTGAAGGAACATCCGAAACATGTAGAACATCAGAACAGAACATTATGTTTGTTAACAGCTTTTCGCATAGATCAGTGGTTCCCAAACTTTTTTTTCTCGTAGACCCCTTGCCATGTTTTCTGGTTTTTGGTAGACCCCCTGCTTAATTTGTATTGCATTTTTTGCCAATTCATCAATATTTAAAAAAAAAACTTGAGTGAAAAAATAATTTAAAGTTACAAATCAAGTTATAGGGATCTTTTTTATTGATAAAATTCAAAATTTAAACCAATTGAAGTAACAACAAATATATATTGCTGGAATCATCAAACACACTGGACATTTTTTTTTCCGGTTTATCATCCGTTGCTACGTATATATGTTTCATATAGAGATGTGTTGTTCTATGAACTGGTCCTTCAAACATTAATTATTAATTTATTAATTAATTTGCCTTAAGTATCATTGTAAAATTTTTCGAAAAGAGCAGTTTCTCGTGTATTTCTTGATCTTTCAAAAGTGGCACAAATATTGAGTCCGTGAAACTGTTGTCACTAAGGGAGAAGGGTCGAAGGTGAGTAACTGGCTTCTAAACCGGTAAGCTTTGAGCAGGAAGGGTTCATTGTCCTTAGCTTGCTACCCACCCGAATTCAAACCTCTGCTACCTTGCAACCCAAATATAGAAAAGCTTTCGTGGGTCAATTCTGAGGAAAAATTAGGAGCCGGCGACCCTTAGGCAGTTTGCAGCAAACAGCGCCACATCCTGTCAGAGCGTGCGACGCCGCTGATCTAAAACTGTATATATGTCGTTTGCAAAGAATTATAAGAAGCTTTGGGTTGGGCATATATAATCACCAGGCGCCGTTGCATTTTCACCCTTCTTTCTGCTTCTGTTGTGTATGACATCTGCAATCTTTGACCCTTCCTTTATGCTCTCTCTCCATGAGGATCTGTCCAGTGCCACCTCTTCCCAGTTGCCAGTGTCGATTTTGAAGAGCTTCATGTCGCGTTTTCATACATCCGTATAACGTAAAAGTGGGCGATCAGCGGCTCTCCTGCCTTCTATTAGATCGCCATACAGGATGTCCTGTGGAAGTCGACCTTCTGGCATTCTACGAACGTGGCCAAGCCAGCCAAGGCGTCTGCTGCTGACAACAGAGCGGATGTCCTGGCACCCTGCTCTTTGTAGCACTTCCTCATTGGTTATCTTATCTTGCCACCATATTTTAAAGATCCGCCTTAGACATCGGAGGTGGAAAACATTCAGCTTTTTTTCCTGCCATGAGTAGGTTGACCATGTTTCACTTCCATACAGCAAGGTGCTCAATACACAGGTCCGGTAGACTAGGGGTTTAGTACTGTTAGTCAGCAATATGCTGTCCCAGACTCTTTTCTGCAGCCGTGACATGGTGGCCATTGCCTTGGCTATCCTGTTGTTTATGTCTTCATCCAGTAGAAAGTTGTTGGATATGATGGAGCCAAATATAAGTATAGAGATATTGTAAGACTCTCACAAACCATCATCTTCTCTATATAATGTCGAAGAGAGATTTTTTGGTCTATTCTTTATCTTTGAGTGTTCGAAAGTTTTTCAAATCTTTATCTATTTTGTCAGGGTGACATTGCCTCAAATGATCTTCCAGCGTAATTAGTCTCATATCGTCATAAATTATGCACTTAGCAACCGCTTGTTTGACAAGGAAGGAATGAATCCAAATTTTAAATACTCAACAATCTACATTTCTTTTTGTTAAAAATTTGCTACATGTAGACAAAATTAAGCTCTTTAAATAATTATTGGAATTAAATACAACAATTTTTCATTTGATAAATTTGGATAAATATCTAAATGTTTAACCAAGATACAAATCATATATTAGTGTATGAAAGAATTACATTAATGGAATGTGAAAATGAGTCACGACTTGCTTAAATGAAATCTATTACCGTAGACCCCTGGGGGTCTATATAGACCACTTTGGGAATCACTGGCATAGATGCTACATTATGTTTGTTATCAGCGCAATATAGATACAATTATAATTATTATTATTCGGTATGTGGTTAAACAAAGAGATTAGAGACAGGATTGCTAAGTATCGTTATCGTAAAAAAAAAAAAACGCAAGCTAAAAATCTAAGGCCATATTGCACGGTCTTCGGGGCTCGCAGGGACCTTCCCTCAGGGAAGTGGGGGGGGGGAGGGAGGCAGACGGAGAGAGCGATGGGAGGACGTCATTCGAAAATTGGTGGCCTGCCGTTGAAAGAGGTTCTAACTAAGGCAAAAGACAGAGAGGAATGGAGAAAGACGGTCAACAAATCTTGCATGGTGCCCCAACGGTCCAACAGACTAAGGGAAAGGTAAAGATTAATTGTGGTTGAAACGTAATAGCTCAGTTTATTACTGAATGTTTTGGTCATCAAGAAAGCGGGAGAGTGAAGTTTCTTATTTTTAATTTCTACAGTTTGTCAAGTCTATCAACAAGTAAAGGACTTCACATCCCTAATGTATCACATAAACAGTCCCTTATTTTTAATTTTTACAGTTCTTTTTCAAGAAGTCTTATCAGCAAGTAAAAGATTTTATATCCCTAATGTATCACATAGACATCACATTTCGAACTCATGACCTTTATTATTTTATATGTTTCACAATGTTTATCAACGGCTCCAGCTGATTACAATTAATATTTAATGGAATTTATGAAATCGTGCATTAGCAACATAACATGCAAAGAGAATTTGAACTTTCTTAAAATAGCTAGGTCTAATGTAACAGAAACCAGCAGATCTATCGATTTAGTCAATTGTATTGATTTGGGTAGTTAATTAAAGGATAATAACCCCGTCACACAATGGTGGCATACGTTAACGGTTGACTTGGTACCACGAATCACTCACTGACCTATATCTAATGTAATTTTGCATGTGTTTGTTTGCGTTTCATTGTTCTCACTAGAAGTTAAGTTAATCAATGTAATCTTATCTTTTTTTAAACTTTGATGTTTAAAATCTGGTTTACATATTTCAAGCAACAAAGAGAGAAAAAGAAGAGAAAGCGATCTGAAAATAAAATAATGGAGTACTGACGTTAATTTCTGCATAAAGACAGACACAATGTATCATTTCTCCATTTCTCCCCCGCCATATATATATATATATTTGTGTGTGTGTATAAACTGTATTGGAAAAACTGTAGACACCCCGCCCTTGCCAGCAAGGGGTCTGGGAGAGAGCTGTGAGCTCCCCAAGCGAGGTTCGGAGCTGAGCCCCGCTGACAAGCACTATTTCGGTATTTAAACAAAGAAAATGCATATTCTGAGGTATCTACAGTGCATTATCCTGCTATTAAACAATTTAATTCAAAAACCTAATCTGCTTTTCTTACTTAGTTCGGTGCATTGGGCAGCAAGCCGTCTCCACAAAAATCTGTCACTAGCAATACCTGAAGCCTCTTCTTACATGGGTCCAATGCTCTGAGGTCATCCAGGAAAGTGTGGTGCTAAGTTATACTAGGATGTCCCTGTTTGCGCTTTCCTCGTAATGGCTTCCATGTCATCGCAACTTCTGGGATGCGTAATTTATTTTGTCGGAGAAGATGTCCCGCAAACCTCATGCGACGCTCTGTCACTCACTAAGTGACCGATTGTGACCCGATCTCTATAACTGACTCCTAAAATCCGTCTTAGCCATCTTTGTTGAGACACACTTAGTCTTTTTTTTTCAATTTTGGCAGATGGCTATTCACTGCTATTCATTGCTCTTTATTAATGGAGCCCAGCGATGGTAACCACTCTTGGCTACGCTCTTGGAATTTAGTGACTGTAGTTTGCTTTAGATTTTATATCGAAAGAGGAAGTTTTATCATCAAAACCATCTGCTGGGGGAGTTTTAAACTAAAAAATCTCTGGAGTTTTTTTTTTAAACAAACTCAAAACCCCTTTTGCTACGCTCATAAAATTTGGTGGCTGTAGTTTGCTTTAGAATAATATTGAAGAGGGGTTTTTCAACCTCATAGCTATCGTTAGGGGATTTTAAACTCAAAACCATCTGGAGGGGGTTTTTATCTTTTAAAAACAACTCCCGCCCCCCCCCCCCCTTTTCACTTCGCTCATAGAAGTTTAGTGTGTAATTTGCTTTTTTTTTATTATTGAAGAGGTGGTTTTTAGCTTCAAGCCCCGCTGGAGGAGGGTTTTAGATTCAAATCCATCTAGAAGGGTTTTAAACTTAAAGCCCGCTGAAGGAGGAGGGTTTGTGTTTAAACCCTCTTGACTACGCTCATAGAATCTGGCGATTGAATTATTGCTTTAGTCTTATAATGAAGAGGGGATTTTATCGTAAAAAAATTTTTGGAGGGGGTTTTAAAATCAAAATCCCCCTTAGCTATGCTCTTTGAATTTGGAGATTGTCGTTTGCATTTTTTTGTTTGTTTCATAGAAGAGGGGGGGTTTAACCGCAAAACCCCCTGGAAGGGATTTAAAACTCAAAACCTCCCTTGGCTGTTCTGGGGCAAGTGATGGTTTAATATTAAAATGTCACCTAAAATAAACAAAATCAAAGCAAATAATCAGTCACAAAATCACCCCATCCCCTTGTGGGGGGGATCTCATTTCGGGGTCGGGGGAAGTTGAAGTTTTTGTTTAAATTCCTCACTCAAAAAAATGGTTTCAGATCAATAGTTTGTAGGCCTACACTCTAAATGGTGATCGCTTAGATTTTATAAAACTAAAAATTCACATTGTATTTATATTTGTATTTTTACAGATTTTTTAAAAACAATATATTAAAGCTAGTATTTCTTGTTGTTTTTTTTATAGCTATTATATTGTCGGTATACTATTACAGTAGATACTGCACGAGGCCAACAGAAAACAAAACAAAACAAAAAAAAACAACACATGTTAAGGCCATTGAGACACTCGACCAATTTGGAAGAATTTCTTCCATAGGCGAGAATTGAGACCCTTAGTCTTCATCAACTCCTCTATCCAAAGGCTCTCCATCTACTAGAAGATCTAAGTACACACTGAGGTATACACACTGGCAATATATACAATGACAGTATACACTTACTCTGGGTTCCAAAATGTTTTTATTTCCATAGTTTCTGTTCCAAACAATCATTAATTGTACTCAATGACGAGTGGCTCAGAAGTATGAGTCGCGACCATTGAAAAGAAGAGGCGTCAATCATTCTACTTTTACTAAATTTCATTATATAATCAGTCAGGGCCGGCCTTAGGCATAGGCAAACTAGGCAGCCGCTTAGGGCCTCCGATTAGTAGGGGCCTCGCCTAGGACTCAAAACATAGAGAAGAAATAGTGAAACTTATGTCCAGCTATTGTTGGAGTACACAAGGTTTAAAATTGAGTTGTTTTTTTCGCTGTTTATTTATTTTTTTCTTTTTCTTTTGGGGCCACCAAATTTACTTTGCCTAGGACCTCCAATTATCCAATTTTCTTTTTCATGAAGTTTGCTATAAAGTTTAAGTTTGTTCTATTACCTTTGCAACCTTTTTTCTTATAATCGAATACTTAGTACCTTCGGTTTCATACACACAATTTCATCTAACGAACTGATAGCGACAAAGTGTTGAGTAATCACTAAACGTCGATAATATTCTATATGCTTGTGATTACCATGAAAAATGTAAAGACGTTTTACCCTTCTTGAAAGACGCCGGACGCCTATATATACTTTTTTAAAACCTGTCTGCATTTAACATTAAGAAAAAAATTGTCTACCTTTATACACTTGCTAAATGATCTTCACATGTACCTACATAGAAATTATCCACAGACAAGCAAATTCGCTGAAGGGGGCCTGATTGACGCGAAGATAAGGCTAGTGGACAGCTTAGAATGTTAGTAGTCCATTACAATGTAAGAACGTTATACCCGTGCTTCAGTGATCTGACACTATTGAATACAATACAATACAATACAGTATTAAACAAACTGTATGAACGGTATGGTTAGTGGTCAGTTAAATTGGTTTAGCTAGGGTCAGTGTGGACAAGCAGATCACCTTTCAATGGAAAACTTTGGTTTCACTTGTTTGTTTCGGACGTGCCTTCAAGAATGACCATTGTTTATGGTCCGAACGATATCGCTCACACATCAGTTCCTCCCTCTCCACACAGCTGTTGTAACCAAAGGAACGGAATATCCGATACAGTTTTGGGATTTGTAGCGCCACAGGGGGAACGACTTGAATTCGAACTTATGACTCAAGCCTCCTCAAACAAACATTGTAACCACTCCGCTAGTGAAGCTCTTATGAACATAGAAGATTGTATAGTTATGTATTGTGTCTATAGTCTATTGTATATGTTTGTGTTTACTAAGACTCAGACGGCGACATATAAAGGGGACTAATTCGGCTTATGCCACTACTTCAGTCAAGTACAGTTTCTTTCCCTTGTTCGAGATGACAAAAACAATAAGGAATTACCAATAAATAATTAATTAATAGTTAAGTTTTTAAAAATTGATATTTGTATTGTCAGGAAAAGAAATAATTTGTGTAAATTTTCAGCTTGATCCGACATTGGGTTTACAAACTTTTTACAAGACAGACAGACAGAGTGAGTGAGTTGATATAAGCTTTGTAAAAATGAGCATAACTCTTTATGACAAAACAAACAGCTTTTGACTTCAGCGTAGAAGTATGAAAAAACACGCGGGAAATGTTATCTTGAATAGTTGTAACACAATACAACTCACTTTACACTACACATCTCTCTGACACTCGTCAACAGCTCAAACTTTCATTCCTCTATTTATAACATCAAATGCGACAGGCTTTCTCGTGGTTACATCAGAGACTATTCAGCTAATAGAAACAAATTATCTGCCATAATTTAACACGAGAAGCGTGGTGGATGAGTGGATAAGCGCTTGGCTTTCGAACCGAGGTGACTGGGGTTCGAATCTCAGTAAAGACTAGGATTTTGAGCTGCGGGACTTTTAGATGCCCCCGAGACCACGAACTCTAATGGGTGCTTGACATTAGTTGGAAAAGTAAAGTGGGTTTGTCGTTGTGCTAGCCACATGACACTCTCTTTAACCGTAGGCCATATAAACAGAAGACTTTTACATCATCTGCCCCATAGATAGCAAGATTTTAAAGGAGAACTTTACTTTTTTTTATACATCACACACACACACACACGCCATAACAACATTTTTTAAAAAATATAGGTCTATAATGTATATTCTGCTTATAATAATATATATCATTACTGTGTGAAGATCATCTCCTTCGATGAAAATTTCGAATGCTTAGCGAGGTGGAAATAATGACAATTACCTCTTGACAAACTTAACGATTTCAACGACAAGTCGCTTGTCGTGCTCATATTGGATGACCAGGCAGTCAATTCAATTGATCGGCTGCTTGACCCTGCAAAATATACATTTAATACTGTGAACGTTCTTTAAAATGTTATTTACAACGGGCTAGACTTCCTCCTTCTTTAGTTCGTAGATAAAAAAAAAAAAAGAATCAATAAAGATTAGAAGATAAAGAGTTAAAAATATATGCTTAAAAGAAACTATAGAGACACTTATCATTCATATAGATCTATACAGTATATCTTTTCTTTTCAAATAGACTGCTTTGATCAGGTGTTATTCCTGCATACATTCAAGGTTAGTATAAGGCTTTTATAGACTGAGATGTGTTGTTTTGAAATGTACAACTAGAGTGATCACGTGGATCAGAAGGAAACGATAAATAACAGTAGTCTATACATTATTTTCAAGTCTCGTTACATTGAAATGGCTGACCTGCTAGTCGATCTTTTGAAAAGAGCTTCCTTCAAGCTTCGTTCGACCATTTTCTGTGGCGCATTACTTCTCAGACATGGCAAAGTCGGTCTCACGAGCTTTACAACCAGCGAGGGTCAGAAGCTGTGAGTTCTACATGTCTAGATGTTTGGCAAATGGAAACTCGTGCGAAAATGTTTTTTATTGGAAATATTGTTGAGGCTTTCTTTTTTAAAAGGCTATATCTCAACACACATATGGCAATCACACAATTAAATGTCCCGTTCCGAAATGTCTTGAATAGGTCTTTGGTACAAACATAAAAAACAAAATCATTGAAATTTGAAAGGCATTTCGTGTTAATCAGGATTTAATCTCCGACTTATATGTTAGCCTGATGTTCGTTTGTGTGTAATGCTATTTGTGAGTAGGCCTACAACAACTGATCCACAGAGGCCGCCTAGGTGTTAAAGCCTAACATGAACTCCCTTCATTGTTTTTGTTTATTTTTATAACGTAACTCATTTGTACTTTTGTGCTCAGTTATTTGTTGATCTTATTGTCTACTTACATAAATAATTCACCAAAGGATCGTCTTAATTCTACTTCTAGTTGTGTTGCAAGCAAGGAAAGAAAAAAACAACAAGATGACACTGCTATAAATTAATGAGATGCATTGTGGATGAAACAAATTGTATTACTGGGTCCGTCTATCGTTAAGGTTGCCATGGAGATGTTATCTATACTAAAACAATAGTAAATTGGAAAAAACGATGTAATCCTTTGTTTCTGTGCACCACCCGATGTGTGTATTGATTGTGTCATTTCATCATAGTTCAAGTATTAGTCTGTAGTTTCTCCGCTCAACTGTAAACCAGTGCCCCATTAATATTGTAAATGGTGCACCGAGCCGGTGATTTACATAGAAGTAGGAAGTGTAGATTTCATTGACTAACATTTTGTAGCTCTACTATCTCTTTTTTCTTTTTAACGCGAATCAACGCCAAACGTTGCTCTGGTGTGTAGATATCCATACTTGCGCATTACATTTAGGTTTGTTTTTCTTTGTTTCAAGTGGCCCAAGTAGACAAGGGCTTTGTTTGCATTGAGTCTGGCAAAATATGTAGGTCACAGCTGGGTCTACCCACTCACATGAAATACTGTATTCTTCCCTTATATTCGTACTCGAAGACAACCTTTTTATTATTCCCCCCCCCTTTTTTTTTCCCAGTTTTATGAAATTGATATGAGCAGGTATTGATCAGGGAAATATTGTAGTTTCCTTTCTTATCTGGCCATATCCTATGTCAGCTCGATTTGCAGCTGTTGCTTTATTTAAAGCACTGATAATGTGATGTCCTCCAATCTACTTTGTCGAGGGCCATTTAGTACCGCGTTTTTCTCTTTGTTCCCATTCTGTCCCTTCGTTGACCATAGAGTAAGATTTTCTTTTAACTACCTGGAGACACTCCTGACAATAGTTCAACCTGACAACAAAAAATCAGTCGTCGATTTTCTATGTGAGAAACATTGAAGTTATTGATCTTGATTTCAATTGAAAACTTCACTGAAGCGGTTCTGTTGTTAATGCTCGATCCAGAAAAACCCATTGATCTGGGCTCACCTTATTATTGCATTACACGGACTCAAGTGTTAACATCTGGGACTAATGATGTTAGTAATCTGGGGTTCTTACACAATTTAGAGGAGCTCACTAATCTTAAATACTAATAGTCTGTAGAGTTCAAGTCTAAGAAAATAAGTAGACCTGTAATTGATTGCATTGATTGGATACTAATAATACGAACAACGAGCTACTGCCCACTGGCTGCTGCTAGTGTGATAATGGGATAACACAATCTCTGAGTTTCCATGGTGATAACATTTGGAAGTTTGGGTAAAAATGGCTTTTAATGATTCGTTTTCCCAACGGCTTGATACACAAGACAAAATCATTGATAGGAAAGAAAAACGATGTCTTATGTTACAATTGTCCAGCGCCATTGATGTATATAAATAACCCATGGCGTTGAAGAGGTTGGAGAGGAGAGACGGGGCGGAGCTTGTAGGGGCAACAGTCTTGTAGCTCAATTCTATAAATAACAAAAAAGTTACTGAATCACAATGTTTGGCTGGCGGGTCATGTAGTATGCGCTTCGTACTGGTTTTGCGATGGTCGTGAGTTCAAGCCCAATCTATCGTCATCCTCCAGCAGGAAGGGGTGTAAACTGGGACGTAATCATCTTGTATAATGTATATAAGGAAACTTCTAAAACAATTAACATTATATACAAAAGAGAATTAAACACACAAAGAGAGAGAGAGAGCAGTATACTATAACAAAATAACATAAGATCTAATCATGAATACATTTTAATTAAGACTATTTCAAAGCCAAACGAATGTACCAGTTGATCACCTAAACTAGACACTACATGAGAAAATTAAGCCAGTGCCTTGCATTTTCTTTTACACCAGATTCAACGGGAAAAGATTTATAAACTGCCAATTACATCCAACGTTTGTCGTTTTCGCAACTCAAAACACATATTTATACATTGACAAGCACTATCTCACACAATATAAAGTTTATTTTTTGATTTTCCACAATAATGTATTTATGAGTGTAAATAGCAGTGTATATCATGGCCTTTAACAGCTGCATGTTTGAAGTTTTTATGTGATGGTATCGAGCTTACTAAATAACTTTATTGGCTTAGAATCGATTATTGTCACACCAGTTTTAAAAAAAAGTTTCTTTAATTTAAATGTTATTTGATGATCGTTGGCTGCCTCGGTTGAATATTTTATTACAATAAACACGTCAATTCATTAACTTTTTTTTAAAAAGTCAACTATTATCAATTTACGATCTAACAGTGAAAGTAAAACAGCCCACGGCAGCTAGCAGCCAGGTATCAACAGTTCCCTAAGCGTATGATCGATATCGCCCATTTCAAAATGTCACGGCCCAAAGTCCGCTAAGTTGACATTGCATAGTAAAAATGTTAGCACAAATGAAACACGTCTCTCCTGTGTCGGAGAAGTTGTCATGTTTAGTGTCATTTCTTTCTTTCTGGTGTCTATGATTTCTTTTTTAACGACAGTATCTTTAATGTACGGTACATTTCTGTTTGGTCAAGTTGTTTAGTTCAAAACGAAATACAAGTTTGTGACAAAAAAAATGCCCCTGGCTTTAATTCTTAAACGGATAGGCAAGAAGGTAAGGAAACTCGTTTCGCTTAACTAATCTACTTCTACTATAAAGTATACAACTAGTAATTAGAGGTCTACATATGAGACCTAGACCTAGATTCTAGATATCTAAATCAACTTGTAGATCTAGATCTATGTGGTAGGCCTATATTTAAAATCTAAGAGATCTAGATCTAAATATAGATATATAGATTTAAAGGTCTAGCTCTAAAATCTAATTTAATTTTAAATCTTGAAAAAAGATCTATTTATTATGATATAGATCTAGTTGATGTAGAATCTAGATGTAGATCTATATCTAGACGATATCTATATTTTCTTTCTAACTATATATATAATATATTTGTTGATCTAACAATAGCCCTTTTTGGATGAATTATAGCTATCTATATTTATATTAGATCTAGATCTATACAAATTAGATCTATATTCCGTGATAAGGTGATCGAATTATCACGTACTGAAGGTTAAAGATTGAATCTGTTGAAGGACATACAGGGCCGGATTTGAAAGAAGGCTGAGCTACTGTCTCGGTCTCCACGAGAGACGGGTCCACACAATATAAACAAATCAAAATTTTGAGTGATCAAAAGCGTTTATGTTTTCGGATATTTTTTATCTTAAGTCGGCAAAACTGTCCTCTTGTGATGTGCTCGTAATTAATAAATGCATCTCCGGATTTTCGGCAGCGCGTCAACCCAGATCCTTACCCTCCACAAACTAAAAAAAATATACACTTTTTAACTAAAGTATAGGGCATATATAAGGGCTTATTAAATATATATATATATATAAAAAAGAAGGAAAATAAAATGAAATTTACTATTATTCTATTTTCTTATTCTAAAATATGGCATTCTTTTTATTTTCTTGCTTACAGTTTCTTTTCTAGTGAAATGTAGACTTCAGTAAATTAATTTATTGAACCTTATCAAATTTAGAGCTAGATCTATATTCCTAGCAACGCCACTCATAGACAGTGTACTGCACATCAAGAAGATGTATTCCAGGTGGGTTAGTCACCAACAAAACGAGGTCAACAAGTCTATTTCTGTCACGCAATTCTATAAATTCATAAACAAGGGATTCCCGGAGTTTGGAATGTGTACCCGTGAACGGGTGGGGTAAGTGGAAAGGCGTGGCCTGTTTGTCTAGTAAAGTAAAATGGAAGGTACGTTCTGGACATTTATTGCATTAGAGACGCCGGTGATGATCAGGGCCGAATTTAAGGGAGGGCAGGTGGGGCTACAGCCCCAGGATTTCCAAAAAAGGGGATACAAATATATCCGAATTTCGAAGGGTCAAAAATTTTAAAGTTGTTGTTTTTTTTTAAACATTTTTTCGCATTTTTACGGCTGGCAAATCTAACGTGGTTAAGAAGTGTACACTTTTAGCATCTGGGAATAAGTCAATACATCTGGGAATAAGTCAATACATCTGGGACTAAGTCAATACAGCTCCCGATTTACGACAGTGCGTCTTACATGGGCCTTACCATCCACAAACTCAAAAAATATACAATTAAAAAAAAATAAAATATGTTTCTTAAATATTTTTCTAAAAGGAAATAGAGATTAAATTTACACGAACTCTATTTCTTCTAAAATAGAGCCTGCTTTTAGATATGAGTATTTACATTCATAGGTGGATCTTTATGAAATCTTTCGAAAAAAAAAATCTAGGGGCCTCCACAAAAATAAAAATCCTGCCCCTGGGCCTCCACATGCTTATATCCGGTCCTGGTGATGATTGATGAACGAGAGAGGGTCAGAGATATACTGCCTACTTCTACTGCCTACTTCTACTGCTACCTTACTCCGAACACCTGTTCTCTTCAAGCGGCAACTAGGGTGCCCCTTCTAGCCACCATAATAACAGTCTAAATCTATCTAGAGTTGGAATGAACAAATCACACACATTTCTAAGTAGCACTGACTCCATCTTCTTGTATCTTCAATGAAGTCCAGTAGGGAATCGGCGCCGAAGGCGCCATTATCCCGATGATTGTTAGAAAGGCTTTTATCCAACAACCAGGCCTGGACATGGGGGTTCTCCAACCCTGTCCTGTCTGAGGGCTCCCAGCAGTTACGGCCATAATGACTGGGCTAGAAATCGGACCTTACCACGTACACGGCACACCGCCCCCGATCCTGTGTCCATTCGCTGTAAGTGGCCGAGAGCAGCGCTTACCATGGGGAGTTTGCCTTTAGGGCTACTTGTAGGCTACTTAGCCTATCTAGTTCCACTATTAGACGTTTCCACGAAAGCGCCACGCTGAGGCGACGGGTAGTTGGAATCCTCCGATCTTCTTGTATCAATCCACCGCATCATTATTTCCCCCTTTCCACACACATAGGCTTTTTGTCGGCCTTTTTTTTTTTCTCTTTTTTTTTTTAAACTTATTATTGTGTTGTAAAGTAAAGTTCCCCTTTCAGACCTTGCGATCTATAGGGCTGATGATGTTAAGGTAATCTGTTTCTTTGGCGAGCAGGGTGCCATGTGGCCAGCACAACGACCTAAAGGCTTTACTTTTTCTCAACTAATGTCCGGTACCCATTAGAGCTGGGCGGACGCAGAGACCCCTAAAGATTCCAAAATGAAAAATCCCCCCTTAGGGGGGCGCCACACGCAGCCTATATTTCTATGTGATGTTCGTGGAAAATGGGGTGGGGGGCGCCAATAATGTACCTTGCCCCGGGCGCACGTTTTGCTCACTACGCCTCTGGGCCAATGCTATCGGCATGCTACGTTATTATTACATCTTCACTCATCATTCACCGATAATTCATTGGATGACCTTAACCCTAATAATTACATAACGCTTTCGCAACCTTATTATTATTATTATAGCTTTTATATAGCGCTACTTTCATGCTTATAGCATGCTCAGAGCGCTTTTGGTCCAATTTCATTTGTGGACCGATGGGGGGGAGGGGGTATCTAGGAGTTGGTTTTCTGTGCTGCCTTTGGGCGCTCAGTAAACACAACTCTGCCCGAGTCGGGTGTCGAACCTCGAGCCCCCTTCTAGGTAGCCAAGCCAAGCCAAGTTCAAGCGCACCTTGTCTTAGTTGCCCTTCAACTGTGACAATGACATTACTTTCAATCGCTGTATCACATGAAATAAAGTCGGAATCCCGTCAAGTATTAAAAATAGATAGTCTCAATGATACATGTCTACCTAACAATAAAAGTACAAAGTAAATGACATCCAGGCCAACACAACTGCTGTTTATATTAAGCAATAGTGAAATCTGATGCACATACGTGACAGGTCAGGTCGCTGATAAGGCTTACACACTCATGGGAAGGGGAGAGATGAAGGGGGGGGGGGACTGTCATATGGCATGTTTTTTTTGTTGGTATAGCAATGACCTATATACGTGGTGCACATGTATTACGGATTTACAATTCAGCGATATTTATAATTAGATTTTCGTTAAGTGGTAAAGTGAGCGGCTTCCTAATCTTGGTAAAGCATGAGATTCCCAATGCTGGATGTAATAGTTTTTCCTTTTGTTAGACACAGAAACAGATGGGCTTTACAACTGTGGCCCAATTCACTGCCTAAATGCTGGATGTAATAGTTTTTCCTTTTGTTAGACACAGAAACAGATGGGCTTTACAACTGTGGCCCAATTCACTGCCTAACTCGACGAACTTTCTGTTTTATTATTTATTTTTAAAGTTCAAATTTCGAATCGTTCTATTTAATAATTATCTCGCTACGCTTTGCTGTAGTATGTTATATCAACGATAATCTTTGGACTATAGTGACCCCCCTTCCCTCTTTTTGCCCAGCAGCCCACCAACAATCTTTTCGGGAGTCGTTGATCTGTATCATAAACTTATTACACAATTTCATTTTATGGGCTTGAGAGTTTTATTCGTGAAACAAAAATAGAATTTTTTAAAAAGTTGATAAGGTATTTTCCCAATTCCACTCTCGCCCCACCACCCCATGTGATCTGTATATGTTGCATTGCCATACAAATAGTCAATACTTCAAGTCAAAGATCCAGCACACAGTAGGCCTAATCGATCATTCGGTATAAATACTGCGTACAGGTTGTTCTTGTTTTGTATGCGGACCATTTATTTTACCGACAACTCTTCCTACATCATCTCGAAACGCGTCCATTCTGGCGTCGTTAGCAACGGTGTGTTGACACGTTCGACTTGTTGAGTGCTGCCATTGTTGTCATATGAGTGTTGTGGCTGCTGCCTCGTCGTTATTTAAACAGCGCGTGGCTGGAAGGGTGCCTCCCCCCTCCCATCCTCGATACATTGACTATGTCACTTGACCACTCGGGTGCGTGGCTACATTGAAACTGTTTATATCGATATACTGATTACTGTTGAAATGAAACAAAAACTAATGATAAGTTCGCACGGCTAAATAAATATACTTACATGACTAAATATACTTACATGACTAAATATACTTACATGACTAAAATACTTACATGACTAAATATACTTACATGACTAAATATACTTACAGGACTAAATATACTTACTTTACCTCATCTCATCTATTCCTTGACTTTCGTCGACGGGGTGCTGTGACAGTTCGCGTCAGCTCAGCAGCTCTATAAGCAGGATATCAAGAGAGAGGGGCCGGTCCATTTATTATATTATCCAGCCAGCTTTTCTTTGGACGACTTTCTTCGTGCTCCCTCCACTGTACGTTGAAGAATGACTTTTGATAGTGAGTCATGTCTTACACTAGAACCAAACCAGCTCAGCGTTCGTCTCTTTACAGTACTATTGAGGTGTTCATCCTTTTTGCCAGCCAGAGTGTTGACTTGTACAAGTACACATTCGTTAGTCTTCTTTTCCTGGTATCTGAAACCCAACATTTTTCTGTTCATCTACTCTCAAAGGCTTGGATTCTTCTTTCAGCCTCAGAGTTCAGTGTCCAACTTTCTCAACCGTATAGGACATTACATAGTATGCTTAAATTAAGTACTCTTACATTACAAAGTACCATATTAAAGTGAACCTAAAAGAGGCCGTCTATGTAGGGGGCAAGGTAAATTTTTTACGTACATACACGGTATTGTCCATTGCACTCCCCTGTTTCACTACAACAGAATTGGGCAATAAGACATATGATTCGTATCACTACAATAGAATTGGGCAATAGAACATATGATTTGTATCACTACAATAGATTGGGCAATAGGACATATGATTCGTATTACTACAATATATTGGGTAATAGGACATATGATTTGTATCACTACAATAGATTGGGCAATAGGACATATGATTCGTATTACTACAATATATTGGGTAATAGGACATATGATTCGTATCTTTTACAGACAGCTCTAAACCATGGAGGACAACATTTTACTTATGACTGTTGTAGAGCACTTGCACATTAAATCACGCTAAAACTATTTATAGTTAATGACCTTGTTGCTTGAATATTTTAGTTAATTAACTTTCATTTCGTTATTATTGCTATCAAGAGATGATTGCTTGATGAATGAAAACTTGGCCACAATGACTATATCGACTGAGAAGGGAGAGGTGGCTTTAGCTGAAAGTATGTACATGTATAAACGCGGTGTAGTACAAGCACTGTAGTGTGCCTCCAGTATGTATATGTTTATACGTGGTGTAGTACAAGCACTGTAGTGTGCCCCCAGTATGTACATGTATAAACGCGGTGTAGTACAAGCACTGTAGTGTGCCCCCAGTATGTACATGTATAAACGCGGTGTAGTACAAGCACTGTAGTGTGCCCCCAGTATGTACATGTATAAACGCGGTGTAGTACAAGCACTGTAGTGTGCCCCCAGATGTACATGTATAAACGCGGTGTGGTACAAGCACTGTAGTGTGCTCCCTCTTTTTTTGTCCCCAGTTTTATTTGCCCAACAGCCAACATTTCCCTTGCGCAATTTCTGATGTAGAAACTACCAGCAAACTAGCCTCACTAAAGTTTACCTCGGGTACTATTTCTTTTATACAGCTGCGAGGTAAAATGTGGACAAAGTACTCTGCTGAAAAAAAACCCACAAAAACAACACAAAAACACACAAAAACAAACACCTATGCTATCTATAACACAACACTGTTAGATTAAGGATATTTCACAACAGCTTCTATGCTATTGGTTGTTATTTCAAATGGATATAAGATCTTTGAACAGAACTGCAATGTCTGTCAAGTGTGAATTTACAATCGAACAAGCGAATCAGCACAGTCACGCCTTGTATATAAGATTAGTGGTTCTCGATCTAGTGATCTAATACTCGCATGACTTCAACAACTTTGACCAGAGGAACTAGTCCTGATCATGGAAACTTCTAGGACCGCACATATTGTTGGAGGTTTGCTCTGGGACAAACAATGGAAGGTTTTATTTAAGATTCTTATAGAAGTACACATTCATCCTAAAGTTGTTTTTACTAGTCTCCTGCTAGTAAGGGTGTTAAAAGATGTATTCACCTGTAAGATCAGGTTCACTGGGTTGGGACTACATATACTTTTAGTTTTTCTAGGCATATACGGGGCAAAACAAAGTCATAACAAAACACAAAAAAAACAAGTATAATGTAGAAAATACTTTAAAAAAACAACAAAAGCTTAAATTAGGGAAACAACTGTATGTTATAGCCATATCTATCAGATTTATTTCCCTTCATCAATATCGAACTAACTTAATGAATCACAAAGAATTAATTGACTATTTGGTTAATTTTTAAATTAATAAATAATTGTGTATAGTTTTAACTTGATCCAAGAAGGGGTGTGAGAGAAATGACGTGTACAATTAACTAATTGGGCAACACCCCACATATTTACCCAAATATGTGAATACTAAAGGATTAATTTCCCTTGTTGGTATCAAACAAAATAGACAATTACCAGTATTTAATCGACTATTTGGTTAATTTGATAATTGAATCATATTTTTTAAGGTACAAAAATTAATTGTGTAAAGCTTCCTCTTGATGGGTGTGGCCAGGGAGAAATAACGTGTTTAAAATTTGGCGCAGACAGACAGAGTGAGTTGATATAAGCTTTGTAAAACAATAATCAGTGATTACTCAAAGCCAAAGAGCGCATGCGAATGGGATGACAGGTGCTTCATCACTTAGCATTGTATCAGTCTATTAGAATCGTCTTAGGTCACAACGTTGTTCGAGGGATCTATTATTTGTACTTCTCGCTGGTTCAATAAAAAAATAAAGTTCCTCTTTCAGACCTTGCTATCTATAGGTTCAATAGTGACAGAGAAAGCGATGGGAGGACAACATAAAAGAATGGACGGGCCTACCATTGATAGAGGTTTTAAACAAGGCAAAAGACAGGGAGGCATGGAGAAAGACGGTCGACAAATCTTGCTTTGTGCCCCAACAGTCCAACAGATTAAGGGATAGATAAAGGTAAAGGTTCAATAGTGAAATTATATACAAAAACCGAATAGGCCGTCATTAGAAGACTTATAACAACACTAGTTTTCAAATCTATCCATAAAGACAGTCAATAATACCTAGTGGCAGAAGAAATGCCACATAAAATCAATCTTTCTCCCTTCTTTCTTTCTTTCTTTTATTTTCTCTATTCTCCGCCCCTTCTTTTCTCCCTTTCAATCTTTATATGGGTCGGCTATTTCTTGTCTACTCCTGCAGTTTAAACTCTATAATTATCTATCCCGGTGTCTGGGTATCATTGACAACTGTTTCCATTATTATTAAAGCCAATCCCTAGTCTACGGATGTAGGTCTGCTTGTATTGATTGATCTGCTTGACGTGAATTGAACTGTGCCTATGATTGTGTCACGACGCCAGGTTACAGACCTCTTAAACACTCTAGATTTTGTCAATAATTTACCCCTGTTTTTTTTTGGGGGGGGGGGGGGGGGGGGTTTCAATAATTTGCCCCTGGGAAATAGCGGTTCAATAACCAAAACGCCAGCAGTTTTACTCGTAGCTGCTAATGAAAACATACATGTATTATCTCTGCATGCACAAACATTTAGAAGTCACGTAAAGATCTAGATCTTTCTTTTTGTGTTCACTTAGCCGTTGTCACTTGTATGATATTGAACAAATAATAGTTTCTTATGTTTGCTAGCGGCCCTCGAAAGGGGAAAAGCTGCCTATTAGTTTTATGACTTTGGTCTGTCCGTCCATACTTCTTTCCGTCAGTTTGTCAAGTTGAGATCTTTAAAAAAAAAAGTAAAGATCAGTGGCCTAGTGGCGTTTTGTTTTTAGAGAAAATTAATAATGTTTAAGATTCTCTTCAATCTAGAGCCTTGCTGTTTCCTACTCTGACAAACTTCAAACTTCAAGCAAGCTGAATGTGAACTCTGCAGTCTAGTGGTTTTCAATTTTCGGTAATAACCTCCAGCACGCATTGAGTATATCGTTGGATTCTAACGCAATTTAAATGTACTGGATCTGTTAAAGTAAAATAAGGATCCTTTTTTTTTTACCAGCTATTTATATACATACATTTTTGAAGAACTTTCTCGCATTTGGGCGTTCGCCGGAAGAACCAAACCATTGATAGCATCATCGTCTTTACTTTGGCTGATTCTGGATGCCTATAGATCTCTCTGAATGAACTAGCCATACGCTGAACTGTTTTGGATCCTTGAGTGACAAGTTGTATTGGAACATTTGTAATGTCTTCAGGACTATCTCCAATGTCGTTCAGTCTAGAGTATATTGTCCTGTTTTTTGTTGTCTGAAAATCTCAATAGGAACTTAATCCATGCTGGGAGAAAGTTTGATGGCCCTCACAACTTGATACCCTATGCGACCCGCACCATCCGCATGTGACTAACTACGCCTCTGGTAAAGATATTGAAAGTCCGATTTCATGATATTGTAGAGCATGCCTAAGTCTTACTTTTTATCTTATAAAAGCGAACTCTTTTAAAACTAAATATTTGTAAGCCGTTTTTTCTTTCATAAAAAACACAACTTTTACAAGTATTTACTATTAATGGATAGAAAAAGAAAAGTCTATTTTGAGATATTACGGGTGATGATCTGGTATATTATTAAAACATATATGCACACAGTTCTTTTATTTCTCAAAACGTGATATTCATTAATACAAAGATGATTTCCATGAACTTTCCTCCAGAGCCTTTTCATTGGTTATATTATTGGACCAATTTGGGTTCATTAACATTGGCTAACTAAATAAATTACATGAATTAATTGTATATTTTCTAAACTAGACCTTAAAATGTACACCTACTGTTTAGATTAGTATTTCTTCTATAAAGAGCACATTCATTCAAGTCAGAAAAAGTGTATAACTGATCTAAAGAAGTGTACAACTGATCTAAAGAAGTGTACAACTGATCTAAAGAAGGGTAAAACTGATCTAAAGAAGGGTAAAACTGATCTATAGAAGTGTACAACTGATCTAAAGAAGGGTAAAACTGATCTAAAGAAGGGTACAACTGATCTAAAGAAGGGTAAAACTGATTTAAAGAAATGTACAACTGATCTAAAGAAATGTAGAACTGATCTAAAGAAGGGTAAAACTGATATAAAGAAGGGTAAAACTGATATAAAGAAATGTAGAACTGATCTAAAGAAGGGTAAAACTGATCTAAAGAAGGGTAAAACTGATCTAAAGAAGTGTACAACTGATCTAAAGAAGGGTAAAACTGATCGAAAAGTTAGCTGGCACCAACCATTTGTTTGGATATTTTCGCATATTATTATTGAAATAACACTGCAACTTTCAAGCAATACGTATTTAAAAACAGAACCAAGTGACCTATACGTGTTTAAAAACAGAACCAAGTGACCTATACGTATTTAAAAACAGAACCAAGTGACCTATGCGTATTAAAAAAACAGCAATCAAGTGACCTAGTTTGTCTTAACTGGGCCATAATGACATTTCATTATCTAATCTTGACCATTTTGACCTTAATTTAAATCACTTCGTTAGCCTTAGGATTGAGATGTATCTCGACGTCAGGTATCGATTTGAGATGTGACGTCGGGTATCGACAATTCAAATAAATCCTGTTCTTTTGATGTATAGTATAGAATGCCGCCGTTAAGTCAGTATCTATTACAATATCATTAGAAGGCAGTAGTCCTGTACCTCACTACGGTTTGAATGTTATTTATTTTCTTGACATGGCCAATACTAATAAGGCAAACAATGACAGGGCTGACAATAACACAGTGAGGTTAAAAAAATTTATTAATTCTGGGAGGATTTAAAACAAAAAAAAGAAATATTAATGATTTTAAGAACATATACTTCGGAAATGATGAAAGCGAGATAAAATATGCCAAAAGAAAAAAAAAAGTGATTAGACTAAATAACAGTCTCATTAATGCACCCACTATTTGTGTCATACCAGTACGTTCAGTCCTACGCCTAGTACGTTGCTACGGACAACCAACATATCTGAAAGGGATACAACTCTTCAACATTATACATGAACAAAAGCACTGGTTATCCTCTTGTTAAATATTGGTGGCAGTTTGGGTACTTTTTTCTTTATCTCTATCTCTCGCAATCATAAAACAAAACATTGTAGAAACTGATCGATGTGCGTGGCGTGGACAACAAACAACTAAGTTGAGCTTGATCAATGAGTTGATATATTGGTTCAACTAATACACTTCCAGTAGAACAGACTGTAAATCTTTCCAGAAATCGATGAGTTGAATTAAAAAATAGTTACAACTTTGTTATTGTATATATACAAAACGTACTTGATTTCACCATGCACCTTATACTCCTAACGGAGACATAAGTTTATGATATCCTTAAGTTACCACGCAAGCTTTCAAAGCTGGCGATTGTAAGCAACAAGCAACTCTTGTACCAGATACAGACAGCAGATTTTTTTTCATCTAGATTTTTAAATTGTTTAATGAAAAAGCTGCGTGGCCCGTAGTCTAGATCTAGATCTATTTGTTTTCTTTGAATAGACTCGGTGTCAGCTATCTGCAGAGTACTTCACGAGACTGGCTTGTAGCTCTGCAGCGTGAATGATCTTTTTCTTTTATCGTGCTAATGAAAGGGCGGTAATTTTTTTTATATTATTATTTATTTACTAACTTTTGAATTGTCTGCCAATTGATATATTTTCCCTTTTCCCGAATCTACTTTGACTCATAATCAAATATTTCGATGGTATTGTATAGTAGATACGAAGGCACAGTAAAGCTGCAAGCTTAATCTATCTTCTACACACACACACACTCTTCTTTCTTTATCCTGTAGTTTTCTTCTGGAAGAACTGATAACAACCTTCAGTGAAAGTCTCAGAAAAGTGAGAAAGTGACATAATGCACTAGTGAGGACCCTGCACCTTGAGTTCACACGGCATGCTCTGTTAGTTTGATTCACATATCCTTTAGTTTAATAGACCATGTTGTGCCTCGCTGATAAGTCTTACCGCGAGAAAAAAAAAACTTTCGTTTTTTAGTGTTGACTTTCCACTATCATTTAGTGTACTGTTGGAAATTTTCTTAAATTTCTGACGATCATTAGTTATATACATATGTGTATACAACTGCTCCTTCTTCCCTAGTACTATTAGAGCATGGAATGGGTTGCCTGAGCCAGCCAGGAAAACCAATGATTTGGCAGAATTTAGGTCATTGGTTAACATGCATGACCAGAAGTATGACGCGTAGGACGTAGGCCTAATCATCTTCTTTTTTGAAGTGTCTGTATTAAATAAGATAAGATATATTGACAATTTCCTATCCCCCCCCCCCTTTGCAGATGGCCAGTCTTCACTCCCAGAGAGCCCAATGTTGCTGTTGTGCCGTGGGTGTGTTTACTTCCATGTTTGGTATCTTCATGTTGTCAGCAGGCATCTGTATTGTACTCAACGTTACATTTATGGAGGTAAGTAACAGTGATACCTGTGCTGTGCTGGTTGGTCATGTCAATACTCGAGAAGTGCTCACTGAAGAAGCAAAATAAGCTTAAACGAATGTCACTTTAACAGGGATTTGGGTTGGATTTAAGACAGTGCAAGACTTTGGGGCCGCAAAGGGCCACAATTTTAAATGGGAGACTTCATATTTGAAAAATAAATAATTTTCAGCAAAGTATGCATACTAAACGTGAGAGAGCAAGGGAACGTATATAGCAGCAACAAAATACTCGTTTTCTCTCTTTAGATTTATACAAATTATTAAGTGCATTTATATTGAAGCTTGAGGAGTGTAGCGGCTTCACAAATATTCTGCCCAGCGCCTTCATGCACTGGCCCCTCCCTGTGTAGGTTCCAAGCCATAATGATCTGTTCAGTATATTGTTTATAGTAATCTATACTTATTATTACTTTTACAACTAACGAAGGCCACTGTAAGGGTAAGTCACGTAAGCCCGATACTATTCGCAAAAAAAAATATTTAAAAAAAATTAATATAATGAAATAATGATTTATAGACACGCTCACACACACACACATATATTATGATGAATTGTTGAACGGCTCTAGACCAGACACACACACACACATATTATGAGGAATTGTTGAGCTGTTCTAGACCTCTATTAAAAACTTTTTTGTTTAGTTGCTATACCGAGAACTAAAACTTTTTTTTCTGTTCCTCACCTTGTCCTGTCAGGTGGACACAAGTGGACTGCCACCAGAGCTACACAACGAGGAAGGCAAGAAAGTAGTTGGCATTATTTTAATATGTGTGGCGATCGGCGCCCTGGGCGTGAGCGCCTCGGTGAGCGTTGTGTATTTTGCCATCTGCAACAGAAAGCCTCCACCCAAGCAACAGCCGCAGCAGCAACAGCAGCAAAATCAGCAGCAACATTCCAGCGGTAACGTCAGTCACACCGCCCAACAAGGCGAGAGACCTGCAGGTACTGAAACTCTCAACGGGCGAGTCGCTGGCAGCTCGTCACCCCATCAGCAGTATCAGCAGCACCGTAGACCATCTAGTCGAAATCCGAATCAGGCTTCGGTGGTAGACAGGCAGATACGCAAAGTGTTAACTCAGTCTTCTGAATTGCCCAATCGATCTGCCTCCCCGCAGATGTACAGCAGAATCAACAGTCCAGTTGGGGTGCCCCCTCGGCGTGTTCATAAATCCCACCGAAGCCGTCGCCCCGTGCACAAGGCAAGGTACGTTTCAGGGTTAGAACCACATATTGAAGAAGATACGGAAATGGGCAAGTCAAACATGGACCTACAAATACAAGAAAGAGGCGGTGAAGCCTCTTCGCAGACTTCAAGTTCCATTGCATCAGCCAGCAGACAGAATCTTGACACAGTTCATGAGACGAGGTTCTCAAGTGGTAAGGTGGGCGCCCCTCCTGAGATTATTGTCAATGCCTGGACAGTGGAACCAAGGCTAAGCGATGTGGAGGTTGTGGCAGAAACTCAGTTTTATGAGGGGGCTGCTCGCTCCGTAGGGCTTCTACATCAGCAGCCTAATAATGAAATCATGGTTCAGTCTAAAGATACATCTTACATGAATGATGAGTATGTTGCTTCAAACACATTGACATATAACCTTCACACAGGTCAAGGTGCTTCACATGAACTTCTACAGGACTCTGATGAGGAGATGGACCTTGATGTTCCTGACAAAAAAACAGGCAAATCTCACCATCACCATGACATCACTGTCTTGTCCCACGATCACGGTCACAATGTCACAGACAACCCCCAACCCGTTTCAAATGATTTAGACATAGCTGGCTATGTGAGGGAAGAAGCCTCGCATGTTGATCCACATTCCTTGGAAAGATATCCGTCCTACAACAGGGATGAAGCTGAAAGTAGGATTAGTTTCAGTTCTGTTGTTTCTTCTGAAGGAGGGATTACCACTGGAGAAGACGCTGTTGCCATGGAGATGATGAGGGAGAAGATGGAGGAGATATTAAAGGAGTCTCGCAGTTCTTGTTAGTTGAAGAATTAGATACACAAATTGAAATGATGTATCTTCTTTGACTCAAGTATGAATGAAGTGCTGCCTCTTATTGCAATGTAAATCTCCAGTTTGTTTCTGGGAATACTTGTATTAATTAAAAGTCTAGTATATTTTGCATACAGATTTTTGGCGAGCGTATCATGACAGCATAAATGTTGTGATATTTATTTTGAAACAAATTATATATATTAATAGGTTAATATAACTGACCAGTGTGTATGATTATGACTGGTCTAACTGACCTGTGTAATGATAATGAATGGTCTAACTGACCTGTGTATGTTAGTGGACTGTGTACATGTACGTAGGACTGTTATCTTTTTTTTAACTGATCAGTGTCCGAATTTTAAGATATGACAGACGCAGGATGTCTTGACCTTATTACTATGTCACTTATTTGTTTGTCATTCTTGACATTCTAATTATTATATATTTTCTTAAACAATACTAACTGTTACTGCTGAACCATTCTGCTGTATGTAGATTATATTAATGCACATGTATCGACTACCAATTTTTTCCACGTGGGCTTTTTTTTTTAATTCCACTTTTCAGGCTGCAAACATAAAAAACTTGCCTGGACTCGGTAGCTTAACCAAGATTGTTTACGGTGGTTGGGGACTTTTTAAATAGTTAATTTAATCTCTTATTCATTAGTTATTAAGATCAAAATATTCACTCTTACAAATGTTGGTCAGCTGTTGTCTTTAGAAAAAAAAATTCTTTTTATTTTGTTTGTTTTATTGTTCCCTTCAATCTTCAAGTAGCAGAAACAAAAATAGTCTCCATTGCTTAGTAGCATTCATATTGGCATTCTCGTCCGTAGTTTGTCTTGAAAATGTTTGAAAAAATACTTCTTAGTTCATTCTGCTTGTTAAAACAGGACAAGTTTTTAATTCCACAATTTGGGGTTGAAATCTTCTACGAATGTCCCCAGCGAAATCAACAAAGTGAATCATTTCAATCAATATTCGCAATATTTCACTCATTTCTAAATCGAATTAAAAAACTTGAATATATACATTATGAGTGTAACTTTCTTTTTATCATAATGAAAATGTGACGAACCGGTTTGAACCTTTCACTGGGCCTGATTCGGCCTGCAGGCCGTGGTTTGCCCATCACTGATAGATAAGACATTGATTAGGTTCCTGAGTCATGTCCTAATGGGTCACTTCCTATTTTAACCTAGTCAACTATTTTAATGTTTCGTTGTTGTTTTTTTCAATGGTCATGTATGTTTCAATGCCACTTCATTTCTCATGAGAAGAATTTTGTACCTGGAGTCTTGGATACAGTTTGTACTCCTTGAGTATATTGTGCTGGCTACATGTGTACATGTACAAGGTGAATGTATAAATATTTACACGTTCTGCATTAATGCCTTGTTACTTTTACAATTATGGACCTTCCGGCAAACTTACACTTGGTGTTATTATACTGTGTTGCATCTAGGCAAAGTCTGGAGATATCAATTTATCGACTTTTACATTTGTACATTACTTGCACAATATTCCGCAGCAAACGTTTAGATTTGCCTTTGATCTCACCTGTACCCCCTCCCCACCCCCCACTGTCCTAGGTTATGTCAGGTGTTGGTGATATCTGGTTTAACCATCACGAGGTAACTAGAACAGCGTCTCTCAACCAAGCCACTTTGGGACATGTAGAATAGTGTGTGTGTGTGGGGGGGGGGGGACAACGGACGTAGTTAGAAAACACAAATCTTGTGCTTGTAGAGCGGTGAAAGAAGAATGTGTGTGTCTGTGTGCTTGTAGAGCGGTGAAAGAAGAATGTGTGTGTCTGTGTGCTTGTAGAGCGGTGAAAGAAGAATGTGTGTGTCTGTGTGCTTGTAGAGCGGTGAAAGAAGAATGTGTGTGTCTGTGTGCTTGTAGAGCGGTGAAAGAAGAATGTGTGTGTCTGTGTGCTTGTAGAGCGGTGAAAGAAGAATGTGTGTGTCTGTGTGCGTCTGTGTGCTTTCCCCCTCCAACTACTACTTAGTGTGTTTCTATTACTGGTTCTCCTAGAGGTTACATGCAGTCCTAATGTTCCATTCATCATCTCTAATGTGGAGACAAATCCCCAATGCACATAGATGACAAAGTTAATTATTCATACACAGAAAATTGTGAAGGCGTTTAGAGATAAGACTTTGTGATCTCCAAGCTAGTCATTTCTCCTTGACTCCGACATGATCTGTATCTGTTAATATGAATGTATAGACATTTTTAAAATGAATGTATTTTAAGCTGCTGTCCATATTTTATTAATTTCGTATTTCATTTCTATATTAAACGAAGACGAGACACTTTGTCATATGGCCAGAAAGCTTCCTAGTCTGTGCTAAGCAATACACATGTACTATTTTTGTATATAACTGACACTTGTATTGACCTTTTTTCCGTCCTCCAAAATTGTATTATTTATTTTAATAGCATTTGGAGTCCATTCAAGTACATAAACGTTCTGACCAGTTAAATTATGTAGAGCAGTGTCTCCCTTTACTTTCGGCTGTCAGCACATTGTTGTAACTAATTTAATAGAAGTTTTAGTTTTTAGAGCAGCACTTGTTTTGTACAATTATTTATAATAGATTTAAAGTTATTAGTAACAAATAATAAGGTTTGTCTTCGAGTCCGAAGATTAGCGAGGAATGCAGTATTTCCCGTGGCTGCGCAGCCCCAGCTGTGACCTACATATTTTGTCACAGGCGGGGCAAGCATAACCATTGTATTAGTAAAAGTATAAGTGTTAAGATAATTTAAAGATAGAATGAAAAAAAAATTCGATTAATTTTTTTTCAAAACGATATCTTTCTTTTTTTTTTTTTCAGAATATTTGACTTGTTGAAACAATTCTTAAACACTATCAAAGTAAATCTCATACTTTATTTAAGCAGCTCCAGTCCATATAGATCTAAGTACCGACATTTTATCTGAAACTGTTCATTAGGAATCTTTGAGAATGTGCACAACAAAACATCTAAGTGTGTCATTGGCTACATCTTTTTTTAGTTTGCAACTTTATGACGTTTCTGTGATTAGTTTCCTGCAAACTTGACTTTGTTTTTTTTTAAATTTGTTTTATTATTATTTTGTTTTTGATGTAATGTTTGATGGCAATGATCAATGCAAAATGCTTCCAATGTGAAGCTTGACATTATTTGCAAAATATCTTTTATCACACAATGTTTTATTTATAGAACATCCTCGCCCACTGACAGTCTGTCCTGTCAATAACCTTTCATGTATGAACATTGTCTCATTTGGTCTCACTTTACTGCTGAGGTCAGCGTGTTCTTGTTCAACACTCTCATCGGCTGGTCAGTTTTCCTTGACATTTAATGAGTTGTTGTTTTCTCTCAGCGTTATGTTTTATCACCGTGCCATCTCAGTTTGTCCCCCGTCTATCAGTTTGTTAACGTGCAGCGTCATCTCGTCGCCTGGCACTCAGTGGTGCCGGTGGCTCACTGGGTGGCTCAGTGGTGCCGGTGACTCAGTGGGTGGCTCAGTGGTGCCGGTGGCTCAGTGGTGCCGGTGACGCAGTGGGTGGCTCAGTGGTGCCGGTGGCTCAGTGGTGCCGGTGGCTCAGTGAATTTCTTCCATAGAATTTTTTTTTTTAGGTGGGGGGGGGGGGGGGGGGGGGTTAGTCCAAATCTAATACTGACATCTAAAAATGAGTATTCGATTCTAAACAGTTCTCAGGCTAAATCAGAGGTCTACGCCCCCCCCCCCGACTATACTTATAATATACTTTAGCGTTTTCTTTTTTTTTTTTCTTTCTTTCACTTCTTGAACTATTTTCCCATGTAGAATGTTATGACATGATTAGGAATTAGTTATTTGTTTCGGGAATAAGGGGAAAGTTTTACTTAGCGACAAATGACGTGACAGATCTTTGAAAAACAAGAACGCTCTTAGTGACGCTAGAAAGAAGACGCTTTGTGTAGAGCAGTAGAATAGAGATACGAATTTACGGACATAGCTGACATCGGACGATTCCCTTCTTAGTTATTAAATGTATTTGTAAAACAGCATCAGCGTCGACTACCTATTTTGATTGTTTCGGCCTTTCGCCGGTGTTACTGAAGTAGTTCGAGTTCAGCATTACTTCCAGTCAGACATAGATCTACACTAGATATACCTCCAAGCATCAACACCGCGCGGAAGCCTGAACAAGAAACAGACCATTTGTCCAGTGTCTCTTTGAACTACAGAGTACTTGAGTTTGTCTTTAAACTTCCTTTGGACAGACTCTGTTTCAATCTTCTTTGTGCAAATAGCATTTTTTTAAACAGATTAGGCATTTTGAAGTTCCGTCCCTCAAAATCTTTCTGGTGTATGTCTTGCTCTGTGCGGAGACACCACGAACAACATTGTCATATACCTGGAACGTACTACAATGGAGATAATCCCCACATGGAGTCTTAGTGCATGGAGGCTTACAAATAGTGTGAGCATTAGTTCAATCCAGTGCTTACAAATAGTGTGTGGCTTAGTTGACCTGCAACGTCACAATCTGTGGGCAATTTAACCAATAGCTCGTTGCCACATTGTACATGCCTGTGACGTGGCAGTTCAGTGTTCAGGCCTTCTCTAACGCATGGTCTCGGTTCAACCCAGTGCTGATGTTCCAACTGACCGTAAATCATGTTCTCTAACAAAAATAAAGGGGCATTCAAATCTTGACCAGTGTGGCCACTTAGCATAGTTTTCCCTGTCACCCTAACCTCGCGCCTAGGGAAATAGAGTTCTTTGTATAGTAGTGCAAGAATAATATTTTCTCTCATTTAAAGTTTAAACCTCACAAGTAGAAAATGGGGTAGGCTAATTGTGTACATCAGTGATGCCCAACCTTACTCGTCCTGCGGGCCATTTTAATTTCCAACACTCGTGTCGCGGGCCACATCAACGAAAAGATACAAACACGAAATGAAATTAACCTGATACTATTTGATTAGAAGCCCGTGGGTCTAGTACCCGTAGGTAAACAATCTTTTATTCACGGCTCAAATCAAAAATGCCGCCATATTTGTTTCAGAATGCCGTTTATGGTTGTTGTTTTTTTTTGTTTTTTTTAAACAGCTCCACTTTCTTTAGAAACAACATGTTGTGGTTGATCATGTTCTACAAGTAATGATCCGTTCACTTTTCCTAGTAGATTCTCCATTCAGAAATGTTAAAGGTCATGGCACCAATCCATTCGAGAACAAATGAGGGGCCTAATGTAGGTAAAGATACATTTTTCAACCTTTTTTTTTTTTTGAGAAAAAAAAAGGGGGGGGGGTGGATTTTCTATACTTTGTGACGACGTATCGGTGGGCAGAATGGAACCACTTATCGAGCTGCATTTTAGGCATCACTGGTGTGCATATTTTGAAAAATAAATCAAACACATTTCCATTTTTTTTTGGTTTTGTAACTTATTTCATATCTTTTAGGTTTTATGCAACTTATATACTACGAGAGCCGGCTAGCACCATCAAACGACCCGTTTTCAAAACAAGCTTTTTAAAAAAAATCTGAGGCCCAATAGGGCTTGAAAGAGTGTTCCATCTGTTCGTGTCAGCACTTTTAATTTTCCATTGAGTACTTGTGCACCTTGATAATCTACTCTCTCCCCTGCACACGCTAAAAATAAATCAATTGGCCTTTTCCTTGTGCTGACGTCACATTAAGGCAACGAAGGCCACTTTAAGTTTGTCGTTTATTGACTTTTGATCTTAAGTTTTCCCTACCTCACCCACCCAGCAAGCACTTGTAGAATTGCCGGATATTGCCAATGGCCCCTGATGTGACGCACGACAATCCGACACATCCAGCAACACACCACTATGGCGCACAGATGCTCGCTACATTTTCACACCCGTCTTACACATTATCTCTTTCTCAGCCTACGTAATCAAAATCAAACTCATTGGGGCATGGCGGTCAATTATCCTGTGGCTGTTATCTCATTTTTTAAAAACTGTCCTCGCATTATTTGTCCAGAAGGCGCGGTCGCTGAGTGGTAAAGAGCTGGCTTCTGAACGGGGGTCCCGGGTTCGAATCCTGGTAAGGACTGGGATTTAATGGGGTAACTGACATTAGTTAGGGGAAAGTACAGGCGGTTTTTCGTTGTGCTGGCCACATGACATCTTCGTTGACCGTAGGCCATAGAAACAGATCACCTCTGCGTCGTTAACCGCGTAGATCACAAGGTCTGAAAGGAGAACTATTATTTGTCCAGAAATCCTCTCATAACATATGAGTCTTTCTTGCATTTTTTTGTTGTTGTTGTGTTTTTATATATAAAAGATTAAAGTTATTATTTTTTTACTTTAACTACATACAATTGTTGTGATTGTGAACTCTAATAATGTGTATAAAATAAATCAATTATTTGCTACAGCTTCGAGTTTCATATTTCTTTTTAAATTTGAAATACACGCATGTAGAAACTCATTATTTATTATGCCACGGCCTATAGAGCAAGAGTGCTAGCAGTAATTAAAGACTTCGTGACAAAAAGCGGGGGTAAGGCAGTCTGCAAGAAAGTCACAAATCAATACACTTCGGTAAGTTTTCAAGGCACATGACGACGAGTAAACAAACGCTAGTCGGTATGGCAGTGCAAGGGCGGTAACAAATGAAAAAGCAACAGAGTTTTATTTAGAAAAAGTCCAGAAACAATGTTTAATGACTATTGAGGAATGTATTGAATACCATTGGATTATAGCCTTAATACTAAAACATGGATAAAAGAACTACATGAGAAGTCTACACACAGTGTCCCTGGTATATATGAACATCATCTATAGCCACATCGCCTGTCGCCATGTGGGCCTGGAATGTTACCTGAAAAAAAAAGTATATTAAGAACTTGTGAATTCATTAAACACAGATATTTTGACATTCGCCTAACAAAATTATTTGTGTATGTCTCTACTATTACTAAATAAAAAAATAAACAGTCGTTTCATTGCACAGGGTGTTGTGAAGTAAATAAGGGCGCTCCTCCTAGTTAAGCGTCAACATGTTCGTTTGCTAGTACCACTCTAATGCTCTGACCCTCAGTGACCCTTCCTCCATTTAATTTTTCGTTATACACACACCTTCAAGATTCACTGCTCGTGAGCTCAGAACCCACTGGAATGTCGTCATGAACTCACTTTGAACTCAGAACCCACTGGAATGTCGTCATGAAAGTACTATGAACTCAGAATCCACTGGAATGTTGTCACGAAATCACTTTGAACTCACAACCCACTGGAATGTCGTCATGAACTGTCTTTGAACTCAGAACCCACTGGAATGTCGTCACGAACTCACTTTGAACTCAGAACTAACAGGAATGTCGTCATGAGCTCAATGTGAACTCAGAACTAACAGGAAAATTGTCATGAACTCACCGTGAACTCAGTTCCCACTGGAACGTTGACAGACGTCTTGCTGTGCACCCAGTTGTTTTGATAGTTGTTGTGGTAGTTCTTGACAACAGTGGTAGTCAGATGGGGACCTTGAACCACTACATCCAGATACGAGCTTGGGCCTTTCTGGTAGAAGTAGAAGTCTACGCAGACTGGACCATTTCTGTAGGTAGGACTGTGAATCTTGGCTACACCAGTGGCGTGTGTCGGGGACTGGACCGCAATTAAATAGGAATCTGAACAAGTAAAAACACGAGTCTATTATACGAACAGTCAACTTAGTATATCTATTCCTATATTTGAAGAAAAAATCTTATAACAAAATTTTCAGGAACACTTTGAAAATGAAATGTCAAGTTATTGATATACATGTTCAGTTTGTACAAAATTTTCAGGAACACTTTGAAAATGAAATGTCAAGTTATTGATTTACATGTTCAGTTTGTACTGATGACAGGGCATACTGGCTTACCAAGGCCACAGAAAACTAATACAACAAATGAGAAAGTCACTTACCTGTACCGAAAGAATAGCCAGCATGTGGACCATCTGCAATTACACCCCGGCCATGAATCCAGTTAAAAGTTGTATGCTCGATGACCAAACCACATTCAGTGCTTTCAAAAGTACATTTGGTTAAAGTAGCTGAAAGTCGAAAACAAGGATTTACACTGCGAGGATAATTCAGTATTCATTCCATTTCCATCTATCCCAATTGTCTAAATATATGTTTCACATATGTTTCAGTAATATCTTACTGTTGTATGTTTACTAATTTTGACTGTTAAAATTAATTTTGGAAATGTTAGTAAGAAACTTATTTCACATTCAATCCTGTAAATTACAGAGAAGAGAATTACGTTTTGACCCCAGGATTCCATGTGGTCATTTTCGCCCTAAGTCAAATGAGTGAAGATACGCAAACTGAGTTCCCCAAACTTGTGCGGCTCTACTTCATTGTGCTACCTTTTGTCATTGGTTTTGAATCAAATGAAATATCACAACATCTGAAATGATCTCATCAGAGACTTGGTAAAGTCTTTTGAAACTTGACTACTTGACAAGGAAAGTGGGCAGATCCAAGCAAACCTGGAAGAGGTCAGTCATCAGTGAAGATGAGGATACTGGAATGACATGGGAGCAGATGAAGAAAGCTGCTCAGAACCGAGTTAGGAGGAGAGGTGTGGTGGCGGCCCTAAGCTCCCCTGGGAGTTCACAGGATTCAGAGAATATGTATTATGAGCCCAACTAGTATAGAAATATTCAAGTTTCAACTAGTAGATAAGCATAGTAATGTGGGCTTTCTTAAATATATTCTGTAGTGTATATATCCTTTATGTACATCTTCTTATACCTTCCATTGGTCTATTTTTTTCGAAAGCACGCATTGTTTATGTGAATTGTATAATTTGACATTTTGATTTTTTTTATAATGATACAAAGCATTAATAACAGGTGACCAGACCAGTGATTAGTAGGCCTAATTAGCAAACAAAAAAATACTTACTTGGTTTAGTTATATGAGTAGTATCTGTGGGGGAAAAAAGTTTTTAGAATCATGTTTATTTGTTAGCATTAGACTAAAGCTAACAGCTTTAAATTTAATCAATAGTATAACAAAATAAGGGAGGCAACAATGTTGAAAATAAAAGAAAATATGTCCGCAAAAGATAGCGCCCTTGGCTCTTGAAAAATTTCAGTTATTTTGTATATATGGTATAGTTTTAACATTATTAACAATTTAAGCTTTTAAAATTAAAATTAAGACAATAATTCCTTTAGATTCTTGTGCTTTTAGTGCACCTGTACTGACACTATATCTTTAGTAACACATCATTGTTTGACAGTTGTTTCCACAGACCAGTTCCAGGGGCCTACCTTCAGTGCATCCGTACAGCCTCTGTATCTTCAGCACATCAGTAGGACTTAGACTCAGCCTCTGGCCCATGGACGTAGTGTCTGATGCCTTCCCAGGTTTGGCTGTGATGACTGGCTTGGAGCGGTCCAGCGCAAAGGTGTAGACCCCGTAGTGCATGATGGAGCCAAAGTCATAGGCGGTGTTGAGTGTGGTGGCCTCAGTCGTGGTATGGAGGTTAAAGTCGTGTCTGGATTCTGAAAAAAAAAAAAAGATAATCTAACTCAGCGATGTCTATCCCAAGGCTCTAGGGCCCTATTCGGCCTGTTAATCTGTTACGTGGCGCTATCAGGCCCCTTTGTTTTGGAGTGTATAACTGTGTATGTGTGTGTTTCCAAGGTAACTACAAGGAAAGAAAGTGTTAGAATTTGGTGTTGTAGAATGATGAAATCAAGAGCTGCTCTGTCATAATTGATGCTAAGAAGTCACGTGGTGATAGCTGAACGAGTAACTAATTAGGGACGTAAGAGAGTAGTGGATTGTAAGATCGATTTTGATTAAAATAGTATTTCATTTTGTTACTACTAGATCTATGTCTCATCTCAAGTCAAATCTGTATATATTATTGATAAAAGTTATATTAAGTTTTTGTTTTAAGAAAGAAATTTGTTAAAGTTATTTGAAAGTTAGTTTATTAATAATATAATACGACTTGATCGGTTCAGCCGTACTAACTAACTGTGGTTACAAACCAACGACCGAGTATTAACTCCCTTGAAACTTCTCTTCACAAGCAGCAGACGTTCGTTTCTACTGGACCTAACCCTAACCCGTACCCCGTGACAGCATGTGCGAAATATAGATGCACCTCCCCTCCCCAACTAGGGTAGACGTGTTGGCCATAACTAGACTAAATGGGAAAAAAAAGGAGTAGAATAAACTAGAAATGGGCCAGCTCTAACGCAAAGTTCAAGAAAAAAGAAAAGCGGTACCGACATAACTAACTTATAGTAATTCTTTTCAGAACCGGACACAATAGGATGAGACAACACATGTTCCGTAAGTTAAATTAGGACTAGTGAAATTTGCCCTTGTGAAGCCCCTAAAATTTTTTTTAAAGCTTTAATAACAATCCACTTATGCATATATGCATATTTTAGTAACATAAAGTGTTCTACGCAATATAGTAAATGCGGAGCTGCTGTTGTATATTACGACCACACTATGAGGGAGAGTATAAGCTGACACTTTTTAGCCACGACAGTGTGACGATAGTGTTGCCAAGATTTAAAGAATTGTTGGTAAAAATGCGAACAAAAATATTTTGAACAAAAAGTTAAGTTGCTGACCCGTTGAAATAAGGATTTATTTTTTTCTATTGTGGGGGGCCCATTCCTTATGGAGTCCCCCTGGGCAGTAGCCCCACCTGCCCTCCCTTAAATTCGGCCCTGCCATCGTTACATAAACATTTTGAAACAAATAACCCAATCCAGCCACAATTGTTTTCTAATGCATAAACAAGATCTGAGCTTCATTGACTAACGTATTTTGATGCTTCATGAGAGAGAGAGAGAGAGAGAGATGCTATTCCTAACATGATATACTATACATGTATTATTATGCAATGTGTATTATTTTGGTATTCAGGTATCGATCTGTATATAATGCCCTGCACCTAACCCTGCCCTGACCTGCTTTAACGTTAGTAAGATCAATGTTAATGTAGTTGTCTCTGTCTGGACGGCTCTGCTCATGCCAGAAGCCAATGGTGTGTATCAGCTCGTGCATGATTATTCCCTTCAGCTCGCAGCCAGCGCCAATAGAAACGTCTTGTTTACCATGGTTGTTAAATCCAATGATTGAGTGACACCTAGAAACAAGGACAATAAAAACTCTGTTGTAACATTGTTGTAACAAGATAAATGCTATTGAAAACAGTCACTTATTTAAATCAATGCAGAATAAGAGATTATAATAATAATAATAAAATGCCAATCAAATAGAATGGTAGCAACGAAAATTATTGTGAGATTGTTGTTGTATTGTTTGCATTAACATGCAGCACGCAAAACGGCAGGGCTTCTTTCCAGGTGATGATGATGGCTGTAACGCTTTTTGTTCAGCTTTAAAGCACTGCTGCACAGACTTTAATTTGCTCAATCAGTACAAGACAAGAGCACAATTAATTAATTAAAATCTGTTAAAAGTTATGTGTTGACTAATTAACTTTTTAGATACAGCCTCAACAGCGATATGACTATCTATAGCACCTTTGAGACTTTGAGTCATGTAACGACTATGGTTCATCCTCTTAGAAATGAGATGAAAGCCTGAACCTTATCTACGGTCGGAAAAAAAGGGGGTCTCTTCCTATAAGTGATGACTCGTTTCTGCAAGATGTAAATTGGTGTAATGGTGACATCACAAAAGTATAGTACGCACAAAAGTTTTCTTATCTGTTTCCAATGGCTCCTATCAGTTCTAATTTCTGTGTCACGTTTTTTACTGATGTAATCTAGCAGATGGAACAACAACATATGCCTGGCATCATTCATAATAAACGTTTCTTTGATGCCTAATGACCAAACGCAGAAAACGAGCAAAGTATACTTCTAAAAATTTAAGCTTATATAAGGAAAAGAACTGTACATTTAGAGTCATGCTCTCTCGATACTGTAAGATAAATTTCCCTTTTTCTAAATCAGACACAATTGATTCATTATCACTAATTAATTATGTAACTCGTTCATTTCTTGATGGATTCATGCGCTGTTAGGGACAATGAATTCTTGTGCAAAGATTCAACTTGTTCCGAGAATGCGAACAGGGAGAAATAACGTGTAAAAAAATGTGTACCAGACAGACAGATGGAGCTGATATAAACTTTGTCAAAAGCTAAGACATAGAAGAGAACTTTGATCTAGATTTTGAAAAAGAAACAATGATCACATTGTTTCCACGAACGATCTAGTTCACGTAAAGAGCGTCATAGTCGTAAAGTCATCTTCAAGCTCCTTTTCTTTTATCACTCAAAAGTCGTCAACAAAACGCTAGATGACAATCGGGAGAATTACGTCCCATTCTTATTAAAAGAAAATAATCGAAAAGTTTTTTTACTCGACATTGTTGCTCCTGAAACGGCAAACATTTGACCAAAGTTCTACTTTGAAACAACTTTGATTGAAACAACGTCTCTTACTTCAAAGATTGAATGGTTTGAAACTTTGGTAATCAATTAGTAATAATATCATTTTACTTGGTTCATTGTCCAACATGGATTTAGTATAGAATCTTGTTTCTTTTTTTGTCTCTATTGAAAAAATACGTAGACCGGCTTCTCCCTCTATAGATGTTAACAATTAGTCAACACATAACTTTTAAAACATTGTAAATAAGTAGTTTGGCTGTTGCTGGTTGAGAAACACCGCACTTAGACTTGGCACTAAGACAGCACCTTCTATACTTGGCACTAAGACAGCACCTTCTATGAGAGACTCAATACACTTCCTTTGGCAAGATTTTTTCACTTGAAATTGTCTAATATCAAAACTAGTTCTGTTTTTATCCAACAGTTTTTTATTTTATTTTTAGTTTTGTTACCTGTCAAATATTAGACCGATTTTTACATAGCTTATATCAAATCACTCTGTCTGTCTGGTAAAATGTTTGTGTTACAAACGGATTTATTTTAGAATCAATTGAAACTTACCGAAATCATTGGTTGTGCCTAAGAAAACATGAATCAGTCAAAAACAAACAAACAATTAGTTAATTAATTTTTGCTAATTAAATATTTTGGTTGGTATCGAAAAAAGGGAAATAGATGCTACTTATTGCAAGACATGACTGTATATGAGGAGTTATTGCCCTTTTAAATTTTTTTATAACTTTTTTCCTACCAATTCCCATTCTCGGATCAAGTTGAAATTATCAATTAATAAATCAATTAGTGATAATAAATCAATTTTGTGGTAGCTTATTCTTGCTGTATTGAGATGTATGGCAATGAATTAGCGATTTTTTCCATTAGTTAAGCTTTGTTTTTTTTTTTTGTTGTTTATTTGTTTCTATTTTCCTTGTTCTAAGAGTTACCACAAGCCAAGGTCAGACTTTTTTTTTTGTTCTTTTACGCTAATATTTTCTGAGCACCTTTACACTGATTACAGATTACATTAGAGGGCAGTTTCATAAGTGAGACAAAGTGTGTAAAAAAAAATATAGTTTTGACCGACAAATTTTATCTGTACTACTGAAAATCTCAACACAAAGTAACATATGACAAGATAATTCTGTAAGTCTTAATCTTTACATTGATCATTACTTAGAGAGAAACTTTCTTTTAAACTCAATGTCAAAGTGTTTGTAATAGTTCAAGGGCAAACAGTGAGGCGGAACATCAATTAACTTGGTGATGGTGGGCCTTGCACTATGAAAAGGAGGCTTATATGATGGTAGACTAACAGATGTTTACATTTCACGGGAATGCTTTCAGAACTTTTGGGAATAAGTCAAGAAAAGAAATGTCTTTCATTTTCCCCTGTGTCGTTGTGCCATTACAAGTAACATGCCAGTCAAACTTAGTGAGAGTTCGTCAAGGGTCAAGAGAGATGGCTCCCCCCCCCCCCCCCCCATCATTTTGATAATCATTTAATCACAACTGTTGTTGTCTGAAAAAAGAATCAACTCCTAAATATTGCGTTAGCTTTTGAGTTTTAGGTTTTCACTCTTTGTTAAATCGTTTTTGAGCGATTAGCTCCAAGACTTGTGGGTCACTTCCCTTCTGCCAGATTTCACCGCTTAGCATTTCAAAAAGGAGGTTGTTAACTCCCTTCTCAATTCCCCCTTTTTTTTTCTGCCGCCGCCACTTTTGAGCGAAGAATGAGTAATGACAAATTACTTTACCAATTAGCGCGAATCATTGTGTTAAAACATATATTTATATGTTTAGAAAATTCTTAAATGATGAGATAATATCTGCATTGAAATATTACTTTGTCTATTCAGAATAGAACATGCTGATACTACAAAGATAACAGGATCCAACTTGGAAACAATTAAGCCTGTGAAGAAACACCTTATTTAAACAACAAAAAGTGCCCGGCATGCCTCGAAAACATGGTTGGACGAGAATGCATTTTCTAGCACGTGGAAACACATACACCTTCCTCATGAGATGTACTTACCCTGTTCCTGCATGGATCTCTATATAAGTGACCTGGTTAGTCCTAGGAATGAATTGAATGCAGTGACCTGATGCTCCATTAATGTCATGCTCCAGTTCCCTCATGGCAGCTATGACAGTGTCGTGAATTGCCGAAGCTATTCTCACACGAAAGATAAAATATAAAAGGGAAATTAATTCTAGTCAACGAAACATTTCTATTTTATTTGGTGTCCTATAGTTCAAATAAAGGGGGGGAAAGGTCATGAAGGGGATCGAACCCACGAGATTCGCATACTTAGCACGAACATTGACAACTTAGCTCATCGACCCTATTTGAAATGGTCAAACATAAATATATAGATCAAGCTCTATTGGGGTCTAAATGTCATTTTGTGTGTGTGTGTGTGGAGAATCAGGTCGTTCACTAAAACTGTTCAACTCTCTAGATTTTTGAAACTATACAACCTTCTAGTTTTAGAAGTACTTGAATGGCTCAGTTGTTAGCACGTCACTTTACTATCATGGAGGCTGAGACTTGATCATTTAAAAAAAAAATTAAATAGCTTTTGAAAAGGCAACAACTTTCTCCAAATACCCCTCCTCCCCCCCCCCCCCCCCCATGTCCACAAAAGTCATTGAACCATAGTGCACCGAGCATGCTATAAGCATGAACGTTGTGCTAAACAAATATTTCCACTCGCTCAAATGTATGTAAAACATTATGTTTAATTCATCCAATTATTACTGAACTGATCTTTCTGATATTTTGATAAAGTACTTTGTCACGCAGTAAAAGTTTATGTGTGAAATTTCACCTCTATAGGATAGTGATCAGTTGTGAAAATAATATCTCTGTCTGTTTTTGACTTTTCACCTTTTTTTTTACTATGTTGAAAGTGTGAACTAATTATAGCAATAGACAAAAGGCAAGAGTTTATTGCTGATTTGATATTAGTAACATTCTTACTTTAGAGGAAATGTACAGTCTAGACACCTAAAAGATACAAATCAACACAATATTAAGTCAGTAGTTATACATAAATGAAGGTTTTATTAGCTTGAGAACATTTTAACCCCCATAGCAACCTTTTTTTGTGCTAAAATAAAAATATTCTAGTTTTCTTAAGACCACGTAATAAGATTTGTATATTCTGTACAGTAAAACAAATGTGAAACACGGAGTCTTCAGTAGGTAGGAACGCCCTCTAGTGAGATGAAGACTGTGCTTCTAAATGAAATGTTTTACAAGTGAATCGATGGCGCTCAACATGTTTTGTGTGTTTATTTTCAAAGCTTAACGAAAGAAAAAGCTATAAACATGTTGAAAAGACCTTTCTGGTTTTCTTTTGAAGCTCTTTATAAAAATGTTGGAAAGACCTTTCTGGCTCTCTTTTGAAGCTCTTTATAAAAATGTTGAAAAGACCTTTATGGCTCTCTTTTGAAGCTCTTTATGTACTTTAAATCCAATTGGACCATATAGGAGACTTCTCGTTTTTCACAACGTTTTGACCAATTTGCAGTGGTGTAGCAAGGGATTTGGGGGCCTTGGGAGCTTGGCCTTTTTAGGGGCCCCTGAATTTTGGCATTCGACATATTCGACATCATGACATGAGATAATGTATTTAATAAATATATATGTCTCTCTAATATGTGGAATACATGCAACATGGACACTAATTTACATAACAACGTGGTAAATCGACAGGAGGCCGCGGGAAATCTGTTATAAGTTATAAAATGGTTTAGTTTAATAATTTATACACCTAGAATTAGCGCGGGTCCTAGGAAAGTGCGGGACCCACTGTGGTCGCATAGGTTGCAGTGGCCTAAGGCTGGCTCTGCAAAATTGCGGCGTATGCTACTCCGCAGGTTGACTATTATAATATACAATTCTACTATTAGACCAGAAACAATATACAAAATTACTTACAATAATTTTGACTTATGGTGTAGTAGATTCTACCTTGAGGCCATCGGTGACTTGGATTGAGGATACCATTTCTAGTCTGATACACATACACAGTTTGTGTTATTAGTGGAAAAAAGAAACTCGCCTCTAAATGATTTGATCAATGGTAGTAGGCCTACATGTTATATCAGAATCATTAAACTACTAGATCTAATTTATCTTTGATATGAGCATTATGCCATTAACCATTAAGTAAAGTGTTAGCCAATTAGTTCACTCACCAGTTCAATCTCGATATCTCCCACAATGACCGTACCGTGTGGCGTGTAGACTAGACCCCCATCGTTAGGTTCTTCTATGTTATCTGATGAAAAACAAACATTGAAGTTAAATAATGATGCTGTTTCCCCTTACTGCACTCGGCTCTATTCTCTAGACTATTACGACTTTGGAAGTTGCTGGCAAAGCCTTTCAGCCTCTTAATGGCGCTCGGGTGGAAACCTTCTTTAGAGTAGACGATTAGACCAATTGGGAAACAAAGAGAATCTCTGTTAAAAGGCTAAATGGAACCACAGTGTTAGCACTGACGGGAATGGAAGAAAACCCTGTAACAATACAATGCAATAAAATGAGCAGTTTTATTGCAGACTCCTAGCTGTTCCCCTGGTTCATCGGCCTAAATTCTCACTTCCAGCCCGAGAGTTAGAGTCACTTCTCTGACTCAACTTTCAGGCCAAGAACAATCTTTACAGCCTCAACGTAGCCCCGCAGGTAGAAAAGCTCGTTAGAGGAGACTCAGGTAACAAAACACGGTGGGGAGTCATATGGAGCTGAGTTCATTGCAATGAAAGTCTCAACAACTTGTTCAATGACAAATGTGGTATAGAAAAGAAAAATGAGATGGTCTTCCCGTGCTTCTTGGCCTTCAGAGTGTCTTAGGTTATGAGCTCTCAAAAAAAAAAAGATACAGTGAATTTGCCATTATATCTATTTGGAACCATCACAGACAGAAAAATAAGTATATGACATCTGTTTCTATGGCAGACAGTTAATAATGGTGACAAGTGGCCAGCACAACCACCAACCGCCTTCCCCCAAATAATCTTAAGTATCCATCAGAGTTGAGTGAATTCAGGGGTGTTCTAAAAATCCCAGAGTTCTAAATCCCGGTCTTCACCAAGATTTAAACCCGAGACCCCTCAGACAGCTCGCTCTCATCAAAGACTGCTTTAAATGATGCCTGTTGAAGCGAGCCTCATTTGCTTAGAGTCTTAAGAGACATAGTCGCAAAGCGGCAACTATTGTCCGTTCATGAAGTAAATATTCAAACCCCATTGACACAGAAGTTCATTTCTTTTTAAAAGTAGATCAATGCATTTGGTTGGAGCATTCGTTTACAAGGTAAATGTGTGCGTAGTGAAGTTATATGAAACAAAGCATTCAATGTTTTTTAAGTCTTACTTTCAGGAAGCTAGCTATTGGTTCCAGCGATCTAGACAAGAGCCTTGATCTATTAAAATATATTTATAACTAAAACATATTCTAAAAAATAATATATAAACTCACCATGATCTATAAATGATACCTGTTGAATTAAAACAAAAACTCTTTTAGAAATTTAGAAATTTATTTGTTAGGAATTTAAAATAAAAAAAAAAAAGCACGCAGTAACAGAAATGTTTAAATCTCGATAAATATGATTAATGAACTGAGAATATTGTCTTTTGACCATGGAGTCTCCAAATTTGATATCAGCTTTGTTTTGATTTTGCGATTTTTTGTTTTTGTTCGATCCATAGCGAAAAGAATTATACAAAGCAAACATTATTTGTGTGTTGGTCAGAGAGACTGTTTAAAATGAGGACTGTCGCTTATTGCCCTTATTTATTTTGAAAACCTCTCAATATTGCGGACGTTTTGTGATATTTATTTCTTTGGAAAACTGAAGACGAGGAATATAATGCTTAAGTTTTGAAGCAAACATTTATTATTCAAAAAATATTTCCTTAAATATTCTCTTTAGACGTATTGTGCATATGCTACCAGTTTGAGATCCTGAGATTCATTCATCGCCCACCAAACGCGTCCTTCTTTAAGTTTTAAGTCTCAAGGACCTTCCGTCTGACCAGCTACTCAAGCAACACAGCTACTTTAATCTCTCTGTTTTCTAAGAAGCATACTAAGATTGAAAGCAACAGGAAGCACACTATTACTGCAGAACACGTAAAAATAATCTTGGTCAAATAGTTTCATTGTTAATCAAACCTCGATTTTCTTTGGTGCCGCCAAAGTAGCCGCCACAAAAAGAGCCACCACAAGAAACAGAGTTACTTTATTCATTGTGCTACTTTAGATGCCAACTACAAATCTCAAGTTCAATCATATTTATACTTAGCTTAAAAACGTGGTTCAAATTCATATCCACATGTACACATTCTCACAGATACACACACACACACATTTTAAACGAAGCCCAAGTATTTAGATTAGAGACGAAGAATGCAGTAGAAAGTCTGGATTGTCTGTAGTCATTCTCTCCCCTGAGAAACTGGCTCACCAAAGTTTGAAGGTACTTCAAGAAATAGATAAATAGATAAATTATATAAATTCTAGGTCAAGATGGATTTCAACAAGCTTATATTCAAATTTATAACAACTTAAAGACTGATGGCTCCTAGCGTTTTGATGACTCTTTTTTTTTTTATCTACTTAAACATAAAAAAAATATTTTAAAGCACTTCACGCTGTTATTTTGAATTGCTCAGCAGGACAGATTCTCTCAGCGCATTGTAAAAAGTGTAATTTTTAAAAAATATTATTATTTTAACCTGAATATTTACACTAAATTTCTTTGTCTGGCCTGGATAACTTGTTCAAACATACCGAGCAAAGGTTTCAGAAAGGAAATATCTCCTCCCACCCCAAAGACAAAAGAATTGTCCAAACGGAATATAAAACAATATAAGGGCGGCGTATTGTTATGAAGCAACATAAAATACTATACTTGTTAAATTCTTGTTTTATTTTCATCATAACAGTCTGTTTTACAAAGCTTATATCAACTCACTCTATCTGTCATTCTTTCTGTCTGTCTGTGGTCTCCCACACCTATTCTCGGATCAAGTTGAAACTTTGCACAATTATTTAGTGTCGTAAACAATATATCAATCAATAAAAAGAATGAACAGATTTGTCATTTAATTACTTGTTAATAATTATTTTGCTAGATACCAACAAGGGAAACTAATCCTTCAGTATTCATAGATATTGTTAAATATGTCGGGCTTTGCCCCCTTCAATAATTGTACATTTTATTTCTCCCGCACCCATTCTCAGATCAAGTTGAAATTTTAAACAATTATATATTGTACATAACAAATCATGAATCCATTAAGAAATTAACCAATTAGTTAATTAATTATTGATAATTCATTGTTTTTTTTTATATCCAAATAGAAAATAACTTCTACATTCTTATATGATATAGCTGTAAGCTCTTCCCAAGGGCGGTCCTACAAATTGCGTGGCCCTATGCGAAACGGATTGCGCGCGGCCTCGTCTGGGTAGGGATAAAGATAAGTGAAAATTAAGATTTTTTGTTAGAAAATAAACTCGTCTTCGCATTTTATTCGTACTTTACTCAGCGCAAAATCACGATCAAACTAATTTTACCAGCCATCTACAATAGAAGGTAGATTTCTTTCAGATCTGCTTTTTAGATTTACTATCGACTAGCAAAATATCGCTTTTGATTTTGTATAAAAGATCGAGATAGATTTAGAGTTATATTTAAATATCATTGACTATTACAGTAAATTAAGAATTAGAACTTACTGTTTTGGTTAAAATTCTCTCTATTATTTTTATTAAATGAAAGCTTACAATGCCGTTTTTTTTTAAATCGCGAATAGGATTGCCGTTTTCCAAATTGAATGACACCCGAAGTTACATTTTTTTCTGTTTCAGAACTTTTTGAGTTTTCATGATATTTTTAATAATTTCAGGAGATTTTCATGACTTTTTTTCGTATACTTTGTAATTTCATTAAATTTCCAGGAGCTCCCAAAAATCAGAAGACCGCGGAAATCCTGTTATAAGTTAAAATGGTTTAATTTAATAATTTACAACTAGAGTTAGCGCGGGGCCTATGAAAGTAGGGGCCCATTGCGGCCGCATAGGTTACAGTGCCCTAAGACCGGCCCTGCTCTTCCCCTTAGATAAGCTTTGTTTTCTAAGAAAGGATTTGATATATTTTGTTTGTTGCAACTGTGTAAGAATGAGAAACATTTTAGTGGGGGTTTTGTAATTTGTTCTTATTTTAATTTTAAAACATTTTTTAAAAAATATTTCGAAATTATTCTATAAAATTACGAAGGTAGTCCATCTCATTTTATTCTTGATTCGCATTTTTACTGATCTGACCTAATATTGCTACAGCTGTCTGTTATGTTAAGAAATATATATACATGCTTTGCTCTTTGGGGAAAAAAACGGTTGTATATTAAGCCGTTAACAACAGAGATAGTGAAGGTATTGTACAGGGTAGATATTCTCGTTGTGGATCGGGCTTTGTGGAAGAAAAAGAGCTGCACACAAGTTTTTGTGTGTAATGGTCAGGGGCGTAGTTTGGATTTTTTTTCCATCGTTTTGGGGCCCGTGGGGGGCTTGACCTCTTTGGCGGCCCTTTCATTTTGCGTAATATTTAATTTTTCATGTAATAAACATTTATTTGAGGGCCTTCAAGAGGGGTCCCGGGGGATTTTCAAATTCTCCCTTTCCTCCCCCACCCTAGCTACGCCACTGGTAATGGTATCATTTTATTATCTTGATTTTTTTTAGATCTCTAGATCTACATTATGTTTCAATGAACTTAATGACGACTTTAGAATAATCAAAAATAAAAAAACAGACAAATGAAACCAACAGCAAAGATACGCGCATAACATACGCTAATGACGCTCAATACTTTAATTTGATAATCATTACTTCTTATCACTGACATTCTTCTTCTTCTAGCCAGCTTTTTGCTGCTGAGCTGTGAGCTCTTTTGCAGACTGTGCCAAGGAAAAATAGTGTGCTGTTATCTTCAATTGTTCAGCAATGCCTTACATAGTCTTGGTTATGGTGGGCTGCCTAAGCTGGATTAGGAAGGGGCATTCAAAGAGGATATGGTTTACAGTTTCATGAGAGTGGGCGCAGCGTCTACAAAGGGGTAGATGTGTGGAATTTATTTTGTTAAGATTGTAATTTAATAGAGGTGTGTGTCCTGTTCTTAGTTGAAAGATTGTAGATTGCTCTTTGAGCGGGGGGGGGGGGGGGGGGGAGTCATTACTGTCCAGTTTATTTGGCATGGACATATGTCACTGACATCAAAAGTATCAGACACTTAAGACAAACATATGGGAACTAATGAAAAAAGTTTCGTTGTTGAGGCTTTGAATGAGATATTAACTCTTTACAAAACTATTAAATCAATTAGATAAGCTGTCAATAACATCGGTTAGGCAAAGTTTACATTCAACCATATCTTCATAACATATGAATATTAATAATGTAATAATAATATTATTAAACCTCCGCATCCTGTGGTATTAAGTCGTTAGTCGAACTATTAATACAACAGTATCGGCAACACTTTCGACACGAGCACGTCTCTTTTTTTTGTATCTACGGAGATGAGGTTGTAGTTGTTGATAGGAGATAGGGGTTTAGTTGTTGATAGTTTGTACTTAATAGTTTCTGATCTTCTTTCTAAAAAGATTGAAACCTGCTTTTACATGCCTGAGCTGACCATTTCGGGGCCGATTTTGGAGTTTGTGTTTCCGCACAAACTGTCTTTGTAACAATGCTTTTTTTTTTTAGGACTATAATGTGACTATAATCCATTTATCTGTGGGGAAAGTAAAAACGTATTCCACAGATTATGAAGACAGTTAGGGCTCTGAATAGAGAAACATTAACATATTAGATCCTGTGGTCCTCACTTTTGAAAGAAAACAAAGTTGGGATAAGTGTCTGGAAAATAAAGTGAAAATGAATTGATCACATCCTAAGAAACATTGCCAACAACAGAGCTAGACAAACCTTAGTTTGGGAAGATGGAACGGTCACACCCTGAGAAAAGACATATTGTTCACTAAACCTTTTAGTTTAAAAGCTACTGTTTTGCTGTTAATAATTTGTGCATAAGAGTCCATAGTCATCACTTCTTAGAAGTGAGTGAACTTATAAAAAAAATTGAATCCAATTAAAATGAAGCTTCAAGTCTCTCCAATTAAAAAAAAAGACATTTCGCTGTTGTGCTCTATCCCTCCCCCTCCTTTTTAAAAATTAAATTTAAATAGAGATTAGATTAAAAAGAACATGGTGACAACCATCATCATCATCAAACTTCATTTGAGTGAGGGTTTGAGAGGCTTAAATCCTCTCTTGCAAAAGCCCTGGACAAGAAAACCCCTGCTGTCCTGCGTAGTGCATACACGTCACCATACAGGTCGAGAATTTTTGGCTTCCCAGACCTGTCGAGGCGGAGATCAGCAAGTCTAGGGCAGTCAAATAGAATATGAGGCACGGTTTCCTCTTCTTCCCCGCAGCTGGGGCACCGTGAATCGAAATTTGGCCATAGCCGTGAGAAATATGAGCCAACAGGACAGTGGCCTGTCCTGCACTGTGCTATAATAGCTTGCTCAGGCCTGAACAGCCTCCACCACGGGGAAGTGCGGTCGGGGCGCTTCATGCGCTCCCAGATTCCACGGGCTTTTTGGGACTTGTCACAGCACACAAACCACTTTTCCATTTCTGTTTTTTTTTAATTATAGCCAGAGCATGATCAAAACTTACAGCCTGTTCAGTGAATGGAATTTGCCCTCCCTGGTGGGCCAAGGAGTCTGCAAAATTGTTGCCAGTGACAACATAACTTGTTGTTCCTTGGAGTTGACGGCCATGATAGTGAAAAGATTGCGTTAGACACATAGACGAGTTTCTTCAGTAAGTTGTTCTTCCAATGTGACGTTTGTCGAATAGAAACGAAATGTTTAAACTTTCCTAAGAATTTGAAAGTAACTTTTATTTAATCAAAACTAAAATGTTCTCTAATTCAACCAGACACAAGTTCATGAAATTCAACTCAAACTTGCAAAGCTTCATTCATTCTTGCACATCTTCATTCATGCTTGCAAAGCTTCATTCATGCCTGCAAAGCTTCATTCTTGAGGAGCTTCATTCATTCTTGCAAAGCTTCATTCATTCTTGAGGAGCTTCATTCATTCTTGAAAAGCTTCATTTATTCTTGCAAAGCTTCATTCATTCTTGCAAAGCTTCATTCAATCTTGCAAAGCTCCATTCATTCTTGAAAAGCTTCATTTATAGTTGCAAAGCTTAATTCAATTTTGAAAAGCTTCATTTATTCTTGCAAAGCTTCATTCATTATTGCAAAACTTCATTTATTCTTGCAAAGCTTCATTCATTTTTGCGTAACATCACTTGCTTGAATATAATTTTAAAAAGTTATCTGATTAAAATTACATTTAATTTTGTCTTTTTACAAAACTGTAATGCAGAAGTAACGTTTGTGGAATTCTATCACTACTGCTGCGGTGTCTTGTGCTGTTTAATGGACTAAATATACGCAAACATTTTGTATCTTCCATCTTAAACTATTATTTAAAATATTAACTTCAAAAATATCTGGTCAGTTTGTGTAGTCTGGACATAACTCTGTTCAACTGGAGCTGAAATTAAAAAAGAAACAACAATATTTTATTTTTACGCTCATCAATAAACTATCTGATAAGTTTTAGAAGTAAGAAGATATAAATCTAGTTCACTTATCACCGCTGTCCAATGTTGTCTACTGCAGCTAGACACGTTTTTGTAATGATACGACTTCTGATGTTCGGTAATAAATGTCAACAAGAAAAATAGACAGAGAGAGAGATAGAGAGAGAGAGAGATAGAGAGAGAGAGGAAGGAAAGAGATAGGGAGAGAGAGAGACAGAGATAGACAGACATGACAGACAGACAGACAGAAGGGAAGAGAGAGCGGGCCGTGAAATTTCATTTTAACAAATACACTAGTTCACTGGCTAAAAAAGAATGTTAGGATGATAGTTAAAATGTGGCCCGTTTATTGAAATAAAAAAAATACGGGGGTGTTCCGGCCATAATAAACAATATTAAGCCTAGGAATAAATCAACGGGCATAGCCGGTGTCCAGTGCTAGTATTTTATAATGATCAAAAACGTGTTGAATAGGTTGATAACTTATAGGCTACATAGAACTAATATTTTATACATTAATTAGTTATGCAAATATAAAAATATAATGGCCAATGCTTGAACTTTTTTTTTAGATGGGAGCGAGAGGCGGGGAAATGGGAGATAAATAAAACATTTAGTACCATTCTTTTAAATAGAAAATCATTTATAAATTCATTAGATTTGAATTACTTAAATTGATCACTTCAGCACCCGAAGGAATCGAGATCCCATCACGACAACTAAGTCACTGATAGCGACAATACCTTCTCAATCCGACTGCTTTTATCGTTGAGGCAGATTTTTGGCGGGATAAAAACAGACGTGTCTTTGATTCCTAAGGAGATGTCAGAAACCAGCATGCTGTTCATGGTCCCGCTGTCTGGCACCACATCACCGCTAAGGTAGATCTGAGCAACAGGAAGGCACGCTGTGAACAGCCAGATGAAAATAAATTGAAACAATGTTGACCAGGCTTGTGGTTTTAAAAGACTAAAACATAATTCAAGTAAATATAAAAACAAGAAAAATATATAAATTACTTTTCAAAAACAAAGCTTTTATTAATTGTAATTAATCGTATCAATTAGTTTGGATCAATCGTGTAATTAATTTCTAATAGCTCTAGAATAAGAATAATAAATCTGTGCGATTAGAAATATTTTTACCAATTGTTTATTTTTGTTTTAGCTTTCTCAATGCGCTATGATCCTATCACGTGTCTGGTCCCGTTGGGAAAAAAAAGGGGGGGGAAAGAAGGGGGTATCTGGTTAAAGGTTACCGTAATAGCTTTCTTTTTAAATGTATTTAATAATTTAAAAAAAAATTGTACGACTTGAATTTGAACTCGAGCCTCCTCAACCTTCGCTCTTCTTACTGGGAGAAATATGTGTGTTGTAGACGCCAAAAGAAAAAATTTCAGAATCATAATATATAATTTCATAATTCATGAAAACGCAAAAACCCCCTGGATTGCTAAGGATCGCAAGTAATTTTTTTTTTGTCTAGAAGAAGCTTCATTGCTAAAAGTTTGAGATATACTGGGCTAAACGTCGACTGTAAGATGTTTAACGCTCATATCACAGATTAGTGGTTTGTACTGAATTGTACATATAATCATTACTGGTTAAGTATAGGCCTATATTTAACGCAAATCTGAACCTACCTTTTGGGTTTATCGTAGTGGTATATGTGTAGGGTGAACCTGGGTAGGTGTACTGATATGTAACCACCTGAGTTTGGTTTTTACCAATAAAGCCATTGGTCAACTGGATAGCGTTATCTGTACATATAAACAAACTCATTCAAATATACAAGCACAACTAGCATATGATTATTAGTGTGTGTGGTTTATGGCTTATATTCACACTAGGGTAGTTTTAAAAAATGTTTAAAGTGCAAAGCTTTCTTCAGAAACACGTAATCAATGAGACAAAAAAATAATATTCCTATCTTATATGATACAGATGTTACTTCAAAAAAAAAGATGCTTATGTCCTACTCGTCAGGCATTTAGTCATGCATATTAACCAATGACCTAAACTCCGCCAAGTCACTGGTTTTAATGGCTAGCTCAGGCAACTCATTCCATGCGATAATAGCGCTAGGGAAGAAGGAGCTTTTGTACAAATTTGTCCTAGCATATGGAACGAGGGATGTGCCTTTATCTTTGTCTTTCTTAGTATTTTATTAAATTTGTTTTTGTATTTGAAGATTATGCTTCAGTGTTTTATGTATAATTGCTACTTTACTTTTGAGTCTTCTATCCTGAAGGCTTTCTAAATTTATATATTCAGATTCATATTCTTGGCTCTCATAGTGCAATGTGAAAGAAGACAAATCGCTAGACAGGGCCTAGGTTTATATATGAGATAAACTATGTATTTCTTTCTAGACTATGCATAAAGTAATCTCCACCTGTGTTCTAATTAAAACAAATTTTAGGGCATACTGACATAGTTTTAACCAATTTAAATAGAAATTCAACAAATAATAAGTTGCCAAAGGTCTAGCTCTTTGAGAGATGGTCTTCATTCAATACTACACCTGGTATACAGAGCTGTTGCATCGTGGTTCCTATGTTTGTTTTATCACAGTGAACATCAGAGAACTGGTACTGTATGCCCTAAAGATGGAAGAACTATGAAATGTGACACGATATTGAACTTTGAACTAAATGAACTATAAAAAAAAAAATAGTAAAAAAAAAATAATAATTTAAAAACAACGCTTTCTATTGAAAAGCACCATAGAACTACAAAATTAAAAAAAAAAAAGTGTGGTTGAGATAAAGTGAAATTCGCATCCAACGCTCTTTTTTTATATTTTCTAATTTTAATGTGTTTTGATACAAGCGACTAAACATGGGCCTCAGCTCTTGAAGAAAAGCGTGCGATACGAAAAATGGCCGGCTCCACTACCACCAAAGCGAAAGCCACCTTGACCTGCAATATAGCCTATGTAAACGGTAGTGTCTCTCCTAAATAGGGCTCCACAACCACGTGAAAAAAGTGTTCGAGATGAACCATAATCGTTCTACGACTCAAGGAAGACAATGAATGATACAAGCATTTTATATATATTTATATATATATATATATATATATATATATATATATATATATATATATTATATATATATTTTACTAATTATTATTTTGACCTTTTTAGTCTTTAATTTTGACCACTGATGTATGTAAGTCGCTGTATATTTTATAGAAGGAAAAATCTTTTTTTTAAATGGTAATTAAGACAAGGTTTAATGAACTAATCCATTACAAAGTTTTCTTTATAATTGATTAATATACATATAATCTTTGACATAATCTCCACATTAGCATTGAATTATTTTGCTAGCAAAATAGCTCTGTGGACACACAAAGTTTGGAACATTAGGGACGATCCGAAATTCTTTATGGTTGGGGCAAATATCTATCTACTTTTATTGATGCATTTTTGCACGTTTGCAATTTCTAAAGAACCAAGTCTAATCATTTAAGCAGTAAGCAACGATATCCTCACCCACGTAATTCTTTCTGTTTAACATTCTGTATAGCTATAGAGACATTTTTTGTTTGTTTCTATTTAGTTTACTAATACTTAGGTCGTCATTGTTGTAAGTTGATTATTACAGTTATCCTTTGTACATTTTTGTTCATCTCAAGACTTGACGCAGTTCCCTAATGAATTGTGTAGAAAGAGAGAGACGGTGTTGGCTTACCTTAACATAATCATTGATTATTTTGTACTGAGTCACGATAGGTTGGGGTACTAAGGGCGTGAGCTCTACCGACGATACGTCCAAGTAACTCACTCGTCTGGTGTAGTCGTAAGAGACTTGAGCGGTGCTGTTGATATAGCTACACAAAGAATAAATAGTTCTTTTTTTATAGCTACCCAAAATAATAATATTTCTTTTGATATAGCTGCACAAGAGAATGCATAGAGAGTAGATAGTGCTTTCGATATAGGTACACAAGAGAATAAATTGTGATTCTAATAAAGGTACACAAGAGAATACATAGTGCCTCTGACATAGCTTGAATACATAGTGCTTCTGATATAGGTAGACAAGAGAATAGGCCTACATAGTGCTTCTGACATAGATACACAATACATAGTGCTTCTGATATAGGTACATAAATGAAGACATAAGGCTTCTGATATAGCTACACAAAATAATACAAAAATACATATTGTTTTTAATATAGCTGCACAATAGAATACATAGCTCTTCTGATATATCTACACAAAAAATACATAGCTATGTTGCTTTTGATATAGCTATATAAGTAAAAACAGAAAATACATGGTGCTTTTGACGTGCGTAGCCATCGGGTGTTCGGGGTCCTACCCCCATGTGTGTGTGTATATATATATACACACACACACACATAAGTATACACACACACACATGTATATATATATTAGAACTAAAATTAATTAATTACGACTAATTAGTTTTTTTTTTATATTGATTCATGTTATATAGGTTCATAAGCTTGTATGTAAAATTTCATGACGATTAGATTTGTAAAAATGGTCGAAAAATGAATTGCGAAAACCTAAACAACCAAGAAAAATACAGAGCGACTTAATTAATATAACCGTTGGAAAAAAAAAAGCAGAACTCAGCAAGCTACCAAATAATTCCTCTGTAGGCGGTACAAACATACAATTACTCTTTTGTTAACACGAGCAGGCAACTTTTACTCTATCAAAACTCACCAATAGGAATCCTAAATATATTTACAAATTCAAAAACTGACCTATAGGCGGTACCAGCATTAGCGTCAATAAAAACATTCGCGTCATCAAAGATGAAAAATGCCTCAAACTGATCTGGCGTGCAGCAAATGCTTCCATGGCTATAGGGCACGCAAACAGCCAAAAAGACAGTCGCCAAGACAAGCATTGCTTGAAGTAGACTCAACGCTGGCTACTTGAACGCTAAGGAAAAGGGACAAAATAAAAGGTGTGTATCATTACTAATCAAACTAAATATAGACAAGTCGGATGAACATTGACACGCAGTTATCTTTTAAGATAATTAGATAACAATAAATATCTTACAGGCTTTCTTGTGCATATCATGTAAAAATAATGCTTTGATATACATCTATATATTATCACATTAGAAGCTACCAAAAACCAATCATAAAAGTAAGTAAAGTTCTCCTTTCAGACCATCGGCGCTACGACCTATAGGGTAGATGATGTAAAGGTCATCATTTACTGTGCTCCACTGTTAACGAGGGTGTCTTGTGGCCAGCACAACGAACAACCGCCTTTACTTTTCCCCAACTAATGTCAGGTATCCATTAGAGCTGGGTGGACTCATAGGCGCTCTTAAGATCCTGAAATTTCAAGCGCTTTTCCTCTCAGCCACCGCGCCTCCCCTGCAATCATATGTTGACCTATTTTTTTTTTTTTAATATTATCTGTAGTTTAGGAAGCTAAGCAATTTCGTTCTCTGTTTCTTCTTTATTTAGGGGGGGGGGGTGTATGTATCGTCATGGTTTCCTCTTTGATCCACGGTAGTTATAGATTTGATCTTTCCTAGCTCAATAAAGATCAAAAAGCTGTGGAAACTAAAAGGGGTAAGGAGGAACAACAAAAAACTTAATTATTTCTAATACCAAGCAGGAATTTGTCACATTCTTCCGTTGTCAGAGAACATTGCTTCTTTAAATCACATCCAGTATATGTAAATAAATTGATGATAAAGAGTTCCCTTATCAAACAGTCCTAAGGAGAAAAAGTAGAGATTACTTTTATTATTGGAATCACCCGACGGGATAAAGAAGAATGTGTTCGTAGGATTACATTTTCAGACAGTTCCATGAGATGAGCAAAAGCTATGTAAAGGCATTTTACTCTTAAATGGGCAACTAGAATTCATGAATGAAAAGTTATCTATTACAGACGTCACTTCAAAAAAAGAAGATAATTACGTCCTGCGCATTTCATGTGCCAATCTAGTTATGCATGGTAATCCATGTGGTATGGTAGGCCATTATGTTTTGTATTTTAAACTTTTAAAATCTTCCTTCAGAAATAAAGATTATTTGACCTACGTCCTAGTCCAAACCTCCTATAGGACAGCATGGGATGATGGGAACATACAGGGCATGAATTCGGGGCATCGTGACGATAGTTAGATTATGACCTAGCAGCCATAAAGAGGGCCTTTCCATTGAGAAAACATAATGATGAGGCCTCTCTTATTGAAGAATGCAAAAATTAGTTAGCCTACCAATAATTTTATCTTCTATGTAAACTTTTTCATTTTCATTAATTTGCAATTTTATAGAAATCTTCATGTGTGAATGTAGTCGTTCATGTTAGGAAGAATTTACATGCCTCTCTTTCCCCCCCCCCCCCCAAAAAAAAATGCGTCCACATCTAGGCACAATTGCACTCAACTACACACGTGCACATCTAGCACACCTGCACTCAACTACACACGTGCACATTTAGGCACAATTGCACACAAATACACACGTGCACAGCTAGGCACAATTGCACTCAACTACGTACATGCATATCTAGGCACACGTGCACATCTAGGCACAATTGCACTCAACTACGCACGTGCACATTTAGGCACAATCGCCCACAACTACACACGTGCACTCAACTACACACGTGTACATCTAGGCACAATTGCACTCCACTACATATATGCAAATCTAGGCACAATTGCACTCAACTACACACGTGCACATCTAGGCACAATTGCACTCAACTACACACGTGCACATCTAGGCACACGTGCACTCAACTACACACGTGCACATCTAGCACACTTGCACTCAACTACACACGTGCACATTTAGGCACAATTGCACACAAATACACGTGCACAGCTAGGCACAATTGCACTCAACTACGTACATGCATATCTAGGCACACGTGCACATCTAGGCACAATTGCACTCAACTACACACATGCACATTTAGGCACAATTGCCCTCAACTACACACGTGCACTCAACTACACACGTGTACATCTAGGCACAATTGCACTCCACTACATATAAGCATATCTAGGCACAATTGCACTCAACTACACACGTGCACATCTAGGCACATGTGCACTCAACTACACACGTGCACATCTAGGCACAATTGCACTCAACTAGACACGAGCACTCAACTACTCACCTGCACTCAACTACACACGTGCACTCAACTACACACGTGTACATTTAGGCACAATTGCACTCCACTACATATATGCATATCTAGGCACAATTGCACTCAACTACACACGTGAACTCAACTACATACGTGCACTCAACTATATACATGCGCATTGCACTCAACTACACACGTGCACATCTAGGCACACGTGCACTCAACTACAAACGTGCACAATTGCACTCAACTAAACACGTGCACATCTAGGCACTCAGCTACACACGTGCACATTTAGGCACAATTGCCCTCAACTACACACGTGAACTCAACTACACACGTGCACTCAACTACACACGTGTACATCTAGGCACAATTGCACTCCACTACATATATGCATATCTAGGCACAATTGCACTCAACTACACACGTGCACTCAACTACACACGTGCACTCAACTACACACGTGTACATCTAGGCACAATTGCACTCCACTACATATAAGCATATCTAGGCACAATTGCACTCCACTACATATATGCATATCTAGGCACAATTGCACTCAACTACACACGTGCACTCAACTACACACGTGCATTCAACTACACACGTGTACATCTAGGCACAATTGCATTCCACTACATATATGCATATCTAGGCACTATTGCACTCAACTACACACGTGCACATCTAGGCACACGTGCACTCAACTACACACGTGCACATCTAGGCACAATTGCACTTAACTACACACGAGCACTCAACTACTCACGTGCACTCAACTACTCACGTGCACTCAACTACACACGTGCACTCAACTACACACGTGTACATTTAGGCACAATTGCACTCCACTACATATATGCATATCTAGGCACAATTGCACTCAACTACACACGTGCACATCTAGGCACAATTGCACTCAACTACACACGTGAACTCAACTACATACGTGCACTCAACTATATACATGCGCATTGCACTCAACTACACACGTGCACTCAACTACACACGTGCACATCTAGGCACACGTGCACTCAACTAAAAACGTGCACAATAGCACTCAACTAAACATACGTGCACTCAACTATATACATGCACTCAACTACACACGTGCACATCTAGGCACACTTATACTCAACTACAAACGTGCACATCTAGGCACACGTGCACTCAACTATACACGTGCACATCTAGGCACAGGTATACTCAACTACAAACGTGCACATCTAGGCACACGTGCAGTCAACTACACACGTGCACATCTAGGCACACCTGCACTCAGTTACACACGTGCACATCTTAAGTTTCCAAAATAACTTCTTATTGTACAAATATCGCCCCCCCCCCCCCCCCCCCCCAAGAAGTTCTCATAGGATAATGGAATCAGATGAATTTAAATAAAGTATTTTTTTTATTGAACCAAAAATTTAAAGAAAACTGATTCTTGGAATATTGATTTTGCCGCCGCTTACATTTGGCCGCCTGCGTGCAATGTACACATTGCACAATAGGTAGCGGCGGCCCCGCTTGTCACACATGTGGTAGAGTAAATGTGTTAAGTGCTCTAGCCTAGCCACCACTTTGCCAAGAATTAACACTTTAATTTGAAGGTACTCTTTGTCGGGTTTAGGAATTATTTGTGTTAACTAGCTGTACACCATTAAGGTCCCGGGTTCACCCTGACAAGAACATCACTCACACACAGTCGTACATAGAGTAACCAACTATGTAAATAGTTTTAATAACAAAAAAAAATGAATTTAATTGTATGAAACATATATGTGTATGTACAATGAGGATGATAAATAGACAATATATATATATATATTAGATATATATATATAAAGATATTATTCAATAATTAATTTAAGCACCTTTGCTACTGCTATCAACTTGTCACCCTTGTTTCATAAGTCACAAAGCTGCCACCCTCGGTAATAGTAAAGTTAGACCTCAGATGATCGCCAATTTGACAATGACACTGAAAACTAATATTTATTTCTGAGACGCCCACACTAGCATAGACTCGATCTCAGTATATCCAACTCCAACGAAATAAACACCAAACTCAACTTCTACTCTAAAACTAGAAATAGTGACAACCTCATACAACATACAATAATAGATATCACAAACAAATAACTCACCCTAAACAGGGGTCCAAAAAATCTAGTAGAGAACTAGTACAGACTATAGATATAATAACCTTTTACGGACCAACACACCGTCCGTTCCAACCAAATTCAGAGGGTGAACTGCCTCATGACAAAGAATGACCAATAGATGTCACCGGACTGTGTGACGTAGCAAAAACAATTCAAAACAAAAAATACAAGGCACTCTCGCCCCGTACAAGTACTACGAGTAGAGGAAATAATAAAAAAAAAAAAACAGAGTTAGGATAACTTTACGACACTCTTGTGTTTAGTTCAGTTTTTCCCCCAGTACATCTGCCAACAAGAAAGTCAAGCAATGAAAAGTCTGTATATATTCACAGACAACTGTCTTTGCGCTGCTCTTCTAGTGTTTGTATTTTCAGAGCGATGGCAAAGATTTTCGCCGTCACACTTTCATAAAATCGTTCTTTCATGGGTCTAACAGCAACACGATGAGCACACCAGTGAGTTGTTCATATGACACTCTATCGTAATTAAAATATCCATTGGTAAAAGCGGCAAAGAAAGAAATAGTTTTCAAGAAAACCGAAAAGAAATGTATGTTAGAAGCATTTTTTGATTAAGAATATTGACCATATAGCTTAAGTAAACGGTGTACACATCCATTCAAGTTTCTTTTCTTCATTAATAATGCCTGCACTTCTTTATGAATTTTTGACATTGTAGTTGCATTTCCATGTTCCTGAGCTCATCATATCAATCTCGTTCCAGGAGTTCTAAATTATCAGAACTGATACCATCAGCTTTTGGTCCATTTAAAGAGGAATATCCTCCAACATTTCAGTCATTTGAACATTGCCATTGCTACTGTTAATATAAAGCTTACAACTTCAGAGATCTATGTTAGGTGTGCTGTAATACAAGATACCAGAGTACCTTGCAGCATTTATGTCTCTGATAAATATATCCCTTAAGCGGTTTGCTTAAACATTTATAACCTTTTTTTGTTTTGGTACAAGCTTGGAAAGTAACTTTTTTTTTTTTTTGCATCGCTCCCTTGCAATCTTATAAGTTATTATATTTCAGCACTGGCTCATATTTGGTAACATTTTCACAATCCCAAGAAAAAAATTCCATTGTACAATGAAAGGTCTTCTTCAATTCGCAACCAAATACCAACGTTTTCTTTGCTAGAAAAATGCGATATCAAGCAATCTATAAGTGCAAAATGTTCCTCTGTTTTTCCCATCTATACATCAATCATAGCAATGACTTCCCTTGTCAATTGTTTTTGTAGTATAAGTCCTGCTGACAAACTGTTTCAAATTTGAAACCTGATAAATGTTCCTCCAGTTCCTTCGCGAGTTTCTCATTGTGGTCATGTCCACTATCTATCAAACAAGAAAATTTTGCTATTGATCTTTTCCCCATTAAGAATAAGTTTATTCAACCATGGAAAGAAAGAGTGTGTAATACCTAGATCCTTGCGAGAACGGGCTTTCCCAACTGGGAAGACATAGCCTTAGACAGCACTAGTTGAAGAGAGATGGTGGCCAAGAAAGTTATGGACAGCGAGAAAACATGGGCCTCAGCTCTTGAAGAAAAGCGTGCCACGTGGAAAATGGCCAGCTCCTCTACCACCAAAGCGAACGCCACCTTGACCTGCAATATTTTTGGACGGGAGTTTCTCTCCAAAATAGGGCTCCACAGGCGAATGAAAAAGTGTTCTACGACTGAAGGAGGCCAATGAAATGATTCAACCATTCCTATGCTTTATGATCCAGCTTCTGTCACATTTTCTAGTTGTTTTTTTTTTTGGGTGGGGGTGGGGGGAAGCATTTTTTTCCGCTCGGGTGTCACCCGGGGCGACCCGCATCCCCACTCCCCTAGTGACGCCACTGATCGACATTATTAGAATCGCATTGTTGATTTTTCTTGCCTTCTTTAAAACCATGAACACTGCCTATAGGTCCCTATTAACTTCGGTGTTCATTTTGTATCAGACAGAAAAGAAAGCCAAGTGAATACTGTATCTTATCTTATATAATACAGACGTTACTTCAAAAATGAAGATGATTACATCCTACGCGTCATGCATTTAGTCATGCATATTAACCAATGACTTAAATTCTGCCAAGTCACTGGTTTTCCTGGCTAGCTCAGGCAACCCATTCCATGCTCTAATAGCACTAGGGAAGAAGGAGTATTTGTACAAATTTGTCCTAGCATATGGGACGAGGAATGTGCCTTTCAGAGTATTTTATTACATTTTGTTGCTGGGATTGATTAACAGAATCATCGAGAAACATGCGGTACGACAACATGTCAACAGTCGAAAGAAAACGTGCTGACGTTAGTTTCTGAGAGGAAGCCAAGATGCCTCAAACATAGAAGCCTGCGAAGCAGCGACCATGAAATAAGGACCAAGAAGGAAACGCTGCAAGGCAATATTTTGAAGTTATTAGTCAAAAGATTAAAAAAGATTTTAATAAAATAAATAAAACGTGAAATTGATCGACTTTATTGATGAAAGCGGGGCATTGGCTTTCCCGCCCGGACATTTTATGAAAAGTGTGACAGACGTCCATATCGTCCCGCCTACGTCGGAAAGTCTGGTCACCATACATTAGGGCATGGAATGGGTTGCTTGGCAGAATTTAAGTCATTGGTCGACATGCATGACTAGATTGACATAGAAACACGAGTAGGACGTGGAATCTAATCATCTTCTTTCTTTTTTGTTATAACCTCTGCATTCTGTAAGATAAGACTTTCTTGCAAAAAAAAGTTTTCCCCTTATATACACATTGTTTACTTCCGTTTTGAAAGCGGAAGTAGGCTCGGTATTTATTAGTTATTACTGAGGTGAACCGTAGCCGTACTTGGCGATCAAATGCCTTCAAAAATGGATTAGACCATAAACATAGGTCTACATCTACACACTAGATGAAGTCTCTGATAATACATCTTAATTTTGTAAAAAATAGATTAAGTACGAAATCTAGATTCAGATTTTGGTGCAAATTGGATAAGACTAAGTCTAAGAGTACTAATACTAATATTTACTAATTATTCAGACAAGTACTGAATTATGAACAGTCACTAGATTCTAGTCTACACTAGTGACAGTGACTAGTTTTTAGTCAAGACTCAAGTTGTCAAGTAGTTTTAATTTTATACTTATAATAATAAATCTAGTTATACTTATAGTTATTTTATACTATATTATAGGCTAGTATAGCATACTGATGATGATATACTATATTTCACTAGATCTAGACGGGATCTACTAGATCTAGAGGAGAACTTCTAGAATATTCTAGATTATTAAGATTAGATCTAATCAGTACATGAGTACTAGATTCTAAGTAATTTAGTCTCTAGTAATCTAGTAGTGATGATCTAGATCTAGACTCTTTTACCTTTACCTATCCATGTCTATTGGACCGTTGGGGCACCAAGACTCATCAACCATCTTTCTCCATTCCTCTCTGTCCTATGCCTTAGTTAGAACCTCTTTCAATTCTTTTATGTTGTCCTCTCATCGCTTTCTCTGTCTGCCTCTTCTTTTTCCTGGTACTGTTCCCTGAAGGAAGGTCTTCACGAGCTCTGAAGATCTTGTAATATGGCCATAGATTTTAAGCTTGCTTTTTTTCACGATAGTTAGCAGGTCATCTTGGCGTGGGGTCCAATCGCTGCTGTAACTCTGTCTCTAATCTCTTGGTTTGTGATGCGGTCTTTGAATGTGATACCTAGGATCCTTCTGTAGCACCTCAATTCCATTGCTAGGATCCTTCTCTCTAGCTCTGCAGTCAGCGTCCAAGACTCACAAGCATATAAAAATGTGACCATGATCAGGGAGCGCATCAATCTGATTTTGGTGCCGAGGGCTAAGCCTTTGTCTTTCCATATTATTTTAAGTTTTGAAAGATCTGCTGTGGACTGTGCTATTCGGGCCAGCAGTTCAGGTTTTGTTCCCTCATCTGAGACAATAACTCCAAGGTATTTGAAGCTGCTAACACTAGTCAGCTTTTTACCTCTAATACTGATCCCCCTTTTAAAGTCCTGTTGGTCATAATTTGGGTCTTTTTCAGCATTTATTTACATACACCATTTGCTGCGGAAGTCTTGTCAATGCACATTACCAAGTCAGCTAGTTCTTCTTCTGTCCCTGCCAGGCCATCAATGTCATCTGCAAAGCACAAGTTAGTAATTCTTCTTCCTCTAATGCCTACAGTACCTTCAAAACCCTTGAGAGCATCTTCCAAGATGGAAGATTTAGACTACTAGATCTAGTTCTAGTACTACTACTAGTACACTTAAGTACTTTTTAGAGTCTAGACTCTAAATCTCAGAGACAAATTCAGAGAATTGAGACCAAGAATCAAGAACCTTCTAGATTATACTTTATAGATATCTAATTCTAGATCTAGATAGACTAGGTACTATAGTAGCTAGCTAATATTTAAAATATAATAATTATCTATAGACCTAATCTAGTTAAGTCTAGTTCTAGACTAGTCTAGATGATAGATCCAGTCAAGTTAAACTAATACATAAATATATAGCTTTTATATATAGTACTATGTTCATGCTTATAGCATGCTCAGAGCGCTATGGTCCAATCACATTTGTGGACTAATTTGGGGAGGGGGTATCTGGAAGGTTTTTCCGTGCTGCCTTTAGGGGCACAGTAAACACAACTCTGTTCCAGTCTGGTGTCTAACCTCATAGGTAGCCAAGTTCAAGCGTACTTAGCTTCTTGACCACACTTCCCACTAATAAAACTAGATCTGTTATTTATTATAAGTCATTATAAGTAAACTTTAGTAAACTATCATGATGACATCATATCTTTATAGAATAGGGACATGATGATGTCAATGATGATCATTTGACCATCCATCTGTTAATATAAAAAAATTTTTATATGATTTTATATATCATTGTCATTATAATTATTATCAATATTCATTATTATTATATAATGTCAATAACAATTAAGATAAGTAGGCTACAGTTATACCAACATTTTTGTGGGCTGTGGAATACATACTGCCAGTGAAGATAATGACTTGTCTATTCAACTATTGAATAATTACAATCTGTTCTAAAAAAAAAAAATTAAATGTATACTGCATTTATATTTTATTTTCTAGATTTTCAGTCTTATTAGGAAAACAGTAGATGAAATGAAGACAGCTATATTTAGGAAAAAGGTCTATTTGTTCAACTGAAGTGCTACTGACTTTCAGAGTCTTTTTTTTTTTCAATTTGCTATTTCAAATGGTGAATTCATGAAATTAGGCCATGTCTGGTGGGGTCGAAATGACAGAAAAACTTCCGCTGTCATTAAGTGTTCAACAGGAAGTACAGTTGCGGTTTTTAGGCCCATCAGATGTCACAGAGGTGAAAAAACTCTGTAGAGAGTGGTTTCCCATTGAGTAAGTGGTTCATTTATCTTTCACTTTTAAACCTTGTTCACTAAAAGTGGTTTAGCTTTGGAAAAACTATTACTTCATTACAAACCAAACTTCTAAAACAGCCAAATGAAAATTTAAAAAATTAAAATTTAAGTCAACAAGGCACACCATACTGTTGTTTTCTCAACGTTTGTGAGCTTCAAACATTATCTTTTCATATGGACTATTATATTTCTATTTGAATAATCCAGGCCCATTTATTAGTAATGGTAGATACCCCACCCCCTACTCACTATTTTGGGCTTAACAGCAGAAATATGGGAAATTTAACAAAAATTTGAAACACCTCCTCCTCTTAAGTTTTTCTAATTTATAGTTTTTATATGAATTATATAGTTGTTACATGAAGTATATAGTTATGATATGAAGTGTATAGTTGTTACTTGAAGTGTATAGTTGTTACATGAAGTATATATACTTGTTACAAGAAGTTTATATACTTGTTACAAGAGGTATATAGTAGTTACATGAAGTATATAATTGTGACATAAAGTGTATCTAAGTGGTTATATGAAAGTTCTGTGTTACAAAAAATTCTGTATTAAAAGACCTTTCATGTGTAAAGTGCAGATGATTTCTTGCATGAAGAATATAAAGATTGGAATAAATGAACTATTTGTAATTAGTCCAAGAAAATATATGTAGACTGGTGGAGGGGGGGGGGGGGCTGGGTATTGATAACTATAGGATGTTAATTATAGAATTAAAAAATTGAACTTCATTAGCAGAACTTATTGAAGAAATCATGCTTACATTGAATTTTTTGGTATTACACATTTTGTTGTTACTAAAGTAAGAAGCCAAATAATTATTTTTTTTTTATATTATGTGCATTTAATCAAATTATAGGATTTGACAAATTCTTTTTTTTTTCCCTTTAATATTTAGTTGTTTTTTCTTTCTATAAATATGTAATCAACTGTTTCATTTTGAACTTTAAATAAATTTTTGCATATATTATTGAAAATCACAACATCAATAGAAAAAAACTTAAACCTTAAACATCAAAATAAAAACGTTTTTATGCAATATTTCAGATACCCAGACTCATGGTATGAGGAGATCACATCCAACTCCAGGTTTTATTCTTTGGCTGCTACACATCATGCTCGCATTGTGGGTCTTGTTGTTGCAGAACTCAAACCACAGGCAAAGCTGAATAAGGAGGTAAGTTTTTTTTTTTTTTTACTAAAACATCATTTGTTATACATTTAGTTATGCTTCCATACCCTATGTCTGGAGATCAATGACTCAATTAGCCCAATGTCCCTGCATTTATTTTCTACCATTGAATTGTTAAGTTTTTTAAACTCAGTTTCTTCTTTCTTGTGTCTCCAGGATGGTGATTTGTTGGCAAGTTACTATCCACCTACAGCCCAAGTTGCTTACATTCTAAGTCTAGGTGTGGTAGGAGACTTTCGGCGTATTGGTATTGGTGAGCATTTTTTTTTTCCTTAATGTTATTATGGTAGGAAGTTCAATCAAAACCATTTCATTTGCGAAGCAACTGTATTATATCAAATTAAGGTAGAGGAAACTTTTAAGGAACTAATGCTTCAGAGTTCTCATTACCTATCCAGCTGTTTTATGCTATAATGAATTGGTGGTTTGCTTTAAGATATGCATTTGTGAGTCAATGTATTTATTCATACAGTCCTAAACTAGTTTTGTCCTGTCAACTAAATAACTAAATGTATGTATAAGCCCAAAGGCATGGTAACCTATAAATAAAGTCATGACTTTTGTCTTTAGATTTATTAACGGATCAAAAAATAAAATGGGTCTGTTTCTTAATTAAATACTGTAGCTAGACAACACTACTTTTTTTCAAAATAAATTTAAACATTCATTTCATTTTGGATATGGACTAAGAAAAAAAATCCACTTATCTAGAAACTTATTTAATCCCCTACATTCTCACACACACACCTCAGGGAAATTTTGAGCTATCTTGTTGAGATTACTTGCCAACTCAGAACAGGACACACAACTTTAAATTATCATCCAAACGGAAGAGAGCCCAAACACTTGTCCCACTTACAGACACTTACAGTAGAACTTCAGGCATAGTCCAGACTGCAGCATCACCACAGCTCAGTAGCAAAACACTGGCTAGAAGAAGAAAACTAGATCTGCTTTGAAATTATAAAAATATATCTGTCAAGAATTATATGAAACTGAAATTTTGCTATTTAATTCTTTAACAATAAAATATTGATAACATTTTGCCACCAGCTTCCCTCCTTCTAGACAGCCTGTTGTCCTATCTCACAAGTAAAGACAGACATGACTGCAAAGCTGTCTACCTTCATGTACTGTCCACAAACACGGTGGCACTCAGATTCTATGAGAGGCGTAGGTTTAGGCGACATCTTTTCTTGCCATACTATTATGCCATCCAAGGGAAAGCAAGGGATGGCTACTCTTATGTTCTATATATAAATGGTGGCGAACCTCCCTGGTCAATATTATATCCTTTTACTGTGTTAAGTATCAAAATAATTACATTCATATAATTTTTTTATACACAAGTTTAATAAGAGATTATTATTATCATTTTTTACCTTTTTGTTGTAGGTTATTGACATTTGATTAGAAAAGGATTGATAATTCTTATTATATAGTTATTAGCTAAAGATCTTGTATTTATTTATTTTTTGCTTGAATTTTGATTTTGCTGTTCCTTAATACATACAGCTCTGGTTTGATGACCACATTGAACTGTTGGCAAAAAAAAAAAATAATCTATTTAGTTTGAATTATTTATAGAGCATTATCTTTAATACTAAACAAGATTCTAATGTGTTTTAAAACACCATTTGCTTTTTAATAAACCAAATAACTCTAGCTGTAATGAAATAAAAAACAACAGTAATCCTATAATTTACTAGTTTCCCCCTCCAATATTTTACTAGTATCGCCCTGGTGTTAGCTTTACATTTTCCTTGGTGTGGGGTAAATAGTGTTCTAATTTACAACTCTTTATAAATTTATAACTTTTTCCTCGTATTTATCAATTTAAATTTGACCAATTGTAGTCTTTATTGGTGTTACCAATCACATATGTGTGACTTTGTACAGCTACTCATCACAGTGTCATAGCATTATTCTAGCTCATAATGGGATTAAACATTGTCCTTGGCTTTGTACACCTGCATTTGAATGTGGGTCATTAGACTTGACCACCTGTGTCTATCTGTCATCTAAGTAAAATTTTCTGCTTCAAAGTTGTAGATATTTCCAAACGAAGTCTGAGCAGTTTAGATAATTAGTCAAAGTAAAAAATAGTTAAAGTTAGTATTTAATTTTCAGAAATAATTTTAAGTCAATGTTTTCAATGTTGTATAAAATTTTTCTTAACATTTGCACTGATTATCTCACCCACTGCAGTGCTGTTGTGACCAAGCTGCAGCCTTGTGCATTTCCTCGTCAAGTGTACACTGCAGTCAGAAATATCATCCAGCGTATGCTATCTCGATCAGTTACAGAGGTGTCCCACAACAGTTGACTTTCATTACCCTCTCCCACAGGAGAGCATTTGAAACTACATGCTGTATGCAAGCTGATGGCTGTGAACAACTTTCCTATTTGCAGAGGCATTGATGAAGTCTAATAATTGATGTCAGGATAAAGTCAAATGTTCTTCTTTAAACCTTGACTTTTAATGTGACCAATCCTGTTAGTGGACCTCAGAATCACTGCATTTTATTGAATGTTTCTACTTCCTTCAAGTGATATAAATATTACAAAATGTTTTGAGTATATCTTGTAAAAATCTCATAATTTTGTAAACAAAATGACATTTCATTATTATAAGTATTTATACATATTAAAAAATTTGCATATTGTGTGTGTGTCTGTGTAATTAGTTACAGTGTTTTCTATGTTTGAAAAAGTTTGATTAATGGGTTGTGCAAAAAAAAAAAAGCTATTAAATATATATTTTTTTTTTTTTTTTAATTGTATAAATATTTTATAATTTTTTTATATTTTTTTTTTTGTTTTGTTTGTTTTGGTCAGTCATGCTTGTAGAAGTAGATATAAGTATTGGAAGTGTTGAAGTTTTATTAATCAAAATGAGCATTAGATGTGATTTATAAATATTTAAATATTTTATCTTTCCCACTCTCAGTATTGAATTTGTTTTAAATGCAATCACTTTAGAAAAATAATTGATGGTTTCTATCTCACTGGATTTCAGATTTCTAACAAAATTACTTGACCCTCTGAATCAGTTTATATTTCTGAACATATTTCTACAAATCAAAGGGGATTAAGAAAGATTTTATGAATAAAATATTCCAATAAGCTAAGTTCTACATCTATATACATATAGTAAGCCTATTTGTTTTTCTCATATAAGATTCAAAAAATACATTGTTGACCTCTAGTAAGTATGATGATTTTTATATATCATGCACCTTCAGAAATGTGCCAAATATGCAGCCATTTTGAAAAAATAAAATTGTTGTTTCTTTACTTCAGCTTGCATTGACACACATTTCAGGGGTAATAAATAGTATCTACCCAAGAAATAAACAAAAATTAAGTACCAGTGTTTAAAATTACAGTCACCTAGCAGTATTAGAGAATTATATAGGAACTTTAAAAAAAAAGTTTTAAAACACCTGAGCTGAAAAGAACAATATACATAGAAGTCATTGAATTTTTATTAAAATATACATATGAGAATGCTACCATCCCTCCGTCTAAACCTGGGTTATATTATGGCTTAGGAATGAACCTAAAATTGATAAACAGCATTTTTCAATACCAAGACGGACCACTTGGCAGTGTATATTGAGTCCATATGTGTTTTACTGAAATGGTTAACACTGCAATTTTTAACTTAGAGTCATCTTCTTTGTCTACAGCTTCACTCCTACACTTTAGTGTTTTTGCACATCACAAGCTTTTGGTGTGATGATGTAGTTTCGTTTCATTTGGTGCGGTTTTGAATACATAGAATTATACAATTGAACTTAACTATCCTTGTCAAATTTTTAAAATGTGAAATAAATTAATGTTAATCTACAAAACTGGCTTCAAGCATTTTTAAAATTAAAAAAAAAAAAAGGATTTTAACAATAATTAGCATGCATTCTTCATTTCCAATGATTTGTTCATTAATGCTTGCTTCATTTGGTTTCCGTTACTTGTACTATTTTGTTGGGTTTTATGCTTTCATTTAGTAGAACTTGAATGAGAAACTTTTGATAAGAAATTACTTTTGGGTTAAATGAACAACCTTTTTCCTAAATAATATAGAAATACCTTGAACTTTCTTTAAGAACAAATTTATTTGCAGTCATAGTAAAGTAAAAAAAAGTTAAGTTCCACTTTTATACCTAGTGGTCTATAGGGCTAAGATTTTATTAAGTTACATTCCTATACTTGTTCAGACAGAATTATATGCTATTATTATTTTAAAATATATTTTACTGTTGGTGCTTACATATAAAAGTTTTCATTGTTGATCATTCAAAAGGATCTTTTTTTTTTTCATATTCATTACTCAGGCTTGTTTTTTTTTCCACTTTTTAAGAATTTTGTTTGTGATACTTCAACTTTAAAAAACAGTACAAAAAAAAACTGTTGAATAACTTTATATATAGTTCTTTATACTTTTTTTTTTTACATGTCAGCAATTTTTTTTTATTTTAAAGAACTACTTCAGATAATTATTTTTGTCTGTAAATATGACAGTATGGTCAAGTCTGTTTATTTGATGTACCACGTTGACTTCAAACACTCATTATTTTCATTATTTCATACAAGTCTGAAATCCAAATTGTTTACATACGTTGTTTTTTTAAAAATTAACTTGTATGTAATGCTCTAGAAATAATTTCTTGATATTCAGTAATTCAAATGTTCAATACAAATTTCATTCAGTATTAATTTCTCTTTGATGCAATTGTTCTTTTGTGAGATGTCATCACTTTTAGTGTTTCTTGATGCCAAATAGTATTTCAGTTTAAAATAAGAACAGTCTTGAATAAGAGTTCTAGCTAGTGTTTCTTTTAGACCATCTATAGAAATGTCATATGTTTTCTTTGGAATAGATATATTAGGGAAATCTTTGAAATGCTATAAATTGACTAGTTCCAATTAGATCTTGACTGCTTAGCTAGGACTGAAAGAGAACTTGTTACATCTAAAAGTGTTCAAATGCGTTTAAGAAAACAGCTGGCATTCACTAGGCTTGTAATTAAAGAATGTAAAAAAATGAATATTTTTTTTGTTTTCATTTTGTATGAATCAGCATTTCAACCAGCAGAAGCTTTAACTTGAAACTCTAGGACTAATTATATGTAGACCTTTTGGCAGACCATCATTGAAAACTAAGCTGTTCAAAAACTTTGTTTTAAAAGTACTGTGATTGAAAAATGTTGATATACAGTAGACCTACAACTGCTTGTGAACAGTGTTTAATTAGTGACTGAAAACAGAAAATGTAGATAGTAGTGCTTTAGATTCCTTATAGTAGTTACTGAAGTTTTAAGTAATTTTTTTCCAAGAAACTAAGACATGTGCAATGTGGATTTAAAAGTCATTTCTTTTAGTTAGAATATAGCTTAGAAATCTTATTTTTGATCAAAATATACTTGTGTAATACTCGTCAACCAACAATGACAGTGTTAAAACCTTTGTTTTTATTTCTGTGTCTGTACAATATTAACTAGTCAGTGTCACTGTTGGTTTCAACACTTATTTATTAATGCATTTTGTTTCAATTCCTACATGTCTGTGTTTAAAGATATAGCTCCCTTCTTGACATTGTTTCATTTCATCAATGGTGAAAACTGTTATCTTATGATGTCGTGATTGTGTTTGGTCTCTAGAGAAATAAAACTTAAATTGTAACTTTGTGTCAAATGTTTTTAAATGCCTGAATTGCACACAAAATTTAAAGATTATACAGATCTATATACCTAAATTTTTTTTTTAATTTTTTTCTAATGGAACAAGTGTTTTCTTTTTCAGCTTTAAAGTATTCTACTATTCAGTCAGTTTCATAAAAAATTTGACTGAATTGTTTTAGAATTTCAATTAATGATACTTACAAAAATAATATGGCCACCTAAAAATTTTAGGTACCGTAACTAACTGAAAGTAAAATAGTTTTAAATTTTAATGTGCAGCAAAGAAAATTGAAGAAATTAAATGTTCCAAAAAAAGAAAAAATGCTAGAAGGGAAGTGCTTATTTAAAATTTATTTAGTTAATTTTTTTTATAAAGTAATGAGTAATAGGGAAAAAATGCTGACCAGATTTTTAGGTTTCTTTTCCATTAAAACCAAAAACTAAATGTTTTGAAAAACTTCAATAGTCTGACAATATGTCTCTTCAGAACCAAGTTTTGAAAAAAAAAGAAATATTGTGCACAAAATTTTGGGAGCATTAGGATGTGAACCCATGTCAAGAAGAAGACAACAAATGCCAAAGATCATTTAGTACTGCTTTCATGATGATAAACTATGAAAAGATCAAAATTGGCAGGTCTATATTTGTAGACTGTGTTTTTACAACGCTTATATAAATTTATTCTGAGCTTGCGATACCACTGACCCAAAACTGTATCATCAACAATTGTCGCTCCTTAGGAAACATCAGCTGCATGGAGGGGGGAACTGATGTGTAGGCAAAATTAGTGTGACGTCAGCTAATGTCCAAGCATTCATCTCATTTCCATTAGATGCTCCATAGTCGCTTCGCAACTCAAGGAGACCATAATAAAACTAAACAGTATTTTACATTTTGAAAAATACAATTAAAAATATTGTTAAAAATACAAATTTTGAGTGCACAAAAAAAGAATGTATAAAAGCAATGAAAGATTGGAGCATTAAATTCAGAATTAACCATTTGGAAAATTAATGAAACGGTTTCTCTTTTTCATTATCATCATCTTTCCTTTGAGTTTCTCATGGAACATAAGGCCTCCGTAAAAACATGCCACTCTCCACTGTCTCTTGCTATTTATTTATGGCTTCCCAGCTCTTTCAGATCCTCTCGCTTCCTCTAGTATACTGCGTCGCCATGTTCTTTTTGGTCTTCCTCTGCGTCTCTTTTTAGTACTCTCAAAAATGGTGCACTTATAAAATAAGTTTTTTTATGTATTAAAAAAAAAAGATATAATGAATTATATCTATGGTTAGTCCAATTAATAAATTTAATACAGGCAAGATAATTCATTATCAATGACTAAATCAACATGGAGATGACAATGATCAGGAGATACAGAAATTAAACCTCAACTGCTTTATTAAGTAAAAAATCATTTGGATTTTTTTTATTTAATAGCATTAGATTTGTGTGCAAAAAACAGACATCAACTAAAATAGGCCGGTATCAAGAACTGCTACTACTGGTGCTCATATCACGTTGAGCTGACAAAAGTAGCCATGTTGTGAGGTGTATTTTGGTAATTTTCTCTGCCTGTAAATACTACAGTAACCAGGGCATTGGGCTTGGCGTGCTTCATCACACTTCTCACTCTGTTGTCAATTTTCTTCATTAATTTCTGAGAAAATTAATAGAAAAAAAAATGTTTTCATTAGGTGATTTTTTCAAAAGAAAAGTGTACCATCATTTAAATTTTTTCTCAAAATGCATTATCAGATTTTTTTAATGCTTAAGTCATGTCTTTTGTAATTACGATATAAAATATAATGCTATTCTCAGATTTCTGACATTGGCTTCTTCTGACAATGTGCAAGTTTTAATTTGTTCAAACAATTCAGCTATTCAATTTAGCTGATTTGATAATAACAAAATTATAACTCTTTCAGCTATCTTTTCAAACTTTCTTGACTAACTTACAGTAACTTATAGTAGCTATTTCAAAACAATAAACAATGGATTTTAAAAATATATTAGAAATGGGATAACATTGAAGTATATAGAGTGGTTTGAGCTATTGAAATTGCATTACTGTGAAAAACTAATTTTTGTAGAAAAATATTTTTTTCACACTCATTTTGTAGAATCTATACAAGCCAATAATAAAATGAGAGAATTAAAGTGACTGCTTTTTAAACACTTTGTTGTCAGTAAAAACATGTTAAAATCAAATCGGCATGTTTAACTAAGGTAATAATTTAAAGCAATTAAAAAACATACAGAAAAATAATAAAAGTATACAAAAACCAAAAAAAAAAATTTTAAAATGTTTTTTTGTTTTTTTAAAATACATGGTTTTAGAGACAAATAGTTAAGAAAATGGATGCTTTGTCAATGTTACACCATGTTCTGTTAATTGAATTTGTAACAAATGTAAGACTACAATAGTTTGGTTAAAAAAAGTTTTTTCTTCTTTCTGATGTGAGACTCACAAACTTTGTCAATGAAAAGAACTGTTTTATGCTAAAGATGTTAGAAAACTTAATTACTTGTTTGTTACAATCAGAGTTATTTTCTTCAGCATAACTATGAAAACGTGCCCAGATGAATTCTTTGGACTGCACCATGGACTTAGCACATCGTCTGGCTTCAGTGTCTGTTGAAACTGTTAGTTTTTCAATTGGATCCCTAGCATATTGCTCTGTTGTTGCAGCTCTGTCAATTAAACAGGCTGTAAACAAAAATTGAACTTGACCTTAATTCATTTCCTACTAATAAGTAAAGAAAGGAAAATTTAATATTGATCATTCTCTCTTAAGCATAAGACAAAAGGACTGAATCTTGGTTGGAGAGATTTGAATTGAGTTCATATAAATAATAATGTAACATATCATAAAAATATAATAAAACATAAGATAGACCTGGCATAGACATTCGTAAAAGTAGTCTGTTTTTGTTCTTTGGAAAAACTCTATGAATATTAAAAATCATAATTGAAAATGTGGGTAAGGGCAACCCAAAATTTTATAACTTTACACAGAAATAACTAAAATTTATACAATTTATGAAGAGAAAAATTCTACATTTTTTTTTCAATTAATTGGTTCCATTGTAAGAATGTAGACAAGGTCATGTACCTGATCTGCCAGAATCATACACCAATTTAAAGAAGCTGTGTTGCACATGGACACTATTCTGTTGGCTAAAAAGACATGATTGTTGAATCTTGACTTTCTTAGTAGTAGACTGGTACATGTCTCCCACACATTCTTCAATAAGGATGTCCAGCTTCTCTCTGGACAACTCTTGTACAGAGTCATTAGAAACTGACAAAGCTTGATTTGGTTCACATGTTCTAGCTTTCTTTGATGATGGTGGTTCATTGCATTCTTCTTTCTCTGACTCCTCACAAGAGCTATCGGAGGAACAGGAAGAGGCTGTGTTTCTAGAATCTCCACCCGTAAGAGTCTTAACATTGTCAATATTATTTGTGTTTTTGTCATTACCATCCAAGTCTCTTTTAACAGAAACTCTTGATGGTATATCAACTGATTTATCAATTTGTTCAGAAACCACATTACTAAGTCTTTTTTCAGTCATTATTCCATTGTCATCTCCCTTATCATGTATGACGACAGAATTATTTTTCTTTTCAGGTATCTCTTTCTCCACATTTTCAGTCAATGCTTTGCATGAGTTGTCTACCTCCTCCATGAAGTAGGTCTGGATATCAGGAAAGTATATACCATTCAGTGTGGCATCACCAAATTCTAGACCTGACAGAAACAACAACAAAAAAAAACAGATGACCACAAGTATAACTAACAGATGTATTTCAGCTATAATATAGAAAATCTGAAGTGAAAATAATCTCAAATGTTGGTAAGCATACCTTTACTAAGCTTCAGCTTCACCAAATCTAATGTTGCTAGGGCATCTTCTGTTGAACAATGACCATCTTTACTTCCTTGAATATTTCGACTGAATAAAAAATATTTTTTCAAAAAGTTCAATACAAGAGCATTACAATGAAGAACTTTATTTATTTTAAGAATGAAAAAAAATAATATATAGTTTGTATGAAAATATAAACTTGTTTTATAATTTTTATCCCCAAAATATCTCACTTTAAGAAGAATGAAGACAGTTTACGAAGTGAAGCCTTGACATTTCTGTTGCCAGATAAATTGAAAATGACACTTGTGTCTATGACATATGGGTGAAACATCTGTAAAAATAAAATAATATAAGATAAAAATGAGAGGAATTTAGGATTTGGTCAATCAACAATGACAAACAAATTATACATCAGTATTGTAAAATGTGTAGGCTATATTTTAAACATCACACTAGACTATTTCTATTCATGAAAGACATTGTCAAGCAAAATGTCTTTGTAAACTTGTGGATCAGTGTAAAAGTAAAGTTCCCCTTTCAGACCATGCAGTTTATAGGGCACATGATGTAATAGTCATCTGTTTCTGTGGCCCAAGGGTGTCATGTGGTCAACACAACAACCAACCGCATTTACTTTTCCCCCCACAAATGACAGGTACCTATTAGAGATGGGTGGACTCAGGGGTGCCCTAAAAATCCCAAAATTAAAAATTCCTATCACCACCAGGATACCAACTCGGGACCCCCAGTTTGGAAGCCAAGCGCTTTACCACTCAGCCACCATGGATCAGTGAGTACAAGGGAAAAGAAAGATAGGCAGACGAAAGAATCAATGGAAAGGCATCAAAGAATGTATTGGCCTGTTCATGATAATGAAAAAGACTTTATTCCTGGCTAAAATACAGAACTGGAGAGAGTAAACAGATCATGTTTGATGCCCCAACAGTCCAAAAGACTAGTACAGACCAAAGTACAGAGGAAGGTGGTAAAGGACCAGTCATTTTATCAATAGTAAGGTTGGTTTATATTTTTTATGGAACATCAGTAATGCATTATAGAAAAGGTGATGACAATTTGTTTCTAGACAATAGCTTCTAAACATTTAAAATGTATTTTTACTATCCTAAATAACTAGGATGTATACTGTTTCAAAATTGCTAAGAAAAAAAGATCAATCTTGATTTAAACCTTCAATGCAACAAGATCACTATTAAGAGACTGTCCACACAGAATAGCATCAGCAGGGAGAATCTCTTGGAGTTTCTTCTGAACATCCTCTATTCTCGTGGTGACTGACTCTAACATTTCTTTCGTAATACCACTGAACCTGGATACAGTTAAAATAATTGGCAAATATTTTGAAATGTAAACAAACCTCAAATGTATTTAAAATGACAAAAATAAAAAAATAGCATACATTTTTCACAAAATGTCACAAGAAAATGCAAAATGCATTTTATATCACAAAATTACAAAACTATAATCATAATAGTACTAAATTTATCATACTAATCCCCCATTTTTGGGGTGGTGGCTGAGTGGTTATGTGCTTGGCTTCTGAACAAGGGGTCCTGAAGTTCAAATCTCTGTAAAGATTGGGAATTAGAACTTCAACATTTTTAGGGCACCACTGAGTCCACCCAACTCTAATGTGTACCTGGCTTTGTTGGGGAAAGTAAAGGCAGATGGTCTTTGTGCTGGCCATATGACACACTGCTCATTAACTGTTGGCCAAAAAAGCAGATGACCTTAACATCATCTGCCCTTTAGACCACATGGTCTGAAAGGGGAATTTTACTTAAACCCCCATTTTTATACTCTACAACAGCCTTAAAACTTTGGGATCAAACTACTGGACATAGCTAGTGATTTATTTTGAAAACATCTAGATAATTTTTCTCTAACTAAATAAATACAAAAAGTTGTTTGTGTAACCATAGACATGCAAAGAGATCTCCAATCAGAGGAGCCAGGACTCATAAACCAGGTTCAGGGAAGAGGGGATATTATTATACTAGCAGTCAGCATGTTCCTACAGGTTTATCTGTACCAGCATACATTGTTTACACCTTCTTTTTACCTTGTCAAATAATTGATAATTTTATTTCTTGGTTTCACCAGTGTGTCATACAGCAAGATACCATCTTCTGCTACCACTGAGACCCTAGTCAATTCATTCTTATGTATACTTGTCAAGCACTGGCAAAGAAATGAGGAAAAGGCCAGTTGTAACAAGAGAGCTTAAATCATAAAAACAGTTTGGTTCAAAAATCATTAACATTTTCAAATCTCTTTACAATTCATTCTGTTTTTTAATTTTAATGATGACTTCATTTCTTTCTTGTAAACAAAAGCCATTTGCTAAGATAACTATTATTAGAAGTATGAAAATAAGTAAATACCATTTCACAATCCAATGCAAACAGTGGACTTGCATCTGTAACTTGTTTATATGTCTGTTTTGAAAATACAAAATTTTTGTATTTACCTTAAGGGGAAAAAAAAGAATATTATAAAATATCTGCTGCTTAGTTCAATGCATTTGAAACAAGAAAAAAAGACTAAATTTCATTTAACAGAATGCACATAGAATTAAACCAATTTGAGTTTGCCTGGCAGAAAAGAAGGCTGAAAATTATATCAAGGTATTGGTATTGTTTAGGGCATAAAAAGAAATGCATATAACTTTACTCTTTAAAATGAAAGTAGAAAGACAAATTACCATCATTTGTGTGTATTGGTAATGGATAACCTTCAAGCATCATTTGATAAGTGCTGAGCAGCAGACATTTTCTAGACAATTTTTCACCAGGTTTAGATTCAAGTGTTGCAATTTTAGAAGAGACCACAGCTCTAATTGACTTTGGAACTGATGGAAAGATACAAGAAAACATATTGAGCTTGCATGCATAGCTTAATCAGTATCATTTTAGATCAAAAGGATTTTTTATTTATTTTCCAGCAGTCAGAATTTTAAGAGTTTCAAATAAACTCAGAAAATGTTGATACAAAAATGTAAACTGTATGAGCTTTAACATGGGACAATTGACACAGAAGACTTTAGTTCTGGTTACATTTGTCTCTCTTGGTCACTCATTTGAGCTCCAACCCTGTCCTCTACCACTCCTGTGCTTATGCCTTGGTGTCTAACATTAATCTGTGCTATATTTTTTAAAATAAATTTCTTCTTCAAATAATCAAAAGATACTATTGCCATACAGTCAATACCTTTTCTAACAAAATGTGACACATTTTAAACATTACACAACTCAGTGATTAAAAAAAACACTAATATTTTAAAATAGTATTCCAGCCAAACTATAACAAGATTTTATAGAGAAAAACAGAGATTTTAGAGACATATTTAACACACATTTTATCCTAATAAATAGTTGATAAAACTAGAAAATATTTAAGCAGTTATACTGCTAGGAAACCACTCTGTTACCTCGCACATTGACTTTCTTTAGCTGTGAGACACTAAGTGGAACATTGTACAGTTCAGAATCAATAGTTTGTGAATATTGGGCTGGACTTATCATCTCAACATACTGAAACAAAAAAAAAAAAAAAAAAAAAGATCAATGACAAACTAGTCAAATTAATTTTTAAAACTGGTTTGCAAGAAGTAAAGCTCTTAGGTTTTAGTAGCCAACTTTTGAAAGTCTTTATTTGTTATCAAATATATCATTGACTTCCCTCCATTCCAGTCAATTTTTATTTGAAAGATTGTTCATTATACACATCTGCAGCAGTTTGAGAAGGGTGAGAACTTAAGTCAATAGTTAAAGATACACCTGTTTGTGGCTGACAGCCTGGTAGAGTCCAATGTAGTGGTTTGGCATATTCATTTTTTCTTGCACCATTTTGAAATTCCTTTATTAAGATTTTGTCAGCTTCACATGCTTGACTTCTCCAATCTGTATGACATCTGACATTTTTCCCTCTTTGTAGCTAATTTAATATTTTTAAATAATTTGCCTTCTTGATAACTGTGATAATCCAGAAGAACCCCAAAGTCATGGTTTCAGATTTTCTCTGATTACTTAGCTTTAAGAGTTCTGTTCTCACCACATTGCATTGAAGTCAAGTTGGTTTTGAATAAAATTAGCTGATCAAATGCACTTTATAAAACAAATGCTGAATTTTAGCTCTTGGTGAAATAGGTATTTAAAATTTGTAATGAATATTATTAAATAACTAAATTTTCTAGAAGAAGAAAATTGAAACTTAAAGCTTACATCTGGAAAAGTTTCTGTGATGTAAGGGAAAAAGTGTTTGTTCTCTATGTAGTCTGAGTAACTTAAGCCTTCAACAAGGATCAATATAACAGAAGAAACTTTGCCCACTCGCAGTATCTTGCACCATCTGCCAAAGAAAACTTTAGAAATTCAGATTTGTGTAATTTTCCATTATTTTTACTCCATTAACTAATACATACATACATAACATAGACTTATTTATTCAAGCCATCATCTGGTTTTAATTACCTTTGTCAAAAATAGTAGAAAGTCAATAAAAGAAGAAATTAGCAATTGATAGAAAATTTAAGATGCCAGGTTTTTTATATTTTGAAAACAGTAAGTGCACAATATTTCACATATTTATAAGTAATGAAAAGAATATTTTTACTGAAAAGATTTCAAATATTTATAACAAATGTTTACTTTTGATGTTACCTTGGTTTGTAACTGGCCATATTGCCTTGAATTCCATTGAGAAGCAGCTGCTGTAAATCCATTACATATAAAGGAGGCAATTCATCTTTATTAATAGGTTCTTCAGGTAAAGGCCGAAAGGCAACAGTATTCTCCAAAGTTAAAAAAACTTTAGGTTTTTGCTAGATAAAATAAAAGAACTTTGAAAATTGTAATTTAAAAAGTTAGACAATTGAATGTTCTTCAAATAATTCATTTTGAATGATTCAAGGTGTCAACATAAACTGTAAGATTTTTTTTTTATCTAAGCTCACATGCTTCCCCAAACCCTGGTCATATACAATAAAATCTTTTTTATTATAGTCAGTGCATCTTTTTTTTGTAAAAGAAATAGGTGCCGGTACTCAGTGACTTATTGCCTAACCTTTAACTATTTATAAATTAATTATATGCGTTAAAATAAAAAAAAAGTAATAATTTTTTCCCCACATTCAAAAAGGTGCTGTACGCCGTACCGTTGCATAACGTCACAAAAAAGCCCTGATCATCATTATGATAAAAAGATTTGCAAAACATTGCATAATATTGCAAGCATTAAAAATAAAATCAATTATAATAATAATAACAATAAGAAGGCTATGTGTTTGCTAACAAACCAAAACCAAACAAATTATTTTATATTAAAAACTAAAAACATTTTCCCCATCTGAATAAATAATTCTCTTATTTACTAATTATTGCCTAAAGCACCAGGCTGAAATTTAACGAATTTGAAAAACCAACCATGCTTTTCTTTTGTCTCTCACGCATAGCATTTCTCATTTCTGTTAAAACATCTTCAGTTTGCAGAGCATTTTGTGATTCACCATCTCCCCTTACTTGGTCCATTTTCTTCAGATGTTTGTTGAAAAAAAAGTTGTTCCATGGATTGAATATGCGACAGATTAAACAAAAAAAAAAAGTTGAATTAGCTTTCGTTTTCATAATGTTTAAATTATTTTTTTTTTCATTAGGGTATATTTGAAGAATTTTTCAAATGATCTATATATTAAATCTTTTTAAGAAAAACATTTTCAATGACAATACTACTCCTTAACACAAACCTTTAGCAGAGAACAAAAATGACAGAAAACATCAAGGATTGGAAAGGACTAACAGACAGTTTCATTTATATATACCATTAATAAACACAATAAGTTACTTTCTTTGACACAACAAAATAAATGGATTAGGTTTACTCTCTCTTAACCTGCTCCTAATTTTTTTCCACATATAATAAATTTTATATGATAATTTAATTGCTGTGAATGGTGTAAATTTAAAGTAACCACCAAGCCAATCTGACCACAGGAGGCCATTACAGTATCATTACTAAATACTGATGCCTAATATTGAAATTACCCAACTTGGTATTTAGTAGAATTTTTAAAATCAGATTTATAGATTTAGTGAAAAATAAAAACCAAATGACTGAATGTGTCAAAAATGAAACATGTACAAGACTAATATATAATAAATTAATTTAATAAAATGATCTTTAACAGCTATTTTTATAGCTATAGAATCTATACCTTGCTATGCTAGACCTAGTAGAATTAGAATATTTCCCCCATAAGTTAGTAGATCTAGGGCTCTGCCCTAGGGATAAACCCCGAAAATCCAAAATAGACACATCTTCTGATTCATCTCATAGATAAATATGTTCAGATGCTTGATAAGATGTGAGATCATAAGTTGATAAAAAAGATTCATTATAAATAAATAAAATCTAATTTGACTTTGAAGTCTAAGTCTAGTCTAAGACTAAGTAAGTCTGTTCCTTTTTTTTTTCAAGTAATTGTAGTGGAGTGGATACTTTTTCAGGCCACGCCGGCATACCCAGATATCCATGTGACCCTTCCCCCTAGATAGCGCCTTGTATCCGCCCGTAAAAAGGCAGAACAACATGGGCACTGCCCATTCTACCAGCATCTCTTGTCACTGTAATGTCCGTACGTTATTGGACCTACTTCGTCTCCACTCCCTTTTTGTGCCTGGTTCTACACCACATGTTCGTTCATCTAACGACCTTCAAATCCTAGCTCTGGAGACCATTAATACCTTCAAGCCCAGTGCTATTTTTGCATACACTGATGGGTCGGCATCAATAGATTCTGGAAGAGCAGGCTATGGAGCCTACATCGACTTTCTTGGCTCTTACACAGTCACAATCTTTGGACCATGTGGTAGTGTTTGCAGTTTTGATGCGGAGACCATGGCAGTCTGTGAAGCCTTAAAAGTCATTGACTCTCAACTCCACGAGGGACATTTGAGGGCAACACAGATTGTTGTGGTCACTGACTCAAAATCTGTACTACAGGCTTTGCAAAGCCCCGGACCATGGCCCCCCAATATCAACACTGTCATCATGGCTACACATAACATTAAACAACGCTATGGCACCCCTGTAATAATGCAGTGGGTACCGAGTCACATAGGTGTGACTGGCAACACAATTCCAGACTCTTTGGCCGACCAGGGAAGGCAAATTCCACCCACTGATCAGGCTGTAAGCTTTCATCAAGCCCTGGCTATAATACAAAAAACAGAAATGGAAAAGTGGTTTGAGTGCTGGGACAAGTTCCAAAAAGCCCGTGGAGTCTGAGAGCGCATGAGGCGCCCTGACCGCACTTCCCTGTGGTGGAGGCTGTCCAGGCCTGAGCAAGCTATTATAGCACAGTGCAGGACAGGCCACTGTCCTGTTGGCTCATATTTCTTGCAGCTATGGCCAAATTTTGATTCACGGTGCCCCCGCTGCGGGGAAGAAGAGGAAACCGTGCCTCATATTCTGTTTGACTGCCCCAGACTTGCTGATCTCTGTCTCGACAGGTCTGGGAAACCCAAAATTCTCGACCTGTATGGCGACATTTATGCACTACGCAAGACAGCAGGGTTTCTGTCCAGGGCTTTTGTAAGAGAGGATTTGAGCCTCTCAAGTTTGATGATGATGACACCACATGTTGTCGTATGGCTGCAGGTAATTACATTTTACTTATTTATATTAGATTGTAATTTTATTTAGTAGTCTATATAGAATATCGCTACAGCGGTTTTCGTCTATAGATGTTGTTGGACTATTCTTATTCTTAAAAGCCAGCATGTAGATGAATTAATTTATTGAAATGTGTACCTGTAGTATACTAGATGAAATAGTTCCTATATAGAATGTTAACTGTCCATCTTGTAAATGTATTTTTACAACCAGTGTGTAGATACTGGCTTTTAAGAAACAGTGTATAGATTTGTTCTATTTAATTGTTATAGGTTTTGTAAGGAAAGGAAAGAGCAAAACTTTTCAAACAATGTATGTTAGTTTTATGTAGAACAACTAGTTGATTTATTTTTAGAGAATTACTTTGTCATTAATTTTTATAATGTTTCTGATGTATCATACCCCTCCTTATGTTCTGATAAGAGATTGTGAGCAGGTCAGGAGGCGCTAAATGGACCTTTTCTCTGCTCAACATTAAATTCTATAACAGTAGGCAGATATTAGCGCTACTGGGTGGGTTTCATCTGTGACACCTCAGTCTACGGACCAAGGGGCTAGAGTCACCTAAGTAACCAGACATACTAACCTAAACTAAATGAAAGCACCAACGAAACTTTACTTTAGGATAAATAAGACAAAATGAAACTTTATTTACATATACAAAAATAAATCAATAATAAAATATAATATATACACTAACCACTACAACTGAACCCAGCAACTAACTAAAACCCTCTAAATCTATGCCACTACAAACACAGACAAACTAAACAAACCAACTATCTAACACAAACTGATAAAACCAACTATTTAACTAAATCACTACAACTACTACACTAGACCTAGATCTACACTAACACTAAAACAAGAACACCTTAGTACCTTACTATTCACTAAGAACAGACTAAGCCACTAGGTCTAAGCATTCCTAGATCTACAGGAGCAATAACAATAGTAGTAATAAATGCAGCAGAGTAATAGCAATAAAAATAGCAGTATGCATTTCAGCAGTAATAATTGCAGGCCGTCCCAGGTACAGAAATATAGCAATGAATAAATTATCATACGCCCGATCACTAAGATCATCAACTGTCACTCCTGTTAAACCTAAATCTACTAAAATTAATACAACAGCCTCACTAAACAAACCTACTAAAGAAGTAATACCAAAATACTTTAAAACCTTAGTAATAAATTTTCAAAGCATTAGGAACAAAACAGCAGACTTAGAAATTTTATTAGAATGTGAGAAACCAGACATAATTGCAGGAACAGAAACTTGGCTACATCCTGAAATTTATAAAGCAGAAATTTTCAATAGTAATTATGAAATTTTTAGAAAAGATAGGGCTGATAATCATGGACGAGTTCTTCTAGCAATAAAAAACACTCTTATAGCACAAGAAATTACCTTACTTAACTCAAAAAATATAGAATCAACATTTTGTAAAATTAATACCACCTCAACATCCCTAATAATAGGCAGCATTTACAGACCACCAAATTCTAGTTTAGAATACATGCAGGAACTATGTAATCAGATTACTACACTTAAAGAGACAAATAAAAGTGCAGTTTTTTGGATTATGGGTGATTTCAACCTACCTGATATAAATTGGAAAACACTAACCATAGATAAACACCAAAACCTTAAGGACATAAATGAGCTTTTCATAGAAACTTTACACAACCTAAGTTTAGATCAAATCATTAAAAAGCCAACTAGATTAAACAACACATTAGATCTCTTCTTAACCAACAGACCTGGATTAGTAGTTGATTATGATATTATCCCTGGTCTATCAGACCATGAGATCATAAAAATACACAGTCAGATAAAAGCAGTAGCCAATTCAAAACCCAAAAGAAAAATCTTACTCTGGAATAAATGTAACCTAACACAACTACACCAAGCTGCATTAAACTTTCAACAAACATTCTTATTAGAAAAAGACATTAACCAACCAGTCGATGACCTCTGGAATTTCATTAAAAACCATCTTAAAAGCATTATAGAAAATAATATACCAACTAAATACACATCAAACAAAATAAATAAATGCTGGTTTAATAATAGACTAAAGAAGCTTTGTAAACAGAAGGAAAACCTATATAGAAAATTTAAAGAAACTAAGGCAGAAAGAGTTTACAAAAAGTATATAAAAATTAAACACCTAACCCAAAAAGTAAGCAGACAGCTGCAGAGGGAATACATAAACAATGTAATATCTAAAGATAACAACAAAAACCTATGGTCATACATAAAGTCTAAGAAAATGGAAACAACTGGCATAGCGCCATTAAAAGATGAACATAACATAATACATAATGATAATGAAACTAAAGCAAACATCCTAAACAAATACTTTGCATCAGCATTCTCAGCCCCAGGAGACAAAGACATATTACTGAATTTGAACCAAGTAGACAACATAGAAGATATAGTAGTACAAGAAAATGGAATTCAAAAACTATTAGCCAACACCAAACCAAATAAAGCGTCTGGACCTAATGGTATTCCAGCTAGATTACTCAAAGAACTAAGCAATGAGCTAGCCCCAGTGTTCAAAATACTCTTTCAGGCTTTACTTAACCAGGGCAGAGTACCAAAGGACTGGAAAGAAGCTAATGTCACCCCCCTATTTAAATAAGGAGAAAAATCTGACCCAGGGAACTACAGACCAGTATCACTCACCAGCATCACATGTAAAATCCTAGAACACATAATATGTAGCAACATCATAAATCACTTTGACAAACAAAATGTCCTCACACCATACCAACATGGCTTTAGGAAATATAGATCATGTGAAACACAACTAATAGGACTAATTGATGATTTTTCTAAAGGTTTAGATAATAGTGAACAAATAGATGCTATCTTACTAGATTTTTCTAAGGCTTTTGACAAAGTTCACCACCATAGTTTGCTTAAAAAATTAAAATATTTTGGCATTAATGTTCCACTGCATCAGTGGATTAAAGATTTTCTGATAGGGAGAGAACAAACTGTAATAATAAATGGCTCTAAACACCGATAACAGTAAACTCAAGTGTACCTCAAGGAACAGTCTTGGGTCCACTACTATTTTTAATTTACATAAATGATTTACCAAATTGCATTACTTCAGGAACAAAAGTCAGATTATTTGCAGACGATTGCATAATATATAGAACAATAAAAACAACACAAGACACAGATATTTTACAAAGAGAATTAGTTGAATTACAGAAATGGGAATCAAATTGGAGCATGTCTTTCCACCCAGAAAAATGTCAGTTGTTAAGAGTAACAAAAAAACTAAAACAAATTAATTCCACTTATCTTATTCATGGCAAACCAGTAACACAGACTAAAAACGCAAAATACCTAGGTGTTATAATAAATGAAAAACTGTCATGGAATCCACATATTGATGAAACTATAAAAAAATCAAACAAAGCATTAGGATTTATTTTAAAAAATTTCTATAAATCAAATAAGAACATAAAACTAAAATGTTATTTAACCTTGGTTAGGCCAATAATAGAATATGCATCCTCCATTTGGGACCCCTCAACTCAAGAAAACATTAAGAAACTGGAACAGACACAAAATAGTGCAGTGAGATTCATAACAAATGAATATTCACATTTGACTAGAGTAACACTTATAGTAAAATCACTAAATTTAGAATGCCTTCAGGACAGAAGACTCAAAAGTAAAGTAGCATTTATACATAAAACACTGAAGCATAATCTTCAAATACAAAAACAAAATTTAATAAAATACTCTGAAAGACACAAAGATAAAGGCACATTTCTCGTCCCATATGCTAGGACAAATTTGTACTAATACTCCTTCTTCCCTAGTGCTATTAGAGCATGGAATGGGTTGCCTGAGCTAGCCAGGAAAACCAGTGACTTGGCAGAATTTAAGTCATTGGTTAATATGCATGACTAAATGCATGACGCGTAGGATGTAATCATCTTCTTTTTTGAAGTAACGTCTGTATTATATAAGATAAGATAAGAAGAAGACAGTGATATACTTTACTGACCGCTGGTCAACTGTCCAGGATGTAGCATGGATTTAACTATTTATACTACCCGCCCTAACCCATATAACAAATATTAATTCTGGCGCTAGCCTATAAAAAATAGAATACAATAGAATAGCTCTAAATTATACAAGTAGAAAAATAAAATTACATATAAAAATAGCTCTAGGAGCGCAAGCTCACAAGATGATTGGCTTACATTATTAGATTTTCTATTTGTTAGATGTAGTATTTAGACCTGATGTTGTGTGTACAACTTGGTCTAACCATTTAGGCCTATTAATTATGTTTAGTTTATGCCCATGTGTAATTCTGTTTTATATTTGCCTTTGACAGGTCTTTAGACTTTAGTGTATAATAAACAGTTTGAATCTAGAGATAAAAAATATACATTTAATACATCATACATCTAAAATCAAGATAATCATACTACTAGACCAATATTGAGGACTATACAGTAGTACAGTACTATGAGTATGATACTAGATTTTTATAGATTACCTGTGCCGGTGTGGAGTTAGGCACTGGAAGCTGTCCAATAAGTTGTAAAAAAGCTGCAGCCTTTTTCTTTTTAGATTCAAGTCTTCTTAACTTCCTAGCACTAACTGAAGAAGTATCCATAAACTAGATATATAGATCTAGACAATCTAGATCTATGTCAAAATAAGTTTACAAATATTAACATCTTAAGTCCGTTTATTAGTTATTCGTTAAGTTTAGATCAAATCTAGACTAAAGCCTAGATCTAGATCTGTTTAATTCTATTTTAACTAGACTATTCTACACGACTTTCGTTTCATATCGTATAAGAAAACATATAGAGTTTTGCAACGATAGTTACCTCCCATATTTTTTCTATAATTAAGTACAGCATATATATTTTGTACACTTTATGTGTTTTAATACTTTCACCTTTCTAGCCTAATTAATGTTGTTGTTTTCTTTGGCAAGAGTATTACCCATCTTTTACAGTTTGATATATTATTTTTTCACTTTCATTTTATCTTTAGATCTACAGTAAATATTATTGTAGTAAGAACAAATGTGTACAAATGCTTCTTCTTCCCTACTGCTAAGCATGGAATGGGTTGCGTGAGCCAGCCAGGAAAAACAGTGACTTGGCAGAATTTAAGTCATTGGTTTAAATTGGTTAACATACATGACTAGAGGCATGACGCGTAGAACGTAATCTTCTTCTTTTTTGAAGTAACGCATGTATTATATAATATACGAAGTAACAGATTGGTAAGGTGTTGAAATTGAAATTTCTTAATTCCTTCAAGGTACATTGAAGGGAGCATGAAGAGAGTGTCGTCCAAAGAAAAGCTGGCTGGACAACGTAAAAGAATTGATAAAATCTGTCTCGATATTCTGCAGTTAAAAATAGCTGCTGACCGGGAAAAGGGAGGGAGGATTAGATATAGATCTATATAGTTATCATATGCAAACTGTCACAGCACCCCCATGACGAAAGTAAACAAAACAAACTTCAAAGCTAACTTTTGCGACAAAGGTGTGAAGAAATTGCATTTATCAGCTTGAGCACTAATGGTATACAGAAAGTATGTTAATTATCATTGATTAAGACAATACGAGCATTTAAGAACCCACATCAACATAAAATGTGAATTACGTATACATAGAATTATTATAGCTGGATACAATAAAAATGATTGATCAAACGCCAAACTCTCGGGTAACATGACTTCCTACTAATCACATGATCACATGACGGGAAGTACAATATTTTGTTTTGGTTCATGTGACAAACTATCCTATCCTTACTTCCCTACAGTTTTACAAAGCACAGAGATGTAAGTTATAGAATTTAGACTAGATTTTTCTATATCTAGAACAAAATTTATTTGATGTTTTCATTCGAAAGAGGCCTACATATCTTTTTGCATTAAATTATTTTTTCATGTATAAGATCTAGATTTAGACTTAGACCTAGATCTAATTCTAATTGAGTGACTTCGTTCGTCGTAGACTCAGACTGTTCAGTGAGTCTGAGTGAGTAGATCTAGGTCTAGATCTAAATCAGTAAATCTAGATCACTAGTCTAGATCATACTAGATGTAAGATGATGATCTAGTAAGTAAGTAGTGACTAGTTAACTAGTAGAACTTAGGCTAGTGACGTCCTAGTCTAGCTAGGTTGTAGGCTCAAGGTACTATATTAGTTTATTACTAGATTAGATTTAGAATTAGATCTATTAATAATTATAATATAAAACTAAAGTCTATACTGACTATACATCTAAAATCTTAAGTCTTTTCAACTCTATTCTTAAACATTAAATGATATCTTAATAATTAGTCTATTATTTTATTATATTATAAATTATGTAGTTAAGCCTTCAAATTAGGCCCCTTTACGTTAACTTGAGTTATGTTTAGTATACTGTATACATATAGTTATAGTAGATCTATATAATAAATTAAGGTTATTGCTATATTAGGGAAGGGGATAGGCTGCTACTGCTAGGGCCTAAATCTAATCCAAGTGCTGAAGATAAGCAGTTATATGTTTTTTTTTCTCTTATATAATCATTTGTATGTGTTTTTGCCCTTCTTTGGCCTTGTTATAAATAGGTTTGTGGTAGGGGCAAAACTTTTTCACTTGTGGATTGTCATTGAAGGTCATTGGCTTGGCTTATGTGCTTTATTTGTTACTGTGATTTCAACTAAAGCCTGTTAGCTTACCTTCTTCGCTGTACTTATAAGCTTGCCAATTTAAAATAAAGTATTATTGATGTGTTGTTGTTATTTTGTTTACATTTTTAATATTTATTGTTTAAAAAGTATCATTTTATTTACCCAAGTTGTAACAAATAATACTTTTTTTTTATATTGATAGAGTGAACTGGTAGGGACTCTGCAACCATGGGGTCACTATTCAGGACCGAGGAAATGCGTTTCTGCCAGATGTTTGTGCAGACAGAGGCTGCCTACCATTGCATTTCAGAATTAGGAGAACTTGGATTAGTCCAGTTTAAAGATGTAAGTTAAACATCAAATTAAATGATATAATAATCAATATTTGTTTCTTGTACCTAAATCTGAATATATTTTTTAGAGTGATCATCTTTAACACTACACAGTCATAAGTTGAAATAACTTAAATCAAATTTACAGAAAACTGTTCTTCAAAGAATTAACTTTACAAATTATAATTTAATGTTTTTGTCACAGCTGAATACTAATGTCAACTCTTTTCAAAGAACTTTTGTAAATGAGATTCGCAGATGTGAGGAAATGGAAAGAAAGCTTCGTAAGTAAATACAATATTTAAGGCCAATTAGTCTATTCTATTGTTACTTTATGTAACAATTTTATAAGGTTTTAACAAAACATTTCTCTTGTTTATATTTTCCTAGGCTACACAGAAAAAGAGATTTTAAAAGAAGGGATGAAAATACCAGACAATAGAGAGAATCCTAAAGCTCCTGCACCAAAAGAAATGAATGACCTTGAGGTTTTGATTGTATTATATTTAGAGTCCAATTAGTTTTAGCATTGCAATTATGGGCATTGTTGTACTAGGTATTGTTGTCTATTAATAGGTTGAGTTTGAGAAAATGGACACAGAATTGCGCCAGGTGAATACTAATAACGAGGCCCTGAAACAAAACTTTCTGGAATTGACTGAGTTGAGAGAAGTTCTTAACAAAACTCAGGATTATTTTCGCATGGTAAATTAAACTGTCTTAGCTTTAAAAAATAAGGAACATCAAAATAGTTACAGGTGTTTTCAATTAACAAGTTTTTTAGGGATAATTCTTTCTAATGTGCTTTGATTCTCAGTATGGGTCAGACATTCAGCACATGATGGAAGAAGAAACAGGTGTACCTCACGAAGAAGCAATCATTGGCAGACAACAACAGGCTGCCCTAGGGTAAGTTTCTCTCTTTCAAAGATGTCTGCATTGTTCAACTACTTCACAATGCAATGAAAATCTCTTTTGTTTTTATTCTTCACTTTCAGATTTTTTGTTGGCACAGTGCTTAGGGAAAAAGTTCCAGTCTTTGAGCGTGTCATGAAATTTATAACACATAGTACTGTCTTCATGAGAACTGAGGAAATAGAACGTACTTTTAAAGACCCTATTACTGTAAGCACTTGCTGTCTGTATTGTAACTTTTCAATCATGTTTGTGCCTTAATCAATCATGCCATCTAGTGTGCAATTTGTATATTTCATACTAAAAAACAATTCACATATTTTGTACAATCTACAAAAAAGTTATATATCATGAACTTTTGATAACCTTGTAAATTAGTTGTAAAACAAAGTGATTTTTAAGATACTGTTTTGTATTTATAGGGTGATGATCTGCACAAGAGTATGTTTATTGTATTCTATCAAGGAGATCAGCTCAGAAACAAAGTGAAGAAAGTTTGTGAAGGGTAAATGTTTATCTCTGTTAAATATAAATATAATTACATGTGTAAGTAGAAAAATTTGTAGCGATTTGATAAAATTGTCAACAAAAACAGTGAAGTGATTATTATTATTATTTTTTTGTTAGACAAATAGTAAAATAATTTTAAATGATGTCCATTATTTCTAACATGAAAATTCTATTGCTAGTAAACACTTTCCTTATTATAGTCATGTTTTTGTGGTACAAGTAACTTAATTTATTATAACAATATCTTTTACAATGAATTATAGTCTAACTTTTAAAGAAATTTTATCCTTTTTAATAAATAGTAAGTAAACGTACCAATTAGTGGATTGTGCTGTTCGCCAGCTCAGTATTTTTCAGACTAAGATAAATTCTTAAAGCTCATGTAAAAAGTATGCATTACATATAACAAACACTGCCATTAATTATTTACTTTTAGCATGAGAGGCACTATCTATCCTGTTCCAGATTCTCCCCAGGAAAGAAACACAATGCTGCAAGGTGTTAACACAAGGATCAGTGACCTAGAAAATGTAAGAGCCAAGTTCAAACTGAATAGATTTATTTAAAAACATCAAAAATTTTAAATACTTTTCCTATGCTCTGTCAAATGTTTTTTGTTTTCTTTCAGGTTTTGACTCAAAGCAATGAACATCGTCAGCGTGTCCTGAGAAATGCCCAGAAAGAGTTGAGATCATGGACTATCAAGGTTGAGAAAATCAAGGCTATCTACCACACCCTGAACATGTTCAAAGTTCACCAAAACAGTCTTCATGCTGAATGTTGGTTTCCAGCCAAAGCAATTGATGATATTAGGAGAGCTCTGAACGCAGGAGAAGTGAGTTTTATCATTATGATACTAGTAAACTTTATTAGCGCAAACAAAATTTGTTTTCACTTTTGAATGTATTTACTCAATAATTGAACAAGTTTCAATAAATAAAATATTTAAATTATACAAATACATGAATAAACGTGTTGTTTTATTCAATATTTAATTGATATACAGAAAGTTTTTATTTTGACCACCAATGGAAAGCAAGATTTTCTTTGTCTGTTTTCTTCTTATTATTAGCTTTGATTTATATTGCTTCTGCATAATAATAATCGTTGAATAAATGTAAATTATTTTGATATTTTTTATTTTCTAATGTAGAAAGTCAGCAACAGCACCATCCCAACTGTCATCCAACCCATGCACACTAATGAATCCCCTCCATCTTACTACAACTGCAATAGATTTGTCAAAGGATTTCAGAACATTGTAGATGCCTATGGCATGTCTACTTATGGGGAAGTTAATCCAGGTGTGTTAAATGTATTTATGAAATAAAAAAAAAAATCAATAACAATGTCTATGAAAGGTCCTGAATTACTTCAAACTATAAAATAAAAAAAATCCTTCATTTTATTGTCCTAATGTTACTCTTGTGTGCATTTCACAGGAAGTTGAGCTACTATAAACAAATTTATATTTTAAAACACTAATATTTCTAAAAACTAAAGATAATTTATGTCCTAAAACAGTAAAATCAGTTTGAATGTAAATATGACAATGACTAGAAAAATGTGACATTCATAAATGGCTTTTGTTTATATTAAATTAAGATTTGAAAGTATTCATTTTTTTTAAAGCTTTCAAACATCAACTTAAAAAAATTAACAATTGCGCTGTTTGTAATTCATTTTTTATTTTGATAGTTGCTATACATCTGCCAGTTTCTAAATAGTAGTGACAATTCTACCATTGATTTATATATATTAAAAGTATTTTGCCCAAAGATGACCTGGAACAGCATGGACCTCCATATACAAAATAATGGCTCATCAAAATAGGTCAGCTGCTTTATAACATAAATTATTGATTTGACATTTGCTATTTTCTTTTTCTTGCAGCTCCTTACACCTGTATCACCTTCCCATTTCTGTTTGCCGTCATGTTTGGTGATGCTGGACATGGTTTGATCATGTTCTTGTTTGGTCTCTTTCTGGTCATCAAGGAGAAATCCATTGGATCTAAAAGAATAGCCAATGAGGTTAGTACTTCATTTAACTTTGTATCATAATATATTTTTATGTCATTTATCAGTAATGGGAATTTTATCAAATTTCCTCAGACATAAAAAATTGAAATGACGTTCAAAACATTGTGATTCCCCATGTATGCGATGTTTTGCAAGAGAGGTTCTGATGATAATTTATAAAACAAATCTTTTTATACTAAACATTGATTTTATAATATACTACCTATAATAGTTTATATCTCATGATTACATTGTGCGAATTATAGATGACTGCCATGTTATGTGGTATGTATTATTCTTTGAAAGGACATAATAAAAGGAGTATACATTAATGTGACTTAAAGAGTATGTACCAAAATGACCATTGTGCCAAAACATCCTGCTTTGTGGTCCCTCACATATCATTCTCAACTTAGTTTTGCCTTATGCCTCCCTTGTTTTTTTTTTCATTTTTTATTGAATTTTTTTATTTTTTTCAGATTGCTAACACATTCTTTGGTGGCAGATACATTATTATGATGATGGGGGCCTTCTCTATCTACACAGGAATCATCTACAATGATTTCTTTTCTAAATCTGTCAACATCTTTGGATCACAGTGGTATCCAGTTATTAAGTGAGTCACTTTTTTTTTCTAGTTAGCATTGCTCACATTTGTTTCAGTAATTTTAAGATACAATTTAAATTAAATGTGCTTTAAAGTATAAAAGACAATTACTGAGCAGATCTAACATGAAAAATAAAATTGATGTAAGATGAAATACAAAAGATACCCTAAATCAGAATATATTTTTAAATGACAATTAAGTAGCTATTCAAACAAGGGTCAAAGTTCAAATGTGACCATCATCTCCCCTTGTTACCTTACAAGAGATTTTGGCAAACTAAAAAAAAACAAAACATTTTTTTCTTAAGGGTAGTTTAATAACATTTTTAGAAAGAGAGCCACTTGCAAAATTCTACTGATATGAAAGGAAAAAGATAAGCTGTCTAGAAAGTGCCTTAGACTGCTTGAAATAAAAATAACAACAAACCAACTTAATGTTCATGGCAATTATTGAAACATTGCTGATTTGTTTATAAATCAAGTGACTTTTGTGATGTTCTTTTGTAAGTGTGTACATATTGAAATATCAAATAAATATGTGCCTTGTTGTATAGAGAAGAAGAATGGGAATCTGACGATATACAGCTGAATCCAGTAACTTCTCACTACAATGTGACTGCATATCCCATTGGTATTGATCCGGTAAGATATGTTCTATTACTGACAATGTGCAAGATTAACTCTGTGCTTCTAGCTTTAACATACTATTATTATAATATTAGATTTTTAAAATTTTATCAGTATATCTTCTTTTTCTTTACCATTGTATATGGGTTAAATGGAGTGCCAGGGGTAATGAGGAACAATTTGATATTGGCACCAGAGTGGGGCTAACCCGAATGCATGTATTTTTTCTAGACTCAAGGCCCAGACAACCCTTTCTGAGTTAACTGTCTGGTCATGTTGAGTGGGTGGGACTTAAAGGTAGTGGGACAACTTGTGTAAAACATTTGATGATGGTATTTATTCCACCATTACCCCTTACTCAAGATTTTAAATTCACATTTCTCTGTGAGCTCTAAAAGAAATGTTGAAAAGGACTGATTATTTTATGAGTGCTCTGTAATATAAACTGAATCAAACAGAATTTTTTAGAGATCTATTACAAGGTATATTATTCTATTTTTAAATGAATGACACTTAAAACTTTTTTTCTCATTATTTTCAGATCTGGCAGGCAGCAATGAACAAGATTTTATTCTTAAATTCACTCAAAATGAAAATGGCTATCATCCTTGGTGTGATACACATGCTTTTTGGTATCTGCTTACAGATTTTCAATCATGTGTAAGTTGACAAAACTGTTTGAAAATTTGTTTAACAAATTATTTGAACTTATAGTTAATATTTGTATGTAATAACAAAAACCTTAAATTAAGGTTACAAAAAAAAAAAAAAATTCATTTAATGTTTTCCCACTTAACTATTAGAAGTATCATGCCTTGCAGAGAAGTAATTCTTCTTTTTGCCCACTCCAGTTATGATCTAATGTCTAATCCTGTTGAACATAATAATTATAATTTATTTTAAGGTCACTCTTGTAAAGTGTTTAATTTGTATAAATACTTAAAATATATTTGTGTCTGGCAAGATAAGAAAGAATTTTAAAAAATTACTATTGATGAAGAATGGAGTAATATCTATCTAATACAGTTTTAATGAAATAAAATAAATGATTTTGAGGACAGGTTGGATGTCTATCATAAAATATACAATTTATGGGCCGAATGAAATAGAAATGCCTGGGGCCAATTTTGACACCCATTCCGCCCCTGTTAGCAGAGATTTGGATGAATTTACATGAAACTATAGGAATCGCTATTGTTACCTAGTACATGGTGTACCACTTAACAATCCAGTTCTAATGAATTGTTGTTTTTTTCTTATAGCCATTTTAAGAATTACATTGACATCTTTATTCGATTCATCCCTGAGTTTCTCTTCTTGGGATGCTTGTTTGGTTACCTGGTAGCTACAGTAATCTACAAGTGGTTGATGTTTGATGGCACCAAGTCTCACTGTGCACCAGCTTTGTTGATCCGTAAGTTAATCTTGAAATACTCATGCTTGTACCAATCTCATTGTGCCCCTTACCTTGTTGGATGGTATAAAATCTTGAAAAACTCTCTAATGGTTGTGGGGGAACTAAATATTTGTACATATATATTACCTTGTTGAATAGTAGTTCTAATTCTCATAAGTATTTTATTTTTGTTGTCAATTTGTCTGTATGCAAAGTTTGTAAGTTTAAAAAGTTCTTAATCCCAATTTTACTATGTGATTTGAGATTAAAGGATCAGAATATGTAATAGCCATGTTCATTTGTCATTTATTTATCTACCTGTAATTATATAATTTTAAATAGCAAAAACCTTCAAAGCACTCAAGATTTGTTTTGTTCAATTCATTGATTTTTATAGAAAATAAGCTTACATTTCTTCCCCATTGGCCAAACAAAAACATACAAACAAACTGAAACACAAATTCAAGAAAGTTATATAGGTTATGATCTGTTTCTCTCCAGATTACATTAATATGTTTATGTTCAAGTACACAAATCCTGACACTGCAGTAGAGAAATGTGACCCAGATTTGATGTATTACAAGGGGCAGGTAAACAATGAAAGAAAATTAAAACTATGAAATTATGTTGTTTTTTTTTTTTTACAAAGTGATAGAAAAAAAATTGGGGTATTACATTAAATAAATGATATTCCCATTTTTACAGGATGGTGTTCAATATGCAATGTTCTTCATTGCCATTTTTTCTGTTCCTGTTCTACTCATTGTCAAGCCTGTCTATATCATTTGCAAGAACAAAAGAAAAGGAGTAAGTTCAATTAATAATTCTCTTTGTTTAGATTGTGCTAATTTAATTTTAAAAAAAATTATTTTTGTAAAATTGAATTTTTCTTTTTTTTTTAGCATGACTTTTCAGATCATGCAGCTTTGATCAGCCATGAAATACCACCAGCTAATGTAAGTTTTATTGTTACTGTAATCAACCTAAAGATGATAATAATTATGTTTAAAAAGATTACATATTAAGTTTCTAAACAAACATCACTCATTATTTGCAATACCTATGATGTAAAAAATGCTTGTGGAATTAAAAAAATACATCTACAAATTTTACTATTCTAAGTAAGGCTGTGTTTTTATGCAATGTTAAGATAACAAGTTTTTTTCATTTCCTGTGCATGGTTTTGCAATATACCTCTGTGCACTATTTTTCTTTTGAGTATATTTCCCATTTGAGTTCTTTTAGTTTCAACTTTTGTTTCATTGCACTTTCTGTCTGTGGGGTTTGATGTGTTTAAAAATGTTAAAGTTAGCTGCTTTCAGCCTTTAGATCATTTTTAGCCAGAGGTTCTTGGAATTTTAAAAAGTTTTTTATTTTTGATTTTCTTTCTAAAAAATAACAATAACATTTTCCTCTACAGATGGGCATTGGTTCTCTTTAATTAACATGCTGGTTATTGAGATAAATTTCAACTATTTTGATACTAAAGCACAAGTCTTTGCATTTCTTACAAATTCTGTCCTGCTAGCTCTTTCATTCTCTCAAGCTTCATATTTTTAAATTCTATTTATACCTGTTGATCTACAAATATCATTTAAAATCTTTGTCTTTAAATGTAGAAACATGAGATTTGAAATAGATTTTTGTTTACCGGTATATATTGTTCTTTAATTTTGCATTTCAACCATCAATATATCTGTTTGGTGCAACCACCATACCAATGGCGTCCCAATCTCAATGGTTTCCCCTTAATTTGTTTTGTTTGTTATCATGACCTATCCTTATAGCCTCTAGCCCCTATCCCTGGAACATATGTAAACCATGGGGCTGTGGAGTTAGGGGTAAGTTGGTGCTAGTCAGAGTTTGCATATTGGAATTTTATCCTGGTTTAGATCAGATTCTATTTTTTCCCTCCTTCCACATTTGTTTATTGATTTATTTACCCCAACCCCACTCATTTATTGAACTATTTATGTATGATATACTATTTTCTATATGCATTGCTGTTTTGATTGATGTATTCCCATATATATATGTATATTTCTATATACATTTCTTTCTGCCTGTGCCATATTTCTCTCCAGGGGGGAGTGACACTAGAAGTATATCTTTTTTTAAACATTAGTTTAAATGATCATTATCATTGACATAACACAAGAGACACATATTAGCTGTGTAAATTGAACATTTCATAGTTTCTAATATACATTTGTTCATTTAATTTAGTAAATACATTATCATACTTAGCTAATACTCTAATCAAACTAGTTAATTTACCGCTCAATAAGAGTTTTAACTGCAAGTAGGCCCTAGTTTATGCTAATTTATCAGAAAAAAAAAACAATACATCAACAAAAACTAATTTAAGGTTTTAATACATATTTTTTTTTTAAATTTATATATAAATTGGGACCTACATGCCTTCCAGATGGATATTCTAATCAACCAATCTAGTCATGTTAGATTAACATAAAAAATACAACATTTACCATCATTGTGATGACAATTTTATTAAATTCATCTTAACACCATAAATTATTTATTGTATTGCATCTTGATGTTACCTTCAAATATGGCCATGTATATTTATGTAATTAGATGGTAAGGTTGCATTGCAATGCTTAGCAGAATATAATTTATAAACATATATACTGGTGTATATACAAGTTTAATTTGTTTGCTATTAGCTCTAAAATATTATCAGGCATGAAAACTGCACATGACATATGATTTGGATGATAACTTTAGTTTGAACCTTATTGAAGAAAAAAAATTTTTTTTTCAAGTTTTTAACATTCTTGATAAAGGTTTTAATGTCAGTTGAAGTAAGAAACTTGACAGGACCAAATGTAAAAATGTCATCTAGTTAGGATTGTTACATGTCAAGGTAGCCAAGCAATAGTTTCTTACATTAAGTCTTATCAGAATTGTTGTTTTCTTTCACCCCAACTGTACAGGGATGTAAACATAGTTAGTTACACAAAAACATAGTTAGCTACACTTTCTCTTGCTTTTGAATGCTTGAAGGTCATTTTCCTTTCTAATATTATCAATATGATGACTGATCTATTTTTTGTCTATTTGACATTATTTTGGTAAAATTTGTAATTAGTTTTAGGCAGCTGAGTTTTGATTTAGAATAATTCCAATGATAGTTTTGATTACTCTGGAACACATTTATAAAACTAGTTTTATGATATATTATATCATTATAAATTATTTTATTGTGTACTTTTGATGGTTTCAGTAATTTTACCATTATATAGTTAATCCACATTGGTTAATTAATGCAACACTTAAGGTATAGAATAGTTAGCATTTTTTTGTATTAACCAGACATTTAAGCAGTACATGGTTCAACTGCTATTAACATTAGGACTAAATATTGACAGTGTAGAACGTAGAACATTATTTATTAATCTATTTTCATCGTTTAACTATCCTAAAGGACTCTTCACATGTCACATCTATATGAAATTTAAAAAATTACTTTTAGAAATGCATCTTGCATATATATATAATCAAGAAACTAATTTCACAATAATTGTTTACTTGTTAAATGCATGAAATAACAAATGAATTACTTTTTATTTTTATATGGCTATTTTTTATGATGCCGTAATTTAAAAACAAAGTTTTAACATTGTAATTTTCAAATATTTTATAAAACTATTTTAGTTATGAGGAAAACTTGCAATATATAAAATTGTATCCTTTAAGAAAAAAAAATCATAAAAATTTGAAATGTTTATGTTTATGTTAACAAGATAAAAATTTATAGATGAAATTTTTTTTGTACTCCACACCTTCACTTGTGCATTTTGCTAACACTTGTCCATTATTGTAATGCACATTTTTACAGCAAGTCAACATGTCCTATGAGTATGAAAATGCTGATGAAATTAGAAATGGAAGATTTGTCAGGGTAGGTCTTAGTTTTGAACAGTTTTTCAACTGTGATCTGAAAGGAAATGTTTTAACACTGTCCTGTTTATAAGGTGGGATGGGTCTCTCTCATTGGTAGTATTGATGCTAACCAAAATGTTCTTCTAGTAAAAGTTTGTTTCATAGTCTCTCTCTTTCTTTAATATAGCTACTGATGATAGTTTTGTACAGATATTTCATCATCTAACTCTTTAATCACTGAACTAGATTTGATGACATCGATATTTTATTTGCAATACTTTTTCTTGTATACTGTTTTATTATGTTTATTAAGAAGCTAAATGCATCATAGTTATCCTAGAGCATGTGATTTGGCCTCTATTGACATTTTGCATACATGCTTAATGCAAATATAAAAATATGATTCTATAGTGTTGCTCTTGTCAAGTAAGATTTAATCAAGTCAGGTAAAATATCTGTGTAAACCTTTTTACACCCTTCCTTGTTGGATGCCTTAGTTGCACCTTGTTTTGTTTTTTTAAGTGTTTGAGTGTCCTCTCCTCATAACCCATATCATGCACTTTTTTTATTTCCTCGCTTCAGTTATTTCACTTGTTAAATACATTTTGCTTTATATAGAATCCTATTGTTTTTTTCCTATGAATATTGATTGTACTTTGTCCTAATGTTTGAACTGTCTACTTGTGTGTAGGAAGAAGCTAAACCTCAGGCTGCTATTGAGGAAGGGGAAGAGCACAAAGGTGAACATGGTGGTCATGAAGAAGTTGGTATTATTTTAGTATGCTAATGAATTACCCTTCATGTACATTTTAAAAGTTAATGTAGGTTTTAGAGGTATAAAATATTATGTATTAAAATCTTTTTTTTTTTTTTTGTAGCATGGCACAGGGGAAGTAATCATTCATCAGGCTATTCACACCATTGAGTTCTGTTTAGGTTGTATCTCCCATACTGCCTCTTACCTTCGACTCTGGGCTTTATCTCTAGCTCATGCTCGTAAGTGAGGTTTTTAACAAATACTTTGGTAGCAATTTACCCATCAGTTTTCTTTTAGGATAATATGTTTACCAAATATATTATTCTCAATACCATACTGAAATAATTGTTATAATAAAGACACAGATATATATTTAGGTATACAGCTAAATGTTCAGCATACATATATCATTACATATTTAGGATCAAGTGTTTTAATCCTGAGTTGGAATTTAAAGATTAAAAGGCTAACTTTACAACACTCAACTTCAGATGATAGGATACATAGGAAAATATGTTTTAGACTTCTGAATATAGTTAACATTATCAGTATATCTAGAATACTTTCTTTTAACATTGTCCTCATGAATTTAAACATTTATTCTGCAGAGCTGTCTGAAGTACTATGGAGCATGGTTCTGCGTCTCTCACTGAAGATGGCTGGCAGATATGTGGGCTCTCCCATCATTTTTGTTATCTTTTTCATCTGGGCTAACCTGACAGTGGCCATCCTGTTGCTTATGGAAGGCCTTAGTGCTTTCCTCCACACTCTTCGATTGCATTGGGTCGAGTTCAATTCTAAATTCTACATGGGTGAAGGTTATGCCTTTACACCTTTCAACTTCAATCATATCCTGAATATGCAGTCTCTAGAAGATATTTCCTAAGTTTTTTTTTGTTTCTCATACTAAGTGCCTTACTTGACCATTGACCTTTCTGTGATCATACTTTTTCAAAATTTTTAGTAATTATCAAACAAATAAAACGTACTTTCTAAGCAAAACATTTTTTTTTTGGAGCTAAATTTTCTATTTTCTTTTATTCTTGTAAGCTATTAATTGGTCAAAACAACAAAAATCTATTTTTGTTACTTTTGTATACATTTTACTCAAGATATATATTTACCACTAGTGGACATGAATTATGGTAGTTTACCAATTAAAAAAAAGGATTTTTTTTGTTTGTTTCAATGTAGAGTTAATGCAGTTTAAATGATCAAATTTTATTTTTGTTATTTACTTTCAAAACAAAACAAATTTATTTATACTGAAGTTTTTCAAAGTTATGTAGATTTCTAAATGCTTCCCAAGGACTAATGACATTGTGATTTTTTATATATTTTATTTTTGTGAATTTACTTTGGTGTTCCATTCCAAAGGAAAGATTACATTTTATTTTATGTATATTATGCTGAAAAAAAAATCCCTGCAAATTTGTAACATTCCTTTTTAATGTTTAGTCATGTAGTTTGTATTTAACATTTACTTGGAGTTGAAAGTCATGTTGTTACAATAAAAGTAGAAGCATATAATAACTTAATATGTACCAGTATAGCTGTAAACATACAACTCTCTATAGTGTATGGGAAGGTGAGATTTTAAGTTTTTGAAATAAAATATTAGATTGCATAAATCTACTTTTTCTTCTTTTTAAAGCAAACCACAAAATGTTTTTCCTATAGCATTCGTTCTCTTTGATGCTTTAATTTACTCACAGAATTACTAGCTCAGAGTTAAGGGGCAAGCCAAGAGGACCTTTTCTGTTTATATAATGTATTTATTTCCAGTCAAACCTTGTTATAGTGAAAACAAGTGTACTGTGTATGTGTAAATTCTATTTTCTTCAAGGTAGAGAGGCAGACCTGGTTCATGACAGGTTTCTCCTTGTACAATGGAAACCATTAGAAACACTGCTCACTTCCTCTCTCATGCTTCTAGTAACTAGATCTCATGATTGCCCAATCATGAAATGGGTTACTGTTGGCTTTCAATATAGCTGTAACAGAGCTACATTTATGTACAAATTGATACTAAGTAAAAAAAATATATATATATTACAAAATATAATAATATCATAGACCAACTTGTAGTTATTTCAAACTTCTGTAAATCTTAGCTGGTATCATGAAGTGTTTCCATTAAGAAAGCTTTACTGTTCTCTAATGGACCTAGTATAAGATAAATTATAGTGAATTAAAGTGCTAATCTTTTAGATAGGCAAGGAATAGTCATCCTAGTCATTTAGAAACAAAAGTTATTTCACCAGTTCAGTGCAATTAATTAGGCCAAAGAGGTTTCTAAAATGCTACTGTTAGTTATGTTAGTAATGCTACTGCTACTGTAAAGTCAATTTTTAAAAAAAGGACAATAATTAAAACTTTAAATGTGAAATTTAAAATGTAATACAATAAACGTGCTAAAAAAAAAGCATACGGTCTTTGGACAAAGGTAAGTTTACTCGCTGTGTGGAGACTAGACCTTTATAGATTTTAGTATAGATTGATATATAGATCTAATATTTTATTAGATACGGATCAAGCTTCTTATCAGAAATATCATTTTAGCAAAATCATTATTTTTTAACTTGCTAAGTTGTGCTAATGAAATTTACGAGTTGGCAGCTTTGACCTAGATTATTTGTAGAATATAATACGTAAGATCTGTTATTTGAAATAATTGATCTTATAGATCTATTAATTTTGTATTCATCTTTAGAATCCATCTAGATCTATTGGATCCATTTCATATCGGTGGATTTTTTCCTCTAAAAGTTGAAATAAGACCATTAAAGATTTAACTAGACTAGATCGTGATAGATGATCTTATTTTAGAACATATCTAGAACTATTCAATCTACGTCTAGTACTAGTCTAGTCAAGTAGTGTGTGTGCGTGGACACGCCCCCTTAGTAATACTTATAGTAATATAGTTATACTTAATTAAAATATACTAGACTGTTACTATATCTAGATTTCTAGTCAGTCTAGTCTTAGCAAGTTTTGCTCGATCAGTGTTTAGATCTAGATCTATAGGCCTATATAATATATCATTATAATATATAATATTATATATGCATTTTGTTTTTTAATTTTGTATTGCGACTGTTAACATTCATTTAAAAAAGAAAACAAACTATTATCTATATCAATATATATATATATAATAATAATCTAGATCTAGTATCTACTAATCTAGACTAGTAAATTCTAGTAGATCTAGAATCGAGCTCTAATCTAGATCGGCTAGGCTAGGTCTAGAGCAGTGATTACCAAAGTGGTCTATAAAATATTTAAATATATATAGTCTGTATATACCCCCAGCCCAGGGATCTACGAAAGTGAAAAAATAATTATTATAGGGGTCTATGATAATAGATTTTAATTTAAGCAGGTCGTGACTTTAATTTTTAATGTCATTAATGTAATTCTTTCATACACTAATATATGATTTACACCTTAGTTAATTCTTTTAATATTTATACTGCTATTCAAACGAAAAATTGTATTTAATTTCAATACTTATTTAAATAGCTTAATTTTGTCTGAAAAACACATACTTGAATGTCCTAATCCACCTTAAGCAGACCCTACTACCACTACAGCCCCACATATAACCAACACCTTGTAGGGCAGTGCTGAACAACTGAAGAAAACACACTATTTTTCCTTGGCACAGTCTGCAAAAGAGCTCACAGCAAAAAGCTGCCCTATAAACATGCCCATTATGGCCCAATATCAGTTTCCCCCATTGCAGCCCTAAATAGCCCCATCTGGGCCCTAATGGGAGCGGGTACCGTTTGCACATTGGCGTCATTAGGGGCAACCCTAATCGTGCCAATATCGGCCCAGAATGGGTAAAACCATTTCCGGATTCATTTGGGATTTCCAGAACCGCACCATAATCAAGCCCATACTAGCCCCAATGGTTTAGTAACTGACATTTTTATTGGGGCTCAATTAGGGATAACCCTTATTGGTCTGATGCTGGCCCCAATGGTTTAGTATCTGAAATATTTATTATGGCTCAATTGGGGATAACCCTTATTGTGCCAATATCATTCCGATACTGGACCCAATGGTTTAGTAAATGAAATATTTATTAGGGCTCAATTGCGGATAACCCTTATTGTGCCAATATCATCATTTTTTTGTTTATTGTGCCTTTTTTGTTTGATGCAGCTCATTGGCTTAGTAGAAATGAAGACATATTGGTACAATCAGTGTGTGACCTATATACATGTAGCTATAATGTCAACATATTTAAACAATTATGGAAATTAGTTTTGGAAATGTACTATACAAGACTTGCATGCTCACATTTATTCTAAAATTAAACTTACACAAAGTAGGACAAAATTTTTAAAAATATCTTTATTCACAGAATAATAAACCAACACAAAAGACAAATATAATGACACAAACAAAAATGAAGAAAGCATTTTCATTCATAATTATAACATCAGTAGAGCGATCATATTTTGACTTCCATGCAGCAGCTGAAACAAAAAAAAATTAAAAAATTATTTATCCTGTAACAAAACTACCTTCATCAAGCATCAGAAGACCTACATTCATGCATGTGGACATACTATTTAACAGTGATATTTCCAGCTCTTGGGCTAGTAGAGGAAATAATGCTAAAAATTAGGCTGCTTCTAAACCCTGTTAAGCAGTTTAAAAAAATGACGGTATTTCAAAATTTGGAGCCCAATCCTCTTAAAATACATGTTATGAATTGGTGTCAGCAAATATGGTTATGATATTTGACTATGCCTAAAGTGCAATGGCAGACTAGATCTAGCTAGGCTTCACTTCATTCAATATTATATATTGTCCAATTTATTTATATCAGTTTTATCACAGGCTCTTAATAATACAACTATATTCTGTTGTAATTATAGTTGAATGATAATTTTAGAAAAATTTTGGCTGAAAAATTCTACATTTAAAATTACATATCACAGTTAAAGAAAAAAAAAAAGCTGAAGATGCTAGGCTCACAACCAGTGTTTCAAAATTAGGATAACATTTAGTTATTTACGTTGAATTAATTCCATCTCATTAAAACTTTTTTTCGGGTTGCGAATCTTAAAACTAAATAATTCTTCTTACCTTCTTGAGCAGGCTTCCTCGAGTGCATGCATAGATCATTCTTATCTATAAGATACCGGTATTTAAAGAAAAATGTGGCGATCTGTGAAAAAGATACAAAAAATTAAAAAATATTGTTTAAAGAATTCAAACAAAATAATATTACAATAGAGGCAAAACACAAAATGTTGCTGTACAGATGAGACACTGTATTTTTTCTTTATCAGTATCAACACAAATAAAACAAAAACAACTATTATACATTTTTTTAATAACTAGAGCACTGACATAGCTCTTACAATAGCTTTCTATAATTAGTACAAATAAAAAAAAACTAACAACATTACTTCCTTTGTCAGGGTGATTTACATTTACCTCTTACTTGAAAGCAACTTCACACTCCTTAGGATAGGGCTGAATTGGGTGTAATGCTTACTTTTGAACTTTTCTGTTTACTAAAAAAAGAAAATTAAAGTCAGAACGAGCCATATTTAAAATGAATTTAATTGTTAAGTGCTTTATATTAAAATTATAATTGAAATGGCTGCGCTATAGTCGAATTCATCAGGATCCAGAATAATTCAGATGTATTATGAATAGTCAATAGAATAATAGAATGAATCTTAGATTAAAGTGTAGAAAATAGGCTACAATATAGTAATAACTAATAACATGGTTCTCTATCTCTTCTATATAAATTACGTAGTACACACCAGGCTGTCACGTGGCTAAATGTTTGTTTATGATTGGTGAATGACGCCCATTAGTATTAATAGACCTCTATACCTTCTAGCTAGATCTACATATATGATAATCTAGATTTGGATCTATACTGTATGGTTTATAGATATCTAGAATTTCTAACACGTATTCATGAATATACAATAAGGCTACCTGGATCTGGTAATGTAGACGAACTGTTTAGTGGCCTTGATAGTCTCTTCATGGTCGTCTGGTTCATGCTCTGCAACTGCCATCACTTCCATAAGGTCCTAGAGGCGAAGTTTAGACTACCAAGTAGATATCTTCAACTCTGAAGGAACAAAAAAAAAAAAAAAAAAAGTGAATATGGGGTTAGGCTAATATTATAGGTTAAAAACAATTGTATGTAGACCCTATTTTCATTGTATAAATGTTCATTATAATTTTTTTATGCAATTTAATATGAACTTAGATCTCAGTGAAATTTGGTTGGGGGGGGGGGGGGGGGGGGGGGAAGGGGGTCACTGATCAGTAATCATAAAGAAAAATTTATAATTCTTCGTACCTTTTTGAGCAGGCTTCCTCATGAAAATATATTGAACAGCATCTGTAGAGCATTCATAGACCATTCTTATTGTAAGCTGCCCTTAAAGAAAACTGACATTCTAAAAAAAAAATACTAACAACATAAAATTACAATTTATAAAGACTAATCCTGAAATGTTTATGGTATGGTATATAAGAAAAAACTGTTGCTATAGCCTAATGATGAGACTATTTTTTCTTTAACAGCGTCCACACAATGAAATTTAAAAAAGCCTAAGCCTTAGCTAAGCCTATAGAATGAATTCTAGATCAAGTTGTAGAAAAATGTATAATATAGTAATTAGTATTAATAGACCACTAGATATTCTATCTAGATCTAAACATGCTAATCTAGATCTATGTCTAGTTTATAGATCTAGAATTTCCAGATCTGTATAGATCTATTTAATTCTATTACCTAGAGTTTTTAATATTTACAAAAAAGTATTGAGTATTAGTATTGGTGAATAAAGATCTAACGCTACCTGGACCTGGTTATGTGGTATGCGGGATGGACTGTTTGGTCACCTCGATGGTCTCTGCATGGTCGTCTGGTTCATACCCCGCAACTGCCATCACTTCCCTAAGCTCTTTGAGGTTCAGACTACCAAGTAGATAGCTTCAACTCTGAAAGAACATTAAAAAAAAAAACAATGTCAATATAGGGCTATAGGACTTTAGTCTATAGCAGCTATAGGGTTAGCTATTATAGATATACCATATACATATTTATTAAAACCAAAATAAAGTTTGATTTTATTTATTTGTGTAAATTTAAACAATCTAAACTAGACTAGATTTGTGTGTGATGTTGTTAAGATCGGGAGAGTAGGCCTAATATGGTACATTTGTCTCTACAAAGTCTATATTATATCTATATTGACTATATTGTCACTATATATATATATATATATATATATATATATATATATATATATATATATATATAGGTATTATAGATTATAAGTCTAAATAGGTCTATGACTAACTATAACTAGATCTAGAATTATTTCATCTAGGTCTAAATGACCTATGAAAAAATTAAAGATTAGTCTATATTAACAATATATTATTCTATACTAAATTTTCTACTAACAACTAACATCTATTCTAGATTTAGAATCTAGACTATTCTAGACTATCTATAATATTTTAAATTATTTCTTACTCTTATTAGATCTAAGTTTACTAAGTCGTCTAAGTCTTAGTATAACTTATATTCTAGGTCTAGGCCAATTTTTTTAACATCAAAATCTGAATTAGAATAGAACTAGAATACTTTCTATATGAGTATAATAATTATTATAATAATATAATATACCAAAGTGGTCCAAAATCCTAAGTCTAAGTATTAGTTTATGTGACTAGATAGAATAGGCTTATAGATCTAGATCTAATATAATTCTGTCCTAAAAGCCAGTAGATTTAGATCTAGTAAGTCCTTAACTAAATCTATTCTAATTCTATGCTGCAGATGCATTTCATGGTTGATTCTAGATCTAGAATCTATTCTAAATAGTAAATTTAGTCATAACACATACATGTTAATCACTTAAGTCATCTAGATCTACGTTTAATAGGTCTCAAGTCTAGATCTAATATATATATATTATATCGCACTAGATCTAGTTACCAGTAGCCTATATTACTAATATTAGTATATCTACAATCTAGATCTATAATTTCTATACATTATATATAATATATGTCAATCTCTAGATATCTATTCTAAATCTAGACCTAATCTACTATCTAGATTAGATCTGTTAGTAGTGATAGAGATTCTTCCTCTGTACCTGTGATAGGCTTAAAACTTTACTTAAAAGTTACGACCATTTCAATTTCCATGGCTGCTGCCAGTGCTGGCATGAGTAGAAGAACATATCAAGAAGTACAGCTCATAAAATAGATCTAGATCTATTAAATTAATGACATTTTAGAATCTACCTACATATATAGTCTAGGGTTACCTAGTCTAGATTCTAGACTGACTAGACCTAGCTCTATAACTTGTAGTATAACAAATAACTAAACAGATTTAGAAATTAGATCTATAGATCTAGATATAAATTGATCCACGTGTGTGCGTTTTAGAGTGTTAACTGAATAATCCAGTTTGTGCTGAATATCGCGAGCTTAAAAGAAATAAAAGCTTCTTTTTCATTGGTCGAAAAAAATGTTAACATGTATAAAACTTTTTAAAAAAATCTAAATCTAGAAAAAAACAAAAAAACGAATATGTTCTCTTTTAGATTCTATGTGTGATTAAATATTACTAGATATAGATATATATTTTTTTAAGTGTGCACATTAAAAAATCAGATACACACATACACTATTTGATTACGAAAGTCTGAATTGGGCCCATAGGGGTAAAACTACACTATTCCAGTAAGGGATTTCCCCAATAGAACCCTAATTAAATAAAAAAACAACAACTTAATATTACTTTAAAAAGGATACAAAGCAAAATTTACCATTAACACAATTAATACTAAATTTTAAAACATCATAATATTGTTTTTTATTTTATAATAAAGATTTCATCATGTTGGTTCTGGCGTGATTTGGGAAATCCCACATCGGCATGAAAGCGGAAAGACGATAACGGTCCAATAACTAAAATCCCACACCGATCCGATAACGTTTTTATAGGGGCGAGTGCAGTTGGGGCGCTCTACCCAATGAAACACTATTGACCCACGCGGCGCCAGAATCGTTTCGATACGGCTATGTTTATAGGGTGGCTAGAAGAAGAGGAAGAATTCTTTCATACACTAATAAACGATTTACACTTTAGTTAATTCTTTACATTTTTATCCTGCTATTCTAACGAAAAATTGTTGTATTTAATTTCAACACTTATTTAAATAGCTTATTTTTGTCTACTTTTAACTAATGTTTAACAAAACTAAATGTAGATTGTACAGTGTTGATTATTTAAAATGGGATTCATTCCTTCCTTGTCAAAAAGAGCCTTTTTTAAGATGATATGAAACCAATTACGCTGGAGGAGATCATCTGAGACAATGCCACCCTGTTAAAATAGATAAAGGTTTGAAAAACATTCAAACACTCAAAGATAAAGTTCAGAATAGACCCACATTAAAATATCCCTTCCACATAATATAGAGAGGATGATGGTTTGTGAGCCTCTTAAAATATCTTTTTACTTAAAGCAAAATATGGCATAGGTCAAACATTAATTCTACCAGCCATTTTACACAAACCTACATCTGATATTATTAAAAGAATATTTTAAAGCAACAATACATTTAAAGGTCACATTGGTGGCATGAGTTATAAAATTAAAAGCTTCTTATATAATTCTTTGCAAACGACTTATATTCAATTAGGGATCAACTGCGTCACAGGTCTGACAAGGTGTAGCGCTGTGTGCTATAAACTGCCTAATTGTCACTGTCTCCTTATTTTTCCTCAGGGTTGACCCATGAAATCCTCCCCATGTTTGGGTTTTCCTGCAAGGCAGCAGAGGTTTGAGTTCTGTTTTCCTTCTGCTAGGTGGGTAGCAAGCCAAGGCTAATGAGTCCATCCTGCTCAAAGCTTACTGGTTAGGCTCCTGTTACTCACCTTCGCTCCTTCTCCTGCTAATGAAAGCAGTTCTGCTGATTCAATTAATTAATTTACTTATATTTAATGTTGGAAGGACAACTTCATAGAACAACAAAATCCTATATGAAACATAATATCAGTAGCAACAGATGATAAACCTGCAAAAAAACAAACAAACATTTCCATTGTGTTTTGTGATTCCAGCAATACATATTCATTGATATTTTAATTGGTTTAAATTTGAATTTAATCAATAAAAAAGAAAGATCTCTCTAACTTAATGTGTAGTTTTAAATTATTTTTTAACTCTTCAACTCACTACAGTTAGAAAAAAACAAAAAAACATGATGATGAATTTGCAAAAATTTGCAAGTTAAGCAGGGGTCTACTGAAAACCAGAAAACATGGCAAGGGGTCTATGAGACAAAAAAGTTTGGGAACCACAGAGTCTAGATCTAGCTATAGCTACTAGATTCGTGATGTACACTAAAAATTAATGTTCCTCTTTCAGACCACAAGTACTTATACAATTTTAACGTTTTATAAACTAATATTAGTTTTATATTTTTACTGAACGACCTGATTCTCTACTCAAGGCTTATCTCCCCTAAGATTAAATTTTCTTAAAACAAAATTAATTGATTACAGCTAATTGATTAATTTATTGATCATTTCATATGTTGTCATTGACAATGAATAATTGTGCAAAGTTTCACTTTGATCTGAGATTGGGGAGTGGGAGAAATAATGTGTAAAAGATTCCACCCAGAAAGTGAGTGGGATTTATTTTGTTAAGATGGTAATTTAATGGAGGTGTGTGTCCTGTTCTTTGTTAAAAGATTGTAGATTGCTCTTTGTGGTGGAGGAAGTTAATACTGTCCAGTTTGTTTGGCATGGTCATTTCTTTATATGTAGCTTGGCCTGTGTTTCCTGATGGCCAGGAAGGTGTAGATAAATATTAATGACTGATTAGTGAATATCTTCTCTATTTAAAGGACCTACTATAAGGATTCCTTGTCTGATAAAGTTTTATTACTTCTACAGGTGCAAATTCTGTATAGCATTCTATTAGGTGTTAAAGCCAGTATCCTGGCAAATAAGTAAATAGATCAAGGGAGTATAAAACGGTAGACATATATATAATGGGATATGTATGTTTTTGATAAATGTATGGACCAGAAGAAAAGGGTCAAAGAAAAAAAGCAAGGACAATGACACTATTTCCAGCTGGAATAACCTGCCCAGTGTGCAGCCAAATATTTTAGGCTTACATAAGCTCTCTTTTTTGCCATGAGTCTATCTTAAGAATTACAAACAGAATGGCATCCTGACAAGTCCGAATCCTTGAGAAAAATAAATCTCTTACAATTGCTTCAAAAATAGCATTGTTAAAAAAAAACACTGACCATAAAACTTTGCAGAGAACTGTAGTATTCTGCTAAAACAACAACAAATTGCCAAACATAAAATACAAAATATAAGAACTTTGTTAGCTAGAAAACAACTTTGTATATTATTCATATTAAATGGCTATTTCCCTTGTTGAACTGTAATTCCAACTCTGATAATACAGTCACCTCCTATTCCTTGCCTTTTGGATTAAGTAAATTTTACTGTATATCATTATGACATTGGTTTATCTTATCAATCTTTTTGCATGCATTAGCTTTTTATGAATGAAAATTAGAATTTTAAATTTCATACATAGGTTAGTTTTCATGATACTTTCATATATTGTCTAGCTTTAAAGGGAAAATTAAAGTAAATATAAAAAAAAAATAAATACATTCAAAATTGAAAGATGATTCTGGTCTTTCAAGCTTTGAAATTTATTTCAGTCAATCTGAATATATATCATTTAAATTTGGAAACAAAAATTACTAGTGGTTAGTTGAATTTAATACTTTGAAATGAACATCACTAACATGTGTAGCATTGATAATGGCCAAATTCAACATCACCTGCTCTAATTTAAAAGGCAGGATATTTTCATTAAAGCATAAAGTTGATTGAATATTTTTTATATGTTGTCCTTTCAGATTGATCTAAATAAGTAAATGTTCTTTTGTATTAAGAACCCTTCAAACCTTAAAAAAAATATCAATATTATATGGCTTCCTTTGGTCATGATATAACAATGAGATGAATGTCTAGGCATTAGCACACAGGCCATTCCCCCTCTCCAGGTAGCTGATGTGTCAGAAGGAACAGCGATACAATTTTTTTATCAGGGTCATTGAAGGCTCTGATTATTACATAATATAGTTTTGCTTTTTGTCATATACTATAAAAGTTTTAACAAAATTTACAGATTTTGCCACCATGGGGTCACTGTTTAGGTCTGAAGAAATGCAATATTGCCAGATGTTTCTGCAGACAGAAGCTGCCTACCAGTGTGTCTCAGAGTTAGGAGAACTTGGATTGGTTCAGTTTAAAGATGTAAAACCTTTTATTTAATTTATTAAGATTATACAATAAAATATACTAAAATTTACACATTACAATATGCTGCCATCAACTATGTAAAATGTATTTATGCTATCCTGTTGTACTGTCAGAGGGAAGCAGTTTGACCTGGTCTTTTTTTCTCTTTGGAAAAACTTTGTGCCTTTTATATGTGTCAACCCTGATAAAATTGTAAGTGAAAAGTAAGTGTGGAAAAATATGGGAGCACTTTCAGTCTGTCACATGACCACTGGTTGGTGAATATTGGTCCAGCTAACTCAGTTTAACCTACATCTTTTTTTAAAAAAGATTGGCTACCACTGGATTATAAGATTTTGTCAGATTTGGCTTAGGAGGAAAAAATAGGCATTAAGAAATGATTTGATTAAACAAAATTTCTGTTAAGTTAACTGAGTGGCATAAACTGGTTGGGTAGCTTTTTAAGGGGACTTGAGCTCAAATTCTGTTGTTGCTAAAGGCATCACGTAAACCTTCTCCCAGATTTCCCTTCCCCCCCCCCCCCCCCCCACATGTTCACAAAAGAGATTGGGCCATAACACACTGAGCATTCTATAAGCATGAAAGATGTGCTATAGAAAAGCAATTAAAACAAAAATACTTAAATGAAATAATACAAGAAAAAAAAACAACATTTTGGAGCATAATGCATAATTTTTGGTTATGTTGATAGAATTGTTCAACACTTGTTTTTTGTTCATCTACTCTTTAAAAAAGTAATTCTGATCAAATTATTTTTTTTATTTAGCTTCCTTTTCTAATTCAAACCAAACTAAAATTATTTCCAATAGTTGATGCATATCTTAAATTTTTTCATTTTAACAGTTTTAATGGTTTTCTTACAGCTGAATACTAATGTGAACTCTTTCCAAAGAACTTTTGTAAATGAGATTCGCAGATGTGAGGAAATGGAAAGAAAGCTTCGTAAGTAATTAGTAGGTTACTTCCAGTACCCAAATATATAAATACATTATCCACCAATTATGCTCATTGATTTGTTCTAATCTTTATGTTGTTTATTTTGCCATGGACTTCTTCTTGTTGTTCTTACTTAAAACAACAATAATAAAAAGGCCCATGAGTAAACAATCTCCATAAATTCCTTTGGCTAACTAATTCTAGTATCTATTGCATTGAATTGGACCTGCCAGAAAATTCGAACATCAATTCTCCCTTTTTTTTTGCACTTTCAATAAAACTTCCTGCATTTCAACAATCCCTCTTAATATATGTTAAGTTGAATTGTAATGGCTGGCTTTAAAATGACCTCCCAAACACACTCACTTTCTGAACCTTGAATTCTATAGCATGCTCACCTAACATAGTTTTGGCCCATGTTATGTTGAATTAGAATGGCCCATTAATATTGGTCTCCTATACATAAACACATATTTCTAGCCTGAGAATTCTAGTATCACTTTTCTCAGCACACCATCCCCCCTGTTACCACCACTAAAAAAAATTAATTTTACATGTAATCACTGACTTTTCTTCGGCTTCTTAATTCAATATTATAGTATTTCATAAGCTCCATGTTGCTTTTTTGGTCAGACCCTTTTTGTGTTATAATTCTGGCATTGTAACGCTTTTGCACCTAAGAATTCTATCACCTTCTTTTTTTATATCCACCCTCAGCATACAAATTATATTGTTATAATTTACTTACATTTAATTGTTTCTTTTACAAATTTTTACAAACAAAAACACCATTCAATCAATTTAGGCTTCATATGAAAAAAAAAGATTGTTTTATACAATCACCACAAAAGATAGTTTTGTGCCAGAAATGCTATTGAAAGTTACACACACACACACAGAGTTTCTATAGGGCTTTGAAACGGAAAGAAGTATTTCTTTTAATATGTCAGCTTTTAAAAAATATTGGGTCAATATTGGAAATAAAAAATCCTTTTTGGTAAATTTAACCACTATGGTTTCGATTGTGAAAATATCTTACTTTGTCTAAAGTAAGTAATAACAGTTAAATGCTCATATTTTTTTATCCACCACAATTGGGACAATAATGATAGATGAGTAGTGAGTGAGTGCTTCAGTGCCCTTAGGAATAGATCATGGATACTTATACTGTCAGAGAAAGAAGGGATCTTTGTTGTTTGTTTTTCTGTCTCAGAATGATATATACAATAGCAAGGAGCCATAATAAGTGCACAAATAGTAAGATCATAATATTAGTTGAAGCATTTTTTAAAAGTTTAACTATTAAGTTGAAAGGTAAAAAAAAAAAAAGGAAAATGCACAACAAACATTTATTATAAAGGTGAATAAAATGAAAAATCTGATTAAGTAAGGACTTTAAATAATGGAAAGTTGTCATATAACTTAATAGATTGTCAACATTGGTAAATGGTAAATTACGGGGAATGTAATTAATTTTTTTTTTCTGAACTGTGAGACCAACATTCTTGATTCACACTCCAACAAATGTCAAGTAACCATTTGAGATGAATGGAGTATAGAGATGCTGAGAATGTTAGCCTTATCTGATACTCACATTATTGGCCCTTCATTTATGACAACTTGATGAGTGTAGTATAGAGATACTGAGAATGTTAGCCTTATCTGAGACTCACATTATTGACCCTTCCTTTATGACAACTTGATGAGTGAAGTATAGAGATGCTGAGAATGTTAGCCTTATCTGATACCGACATTATTGACCCTTCATTTATGACAAATTGATGAGTGCAATATAGAGATGCTGAGAATGTTAGCCTTATCTGATACCCACATTATTGACCCTTCATTTATGAAAACTTGATGAGTGAAGTATAGAGATGCTGAGAATGTTAGCCTTATCTGATACCGACATTATTGAGCCTTCATTTATGACAAATTGATGAGTGCAATATAGAGATGCTGAGAATGTTAGCCTTATCTGATACCCACATTATTGACCCTTCATTTATGAAAACTTGAACATTTACTACTTAAGCACCTTGTCTAAAACTTTGCATGTACTGTATACATTTTTTTAAATTTCACATTTAATTGTATAGGATATACAGAAAAGGAGATTCTAAAGGAAGGTTTAACAATACCTGACTATCAAGAAAATCCACCAGCTCCTGTTCCAAAAGAAATCAATGATCTTGAGGTTATTGATTTGATCTTTCTGTAATAGATCAGCTTAGACATAACTTGATGGATTAACCTGTTTTATTTAACTATTAGACATTGATTTTAATCAATATAAAGAACATTCTAAATGATTATGCTGACATTACAATCTTTGATCCAACAGGTTGAGTTTGAGAAAATGGACACAGAGTTACGTCAAGTGAATACAAACTATGATGCATTAAATCAAAACTTAGTAGAGCTGACTGAGATCAGAGAAGTCATCCACAAAACTCAAGATTATTTTCTATTGGTAGGTTGACTGTTAATTTTTACAAGTGTTAACTATCATATTAAGTTAATATGCTATGAATTGAACATTTAAAAAAAACTTTTTTTTTCTGGTTTCTCAGTATGGGCAAGATTTTCAATACATGATTAGAGAAGAAACAGGTGTACTGCATGAAGAAGCAGTTATCGGCAGACAACAACAGCCAGCACTTGGGTATGATACTTTCTTTTGAATGTATCTAAAATGTCCAAATATATGTTCAAAAATCAAGATGGTGGCTGAGTCGCAAAGCAATTGGCTTTTGAACCCAATGGTTTCAGATTTGAATCCTGGTGAAGACTGAGTCCACCCTAATTTACATAATTGGGGAAAAGTAAAGTTGGTTGTTGTACTGGCTACTTGACACCCTTGATAACTGTAGGTCACAGATCGCAAGGTCTAAAAGGGGTACTTTACTACATTGCTTAAAATCAAGACCACTTTGTTTTGTTTCACTTTCAGATTTTTAGTTGGCACAGTGTTGAGGGAAAAAGTTCCAGTCTTTGAGCGTGTTATGAAATTCATAACTCATGGTATGGTTTTCATGAGAACTGAGGAGATAGAGCATATTTTGAAAGATCCTATTACAGTAAGTTAAGAAAACCTCTCATAGTTTGAGATACCAATGGTTAAATAACTTACCTCAATTATTGTTTAGTTTAACTATTATTGTTGCTCTAGCAAATTGTTCATTTCAGGGGGATGAGCTGCACAAATGTATGTTTATTGTTTTCTACCAAGGAGATCAACTCAAAAACAAAGTGAAAAAAGTTTGTGATGGGTAATTTTTTTAATTCAAGAACAAAAATATAATAATAATAAAAATAAATAAAATAATTGAAATTTTGTGCTTTGAGAATATAACAGACATAAAACAATTCTAAAAATGTTTCTGGTATATTTGTTTCTTTTATTTTTCTTTAGCATGAGAGCCACAATCTACCCTATACCAGATTCTCCAGAGGAAAAAAACTCAATGTTAAGAGGAGTTAACTCACGTATCAGTGATTTAGAAATTGTAAGACGTATGTTTTGTTTTTACAAGTTAGTAAATGATCTATAAAACTGTACATCATTGAATAAAATAATTTGTCTTTGAGACCTGGGGTCATATGAAATAAATAAATAATATATAAGACTACTAAAGAAGTAATACCAAAATACCTTAAAACCTTAGTAATAAATTTTCAAAGCATTAGGAACAAAACAGCAGACTTAGAAATTTTATTAGAATGTGAGAAACCAGACATAATTGCAGGAACAGAAACTTGGCTACATCCTGAAATTTATAATGCAGAAATTTTCAATAGTAATTATGAAATTTTTAGAAAAGATAGGGCTGATAATCATGGAGGAGTTCTTTTAGCAATAAAAAACACTCTTATAGCAGAAGAAATTACCTTACCTAACTCAAAAAATATAGAATCTACATTTTGTAAAATTAATACCACCTCAACATCCCTATTAATAGGCAGCAGTTACAGACCACCAAATTCTAGTTTAGAATACATGCAGGAACTATGTAATCAGATTACTACACTTAAAGAGACAAATAAAAATGCAGTTTTTTGGATTATGGGTGATTTCAACCTACCTGATATAAATTTCTAAAACACTAACCATAGACAAACACCAAAACCTTAAGGACATAAATGAGCTTTTCATAGAAACTTTACACAACCTAAGTTTAGATCAAATCATTAAAAAGCCAACTAGATTAAACAACACATTAGATCTCTTCTTAACCAACAGACCTGGATTAGTAGTTGATTATGATATTATCCCTGGTCTATCAGACCATGAGATCATAAAAATACACAGTCAGATAAAAGCAGTAGCCAATACAAAACCCAAAAGAAAAATCTTACTCTGGAATAAATGTAACCTAATACAACTACACCAAGCTGCATTAAACTTTCAACAAACATTCTTATTAGAAAAAGACATTAACCAACCAGTCGATGACCTCTGGAATTTCATCAAAAACCATCTTAAAAGCATTATAGAAAATCATATACCAACTAGATACACATTAAACAAAATAAATAAATGCTGGTTATATAAATAATAGACTAAAGAAGCTTTGTAAACAGAAGGAAAACCTATATAGAAAATTTAAAGAAACCAAGGCAGAAAGAGTTCACAAAAAGTATATAAAAATTAAACACCTAACCCAAAAAGTAAGCAGACAACTGCAGAGTGAATACATAAACAATGTAATATCTAAAGATAACAACAAAAACCTATGGTCATACATTAAGTCTAAGAAAATGGAAACAACTGGCATAGCGCCATTAAAAGATGAACATAACATAATACATAATGACAATGAAACTAAAGCAAACATCCTAAACAAATACTTTGCATCAGCATTCTCAGCCCCAGGAGACAAAGACATATTTCTTAATTTGAACCAAGTAGACAACATAGAAGATATAGTAGTACAAGAAAATGGAATTCAAAAACTATTAGCCAACACCAAACCAAATAAAGCGTCTGGACCTGATGGCATTCCAGCTAGATTACTCAAAGAACTAAGCAATGAGCTAGCCCCAGTGTTCAAAATACTCTTTCAGGCATCGCTTAACCAGGGCAGAGTACCAAAGGACTGGAAAGAAGCTAATGTCACCCCCCTATTTAAAAAAGGAGAAAAATCTGATCCAGGAAACTACAGACCAGTATCACTTACAGCATCACATGTAAAATCCTAGAACACTTAATATGTTGCAACATCATAAACCACTTAGACAAACATAATGTTATCACCCCATACCAACATGGCTTTAGGAAATATAGATCATGTGAAACACAACTAATAGGACTAATTGATGATTTTTCTAAAGGTTAAGTTAATAGTGAACAAATAGATGCTATTTTACTAGATTTTTCCAAGGCTTTTGACAAAGTTCACCACCATAGTTTGCTTAAAAAATTAAAATATTTCGGCATTAATGGTCCACTGCATCAGTGGATTAAAGATTTTCTGATAGGGAAAGAACAAACTGTAATAATAAATGGCTCTAAGTCAACACCAATAACAGTAAACTCAGGTGTACCTCAAGGAACAGTCTTGGGTCCACTACTATTTTTAATTTACATAAATGATTTACCAAATTGCATTACTTCAGGAACAAAAGTCAGATTATTTGCAGATGATTGCATAATATATAGAACAATAAAAACAACACAAGACACAGATATTTTACAAAGAGAATTATCTGAATTACAGAAATGGGAATCAAATTGGAGCATGTCTTTCCACCCAGAAAAATGTCAGTTGTTAAGAGTAACAAAAAAACTAAAACAAATTAATTCCACTTATCTTATTCATGGCAAACCAGTAACACAGACTAAAAACGCAAAATACCTAGGTGTTATAATAAATGAAAAACTGTCATGGAATCCACATATTGATGAAACTACAAAAAAATCCAACAAAGCATTAGGGTTTATTAAAAGAAATTTCTATAAATCAATTAAGAACATAAAACTAAAATGTTATTTAACCTTGGTTAGGCCAATAATAGAATATGCATCCACCGTTTGGGACCCCTCAACTCAAGAAAACATTAAGAAACTGGAACAAACACAAAATAGAGCAGTGAGATTCATAACAAATGAATATTCACATTTGACTAGAGTAACACCATTAGTAAAATCACTAAATTTAGAAAGTCTTCAGGACAGAAGACTCAAAAGTAAAGTAGCAATTATACATAAAACACTGAACCATAATCTTCAAATACAAAAACAAAACTTAATAAAATACTCTGAAAGACACAAAAATAAAGGCACATTCCTCGTCCCCTATGCTAGGACAAATTTGTACAAATACTCCTTCTTCCCTAGTGCTATTAGAGCATGGAATGGGTTGCCTGAGCTAGCCAGAAAAACCAGTGACTTGGCAGAATTTAAGTCATTGGTTAATATGCATGACTAAATGCATGACGCGTAGGACGTAATCATCTTCTTTTTTGAAGTTACGTCTGTAGTATATAAGATAAGATATATATAGTTTGTCCATTTATCTTTTCAGGTGTTAACTCAAAGCAATGAACATCGTCAGCGGGTGTTAAAAGTTGCACACAGAGAGATTAGGTCATGGACCATCAAGGTTGAGAAAATCAAGGCTATCTACCACACCCAGAACATGTTCAAAGTTCACCAAAACAGTCTCCTTGCTGAATGTTGGTTTCCAGCCAAAGCAATTGATGATATTAGGAGAGCTCTGACCACTGGAGAAGTAGGTTTAGCTCTTGTAAAATAGTTTTCTTAGGTGCTTTAGTTATATTTTCCTGTTGATTTTGATTCTGTAATTAATGTTATTGCTACAACAAAGCTTATATCAATTCAACTTCTTTTACCTGACAACACAAGAATCGATTAAAAAAAAATCAAAACAATTAGTAAATTACAATTGGTAATTAATTTGTTTGGCATGTCAAACAAGGGAAAGAAATTGTACTTGACTGAAGTGGTGGTATAAGCTGAATTGGTCCCCTTTATAGGTCGCCGCTTTAAAGTAAGTTTGTAATAAACAATAGATAGCTTAACAGTCTTCTATTTTCATAGGCACCTCACTAGCAGAGTGGTCAGTATGTTGGCTTGAGCCATGAGTTTGGAGTCAGGGTTCCTTTTTTTCATAAATGCTTTTAAAAAGCAAATAAGGTAAAAATTTACCCAGATGTTGTCCCCCCTTTTCCAACTGGTAAAGATAAGTGATATGATTACAGCGCATTGAGAAAGCTAAAAGCATAAAATAGAGCTAAACAATAACATTAGGTCAAAATATTTCTAATCACACAGATTTATTGTTGTTGGTCTAGATCTATTACAAATTTAATTACATGACTGATCCTAACTAATTGATACAATTCACTTCTTAAAAGCTTTGTTTTTTAAAAAGTATTTTTTTAATGTTTTTTTTGTTTTCTCTAATTTTTTTCCAATAGAAAGTCAGCAACAGCACCATCCCAACTGTCATCCAGCCCATGCTTACCAGTGAATCTCCTCCATCTTACTACAAGTGCAACAAATTTGTTAAAGGTTTTCAGAGTGTTGTTGATGCTTATGGCATGTCTACTTATGGGGAGGTTAATCCAGGTATTTAATTTTGTATCATTCATAATACTGCAATACTATTTTGTCTCAAACTATGAGAAAATTTAAAAGAAAATTACAAATGTACAATACATTAAAAAATATATTTAGACTATAATGCCAAGGATTTTTAATTACCCAAAATTTATATTTGCTTGTCACCATGAATTTATTAAATCATTTTTGTTAATAATGTAGTTTGTTGAATACGAATAGATAACTTCCACTAAAGCTGTTGTTCATTATTGCTAATTGTAAATACTGTTATAAATCTGGTGGTGGCACAGATAGGGGTGGTGGTGTGTGTGTAGTCAGCCGACCCAAATCGCCCCAGTCCATCGCTAGACAAGCGGTCAACCGTGACGAGCTACGATGATCAGCCGAGTCGAGTGTCAACAGGACGGTTCGGGAAGGATCGCCGTCATGAACAGAGCTCAGGAGTGTCACGAGAGTTGTAGTCATCTGACCACCTAGAAACGTCGATCAGCGTTCTTTCTGTCCGGTTCAAGAAGACCAGTAGGTACCCTATATAAGAGCGGAGGTGGCGCAGTCAAGACGGTTCAGAGCCCAGTTCACTACAGTCCGGTCGACTACAGCACAGTTCAGCGGTGTGGTTCTGTACAGAGCATTACGACAGTTCAGTGCGGAGTACTGTCAAGTACAGTTGAGACGACTGGCGTCTTGATCATGGTCTGCGATCGAGTCCGACACAAGAGCCTAGTGTGTGAAGTCAGTCCTGAACTGTTGAACTCAGTGCAAGCCCGGAACGAGACGGAGAGGCCAGTGCAAGAGTTGATACGGCGGCATGGCTATTAACGGAGAGATATTAGTACAGTCTTGTGTTACGTGCTGCCAATTGTACAGTATAGGCTGTTTATTATTCAACCATTAAAGTGTTACGTTACTTTGGAGCCCTGAGTTGTCAAGTTCTTTAAGTTGGTGGTGTATGGTGCAGTTTGTAGAGAGCCTGGATAGTGAGATTCGTAACAATACTATGGAGTGAAAAAGGTTTGAAAGGAAGTCGTTTTTTTATTTTATAACATTTCCATTTAAATTTTTACATTTAAGTGTGAAATTCCAAAATCAGAATTTAACCTTCACTTTATATTGTTGCAAGTCTAGTCCTACAAAAAAAAAATAATGAAAAAGAAGTGAGAACAAGATACTTTTGAATAAAAAAACAATTATACTTTTGTCTGTAAAAATTATTTAATTACTTAATCTGTTGTTACCTTTTTTTTTTTCAATAGCTCCTTACACTTGTATTACCTTCCCATTTCTGTTTGCTGTCATGTTTGGTGATGCTGGACATGGTTTGATCATGTTCTTGTTTGGTCTCTTTCTAGTCCTGAAGGAGAAATCCATTGGATCTAAAAGAATTACTAATGAGGTTGGTGCATCATTATCTCTGTAGTTGCCTTTAGTTTAAAAAAATTTGTTCTACCATTTGGTTTGTAATTGAATGATTCTCTCCAGATTGCTAACACATTCTTTGGTGGCAGATACATTATTATGATGATGGGGGCCTTCTCTATCTACACAGGAATCATCTACAATGACTTCTTCTCCAAATCTGTCAACATTTTTGGATCACAGTGGCATCCAGTTATTAAGTAAGCCAAACAATGGAGCACCATTTATTCTCTGGAAATACTTCTGTATTAGACCAAAGTTTAAATAGGAAGATTTTTAATCATGGACAATGATTTGATCAGTGATGCCCAACCTAATTTGATCTTTGGGCTATTTTAAGTTCCGAAAGTGGATTTTCTACATTTTGTGCCGATATTTTGGCAGGCCAGACATATTTTGGGCATCACTGTATTAGATGATTAACAAAGTTCATTTATAGATATTTAAATGTACAGGGATAATGAATGGCATGCTGATAAAATACAACTGAATCCTATCACTGCACACCACAACGTTACTGCATATCCCATTGGCGTTGACCCAGTAAGTATAGTTCAGTAGGCAAACTTTTCTTTATTTCAATCTATCTTAATTAAAATGTTTTATCTACTTTAGCACACTAAGAGTAACAAAAAAACTAAAACAAATTAATTCCATTTATCTTATTCATGGCAAACCAGTAACACAGACTAAAAACGCAAAATACCTAGGTATTATAATAAATGAAAAACTGTCATGGAATCCACATATTGATAAAACTATAAAAAAATCAAACAAAGCATTAGGATTTATTAAAAGAAATTTCTATAAATCAATTAAGAACATAAAACTAAAATGTTATTTAACCTTGGTTAGGCCAATAATAGAATATGCATCCTCCGTTTGGGACCCCTCAACTCAAGAAAACATTAAGAAACTGGAACAAACACAAAATAGAGCAGTGAGATTCATAACAAATGAATATTCACATTTGACTAGAGTAACACCTATAGTAAAATCACTAAATTTAGAATGCCTTCAGGACAGAAGACTCAAAAGTAAAGTAGCAATTATACATAAAACACTGAACCATAATCTTCAAATACAGAAACAAAATTTAATAAAATACTCTGAAAGACACAAAGATAAAGGCACATTCCTCGTCCCATATGCTAGGACAAATTTGTACAAATACTCCTTCTTCACTAGTGCTATTAGAGCATGGAATGGGCTGCCTGAGCTAGCCATGAAAACCAGTGACTTGGCAGAATTTAAGTCATTGGTTAATATGCATGACTTAATGCATGACGCGTAGGACGTAATCATCTTCTTTTTTGAAGTAATGTCTGTATTATATAAGATAAGATACTAATCATTATAGTCTCTTAATCTTTAGATTTGGCAACCAGCATTGAACAAGATTTTATTCTCTAACTCTCTCAAAATGAAAATGGCCATTATCCTTGGCGTTACTCACATGCTCTTTGGCATTTGCTTGCAGATTTTCAACCACATGTACGTAGCATAGATTAATTGATGTATAAACTAAAACTTTTTCAAAGAATAAAGTGATAACCTAACATATCAAGTTTTTTATCTTTGAAAATTTACCAGAGATTTTGTGAATAATGTTGAAATCACTTTTTTTTCCCTGAGGGCTTACTATTTTAATTTATTTTTTAATTACAGATGATGTTTGTTATTTTTACATCATCTGAATCTTTTATACTTTCAGACATTTTAAAATCTACGTTGATATTGTGATTCGATTCATTCCTGAGTTTCTTTTCCTGGCCTGCCTTTTTGGATACCTGGTGTCTCAAGTAATTTACAAGTGGCTTTGGTATGATGCAACAGAATCACATTGTGCACCAGCTTTGTTGATTCGTAAGTTAATTGAAGCGGTCCCTCCTTTATGTTCAAACTGTCCATTAATTTACTAATTAAAAGTAAAATTGTAAAGCTATGATCTGAACATTTCTATCTCCCTTTGGAACAATATACTCATTATCAGTATGTAATAAGAATTAAAAAGAAATTGCTTATTTCTTTTTGTTTGAATTATTAATGTTTACCTTATTTAAAAAAAAAATGTGTATTCTCTTCACTGTGGCCTCTTGGTGGAAACCACTATTAGTGAAAGAAAGCATTAATTGAAATGATGTGTTATTTAGCTACAACCAACTCTTCTTTGATGTTTTATAAATTTCTGTTTATTTAAAACTTGTCTTGTTTGTGTGCAAAATTTGATTCAAAGTTAGAAGTTGTTCTTATTAGAAAATTATCTGATTTTGTGTTTAAATATAATACAATTGACTTTAACAGTAAATTAGTCATGTTAATTAATAATTCCTATTATGTATGTTTTACAATTAACAGGATCTTTTTTTTCTTTCTCAAAGATTTCATCAATATGTTTATGTTTAAGTATAGTAGCTCAGACACTACTAAAGAGAAATGTGATCCTAACTGGATGTATTACAGGGGCCAGGTAAATAAAAAAAGAAAAACAAAATTATGATGTTGAAACTAAATTAAGACACTTTGGATGTGTAGCCACATGAGATACTGCACTTCTATTTAAATTGAAAGACAACTTATTATTATTATTCTATAAATTGAACACTGCATTCGTTTCAATCACATTATCTTAGTGCTTGATACAATAGCACATTAAAAATACAAAATATTTTATTTTAATAGTATTAATCTCCTGCTCTTTTTTTTAGTGCTTTATAATGTAATGTAGGAAATAGACAACATTTAATTACAAAACCATTTTTTTTTCAGGACATTGTGCAAATTATGATGTTTTTTATTGCCATTTTGTCTGTTCCTGTGTTACTTGTAGCCAAACCTGTTTATATCATTTGCAAGAGGAAATCAATAAGGGTAATTATATATTATTTCAACTTTAGCTTCAAGCTTCAATTGTTTTTTATGTTGCACATTCTAAACTGAGGTGTTTTTTTTTATAAGTACATTACCTTTAAATGTTAGTGCTTATGTTTACAATAATTATTTTTTTAAAATGCTATATATATTATTAAGTAGTTTTTTTTAATTTATATGCAGAAAACAGTTACAGATCATGAATCTCTAATCAGCAATGAAATACCACCAGCAAATGTAAGTATATTCTATAATTTTTGTCATTATATATAGATATATATTTATATATATATATATATATATATATATATATATATATATATATATATATATTTATTTATTAATCCTTAGCAATTATATCAGTTAATCTTTTTTTTAACATCCTTTAATTTAAAAAAAATGCAATTCAAATTATGTTCTCCAAGGTTTTAACAATATAATGAACTAATCTTTAATTAGTAGTATGCTGAAATTAAGTTATTTTTTTTTTTCTAATAAAATGCTTATGTATGATAGTTTTACTGTACTCAATGCATGTCTCTATCTGGCATAAAATATGCATCATTTCTCCTTATCAACTATTTATTTCAGTTGCTATTTTATCTCTAAGCAACAACTTTGTTATTTCTCTAATTTTACCAAACACAATATCTCTCAAAAAGATTTCATAATTTAGATTAAACGTTGCTGAGATGCTTGTGGCTAATTAACATTCAGTTTATATTGTGGTGGATGAGAAAAATTCTAAACTGCTTTTTGTACTATAAATTATTACTATTGATAACATTTGCATTTTCTGCTATATAAAGCTGTACATCATACTGTAGCTGAAATGTATTGATATTATCCCACCAATTACTTACTACAGTCTTTTCTTCTGTTTATTCTTGTAACCAATTAATTTATAAAAGAAGTACTAAAATGCATGTCTATTTTTAACAATTGATAAAAAAATTCTTCATTAAAATTTCACAAATTTAAGCAAAACCTATTTTGACTAATAAAAAAAAACATCCCCATACTTTGTATTTATCTTATATCACTAAAATCAAAATAAATATTTACTAATTTGTGAATAAAAAAAAGTATGTGCATATCTTATCTTATATAATACAGACGTTACTTCATAAAAAAAGATGATTACGTCCTATGCGTCATGCATTTAGTTATGCATATTAACCAATGACCTAAATTCTTCCGAGTCACTGGTTTTCCTATCAAGCTCAGGCAACCCATTCCATGCTCTAATAGCACTAGGGAAGAAAGAGCATTTGTACAGATTTGTGTTAGTATATGGAACGAGGAATGTGCTTTTTTCTTTGTGTCTTTCAGAGTATTTTATTAAATTTTGTTTTTGTATTTGAAGATTATGGTTCAGTGTTTTATGTATAATTGCTACTTTACTTTTAAGTCTTCTATCCTGAAGGCTTCCTAAATTTAGTGATTTTACTAAAGGTGTTACTCTAGTCAAATGTGGATATTCATTGGTTATGAATCTCACTGCTCTATTTTGTGTCTGTTCCAGTTTCTTAATGTTTCATTGAGTTAAGTTTTTTTTTTTAATAAACCCTATTACTTGATTTGATTTTTTGACAGTTTCATCAATGTGGGAATTCCATGACAGTTTTTCATTTATTATAACACCTAGGTATTTTGCGTTTTTAGTCTGAGTTACTGGTTTACCATGAATAAGAGAAGTGGAATTAATTTGTTTTAGTTTTTTTGTTACTCTTAATAACTGACATTTTTCTGGGTGGAAATAAGACATGCTCTAATTTATATTCCCATTTCTATAATTCATTTAATTCTCTCAGTAAAATTTCTGTATTTTGTTGTTGTTTTTATTGTTCTATATATTATGCACAAATAATCTGAGTTTTGTTCCTGAACTAATGCAATTTAGTAAATCATTTATATAAATTTAAAATAGTAGTGGACCTAAGACTGTTCTTTGAGGTACACCTGAGTTTACTGTTATTGGTGTTGACTTAGAGCCATTTATTATTACAGTTTGTTCTCTCCCTATCAGAAAATCTTAATTCCACTGATGCAATGGACCATCAATGCTAAAATATTTTAATTTTTTAAGCAAACTATGGTGGTGAACTTTGTCAAAAGCCTTGGAAAAATCTAGTATGATGTGCATGTGTCAGGATGCATCATGACCTGATAATCTAGATCATTGTCATGGCCACTAGCGGATCCAGAACTTTGGAGTGGGGGGGGGCGATTTTTTTTGAAACCCTAACCCTAATGCCCATTAAACCCTAACCCTAGGCATAAATGTGCGTACAGCGTATATATCTATCTATCTATCTATCTATCTATCTATATATATATATATATATATATATATATATATATATATATATATACAGGGCCGCCGCGAGGGTTGTGGCCGCCTGCGTGCGGAATTAAAAAACGCCGCCCTCCCCCCTTCCCTTTTTTTTTCTTGAAAAAAATTCCAATAAGACTGAGCTGGACACTTTAATTTTTCCCTTTCATATTCGCACCGTTGTTGTACCCTCAAGTACAACTATAAACTATGCACTAGGAACAATTTCGGATATATGTGCCTACAGAAATCTGACAGTTAGATGTTTTAAGATAAACACCAAAAACTGATCTCGTTCTGACTACTCAGTTATGCTCCTGTATTTGCGATGATTTTAATTGATGAACTTCTGCTGGTATATTACAATGAACAAACAAACAACGTAAATGAGCATGATCTACATACAGTTTCTCGATAACTTTGACTGCTTAACAATGTTACATATTATGGTCTGGGCGTGGATATGATAACTTTTTTTTTAAAAATTAAATCATAATCCGTAAAAAAAGCTCGAAATACAAAAGCCAGTGACAGTGGAACTTTTTAAACTTTCCGTAAATGTTCATAATAATTATCACCATTGTATTTTGGCGAGGTGTGCATTGCATCCACAATCATCTGACATACACGGATTCAGAGTTGCCTACAAATTTATCCAACAAATGAAGCAACTCAGCGCTGAATATTTTCATGAGTCTAATACAAAGTATATAATTCAAAGTACCAGTCACTTATACAATGACTTGAAATAAAACATAGAAAGGCAATGATTCTCACATTCCCTGGTGGCGACTCCTTATTATAGATAACAACATTTTCGTTCGAGCCCCTTTAAAAGCTGGAGCTCAGAGGAGCAATGTAGGCTTCCACAGTGAGGTCCCTGAGTTTTTTTTTTAAGAATCTAAAAAAAAAGAAAAGAAACTTAGTCACATTTTTAGTGTTTTTTTTTGTTCATTTATATTAATCCAACACTGTGTATAGAATCCAAAGTAATGTCATGAAAGTTCACTAAAACGTTTATGCTCAGGTCGACAACAGGTCTGAACATTTTTTCGCCGCCCCCCCCCCCCCCTCCCCCCATGTTGTTGGTCGGTTGTTGGCTTGTAGCTCCAAATAGCTAGTACAACTGAACCGATGAAGGCGTTTTATATTTGTTAAATAAATAAACGCGTGAAGTTTTCTTTGCATTTAATATTGGTGTTTTAGCGTATAGGAAGTAGTTTCTTTTAAGTTGTCTAGAATATTGTGTGTGTGTGTTTACATCATCCTAAGTTCCCGCAAGAGAGAGAGAGAGCTTCTTTTGTGAGCTAGGTAGCTGGTTTTGTTGGTTCCCCTTGTAAGGGTACGTAAGTACATAGTTGTATTAAGTAAGCTGATCTTTCGGTACGGGTGTCGCTATTGAAAAGTTCTTTCTTGTAGCGACATCGCTAGATCTAGGTTTTCTTTTCGTTTCAGGGTGTTAGGCTTTGGGCTACGGGAAAGGGTGTCGTCTTTCCGCCCTTGAAGTTGTGTAGTAACTATCGGTGTTGAGGTGTAGGGAGTTGAGGTTCTGTTGGGCGCCGAGATGGAGTGTGAGCGTGAAGGTGTGTTACGGAAACTTATTGGTGTGATACTAGACTAATTATTAATCAAACGCTAACCTCAATGATAGTGATGTATATGTAAATATGTTGGTAACTTACAATTAAGTATAATTAAATATTGTTCCTGTTGACAACTGTTGTTATTCACTAAATGTTCAGTTGAATAACTTTTATTCAATGTTCGTATTTTACATGCTATTACCTTTAGGTTCTTGTGTTATTCTGTTCAGGCTGGGGATACGGGACTGTAATATCATACCCTAGCTAATCTGAAATCCCACCTGACAGACAACAGGTCGGAACATTTTTTCACCGCCCCCCTCTCCCCCCCCCTCCCACATTGTTGGTCGGTTGTTGGCTTGTAGCTCCAAATAGCTAGTACAACTGAACCGATGAAGGCGTTTTATATTTGTTAAATAAATAAACTTTCAATAACTTGAACAATCTTCTTTGTTTAGAAAAACTCAATATAACTGTTAATATTCACGATTTAACTTGAGATGAGATATAGATCTAATAGTAATGAAATAAAATGAGATTTAAACAAAAATCCAGCTCACACCAAAAAAAAGTCTTTACTTTTTCATGTCTTAAGATAGTCTCACATTTGCACAAGGTACGTTAATTTCATCATTGCCACTGCGTAACCACCTATAAATCTCTTAACCTCTTCTCACCACTGCTTAGGAAACACACACTCTCCATAACACCCCTTTTTGTCAGGACGTTGCGTCCTCACCCGCCTCATAAGAGGAACTTGCCCCCACCCCCAACCCCGTGAAAATGTTTTAAAATCGACTTTTTAATTACTGAGTGGGCTATTCGACTGAGAACAAATATTACAATCAACCCATGTAATCCCGAGCACGCTGCTCTATAGTTTCTATTTCTTAAGTACGAATATTGTTTATATTTTCAAAGGATAAATGAATAATAGGAATTTATATAAAATATTTTAAGTAATTTAAAAAAAATTTAACTAAATAAAAAAAAGTTGGAATAAGATTTGGCCGCCCCCTAAAGTCGGCCGCCTGCGTGCAATGCACACATTGCACAATAGGTAGCGGCGGCCCTGTATATATATATATGAATTAAAAAAAAAACAACAGTGTTTCTCAACCTTCGGCGAATAAAACAAAAAAACCCCAGTCATATTGAGGCCTTTCTCTTGCAAGCTTGGGGGTCTAGAGGAGTGCTTTAAGCTTTCACATTGGGGCTCGGGGCAAAGCCCCGATGCAAAAAAGCGTGTTCTTGCATTTTTCACTGCAGAAACGCATTCTCCTGACATCTAGAGCTCATTATTTATCAGTGGGATTTGGGGCGAAGCCCCGACGCAAAAGCGTTTTCTTGCATTCTTCACTGAAGAAATGCATTCTCCTAACATCTACAGCTTATTATTCACCACTGAGGTTCGGGGCGAAGCCCTGACGCAAAAGCGTTTTCTTGTATTCTTCATTGAAGAAATGCATTCTCGTGACATCTCCAGCATATTATTTATCAGTAACATTTGGGACGAAGCCCCGATGTCAAAAGCGTTTTTTTGCATTCTTCACTGAAGAAACACATTTTTTTGACCTAAAGCTCATTATTCATCCTATTATAAAGCACCTTTTGAATAATGTTGAAAAATATTCTAATATGAATTTATAGGCCCTTAATAGATTGCAAATAAAACTGTTATGTTCCTTTAAAAGATAAGATACCCCACATATTTAGATTAAGGCTTTGAAGATCGCCTCCGAAAGGTAGTAAAGGTTGGAAAAGGGCGATCTGGAAAAGACTATCTGGATTTAGAACTCATCTCAATCGTGACTTTTTTTACTGAAAAATTTCGTTTGAATTCTAACTTTTTCATAACAAAGTCTTTCTTAAAATAATTATGATAAATTCATGTGAAATTACATAAACTCTGTCTGGAAAGGGGAGTGGCGGTAGAGTGAAAATGATTAATCCTCGCTCCTTTTTATAATTTCCGCTAATGATTGCATTTTGGCATTAAAGAATAGGGGTGGGGCGACTCGATATAAGAATTTAATTTATAGCATGTATAAATTATATTAGTGACAGATTTTTTTTGTTTGTAATTTCTTAACTATAATACAAAAAGAAAATGTATTGGTTTGTCTGATGGGGAGAAGGTGATTGCATGTATCGCCCCTCTCATCTGGAACAACCTGGTACAACCTTCTTTAATTTTATATTTACTAATCATAAAATTTGAGATTAGAGTGTGGTGCGACATTATATACAATGGGTTCACATATCAATACGTAGTTTATATTATATGGATATTCAACTAATTTTGTTCACATACTATGATTTCTCCATAAAAATAGGACCCCCCCCCCCCCCCCCCCACTCAGAGGGCTAGAGGGCAGTAGAGGTATTCGCCCCCCCCCCCCCCCCCAATCGTCCAACAACATAATATAAGATCGGTCAAAATACCAATAACAAGTTTTAATCATATAGATATTTAATTGATTCTGTTAGCAAGCTGTGATTTCTACTAATAAACTGGACCGCCCTCCACCACTCCAAAGTTTATGGGGGGGGGGGGGCGGGATTGATTCCAACGCCCCTCTCCCGACCCCACCATATCGGCCAACATACTAGAGGGGGGGGGGGGCGAAATAATCTTAAAATAGGTTGAAATATAAATAATTAGTATATATTATTAACATAAGTAATAAATTCGTATACAAATTGTGTAAATTCTATACTAAAATTCATCCGCCCCCCCTTCCCCCAGATCCGCCTGTGGTCAAGGCCATTGTCTTTATCTTTAAAAATACAAGTGTATAGATAGTTGGGTTAATTAGAATTTAGTACATATTGGAAACTTTACATTCAAGGTTTTCAAACAAACAAGCTCGGTAATCACCAGCAAAACTAAAGTACCACTGTCAATGAATCTTTCATTTTGCCTGTTCTTTGGAAGAAAAAAGTCATTATAATCACTATCTTCAAGACATTTAAGTGATATTCAAACTAATAAACCTTTAAATTATTAAAGCAATGCCTTAATAAAGAGCATGAGATGTTTAAATGTTCAAACGTCATATGAGGGATTATTGGACATCAGGTTTACTATTATATTCCCACTATTATAACTTTGTTTATATGCATATAACGTAATCACTTGCATAAGGTTACTCACTCTGACTGCTGTATATTTAGTGAGAAACATGCTGTCCTTTCTTTGCCATCAGGTTCTGGATCAGTGGAGAATGTGTACTTACAAAAAGCAGCAGATCATGTCCAAATACAGTTTCTGGGTTTCATCTTTATGTTTGTCTGGAAAAAAGTCTTTTGTATAGATATGTTGACCCAAATTATAGCTGAGTCATATAGCCTTAGCACCCAGTTCATTATGCTCTTTCCTCACTTGACTCTAGAATTCTGCTTCTAAGGTTTCACTGAAAATTTCTGATTACTGCTGATTAGATTTTTCAGATGGTTGATATATTTTTCTGTATCTTCCTAGTGTTTATAGCATAGTCTGAATTCATTGCTAGAAATTCTGAGAGAAACATAATCAATTTTCTCTTATACTTGCTCCAAATTCAGGTGATTGATTGACATGAATAGGTAAAGAGTTTTTGGAACTGGGTGCCCACTCTAACATCCATTCCATGCGGCATATTTTTTGTATATATGAGTACTAATTGGCATGGCTTGAAGTAGCACCAGTGATACACAAACCACAACACTTACCATTACACATACCACAACTGTGTCTCTACATCACTAGTGCATGAACACAATGGCTTTTCTTGGTCTATTTCCTATCCTCATTAAATAAAACTAAACATGTTAACATAACACTTTTGTTTGAATTAGCTTATGTAGTTCAGAAATAATTTTTTACACTAAAAGTTATTTTAAAAAATATTCCAGTAAGATTTAAAAATACAGTAAAACTTCCCATCGAAAGTCCCCTTTGAAGAATGCTACGCAAGTGGCAGTGCATTGTCTATCCCTAAAGTTACCAGGTCACAAGGTTACTACCGGCAGGTAGCGTAGCACTGTCGGTAGTATAATGTAATAGATGATGAAGTTTTACCTATTTAACAAACACAAGTTGTAGGTGTTACATCCATACCACTCAAAACTTGCCTTGGGACACTTTAAAATAGTCAGAAATACTAACACCATAATATTATCCATAAATCATTAACACTACTGACTAGATGACTTGTACATGCTGGAGTGCTTACATATAGAACAAGGTGCTTAACATTTGGTTGTGTTGGTTAAATTTTGTTTAAATGACTAAGAATTACTTTGATCAATATTACAAATTTGTGCACACTTGTGCTACACTTTTGGTCAATAACTTTTTTTTATCTCCCTTTATGGGGCGCATGTTTGTTGCAGTCTTCCACATGTTTTATAAGCATGCCAATGCTGGTGATTTTAGGAATGGGAGATTTTAAAGTCTGATGTTATTTACTTGTTTGATTGATTGAAATGATTCCTGTATCTTCATAACATGTTCACATTGCTAGTAGGTAAGTTGTATCTGCAAAAATGTGTTTATTTGACAACTTTCCTTAATTTTTCCCATTTTATTTAAGCCTTCCATTATGCCCCGCTTTGTTTTTTTATTTATTTATTTATTTTTTTTGCATTGGCATTTGCACATATTACAAAAAGTAGACCAAAACAATGTTTTTTTGATTTTAGTTTTATTGAACTTAATAAAATTGAGTATGTTGTGAAATTTTTATTATCATTATAAAAGACAAAATGTATATTATATTACTACTGAATCAAGAAAAAAACAACAACTCACAGTTAAATCTAGTACAAAAGTAACATTCAAACTTAAGCCTATACTATTTATTTAAATTTAAACAGCAAGCATTTAGTATTCATAGTAGCCTCCAACATTTGTGACACAAATCTAAAATTGGTCAAACAACTCTAACATTGGTCACAGGAGCCTGCAAAATATTCAGTACAATTTTTTTCAACCAGCTACGATGTCACAAAAAACATATTTTTTTAAAAACATATTTGTTTTGATCCCTTTAATCTTTTGAATATTTTATATTTATAAAAACCCATATCTTGGAAAATATATCCCTAAGACTAGATCTATACATTTTTAACAGGAAGATGCAAAGTTTCCTAGTGGAAGTACTACAGAAGATAGGGACTTGCAACACAGGAGCGATCATACAGAAGAGGTTTGACTTATTAAGCATTTTGTTAGAATCTTAATAAAAGTAAATATTCATCTTGCTTTTAAACTTTTTAAAAATTATTATTCTGTTGTTCTTTTTTAGCACAGCATAGGGGAGATAATCATCCATCAGACTATACACACCATTGAGTTCTGTTTAGGCTGTATTTCCCATACTGCCTCTTACCTTCGACTCTGGGCATTGTCTCTTGCTCATGCTCGTAAGTGAATGATAATATTTCTTTTGCTTATTCATTGCAAATAGCTGAAGGCCTATCCCTTTTTTTTTTTTTTTTTAATGTGTAGAGAACATATGTTATTGTAAAATAAATTTAAATCTTGAAATTTAATGCAAGTTAATGATTAATGGAACCATAAAAAATATGCAGACTAAAATTTAATATTTTAAAGTATTTTTTATTACTTTTTATTGTAAATGGCTTGGTAGATGAAATGATCTTTAACTTTTGTCTAGGTTTGGTTCTAGGATTTTTATCAAGACTTGATATATGTAATTTATTCCTCATTAGCGCAATTTGGAAAGCATATACTGTTAGATTACTGTCAAGGCAATAAATCAGACATTGGCTATAGTAACAGATGTATTTGTTCCATTCATGTGTTTTAATAAATATGCAAAAATTATGAAGATGTCAAGGCTACCTTATTAATACAATAATAAATGTACATTTTTGTATTTTCTTGTAAATAAGTATTTCAAGTTCTATTTCTGTTTTTAAAACATTTTAAATTCATTACATATCTCATTCAAAATGTCATTAATGTATATGATAGTATTAGTTATGTATTAAGTTTAATTTGAAGCTAAGGTCTAATTAAGATTGAGAAAGAACCTGTAGGTTACAAAGGAAGCTTATACCGATATATATTTAATAAATGTAAAAATATTTTTAAAATGTTTTTTTTTCTTATAGAGCTCTCAGAAGTACTCTGGACAATGGTCCTGCGACTAGCATTGACCATGGCAGGAAGATATGTTGGAGCACCCATCATCTTCGTGATTTTCTTTCTGTGGGCTAACCTGACAGTGGCCATCCTGTTGCTTATGGAAGGCCTTAGTGCTTTCCTCCACACTCTTCGATTGCATTGGGTCGAGTTCAATTCTAAATTCTACATGGGTGAAGGTTATGCCTTTACACCTTTCAACTTCAATCATATCCTGAATATGCGATCAATTGATGAAATATCTTAAATGTTGTTTTTTTCCCATGTTATGCCATTAACATCCTCTCCTTAATTTGATACTGTTTTAAAAATGTATTATAACCAAACAAAAAAAAATGTAAACATTTTAGACTTGACTGTGTACTTTTTTAGTTCTTTGTGTTATTTTCACCCTTGTTTCCTAATGTCTCTTTTAAAAATGTATTTTAAAAAAGTGTAACTTCAACAAGAGAGTGATAAAAATATTTTAATAGATTTCTATTTCTCTTGGCTGTAATGCATTGATTATTTTAAAAGTTAACTTATTACTTGTATTACTGTCACGTATTACAAATTGAATTCTACTTTTAAATGGCTTGTCTAGGGGAACGTGACAATAGAAAAAGGTAGTTGTGTCATTTATCTTAAGTCTGAATTTAATCAGAGACTTACAATGAATAACAAAAAAAAAAAAATGACACAAGAAATCGGAAGGTAAAATATCAACTTAATGTTTAATCATAATATAACTCAATACAAAATGGAAGGGTTGACCAAAACCCTTTTACAAAAATGGCTTGTAAAAATATTACAATACAAGAGTTTGAAAATATAATTACAAATACAAGCAAGGCCTTGAAAAAGAAAAAATCTTAACTTACACGATCGATTGGTATACCACGCACGGGTCACGCAATGTCTCCGCTATTCTGTCTCACGGCTGTCTCCGTATGTCTGTCCGTCAACGTTACGCGAGCGGTCTTTATATAATCTACCGCGCGTCGATATCTAGTAATTTCTAGAACAGAAAGTCATCAACACCCAGATCTAGAACGCTCTTCAAAGAGACAGAAGAAAAGAAAAAAAAACCACCCTCCTTTCAACCAGAGGTACACACATAGGTCAAGGACCGGTCACTGTCTGTGTGGCTTGACTCACAGTGAAAAATAAAATAAAAAAAAAACTTATTACACAAGGGGTAGACAACCTACAGGTCAAGAAAAAAAATAGTATCTAGGTAACAATGCCTAGATACGTAACAATTACTTATTATTATGGAAACCTTTTTGGAGTAGCAAACTCTTACTTTGCTACATCAGTTGCTAAATCTCTAAAAGAATACTCAGATTTAGCTGTTCATGAGCACAGGAATTGTTCAAAAGTTAGTTTCTAGAACTACTATATATAGTGTTTTACTAAGACTTTTTTCTAAGTATTATTATTATAGCTTTTATATAGTGCTACTTTCATGCTTATAGCATGCTCAGAGCGCTTTTGGTCCAATCTCATTTATGGACCAGTGGGGGGGGGGGGGGGTATCTAGGCGCTCAGTAAACACAACTCTGCCCAAGTCGGGTGTCGAACCTCGAGCCCCCTTCTAGGTAGCCAAGCCAAGTTCAAGCGCACTTGGCCTCTCGACCACGCTTCCCACCAAGTATGCCAGTTATCTTATTATTACTGCTACATAGTTTCATTTAAAGTGTCATCTATACTAATAAAAGGCAAAGCCCTGACTCACTGACTCATCACTAATTCTGCAACTTCCCGTGTAGGTACAAGGGTGAAATTTGGCAGGCACATTCCCTACAGCTTACTTACAAAAGTGCAGCATCAGGTTTCGTTTCCCAATCGTACGCGTAACGGTTGTAACGGTCGACAACGTCCGCCATGTTGAACGTTCGTATTTATGGAGCCATCTTCATGAAACTTGGTACGCGGCTTCCCTGCGCTAACCGAAACCGATGTACGTACTTATTTAACGGTCGTAACGGTCGACAACGTCCGCCATGTTGAACTTTTGTATTTATGGAGCCATCTTCACGAAACTTGGTACGCGGCTTCCCTGCGCTAACCGAAACCGATGTACGTACTTATTTAACGGTCGTAACGGTCGACAACGTCCGCCATGTTGAACTTTTGTATTTATGGAGCCATCTTCACGAAACTTGGTACGCGGCTTCCCTGCTTATTTTAGTGTTTTTATACGTAGGAGGGCAAAAATGTGGGAGGCTCATTCTTAATTTTCTGTCAACGATTGTAACTGGCTTCGCTTCTTGGTACGGCGGTTTACTCTTTTCGCTTGGCTTTTGTTGTATCTTCGTTACAAGGGACGGCGTCACCTTTCTGTGTGCGCATCGAGGTCTTCTTTGTAGTCTGCTACAGCAAGATAGCGTCCACGATTGGCGTTGTTATATCCCGACAAGTCCGAGCGGAAGGTGACATTGCTGTAGCTGTGGCTTCTTCTGGCATTGCAGCAACTCTTCTTCAGGGTGGGAGAACTGCTCATTCAGCTTTCAAGCTACCTCTCAACCTCAGCCACACCACTGATTCGCCCTCCACGTGCAACATATCAAAGCAGAGCAACATGGCTGAAGTGCTAAGACAGTGCAAGCTGATTGTCTGGGATGAGTCCACCATGGCACACAGAGGGGGTGTCGAGGCTTTGGACAGGACCCTCCAAGACATCCGAAACACCACCACACGTATGGGAGGCTTGACAGTGTTGCTAGCTGGAGACTTTCGGCAAACCCTACCAGTCGTGCCCAGAGGAACACGCGCCGACGAAGTGAAAGCCTGTCTGAAGTCTTCGTACTTGTGGCGTCAAATCACTGTCGTCACTTTAAGAATAAACATGAGGGTTCATCTGAATGGCGACACAAGAGCCGGAGAGTTCTCTGATCTTCTGATGAGTATTGGTGATGGCAGCTTCAGTCAAGAAAATTCTAAAATAGCAATTCCCTCAAATCTCTGTCTCCTGGTGAAGACCTTGCAAAACCTTCGTTACAATGTTTATCCCAATCTAAGAACTCTCCAGCATATAGACGTGTCATGGTTGAGGGAGAGAGCTATCCTAACACCACGAAACGACATGACCACGGCCATAAACCACGTTTTACTCCAAGAACTCCCCTCACAATCTAAAACATACCAGTCTGTGGATTCAGTTGTGGAAATGGAAGACGCGGTGCACTATCCGGTAGAGTTTCTCAACTCTCTGAATCCTCCAGGCACTCCTGAGCATCGTCTCATTTTGAAGGTTGGGGCACCGATAATGTTGCTGAGGAACTTGCAGCCACCTAAACTGTGCAACGGCACCAGACTTCAAGTCACGTCTCTGCAGAAGAACCTCATTGAGGCAACTATTTTCACTGGCAGTGGCTCAGGAGAGACAGTTTTGATTCCTCGCATCCCCGTCATCCCCTCTGACCTCCCATTTCAATTCAAACGCCTCCAATTCCCAGTAAGGCTCTGCTTCGCCATGACAATCAACAAGTCTCAGGGACAGACACTACAAAAGGTTGGCATTGACTTGAGACAGGACTGCTTCTCACATGGGCAACTGTACGTCGCATGCTCAAGAGTAAGCTCGGCGCAGGGATTGGTCATACTGCAGCCGGAGGGCCGAACTGACAACGTGGTGTACAAAGAGATCCTCAACAAATAACTGTGTATTGGTACATGTATGTTTCTTCTCTATTTCAAAAGGTTTACTTTTCTTCTTAGTAATGAAATATTTAAGGCAGTACATATGACACATTATTTTTACTTATCGGACTAACATTGCAAAAAGCCACACAAAAACTGCGTTGTTCCGGTTATTCCAAAAATACATGCGCTACATTCCCTGCGGTAACACTCCTGGCACAAATGAGAATGTTTTGTTGTTACATGTAGGCCTATTAATTAAAGCAAATTTGAAATGTTAATGCAATAATCCTCCCGCTGCAAAGCGCGGGTATTTTGCTAGTTTTCTATATTGCTTCACAAGTGAAAACTGCTGTTACAGAAACTCTTGATTTTTCCTCCAAGTTGACTTCTGAACTCTTTCCCATGTTCAGGTCAGCAATGTTTGAATTTATAGTTTTCCTTCTAGGTGATTAGCCTTAAAAGTCTAAGCAGTCCCTACTGCCCAAAGCTTATTGGTTTAGGTGTCAGTTGCTTGCCAGCAGTCACAGATTTTATAGTCTACAAAATGTCTATAGATTAAAATTCTCTACACAAGGCTTATCTCCCCTTAGCTAAGTACATTTTCCATTTATAACAAAAACAACACTTGATTAAATTATTGGTTAATTCTTAGATTAATTCAAGTTTTGTCATCACCAAGGAATATTTGTGCAAAGTTTGAACTTGATTCAAAAATGGAAAGTAGGAGAAATAATGTGTAAAACATTCTCCCCAGACAGAAGGAGTGAACTCATAAGATTTGTAATAATTGGGCAAATTTGTGAAAAATAAAACAACACTGATTTCAGGCTATAGAAGGCATACAATTCTAGGAGCTGCCTCTTACAGGAATATTGTCTAATTTCTTGGGGAACAGGCTGGTTTGCCTTTTCCTTTCAGGCTCTTAGTTTCTTCTAAACAGAACAAGGGAAGTTCACAACAACCTTATAACATAAAAAATGCCTTTTTTCAAAGCTGGATTTATTTTCTGAAAGAGGTTCAGGTTAAAAGATATCTTAAAATGTAATAATTTTATTTTAATAAAGCTTATATCAAAATACTCCATCAGTCTGTCTGGTACAAATGTTTTACACATTATTTCTCTCACTTCCCATTCTCAGATCAAGCTGAAACACTGTGCAATTATTCATTGTCTTCAATCAATTAAAGAAAAAACTAAATTAATTAACTTTGGTATAAAAAATACAGTATTAACAGATATGGCTTTTTTTTTGGGGCCACATATTTATATATGCAGTTGTCTTTCCATTATATAAACCTGATTTTAAAAAAAAGTATTTTTAATTTATAATTTGCTTGTTGCTACTGATTCTATTCTATTTGTCCCTATGCTAAACTCCTCAGACTAGATGTCTATTTTATTTCGTTTGGTAACCATTGCCAACTTTCACAACTTCAACCCATCTGTTAATCAATCCTATAGGGTACCATGATGTGAGAATAGTTGTTGTACATCTTTTGTCTTCCTCACTTTATTCCATTAAGGAGTAAAAATGTAAAAACTAGGATGGTTATTGATGGAATAATAGAAATAATATTAAAAGTTCCTGTTTCAGACCTTGTGGTCTATAGGGCAGATGATGTAAAGGTCATCTGTTTCTGTGGCCAGCACAACGAACAACCGCTTTTACTTTTCCCCAACTAATGTCAGGTAGACTTGAGGAGCCCAAGATCCCAAAATTCAAAACAAAAAAAAATATATTTACTCTTTCAAGAGCTTGAATTGACAAATAGTTTGAACTAGCCATGAAAACTTTTAAATAAAAACATTCTAAAATGTTTGTTGACTAACTAGACTGATTTGTATATGTAGTATTTATGTAATATGAAAATAATAAATGTCTTCAACAAGTAAATAAATTTGTAAATATAATGCAAAAAAAAAACAACACACAACTCAGCTCTTACAAAGTAATCATTTTATTGAAAAGAAATATTCATAACTTTAACAAAAGTATAAATAAATAATTCACAGCCATCAACATTTTCTTTTAGAAATATCTCGCTGACATAAATTATGCAAGTTGCTTCCCTTACAGTTTATAAAAGCAATGGGAAAATATGCATTTGTAGCTTTAAAAAACCTTTTTTGTAAAACTATAGAGAGAATGAAACAATTCTCTTACAACTCAACAATTATAAGCCAACTGGTTCACTGGAAACATGTTTTTGTTCTTTTTTTTTTTTTTGGTTATTTTACCTCAACACTTAAATATTAAAAGGCCAAATATGATTGTAACATAAGATGAAAATGTGTTAAAACTAAAAAAAATGTGGAATCAATATCTTACACTTGAAGTAACAGAGCCACACCACCCAACACCCATTTTGAGGGTTCTTGTTTCGTCTTCAGTCTAAAAGTCCAAACATAAGTGGGGCCTCTGCTTTTGGTCTTATAAACAGGGCAATCATAAACCAGCCTCTGGTCTACACGATCCACAGGTATGGCTCTGAGAAATATAACAGGCATTCTCGGTGTTAGCTCTTTGAGATTGGATTCAGCAATAAAACCTGTCTGCATGTCCCACCTGGCTCCCTCCATATAGAGACCGTGAACATAGGCTCCTTCCCTGGGTGGACCAGACATTTCTTCTTTGTTTTTCTTAGTGACATCACACTGTAGGCACATCCTGTCCAGAGGCCATTCATTCTGACAAATAGTTAATACATTTATTTTACAAATATTCATTTCAGTTGGCTTCTGAGCCTCTATTTCAAAATTGCAAAACAGTGTAAGTGCTTTTAGACATTTAAAAAAATGGCAATCATAATTGTAATGAAGTCTTTTGAAGTGACTTACTTTTCTGGCTGTTTGCTGCATGATAGCAGTAAGAAAACTCTGAGGATTAAAGAATCCTCCCAACCAAACACTAGCAGGCAGGTTGAAATCATTGATCCAATTTTCCAATTCTCTTGCTCTTTGAATCATATCCCCATACCTGAAAAGTTAAATACAAGCTATCATACTTTAGATCTGCCATTAGTGTTTCAATTACTTGCACCATAATATAAGGTCAGACAGCAAAAGACATATGAAAATGGCAGACAAGGAATAAAACAAAAAACTAAATTAGCCTCTCAAGTAACTGTTTCTGTGACAGGCAGATAATGTACAGCAGAGCTTGGCTAGGTAAAGGTTTGTGTCACAAACTAAAAAGGCTCTGAGGGGTTGACATAACCTAAATTGTAAAACTGCGACTACAATAACATCATTCATTAATACTTGTTCTCAGTGCAAGGCAAGGGAAAAAAATTATTTGTATAGCTTATCAAATTTATTTTGTGTGATTCAATATTATGACTTCAACAATTATTCTTAGTGGATTTATTTAATTAAAGTGTTTATAATTTAAATTTGAGGATTTATGTACTTTAATCATTATGTGTGTTCATGTAAGGACTGAGAATTGGCTAAAATCTATCATCACAACATAATAGTTTGTAAAACAAAATAACAGCTCAAATTTTAAGATTTGAATTTCTTCAGCCAAACAATTTTCATATATGCTCGGATTTATTTATTTTTTTTATTTCCCAACTAGTTTTCTACAGTCTTTTTATAAATAAATTTTAGTTTTGTAAAATTAAATTTCTAGAGACTTTTAAACAAAAAATTCCAATTTATTTCTAGAGACTTACAAAACTAGTTTTCTCTTGGTTGACAGGATAGTAAAGTTTAATAGATAGAATTATAAAGAAACAAAACTGTCTGAGCAAATATTGATTCAATTGTCCTAGACCTTCCCTCCCATCATTTATCAACTAATAAATACGAAGGAGTTTGTGGTGTGTTGCCTTACCACTGGGCCAACTGAAACAAAGAAGGGTAAGCTTTTTTTTCCCATCTTTCAGGCACATTGTTTAAAAACAAAGAATTGCTGAGTTGTTCCATCTCATTTGTAATTGTCAGTTCACCCTGCAATAGGAAAAGTGTATCTTATTTTAAATCAGCTATCCAGTAGTTCAAAGAAAGATTCCAATTTACAACTGACTTTCTGTTATTTCATTCTTAAATGTAAGGAAATCTTTCTTTTTTTTTGTGTAAAGATAGAAAAAGACAATCCAATAACAGACATAGCATAACAATTTTTTTTTAACCAAACACAGCTATGAGCATAATAAAAACAAGCAATATATAAAAAGTACTTTAAAAGCAAACAAAGGGAAAGAACTTACTTTTACAGCCCAATATCACAATATTTTTTCTATATCAAAGAATATTAATTAATGACCAATAATTAATAAATTAATTACTTAATTTTTTATTTATTCATATTCTGTGACAGAAAATGACTATTGTGCAATGTTTTTGCAAAGAGAATGGGAAGTGGGAGAAATAATGTGTACAAAATCTGTGAGTTGATAGAAGATTTATACATATGCAATAAAATAATGCTACTGTATTGATCATAGCACAGAGTGTGTCAGACATCAGCTTTACGCCTAAAATATAAAATGACATATAAATGTTAGGACTGATTACTCTTTTTTTTGTATATATTGATTGCTCTGACTAAAGCAATATGAAGCATTATTATTATGCTTAAAGAGTTTAAGAAAAACAAACAAGGTTGCAAAGACAGTTTGTGTGGAAACACAAACTCAAAATCTGCCCCCGAAGTGGTCCACCCAGTAGGTAAAAAGGCAGGTTTCAATATTTTCAGAAAGAATATCAGATGAAAGTGAAGTTAGATGAGAATCTGGCCTAACTGATGTCATATAATGATTATCTAACTGATCTAATTGTTTCGTTAAGGGTCATTCAAAGCCTCAAGAAAAAAAAAACATTTCAATAAAAAAAAAAAAAAATTAATTAATGAAGCGTTCAAAAGACACCAAGCAGCGATAATATGAAAAACTACTTAATTAATGTTGTTTTAAATTGTTCCACTTATATGCATTTTAAATAGATTTTTTCTCTTTATAAAGAAAATTGTTTTGTAAATATGGTAGTTAGTAGGATAGAACTTACTTAACTTAGCAATACATTTGTAAAAAAAATAAATTATTTGACAAAAAATGTAAAAACTGTTTGCATAAATGTGTTAAAATATGTTACATAGTCATTTCCCTTATTAAACAGCCTTTAGTGTTTGTTACTATTAATAGTGAATAGTTGTTGATTTTAAAAATTAAATTTTTCGCTTTCAGAAAAGAAAAGTAACCATCCCCTTAGAACTTTGAAAGGTCTAAAATATCATGTTGTCGGATTTTCAATATCTTCTAGTTTACCAGATCTAAACGGGACGGACAGACCACACAAAACAAATAGCGTCTTTTCCCCTTTTTGGGGGCTGCTAATAAAAAGAGAAGAGTTATTTACCTTGAGGCCAAGATCCAGTTCTTTAAGTGTACGCCTTATCTCCCCTGTCAAACTATTCATCCTCTCACACTCCTGGAAGGCCACTACAACAAATGGGGTCCTTTCATCTGGAGGCACTTTCTGCATGATCTCTTCTACATTGAATGGGTCTGGAAGTTTCTCTGTTAGCTCATCCAGAATCTCCTTCACCTAGACACGAATGAACAAGTTTGGATGCAACATACATGTGGAAAATTAAGTGTAAAGCTGTTATGGAATGTAAAATACAACATTTACATAATTAGAAAAGAGGTGATAAGAAATTCAGTGTAAGAGAAATGTGTGAAACTCACTTTCTGGGCTTAAAAGAAAAAACAAACTTCAAACAAATAGCATGTAATAATACTTACTAGAGGGACAAAACTAAAAAAATTAGAAATGTGATGTTTATGGCCTACTTCAGTTGCGAAGCAACTATGGATCATCTCAGGGAAATGAGATAAATTTCTGGGCATTAGCTGTGGTTGGAACAATGTCGTCCACACATCAGTTACCACCTCTCCACGCAGCTGATATATCCAAAGGAGTGGCAAAGGCAGCAGAGGTTTGAATTTTCCTTCTCTTAGGTATGTAGCCAGAAACGTCTAACAAGCCGGTCCTGCCAGATCGTTACTGGTTTAGAGGCCAGTTATTCGCCTTCGTTCTTTCTCATGTAACTAAAACTATTCCACCAGACTCAATATCTAAGCCACACATGACAACCAGGAACTGGACTGGTTGTCAGAGGCTATTTGAGATGCATGCCATTAGGAAGCATTTTGTAGGTAGTGCTCATATCGATTACCACTTCTGGCAATGACAACCTTGCGAAACCAAATGCAATGTTACTAAGTGTTTTTATAAGTTAACTATCAATGAAGTCTCCCCACAAACAACTCTTTATAATTAGTTTACCTTCTCTTCCTTAGAGACTGTCTCACCAGATTCACCTGAAGCATCTCTAGGCTGCATCTCAAAGACAGTTCTCAGCAAGTTGTCTGAGGTCTTTGTGAGAAACTCAATCTCAGCGTTGGGGTGTAAGCCGTAGAGATAAGGGCTCTCTGGGGGTAGCTCATCATCAATGTACTGGTGGTAGGCTTCATAGTCACTGTTGGGGGGCACAGCAAAGCCTGGGGCCAAGAACAACTCCCCATCAATCTAATACAAATAGACAAATTCTTGTGAAAAGAAAACCAGTTATGCATTGAGCAATTTTGAAAAAAATATGACTAATTACAAGATTAGAAAGAAACATTTTATTCTAAAATAGCTATTCTTTTTCATGTAATTCTGGACATTCTTTCAGGATTGAAATGTTTATGTCCTTATCTCCTGCAGGACATGTTGGCAGCAGGCAGAGTTGAACCTTTTGACTTTCAAGATGACAGATGGATCTCAAACCATATGACTAGGCAGCCATCCTTGTTCAAAATTAATAATTCCTTGTCTTATTTACTTATTATTCAAAATAATCCATGCATAGTCACATTATTGTTTTACTTAGGTTAGACTGATAGATACAGTGATGATAAACAATAACCTGCCATATATTGTAGTCAACTCACCATATCCTGATTCATGTAAACTTCAAGGTAAGTTCTACAAAGTTTTCTGTCCCAGTCATCTGTGATATGTCCTCCATACATAATTTCACCAAATAAGTAACGAAGATCTTCCCATGGGATCTACACAATTAAAAGGATAGATTTAGTATAGAACACATGATTTTAGAAGGAAAGTGATGGTGAAATTTGGTGTTGAATAAAATCAATAAAACTAAAATGCATTATAAACAAGAGAATAAATATTTTCACAGCACGCTATAAAAATGAACACATTACAAGCAAAATATAAAAAATCCTTTTCTTTAAAAAAAAACTAAGCTTAGCTAAAGAAGAACTTCGTCCTTAAAATTATATCTACCAATAATGTACTGAATATCAAACAAAATAATTAATTACCAATATCTAATTGACTAATTGAGTATTTTTGTTTAGTGATTCATGTTTTGTTAGGTACAATAAAGAATTGCTTCAAGTATCAACTTGATCAGAAAATGCGTGAGGGAATAATAGCATTAACCATTATTTAAAGGGACCAAATCTGACAGAGTGAGTTGATATAAGCTTTGCAAAAACTGATTGAGAATCTTAAATGCATTCATGAGTTGATGAATACAAACTAAACATCTATGTTGTTAGATACAAACAGATGAAAGAGACTATTCCTATCATCGCAGTCGGTGCAAAAAATTGTTCCTTACTTTGTTGTTCGCTTCCAGATAATTGTACAATACATTAACACTGATGGTCAAATCTCCCACATTGAAGGGGTAGACTCTGTTCCAGCCTTGAGCTCCAAACTTTCTTCTTTCACAAACTACAGCATGGAAGTAGCACAGGGCAAACAGTATGGACTTGAACTCCATTTCTTTAGAACACATCTCAAGGGTATCCTGAAACAGCAGGAGTAGAACATAGTAGAATTTCATCACATGCTTCTTCACTTAAATAATAAAATAAGATCTATAAAGATTAATGTCCTGACAATGCCAAGAATGTTACAATGAACACTACAACAGAGTTAATTAGAGTTATTAGTATTAATTTCATCTTCAGTGCCGAGACTGTTCTTATACTCATAAACATGAAGATCACCAGAAAAGAAGCAAAGAAAAAAAAAATGATATGAAATAAAGAAAAAAAAAGGTCTAACACTGATAACAGAAATGAAAGAACTATCAACAACACATAGTGCTACCAAAGAACAGGAAAGGTGAATATGAGGTTAAATGCCAAAAACATTCTATAGTCAGACCTGTGTAAAATTGTCCAGAGCTTTATGCAAGTTAGCAAACATGCCTGTAGGTGGTTCGTTAGTGATCTTGACAGAAGACTCAAGGATTCCCTGAGGAATGATATGAAATTCTCGATCTGGTGCAGGTTCGGCACTGATGAACAGTCTGTAGTTAAGATGACTCTCTTCTGAATACTGCTCCAGCTTCTTCTCTAGGTTTGGAAGCCATCTTGCTACTAGGTGGACATTCTAAGCAACATTTTATACAGAATGTTCATCATATACTATGAAATAAGCTTGCTATGTCTAAGATAACATTTGTGACAAATCTAGTGTTAACATGTAATAATTTGTCATTTGTTATCATAACTAGAACAATTTCTCTACCTGTAACACAACCCAGTGACCTTTCTTGGCAGCCACATCAATGGCACGTTCTGCTACAATTTCCTGTCCCTGGCCTAAGGAGATGTTGAGGAGGTTCTCCTTGGCTGTGGTGTAACCTAACTTCCTTCCAAGCTTTTCCACATCCTTCAGTGGATCAACACCAGGGGAGAGAATAAAGAACATTGGAGTAGCAGGACCTGATTCCTCAAAAGATTTACCAAATTCTACAGATCTGTTCTCCACATATTTACGTCCCATGGTTTCCTCTATAAACTGACTGTGTGACAAACAAGTTTTCATTAGGACTATTTCTGGGAACATTGCCTATCATTATGAAAGGTAATTAATACAAAAAATTACAAAAAACATACAAAAATTAAAGCATAAAAAGTTAATTATTCATAGACAAGGGTTTAAGTGTTATAAAATAAAATTGTTGTTGGGTATTTATTCTGTTTAGAATATCAAACTTAACTATCATTAACTTTTGAAAAAGTATCTTTTAATCTATATATTAATAAAACTTGTTAAAATAAACTTTGAATAACATGATCACTAATTTTGGAGAAATTAAATTTTTTTTTAAGTAACTGCAGAATTTAAAAAAATTTCATGCTTACACATTTTTCTAGAAACTTTAATCACAACTTACGTAATGGCATTGCTCATACGATCTGGTCGTAATGCTCGCATCATACACAGTTTTTCAATCAGAGATTTATTTTTCCATTCTTGAGGGAACTTTTCTTTCTCAGGAGCTTCACCTTCCACAAATTTTTTCCAGCGTTTTGCTGAACCAAGAACATCTTTATCCAAATTCTTAAAGGCTTCTTTTTCTGACAGAGCCTAATAAAATTGAACAAAAACAAGATAGCCATTGCTAAAATTAACTGTAAAGAAAATGACTGAGAACTTATTTATGGAATTTTTAAAATTTTTATTTCATTAAATTTTCTAAAAGCTAAAATACCAGTATGTAAGAATGAGTATTAAAAAAAAACAACTGTTTTAAAGTAGATTATGTTGTGAAATTATTTTGATCAGATTTGTAAAAGTAAACAAAACAGACACCTACCTTGATTCCTCCCCAACTTAGATCATTCAGGAAATCTACAGGAGAAGGCACATCAGAGGTTGCAGGATAACGAAGCAGAAAATCTAAAGCATCCATATCTATTTCCTTTAGTTGAGCTAAAATCTGTGGGAATCAAGTTCTACAAGCTAGAAAATAAAATCTTATTCACCAGTACAAAACAAAACAAAACAAGAACTTGCAGATATTAAAATTTTTATATCACTGGCATTAATCTTAATAATTTTTAGCTTTTTATAATTTTCCTGCATTGTTTCATTTTTCCAAAATTAAAAAAAAATACATTTTATGCGAAATATATACAATGGAAGTAAAAAGGTAATTTTTAAAAAAGTTAATTAGCTGCCTAAAAAACTGTTTTTAAACAACCTAAACACAGAGGTTTGTTTAAAATAGAGTTGATTTTCTTTTATTGGTGTTTATCGAAATTGATTATTTTAAGCTTCAACTCATTAGTTATATACTCTATGGCAAGATACAAACTTGGAATGTCAACATTGTTCCAAAGATCAACTTGTCTCTTTCAAACAGCCCTCTGGTTGTATATACATATGTTGAATAAGTGATACAGTCTATCAAGTTCTTCACTCTCTCCTCTTCTGTATCTCCTGATTCAGCTCTGTCAATAGCTTTGTCAAACACAACACTGAAAGCCTGTAATTTGGGATGTACTTCTAATTAATGTAGTGAAAGCTATAACATTACAAACATCTGGTATATAGTAAATAAAAACTTTTTTTTGTCTAAAATTATGAAAGGCATGTGGTAAATAATTTGGTAATATAACCCTTAATTCAAAACTAATAGGGAATAAAAAAATAAAAAATTTGTATTATCCTTCCAAAATGTTCCACACATTCAAGAACCAAATAGTGTTTTTATTTTGACAACGTGCAAAGAGTTCAACACACAATAATTAAAGATTGAAAGTGTCCTGTTAACCAGGGACAAAGCTTACACTTCCTGAAAAGTGAAAGAGACAGGAAAGACAGTTCCCTAAAACAGTCGCAACAAAAAATTTAACTAAAAAATATGAAACTAAACTTGTACTAATTTTTAAAGAAAATTGTATTAACTAAAAGTTCAGAAGCTAAACTTGTACTAACCTTTAAAGAAAACTGATACATAGGATGAATTCTATACAAATCATTGAGAATGAAATACAGCAATGAAGCTCTGGCTGAGACTGGTCGATAAATTTCTCTTGCTGTATTGATCTCAACTTCTGTAATTTTAGCCTCTGCAGACTTGGCCTCTATGTCAGCAGCGGTACGCTTGGTGGTCTCTAAGTTTTCAACTAAGGCATAGTCCCCTAAGAAATTTCCTTCAGCTGTGGACAGTCTGGCTAGAAGATTATCCTCTAGACCTAACAGACAAAATGAAGATAATAAATTTTTAAACAAGCAAAATAAAAAAAAAATACTTTAAATAAAAAAAAAATAAAGCTTATATATAGTCTAATTGTATACATTAGTTTGGATCAGTCATGTAATTAAATTTGTAATAGATCCAGACTAACCATAATAAATCTGGGTATCTGGATGAAGTTTACCATAATTGCTTTTAAATTCATTTTATAAATATAAAAAAATTTGAATGAAAATGAATTTGAACTTAAGCCAATATACTACCACTGGACTATCAAAGTGCTTATGAAAATAGGTTTTATAGTTATCTATTGTAAGTTTCAATTCTTTAAGCCTCGACCTACTTCTCTACACAAAGTATAAAGGAGACTAATTCAACTTATTCCCAGACATCTGTCAAGTATAAGTTCTTTCCCTTGTTCAATGCCAAACAAAATAGTTAATTAACAAATTAGTAAATTTTTAAAAATTGGTTCTTGTTTTGCCAAATACAAGAAAAAATTGTGCAAAATTTCAACTAGATCCGTGATTCTGTGTGGGAGAAATAACATGTACACACTTTTTACAAGACTGACATACAGATTGAGTTACCAAGTTTTCATTATTAAATTGTTTTTTCAAGAGCGTCCATTGACTTTCTTAAATAAAACATTCATAAATGAACATATTCTAAGCAAATAGATAATGCAATTGATGTAGCCAACAGTGCACAAACCTTTAAGTATAATTTTGAACTCATTTTGTTGCCTAGTGAGGTCAGATTTGAGTTTCTCCAGGTCAGGTCTCTCCTTGGAAACCACAGCCCCTAATAGTTGATCTTCTAATCCATCTCTGTTGAAAGTAAAAAAATGTGCCTTTAAAACTAGAAGCTTTCAATTCAGTAAGCAATTCAAATCTTATTGCATCAAAAATGTTTATATTATCAAGTTATTTTAAACAAGCTTGGAAGCCTTTTACAAACCAAATATTCCAAATATATAACCAATGTCTTGTGAAGAAGTTATGTGATGTTAATTTCTATTTTTTTAACTGCTTATTTCTGTGTTTTTAAGTTTAACTGGAATATTTAAGTGATGTGTTAAAACTTTTTCTATTAAGGTAAAGTTAAAGTGTTTCTTAAAAGTAACCAGTATATTCAGGCAATGCTCCCCTGTACAGCACTGTGGCTTAAATAAACTCAACAAATAAACTCTACTCATTCTTTTGTTTCTAATTTTCAGACTTTTCCATGTTCAATTATTCTAGTGCTCATCTTGACTGATTTAATTTAATCTTTATGCTTCTAGAATCAATTTAATTAAAACTTTCTACATATGTTAAAAATGTTTCAAGCATGCATGGTTGAATGTCAAAGACTTGTATTAATTAAACACTGACATATTTGATTGAAACCTCTAAATAGTACAATGTATACTATACTACATTACCTTGTGACTGTAAAATTTATAATAGTAGTCTGAGCCTGCATTTCAGGCTTGTAGTGGGGATTGGCCAGTTTGGTTTGGAGTATTAATCTGAAGCTTTTGTGGTAAGCTATTTCTTTATCACCAATCTAGAGAATGAATTAACATGTGCAGCATTTCCATAAGGTGTTAGCAAAAAATGTACTATGTGTTATTTGGTTTAGGAAATAAATCGAGACCTATATAGTCTGAAACTAAACCATGACCTACTTTGATTGCCTTGCCTTTCTTTATAGTATTCCTCCCCAACAGATGATCCAAGACAGCATCAACAGATTCTCCAATGTTTTCCATCAACAATATCTCACCAGTCTCCACAGCTTTCTCTATAGCATCTAGATAGCCAGCACTACCAAGTTTAACTATCTATACAAATAGTAATACCATACTGATTAAAATATATATCATATGTAATTAACATCATAAGAGTATAGCATACTTTTAATCATGCACTCAAAATAGAAACCTTTTTAGCATTTTCTAAATCACCAAATTCAAATTTTCTATTTGAAAACAAACATGTAGAGCATATACCCTAAGAGTGCTAATTTACATTATAATTTATCCATCCTGGTTTGATTGTTTTTAAATATGAGTATAATGCCACTTTCTTATTGAAGTATAAAGCTATTAGACAACTAAGTAACCTTGAGTCTGGCTCCATATTTTGTTTTGATCCACTTGTATCCCTGGAGTTGTGGGTCAATCATGAGTGGCCATCGTTCACAGTTGGTAAGTATGGTAGCATTCTCAATGGACATTCTGTCAGTTGGTAAGCCTTCATTGTTCCAACTTGCAATCTACAGCAGTAAACAACATAAATAATACAACTTGAAAGCACTGATAGTCCTTGGAAACCTCAACAAAACATTAAATTTTAAAAGTCATTCTTTGATCCATCAGTACAGCAGTAGTAGTCAGCAGCCAGATTAAACCCAAGTGTCCTAATTACAAATATTCCTGAATAATAAAACAAAGCTTAATTTAATTACCTGAGCACTGTCCACTAAAAGAATTAAAGGATCCAAGTTTTCTGTCACTGGTATTGGGTACTTCAATTTTTTAATAAATGGAATCCATTTCTTGTCTAGTAGATCTGTGCGGTAAACCTGGATTATGAAATTATTAAATGAGTTTGTATTACTCAAAGTCTCAAAAGCTGCAATTAAGAATATCTTTTCAATTATAGCTTCAATTATTTGTATGTATGGTTGCAAAATTAAAACGTTTTACCAGATATCCTTCCAGCAGCAGGATGGACAAATGTATCCTATGAAAGATCTTTAGATTATACATATCTATGTAGCTAACTTTTGGCAAAGACAATCAAAAAAAAAATTGACCAATTTATAAACACATATAATCATGCATTCAGACATACAAAATTAGTTGATTTTACTGATTAGCCTACAATCCTTCCTTAGATATTTAAATTGATTTTAAGTATTTATATACAAGTGTATAATCTTAGTACTAACAATGTTTAGAATTATTTTTTTCTTCTAATTGATTTGGCATTGAATCAGAAACTTTACTACATTCATTGTTTGTTATTCATTTAACAATTTAAAACAAAAATTTCAGAAGATTCTACTAGTGATGCAAATAAACTGACCTTGGTGAATGATCCCATATAGGAAATGTAAGCAGTTGTCAGCAGTACATCTCCTGGAAGTGTCTTCTCATTCTCATGAAAGTTCATGATGGCCTGGGCCCATCTGACATTCTCAGAGGCCAGTCCACCCACAAGTCTGTTAGCCAGTTCAATGACAGCAGCTGTGCTATCAGCCTCCTCCTGACACTTCTGTTTTGTTGTAATGGCCTTATTCAGTTCTGACTGGCATTCATTCAAAGTGGCTTCTAGTGCTTGTACTTTAGCTGATTTTGTAATTATGAAATAGATCTTTAACTAACAAGTTTTTCATTTTTTTTAAATTAAATATTTCATCACACTATTTTTTTAAAAATAAATACAATAATTTATTTTTAAGTAATTTCCAAAAGTTTTGTTTTAAAGATTAGTATATTTATACCTATTTTGCCTTGTTTCTTTTAAATATTGGCTCCTATTCTCAAGTAATACTGTTTCTTAATAGAAATACCAACTTTATAAAATAATAAACCATTTAAAAAAAATAAATGTTGGAACTACTGCTACTGACAACTGGAGTCACATTAGATCATTTATATGAGAAAATTAATTATATAGAGATATATTTAGAAACAATGTATCCACAACACATGTTTGTTATATTTACATTTGATAGCCATAAGTTTAGTCTGGGCAGCATTTAATTCTTCATTGGCTTTCTTTAAGGCAATTCTTTTAGGCTCAACCTCACAGAATACTTCGTAGTATCTCATTATGTTGATTACCCATGAGCACAGACCTGTTCAAAAACAACAAACAAAACATTAATACACATTTTACCCAAAGTTTTAAATAAAGACACTGAATTATTGAAACAAATCTGCCTATAGCTTAGCAACAAACAGATGTCTATCTTTCAAATAAAAAAAAAATATAAGCTAACTCAAGAACTACAAATAATATGGATCCTTTCAATTAAATTATTTTGAATTATCATAATTTTTAATGCTCTGAGAATTGGTAAATAATTCTTACCTGCAGCTGCATTAGATTTCGCTTTGATAAACTCTGGGTCAAATTCTGGGTCATTTAAATATGGCTTCACAGCCACCTGGCAGGTAAGTGGTATGTTGTCTTTGTCATAATTGATTAAAGCATCAAGGAATGAGTCAACCTGCAGATATTATGTACAGAATCAAGCTGTCTTTGCTTTATTATGAGTAACAATGACAATCTATGTTTTAATGCCTGACCTGATATAAATGAGATGATTTTGTTAAATGTATTGCTTTAATTAATACTAAACATTAGAGCACTCATTGATATTCTTTTCTTTAAGTGTGTCCAAAATTGTATCTTCTACCATTTCAAATAATAAATACGAAATTTAAAACATTTTCATTTCATCATTATAGATTAATTATGTGGAACAAAAAGAATATAAATATGGCACTTTGTCACCTGAGAATATTGTTACCTTTGACATAATAGTGGCTTTAGCATTTTTCCATGATCTGTCTTTAGGGACATTGCCTCCTGGTGCTAGCAGCACCATCACAGCAGCAATCACATTCGTTACAGCTGCAGGAGGTGAACCAAAAGACTTCAATTCTGTTAGGTTGTTCTGGTTAAGAGAGTGATAATGTTTTTATTTACATGTTTTAATTAAGGATGTTCTTTTAATCCAAGCTTTTTGAATAACATTTTTAAACAGATTATAGCAAGGAACAACATCAAAGTTGACTATAACAAATATGAAGGGAAAGAAGACTAAGTTTAAATATACACTGATACATTTTAAGTCTTTTTATTTTGTTCTTTTTAAATTTTGAATAAAGTTGAGAACTGACTTTGTAATGAATAGCTGATCTTATTACTAAAAACAGGATGGCTGCGTGGCTGCATGATATGCACTCTGGACTATCGTCTTGATGATCCCTGCTTGGACCCTATGGGAGGTTTGGGCTAGGATGTAATATTTTTTTATTCTGGAGGAACATCTGAAACATGTAAAACAAAACAAAATTGACCAAATGGCTAAAAAATCACTTTGCATATAAAAAAGAATGGGTCAGTAAATTAATATTATACTTAAGGTTTTACCTAACAAATAAGAACAACTTTTAACTAAGAACTAACATAAAAACAACAACACTAGTTATTATATGATATTTAAGTCAACAACAGACCTTATTGAAAGTATTCAATTATATGAAATTATATGTGGGCGCGTGGTCGAGAGGCTAAGTGCACTTGAACTTGGCTTGTCTTGGCTACCTAGAAGGGGGCTCGAGGTTCGACACTCGACTCGGGCAGAGTTGCGTTTTCTGAGCGTCTAAAGGCAGCACGGAAAACCAACTCCTAGATACCCCCTCCCCCCCACTGGACCACAAATGAGATTGGACCAAACCGCTCTGAGCATGCTATAAGCATGAAAGTAGCGCTATATAAAAGCTATAATAATAAAAGTCAACAACATACCTTATTTAAAGTATTCAAAGCTTCTTTAGCAGCCAAAAGTGCAGGTTCAGCCTTGGCCAGGTCTCTGGAGCAATCCGCTGCCTTTTGCTCCACTTCTTGGGTGATGATAGATACTTTCTCCTCCTCCACATCTGCCACTGCCTTCTCTGCCATGACTTTCTCTGTCTCTGCACTCACCACAGAGATCAGTTCATTAGCCTCAGCATTCTTGGTGGCCAGTTCCACCTCTTGTGAGGCCAGTTTGGATTTCAGATCATCCACCTAGAGGAATTAAATACATGAACTTCAGCCCCAAACAAGAATTATCACTTATGTTTGCATCTATGGTAAGCTATCTAGGATGGCTGCATAGCTGGACTCTCATTTGGTCATTTCAATAGTCACAGTTTCATAATCTGCCCACTGCAATTCCCTATCTTTCTGCATGTTGGAACTAGGATATAGATTATCTTCATCTCAGAAGGAACATTTAAAACATGTAAACCATTTTACAAACAAACAACAGCAGCGGTGAGGTGGTCTTACACAGATTCCCAAGCAAGAAGTTCTAAGGACAATGCTCATGTTAAAATAGTTAGAAGACTTTAATGCACATTTCCAATCTATTGAGCTATTTTCTCTGATCAGGTGATCTTAGATTACAATAAAAATGATATAGAATAAAACTTTAAAATGAGAAAAAATAAAATTACCTGAGTTGCTGTGCTCCGCAACTTTTCCAATCCATTTTCTAATCTGATAATACTGGCCTGTAACTCATCATTTTTCATTGACAACAAATTCTGGTACAGAACAATTTGTTCAAGGAAAGATTTGGGAGTTGTGTAATTATAACGATGTTCATTTTTCAGATAAAGGGCACTAGCTTCATTGACAGATCTGTGCACATATGCCATGAAGTTGGAGATTGATACTCTCATGGGACTCTGCATAGATAAGTATAATTTCAATTCAAAATTTATTATAAGTGAACTTTAATATAGATAAACTTTAATGGTAAAACTTCAAGGCTACTTCACAATTGATGGATACTACCAATTGTAATTTGACTATTTTTAAATATGACATGAAGCCTAAGTTGGATGGTTGCCTGGTCATGCAGTAAGCACACTGGACTGTCATTTAGTTGTCTCAGTGGCCGGCAGTCATGTCACATTGTCATGCAGGAGGTTTGGACTAGGAAAAAGATCATCTTCAACTCTGAAGGAACTAGTGAAACATGTAAAGCAGACAAAAAAAAACACATACTGGATTTGTCACTTACATCCAGCAGTTCACAGTCCCCCAGGAATCTACTACTGACTGACACCAAGGCCTCTTCTGGCCACTCATGGAACCAATCAATACTGGTACAGTTAGTGATGGCTGGAAATTTTCTGCTTCTAACTCTTAAAATATTGCCAACTGGTGAAAAGCACAGAACCACCTAAATACAAACAAACAAATTCAAGTTCATTTTGGTATTTTTGTAACATGATGGTTTTAAAACATTTTTGGTTGATTATGATGGGGTTGTATATTGCTTAGTTTATGAATCATTTTGATTGTGCATCCAACATAAGAAACACATTAAAAATAGTCTCTATCTGACATTAACTATTTGTTTTGTTAGTAAAGAGATAAATACAAATGATAGTGATAGGATGGTTGCATTGTCATGGGATAAGTGCTCTGGACTGTCATTTCATGGTCATGATGGTTACTGGTTCTAGCTCTGCCTGCTGCCACCCTATGCCGTTCCCCAGGACCTTTGGCTAGGATGTAATTATCTTCAAATCTGAAGGAACATGTAAAGCAAAATAAATAACCCCCATAAAACTACCAATATAAGATCTGAAACTATCAATATTTAAAGGGCAATGATGACTATGCATAAACAATTACTGAAAGCACAACCCTTTTAACATAAAGTATTCACTCAACCACATACTCTATATTGCTAGTTGTAATATTTAAATAAAATAAAGAAATATTGCAGGAGTTTTCTTTTGAAAATTAAGTTGATTTACTCATTTCAGAGACCAGAACATTAAATTTTGCCATTAGATCTTTGTGAAACATAATCAAAAGAAGTCTATAGTGAACTTGAAGTAGAGTATTACCATTTTACAACCAACCACCATTAATACAATAAAAATTAGAGCTTGGTGGACATAAGGATATTGAAAAATTTTAAAATAAAAAATCTTCATAAGGCTTTGATGAAATTCCTAAATAAAGTCAAGCAATTTACCCCTTTTATCCTATTTTGTGCACAGAAACCTATTTTTTGAGTAAACATTCCAGTCTCCACCAAGTTTTAAACCTATAGCTTGGAAGCCTATACCACTGCTATTCAGCTGCTACATTCTATTTCTCCAACCATAACATTGTCAATACTAAAGAAAGTAACAATGCAGTAAAAATGCTTCAAAAATATTTATAGCAACAAATTGTCACTTGCCTTTAAATTTCTACGAACTTTGTCAATGAAAAAGCTCCAAGCATTTTCTCTGGTGTCTAGCATACCAGCCTGTTTACATTCACTGAGCATCACTGACATGACCTCCTCTGTTTCATCATCATTTAATATGTCAGCTATCTCCCCTGAGGCAAGTAGGTCATTGATGAGGACTAAAAACATCTCATTGGCCACTTGTGCATCCGACATAAGAAACACTACTCCAAGACCTGCAGTGCAAATTCAATAAATTACTCAACTGATAATCTAAGCACTATTCAATTGTAAGATCCAAACTGCCACTCTTTATAAGCATTATAGTTGACTGAGAGATCTAAAGCTAACTTGGAGGCTAATAGCATAGTAAGACCTTTTAGTCCTAGTTCTCAGGACTACTACTAAATGAGTAAATATAAAACTGTATCAACAGAAAGTGAAACATTATACACAGTGGCACAGATAACCAAAAGTCAAGAGGTGATAATTACATCAGATTTTACAAGATTTCATAGACAATTTTTTTTTTTTAACTTAATAAAAATAGTTTAATTTTACAATACTAAAACCATGTATTGCTCATATTTGTTTATCAAGTATAATGAAATTCTTTTGAAGCATAATATGTGCTTTGTATTATTAATCCTGTCTACTATTTTAAGCTTGAGGGTGTGAGAAAGTTCCAAACAGGCTCCTCCATGTCTAGATGAGTTGTCCATATATTTAGAGAAGTGTTTTTAAGGAGAAGATTTCTGGATAACATTGCAAGTTCTATAATCTACTGCTGAAATGAACTCATCTAGGACATAGTTGATGAGGAGTAGATCAGCTCAATGAACTCATCTAGGACATACTTGATCAGGAGTAGATCAGCTCAATGAACTCATCTAGGACATACTTGATCAGGAGTAGATCAGCTCAATGAACTCATCTAGGACATACTTGATGACGAGTAGATCAGCTCAATGAACTCATCTAGGACATACTTGATAAAGAGTAGATCAGCTCAATGAACTCATCTAGGACATACTTGATCAGGAGTAGATCAGCTCAATGAACTCATCTAGGACATACTTGATGACGAGTAGATCAGCTCAATGAACTCATCTAGGACATACTTGATAAGGAGTAGATCAGCTCAATGAACTCATCTAGGACATACTTGATAACGAGTAGATCAGCTCAATGAACTCATCTAGGACATACTTGATCAGGAGTAGATCAGCTCAATGAACTCATCTAGGACATACTTGATGAGGTGTAGATCAGCTCAATGAACTCATCTAGGACATACTTGAGGAGGAGTAGATCAGCTCAATGAACTCATCTAGGACATACTTGATGAGTAGTAGATCAGCTCCATGAACTCATCTAGGACATACTTGATAACGAGTAGATCAGCTCAATAAACTCATCTAGGACATACTTGATCAGGAGTAGATCAGCTCAATGAACTCATCTAGGACATACTTGATCAGGAGTAGATCAGCTCAATGAACTCATCTAGGACATACTTGATAAGGAGTAGATCAGCTCAATGAACTCATCTAGGACATACTTGATCAGGAGTAGATCAGCTCAATGAACTCATCTAGGACATACTTAATGAGGTGTAGATCAGCTCAATGAACTCATCTAGGACATACTTGATAACAAGTAGATCAGCTCAATGAACTCATCTAGGACATACTTGATAACGAGTAGATCAGCTCAATGAACTCATCTAGGACATACTTGATCAGGAGTAGATCAGCTCAATGAACTCATCTAGGACATACTTGATAACAAGTAGATCAGCTCAATGAACTCATCTAGGACATACTTGATGAGTAGTAGATCAGCTCAATGAACTCATCTAGGACATACTTGATCAGGAGTAGATCAGCTCAATGAACTCATCTAGGACATACTTGATAAGGAGTAGATCAGCTCAATGAACTCATCTAGGACATACTTGATGAGTAGTAGATCAGCTCAATGAACTCATCTAGGACATACTTGATGAGGAGTAGATCAGCTCCATGAACTCATCTTGGACATACTTGATAACGAGTAGATCAGCTCAATGAACTCATCTAGGACATACTTGATGAGTAATAGATCAGCTCCATGAACTCATCTAGGACATACTTGATCAGGAGTAGATCAGCTCAATGAACTCATCTAGGACATACTTGATGAGGAGTACATCAGCTCAATGAAGTCATCTAGGACATACTTGATAACGAGTAGATCAGCTCAATGAACTCATCTAGGACATACTTGATGAGTAGTAGATCAGCTCCATGAACTCATCTAGGACATACTTGATAACGAGTAGTTCAGCTCAATGAACTCATCTAGGATATACTTGATGAGTAGTAGATCAGCTCCATGAACTCATCTAGGACATACTTGATAAGGAGTAGATCAGGTCAATGAACTCATCTAGGACATACTTGATCAGGAGTAGATCAGCTCAATGAACTCATCTAGGACATACTTGATGAGGTGTATGTCAGCTCAATGAAATCTAGGACATACTTGATGAGGAGTTTCTATCTGCTTTCATTTATTTAGTAAAACTTAAGTATCCTCATCTTGGTCTTTGGGTGGAACCCAGAGCTTGCTTTTTTTTTTTAAATGGGCATAGTGTAAGATATATTAAACTTTTTGCAGTTAAATCCCATTAAAAATTAAATCCAACGCAGTGCTAACTATTTCAGCAGCCTACAATGTCCTGTTAATCACTCTCTAAGTTTTAATATATTAGATCTGGAGGAATATGGCCAGGCATCTGTTGGATGGTTCTTGTTCTTCCACTTTAGAAACATTCTTGGGGAATGGGATGATTGCCAAATTAGTCTTTTGTAGTATGATAGAATTGTAGACAATAGTCCCACTAAGCTAGATTTGCAGTCTGTGAGAATAACACTCATGCTGCATGTTATACTTAAAAAAATAACTTATAGCACATTATGATGTTTAACTAATCCTATATGATGTAATACCCTTTTCTTGTTTTTTTCAATAAGAATAAAACCTAATATACCTTTTAACCCAGATTTCTTGTACAAGCCATTGAGGTCACTTTTTAAGTCTGCAATAGCGTACTGTTTGCTAAGTGTAATCTTGAAACAAATGTCAACATATAAAATTTAGTAATTTGAGTAAAAATAGATTATTTCTTCTACTTCTACATACAACTATTTGTTTTAAATAAAGAAAAACAAAATGTGATGAAGTCTTTAAAAAATCACTAAAATAAAGAAATGTATTTGTTCTGCATGATTACAAATCAATATCTCAATATCTAATGCAAAAAAATTGTGAATTGAAATTGCTTTCCTTTTTTGAAATATTTATCTAAAGTCCTAGCTCACTCACCATTTACTAGTTCTCACATTTAGGAAAAAAAGTTTCAATATAAAGTCTTTAGGTTACATTACAAACTAAATTTTTTACTTGATTTTTAAAAATTTTACTTCTCCTTATATTAAAAAGTAAAAGAAACATTTTTATGTAATATGTAAATTCTAATATTTAAAAATGTAAGAAATTTAAAAAAATTAAAAACCTGAAACACATCCAATCCACTTATAAAAGCAGCCAAACGAGACAGTGACTGTTTGCCACTACCACCCACTCCGATCAGAAGAGCATTTCCTCTAGGGGATTCCAAAATGCGATTGATTCTACAAATATGTGCCATGGCATCCTCAAAAAGTACCAAGTTCATGGCTGCATTCAGTTCATTGTAACTGTCCAAGACATCTGACAGAATTTTGTTCAGTTGTGGCCAGCTTAAGATAAAGGTGTACAATGGATCTCCAACACCAGCAGCAAAATGGCAACAGATCAATGGTTTCTCATTTATAACTTCCTCCTTTTGATCCTAAATAGGGAACATTCAAAATAAAATAGTTTAATAGTAAATCAAAATAAGTCATAGTCTTAGTTTTTCTGGAAAAGTATTATAAGAACATTTATTTACTCTTTCCATCATCTATATTATAAAGTAGAATGTGAGGTGTATGTATGTATGCATGTATGTATGTATGTTACTTATAGACATCAAAACCGCTTGACCAATCTTGATAAAACTAGGCAGCAATGTTCCTTGGGTACTAACTTAGATCGTAGTGTATGTATTGTAGCCCTAAAACAAACTTAAGACCCTAAAAAAAAATAAAGTTGTCCGACTCTATTACAGCTATAGTATTTTATGGGGTAATCCTGTATATCAGCGTCCCGCGTTCATAAAATGCCGATAATTAGCCAGATAAAATGTAATTCATTTAATACATGTAATTAGTGTTTTTAATAAATTTGGATTAAAAAAAAAGAACCTTTACATTTTGAATGACATGAATAAAGTACGTTAGCGACTTTTAATATGATCTGCACACCGCCATTTTGTTTGTTGGTAATGTACAGTGGTGTTGCCAACTTGTAATATTTTAAGGATCTTTTTTTTTTTTCACATTTTGTTTACTAAAGGCTGTTGCAAGTGTACTAAAGATAAATAAAGTAATTAATTATAGAAACTAAGGTAAATTTTGATGATAGATAGATGGGTGGATGGATGTTTGTGGTTGGTTATTTGCTTGGATTGATGGTTGGTTGCATGGTTGTGTTAGGGTGTTTGATGGTTGGATGTTGTTGGTTTGCTGTGGTTGGTTGAATGGATTGTTGTGTTAGGATGTTTGATGGTTGGATGTTATTATTTTGCTGTGGTTTTTCGGTTGGCAGTGTTTGGATGGTGTTGGTAGGTTGATTGTGGTTGATTGGATGGATAGTTTGTTGGTTGATTTGATTGATGGTTGTGATTTTTTTGTTGGTTGGCAGTGGTTTTTTGGTTGTGGTTGAATGGATAGATGGTTGGCTGGAAGGTTGTGTCAAGGTGTCTGATGGTTGGATGTTGATTTTATGTGGTTTTGGTTGGTTGGATGGATGGTTTAATGGTTGTTAGTGGTTTGTTGTTTTTTTGGTTGATTGGCAGTGGTTGGTTGGTTGGATGGTTTGATGGTATTGGTAGGTTAGTTGGATATTGTTGGTTTGCTTTGGGTGGTTGGTTGGTTATTGTTGGTTGGATGGTTTGATGGTGTTGGTTGGTTGGTTGTGGTTGGTTGGATGGTTTGATGGGGTCGGTAGGTTGGTTGGTTGTGGTTGGTTGGATGGTTTGATGGTGTTGGTTGGTTGGTTGTGGTTGGTTTGATGGTGTTCTTACGTTTGTTGGTTGGTTGGATATTGTAGGTTTGCTGTGGATGGTTGGATGGTTTGATGGTGTTGGTTGGTCAGTTGTGGTTGGTTTGATGGTATTGGTAGGTTAGTTGGCTGGATATTGTTGGTTTGCTGTGGATGGTTGGTTGACAATGGTTGGTTGTTTATGGTTGGTTGGATGGTTTGATGGTGTTGTTAGGTATTTTGTGGTTGGTTGGTTTTGGTAGGTTTGTTGGTCGTATGTATGGTTTGTTGGTTGATTTGATTGATTGGTTGTAGTTTGTTGTTTTGGTTGGTTAGCAGTGGTTTGGTTGGTTGTGGTTGGCTGGATGGTTGGCTGGTTCTGTTACAGTTTTTGATGGTTGGATATTGTTTGTTTGCTGTGGATGGTTGGTTGACAGTGGTTGGTTATGGTTTGTTGGATGGTTGTGTTAGGGTGTTTAATGGTTGGATGTTTTTGGTTTGCTGTGGTTGGTTGATTGGATGGTTCCGTTAGGCTATTTGATGGCTGGATATTGTTGGTTTACTGTGGATGGTTGGTTGTCAGTGGTTGGTTGGTTTTGGTTGGTTTGATGGTTATGTTAGGGTGTTTGATGGTTTGATGTTTGCATGTTGTTGATTTGATGTGGATAGTTGGTTGTGGTTGGTTGGATGGTTTGATGGTGTTGGTAGTCTACAGTCATTCTGTAGTAATACATCAAGACAACTTCGTAGACCCCAACGACAGCGATACACACACTCAAAACATCGAGAATATGTGGATGAGAGCAAAATGAAAATTAAAACACCAATTCGGAACAAGCAACGGACTCTTCCATTCATATTTAAATGAATTTATGTTCAGAACTGCCTTAGGGCATAAACATATTTTCTGTGAACTATTGGTGGGAATTACTGAGTCATATCCTATGCATTGATGCTAACGTCAGTAACTTTTTGAAATGTATATACGTTTATGTATGTGTGGCATATGTGTTTTTTATATATGTGTCTGTGAAAAGAGGGAGCACGAACTTTAAATTTTTTTTTAACATCAACTAAATAAGTTTGTGTATTGATATTATAATAAGGTAATAATTTGTTTTGGTGACCTTTATAAACGTGTATTTTTTTTATTTTTTTTTCAAAGAGTATTGTTATGGTAAAATAAATATTAACAATGCACATGGTTTACATTGTGTTTTAAGTGTTCGATTTTGTTTTTGTTGAATTTTTCTTGATTTAATTAAATCTAATAATAGAACGAGATTCCAATTCTAGGTTTACCTGTCTTCAAAATCATTAGGTTAAGTTTGATAATGTATCGGTAACTGTACGTGTGCAAATATTGGACTCCTTATAATAAATATAGGCCTTATCTTAATCGTTCAGTGTGTAGGTCCTAAAAGGATTAAGCCTACAGCACTGTCGATGCATGCAGGCTATTACATTATTTCGAAAAATTAGTTAGAGCCTACATTAAATTAGTATTAAACTGTAGAATTAGGAGCGTCCCTTTTATAAGAGCATGTATATCATAAAACATTTTAATAGTTTGATACATAAGTGGCATCCATTTGCTCCTTCCTGTGGCCCCACCGGTCCATTTTGGTGCCGGCCCACCGGGCATTTGCCCGAAAGCCCGTATAGCCAATCCGCCCCTGCATTTACAGCACTAAGGTTCATAGTGCTCCTAAAAAATGAAAAGTCTCATAAAATCCTCCTAAAAATTGCCCTCACCTAAAATCTAGGCCTACTTGTAGCAGTGGACAGTCCGTAGATCTACCTAGTGACAGTGTATACCTTTAGATCTAAGATGTAGTGAAGATAATTCGCACCTTACCTGAAAACTCTTTGAATTTTAGTCAATTTAATGTTCTCGATATATTTAATGTCTTGATTTACGCTAAATCACTAGAATCTAGTGAATATAATTTGCACAAATGCACACAACGACTATATAAAAGATACATATAGGTACTAAAAATATACATTTTCACAGAGAATATTATGAAGGCATCTCTAAAAGAATGTTTCTTATTTTAAAAAATATGGAATAGCGACATATTTGAGATGTTTAAAATAAATCTTTGGAAAAAAAAGATAACATTGCTCTCTGTTCTGGCTGGAATGTTGGCAAGATAATTATTATTTCCACAATCACGTACCAATAATTTATTTGAAAAATGCATAGTTTTGTGTATGTTTTACAATGCATCAAACAGGGCAGGACAAACTGAATATATAAATATGTATATGCGTGTATATGTATATATATGTTAATATTTATGTAGGCCTATATATCACACATACATATAGATAATACATTCCATCCTTAAAGTCTACTAAAATCTTGCATGGTAAAGTTCTATATCTTATATTTGTCAATGGCTGTAATTGGATCACAGTATTTTACTATTTTAAGTTTTTTAATTTCTGAAAAAACAAATTCTGGAAAAAATGAGTAACAGCCTAAAGAAAAAAGTAAGACATAATAATTATTTATACTGGTGAAGTATCTAATAAATCTGGACATGATCTAAATATATATATATATATAGGCCTATAAATATATTTTTTTTTGACATAGATCTAGATCAAAACTCTGTGCACTTGAAATAAAAAATACAAAAACAAAAATATATATTTACAATAATTTATCAAATTGGTTTGTTTTTTTTAGATCTGCATAAAATAAAATCGTTTTCTTATAAAAAATAATAGTAGTTAGATTTGTAAAAGAAATGTTTCTTTGTAGTTGGCAGCGTTCAAAATGACACGCCTCCCCCCCGCCAAAAAAAAAATCTAGCTAAGTTGCTGATCAAGTCTTGACAACAAAGAATGTAGTGAAAATGACGCGGGGCGCTGAACTACAGGATTACCTTGAGGCCCTGGTTAACAATGTTGACATGAGAAAAGATCGAAAGGATTTAGGCCTAGATCTAATTTTAAGAAATACACTTTGCGCACATAGTTTTTTACTTTGACACATGAAAATACAAAAGAAGATCCATTGATTTCATTATATAATAAAATTAACCCTCAATTTTGTGTTTCAAAAGCATTTTTTACATAAATTAGTTCCTGATATCTGTGACTACAGATTTCCTGGCGAACATTCTTTCATTAGACATTACCAATTGGTTACATATTAACACATCTCTCTACTGAGTCTATTCCTAGGTCTAGGTCTATTGAACTCTAAGATGATAAAACTTCTTTTCGCAAAGATAGTTTTGTGCTTTAACACATAAACATACTAGTTATTGTCCTTTCATTTGATATTTTAATCAATTTAACATTCAAATTTCTTTTTCTAAATAATTTTTAATACATTCGTTCGCTGTTCGCTAAAGTTGTGTAGCCGTGTTGAGATAGGCCTATATTCATTCATGAAAAAAGGTCACGAATGCGCAACACAGAATGAACTCTATAAAAGCCAATTTTTAACTCTAGATTAGTGTAGATTTAGATCTATGCCTACCTCAAGATCTACTTTATACTTTAACACATGAACATACAAAATTAAGTCTATTCATCTCAAATTTTAATCAAATATATGTAGGCCTACAAGCAAATGTTTTAATTTGAAAAAATGGATTTAAGCCTATTAGCTATTTTTATTTGATAGCTTCATTCACACTATTTTTACATTGACACATTCGCTTTACTTATTACATTATTATTTCGTTTAATTGTGACTATATCGACAGTAATGCGCAAATAAAGACCCGCGGGTCGCGGGTAACATATGTCTAGTATTCAATAAAATATGAACTAGATTCATGCAGCCATTCTCAACCTTTTAGTGACAAATTTCTAACATCTTGTATTGATAGTAGTGAATAAAGCATTATTATACTAAATTATACTTAGATCAGGGATTCACTTTATTGCAAAATTTATTAGCAAATACGACATGAAATCTTTCAATACTTTCAGGTACAGGTATAGTGGGTAAGGAATATTTGAAAAGGCAAGGTTGGATTAAGATTGTAAGAAAATCTTTGGGTGAAGCTATTCAAATATAAATCCACCTGCATGATTCTATCAATCTTTCTCATTGACAAAATTTATTGAAAAATACATTTCATCATTTGTGTTAAGATTTCTCACATAACCAAAACAGTGATGCTACAAAAAGTAAAGTTCCCCATTCAGACCTTGTGATCTAAAGGGCAGATGATGTTAGGATCATCTGTTTCTTTGGCTAATGGTTAACAAGCAGGGTGTCATGTGGCCAGCCCAACAACTAACTGCCTTTACTTTCCCCAGCTAAAATCAGGTACCTATTAGAGTTGGGTGGACTCAGAGGCGCCCTAAAAATCCCAAAATTCATAATCCCAATCTTCAACGAGATTGGAACCCTGATCCCAGGTTCAGAAGGCAAGCACTTAACCACTCAGCCACCATGCACCCAGTGATGCTACAAAAAGTCTTGGTAAATTAAAAAAAAATCTAACAATAATCAAGCCATTACAAATATACTAAACAATAAATTAGACTTTGTCAACATAATAAATTGCAACAAACCTCAAAATTCTTTTTCAAAATTTCAATTTGGTATTTCTCATACATCTCTATATCATTATCATCCACCAGCTTGTCTTTGTACACTCGTTCAGCCTCGTGGAAGAAGAGCCTCACAAGGTGAGCAGGTGTTTTACAAGTATCAGCACCAGCAAAAAGTAGGCCCTGTGATACACACATCATTTCTAATAAAACTCTTATTCCCTCAACCATAACAAAAATAGGAAATGGATTTGTTTGGTTAGTGTGTTAAATGCTCCACAAGAAGTTGTGAGCATAGGGAAAAAAAAATGGAAAAGAATTATAACTTAAGGTACAATAATGATTATGTTTTGTATTTTAATATTTTTTGAGTGTATATTACTGTAAGAACGAAACTGAACAAAAAAGCCAACTTTTTTTATACTCTAAATTCTAGACTTTGGTAAACATAAACATCACAATGACAAATACCTGGAAAATGTTGGACATGTCTCTAAGGTTAAAAATGTAATGAAACTTGATGGCTGTTGGTAGGAAGCTGGACATCATCCTAGCCTGGAAAGCTATGGCTCCCTGTACCAATATAGAACTGTAACGCTGAACATTAGCATTGTATCCTTTCAATATCATGTGCTGACTCAAAATGTTGGTATATATTGTAGCCAGAGCATCACGGGTTGGAAGACTCAGGGCAAACACACAAAAATGTCTCTTAAGGGAAGGAATAAATTTTGAGAAATATTATTCAATAGCTGTATAGAATCTAGAAAATCCACAATATTAAGAAGATTCTGATAGTGCAAGCTTCATGTGTCATCTCATTGTTTTATATTTTAATCAACATGAAAATGAAAAAAAAAAAAAGATCTTAATTTATGTCACTGTATTCACATTGACAATGAAAAAGGATAAAATTTAAAAAATATGTTTTTGATATGTTTGTTGTTTGTTTCACTAACTATACTAAATATTTTGAATTTTTTTTTTTAAACAATATTTTTATTTACATGCACACTACCTTCTTGTCATAAACTAATCAAAACTCCAAGACCTTCCAATTTTACCAAATCAATCACATTATTCATATAGGTTTTGAATTAATTTTGTTGAACAGAGATTTTCTTGATAGTTTACGACTTATCTCTATTGTCACCTGGAGCCTGGCATCAATGGTAAAAGAACCAGCTGTTGGATTCATACAGGAAACAAACTGAGTGTTGTGAATTTCCTTCAGGGTGAGCTTCTGCCTATCATACCAGTGAGCATGGTCAATGCAGGCTCTCACAAGAGTATGTGGCTGTACAGTGAAGTACTTGTCTACCTATAGAAAAAAAAGTAACCATGGTTTAGAACTTTAGCACTATAGTTTTTAAATCCAATCTTTTAATAAGAGCAGTCTTCGCAAGTTTTTGTATGTTTTGTTTCTAGTTGTTTTTTTTAACATTTTTGTACTACGTGCAATAAAAATTTGTTGCATACATTTTCTCTTTTTTTTGCTTATAGAGCTTTTCTATTACATTCATGGATTTCTATTTTATGGTTTTAAATGTGTAATTATTATGTTTTGTAACCCTATGGATAAATATAAAGAAAAACAAAATCATAAAATATTTTGTAGATCTAGGTCACAATTTGATAAATTTTCATAATAAAATAATAAAAATGTTTTATTTTTTATAAAATAATTTGTATTGAGTTTGCCCATTAATTTTATACCAAATGAAACATTTTCTAATAAAGACAAAAAAGTTATTAAAATTTAATCATTTGATCATAGGGACTAAAAATGAACAAAGTGACTAACTCTTGTCAGAACATGAAAAATGATTCTAGAGAAAGAGTTGAAACTGATCACTCCTAATATATTGTATCAAACCTCGGGCATATTCATGTCATCCACAAAATAGATCAGCTTCTTAGTTCCTGGAGGACCATAATTACGCCCTGCTTTCTTCTCCAGTGGCTTCTCTAAGATATTCTGCAGCATCTCACTTGTGGTGTAGAAATTGAAAGGCACATTTGCAACCAGGTAGTCTGCGGGAGGTAAGGATTTCAGTTTGTTGTTCATTAAGACAGTCTTGCCTGTACCAGCTGCTCCTACCAGCATTACCGGCCGGCGGGTAGCCAACAACATGTCCAGGAAAAACCTGAGACGATGAGTCTCGGCTGTGTGCACAATGGTAGCCTGCAATAGAATGATCAAAATAAAACTAAAGGTAATCATAGACAAGTAACAAGTTTAATAATAAATATAATACTAAGTGTTTCCAAAACCATAAGCTGAGTTGTTATTCTTTAAAGATGCCTTAACATTCTTTATGGATGTCTTTTGACATGAGGCCAAAATAGAGAAAAAAAAAAATTACTATTAAGAGCCTATGAGAGGAAGAGGCTAACCTGCAAAGGTGTATCTGGATCAAACTCAAACTCTGGAACCAAATTAGTCCATGGTTTGAATGTGTGAGTTTGGGGACAAATGTAGTAGTCAAATACAGTACCAGTGGAGGGAAACTTGACAGTCTTGTATTCCAGGACAAACCATTTACTAAACTCCACTCTGTGGTCTGAAAGCTAACAAAACAAGATAAAACAAATTAGATAAAACAAGATTGAATGTGAAATTTTATTCCACCACATACATTTGTTTTTCCATCTAACATGATATTTACACATCTACTTTTATTGAGTTGCCATTTATTGTCTAATTGTCAGAGAAAATGTTTTTGTATTTTCTAACTGCATACACGCAACCTTCACTAAACAAAAAATTGAATCTAAATATGAAGTTCTTAAAAATATACTTGTAAGAGCAAGCTTTATTTTCAAACATACCTGATCTTGAAACATGCTTCCACCAAAAGCCCAGATACAGCAAAACACAAAATACAATTCATAAAGATCTTTAGGAGATTCCAGGGGACAATTTTCTTCAGTTAATATACACTCTAGTAAGTAAGTCAACATCTGTTTTAATGAAAAAAGTATTACCAACAAGTCAATAGACATTTTTATCATAAAATAAAATTCTTGAGATTCTTAAACTAAAAAAAAAATATGTCTGTCTGTTTAGGTGGTATGTACTCTGGACTGTTGTCCAATGGTCTCAATGGTACTTGGTTCAAACCCTGCCCACCATCCTGAGCTTTGGGCTAGGATGTAATAATCTTCAAATTTATAAAAAACAAAAATGTAAAACAACAAAACAAAAGAGTTGCATGGTCTAGCATGTCAACAACTGCAGAAATAACAAGCACCAAGTGGCCAGGATTGAATGGATAATAACCAGATTAATCCTGCCTTACTGATTTAACCATAACCCTAGTGATTATGCTGCTCTGCTATTTTCTATGCTAATATCTTTAATTGTTAAGATAAATTTGATACAATCTAGTATTCTTTCAAGCATTCAGTGTTCATTGTATAGAAACAAGCCCAACTATTTGAAAGACTAACATATTGTTACGAATCTCACTCTCCAGGCTCTATGCTAACTGCACCTTACACCACCAACTTAAAGAACTTGACAACTCAGGGCTCCAGAGTAACGTAACACTTTAATAGTTGAATAAATAACAGCCAATACTGTACAATTGGCAGCACGTAACACAAGACTGTACAAATATCTCTCCGTTAATAGCAGTGCCGCCGTATCAACTCTTGCACTGGTCTCTCTGTCTCGTCTCGGACTTGTACTGAGCCGTAGTAACGAACTGTAGATCGGGATGTTGTAACTGACTCGTCTCTGATACCTTCGCTCTTTATATAGGGTCCCTGCTGGCCTTCTAGAACTGGACAGAACATCGCTCAACGTTTCTAGCTTCGTGACATGACTACATCCCTCGTGACGCCCCTGAGCTCTGTTCACGACGGCGATCCTTCCTGAACCGTCCTGTTGACACTCGACTCGGCTGACCGTCGTAACTTGTCACGGTTGACCGCTCGTCTAGCGCTGGCATGGGGCGATTTTGCGTCGGCTGACTACACTCACACCACTACCCCCATCTGTGCCACCACCAGGTTTATAACACTACCCCCTCCTTAGATCTGTCCGTCCAGGACAGAATCAACATCATGACATTGGCTGTAAAAGTTTCATCGCTGCAGGTGGGGGTCGATCAGTGGCAGTTGGCTTGCCTCTTGAGCTTGATGGAACCATCCATGTTGCAGTCAGCAACAGTCGCTTCCTTCTTCTCCTCCAATTGGCCTTCACTTGGTTGAATGGACGTCTTGCTTTCATCGCCATCCACGTTGAATTCGTAAAAATGTTTTCTTCTTCTCCTCCAGTTAGCCTTCATCTGGTTGTATCGACGTCGTTGTTGCATCGTCATCCATGTTGCACTCAACAAAAAAGTAGCCTTCTTCTTCTCCTCCGCCAGTTGGTCTTCATGTGGCTGCAGTTATTTCTTGGTAGAATCACCATGCACGTTGGACTATGCAAACACCGCCTTCTTCTTTTCCTCCAGTTGATTGTCCGCTTGTTGCAGTGACGTTGTGGGCGCATCGCTCTCTTTTCGTTCAGTACTGAGGGCAGCCACTTGACACATGGAGAGGTATAGAATGTAAGGGCAGGGATTACCAAGATTGTTGACCAAAGAGGTGGCTTCATAGGGCTTTGCAAAGAAGGACTGGGATGGGCTTCAAATCCACAGGACAGGGAATTGTGGGACAGGTCAACATCTTCAGCCTTGTCTGGAGAGCATGCTGTTGGGGCAGGTTAGTAACACTCCTCGTGCAAAGGTCCCTTGTCTTCGGCTTGATTCGGCTTTCTTCACCACCATCAGGACCTCTCTCTCTCTCGTCTCAGCAGCGGACCAATCATCTGTTGGTTTCAGACGTTGTCGATGACTTTCATCGTGCAAATGTCGTAGTCCACTTTGTAGGCGTGGGTTCAGATCCCACTTCTGACACCAGTTGTTACAAATCTCACTATCCAGGCTCTCTGCAAACTGTGCCATAACCACCAACTTAAAGAACTTGACAACTCAGGGCTCCAGAGTAACGTAACACTTTAATAGTTGAATAAATAACAGCCAATACTGTACAATTGGCAACACGTACACTGTACAAATATCACTCCGATAACACCGTACCGCCGTATCAACTCTTGCACTGGCCTCTCCATCTCGTTCCGGGCTTGCACTGGGTTCAACAGTTCAGGACTGACTTCACACACTGGGCTTGTTGTGTCGGACTCGATCACAGACCAAGATCAAGACGCCAGTCGTCTCAACTGTACTTGACAGTACTCCACACTGAACCATCATAATGCTCGGTACAGAACCACACAGTTGAACTGTGCTGTAGTCGACTGTGTTCTGAACCCCTGCCGTGAACCTTCTCTCGTGAACCGTCTTTGTCTTGACTGGACACCTCCGCTCTTTATATAGGGTCCCTACTGGCCTTCTAGAACTGGACGGAACATCGTTCGACGTTTCTAGCTTCGTCACATGACTACATCCCTCATGACGCCCCTGCCCCTGAGCTCTGTTCACGACGGCGATCCTTCCCAAACCGTCCTGTTGACACTAGACTTGGCGCGGCTGACTGTTGTAACTTGTCACGGTTGACCGCTCATCTAGCGCTGGCCTGGGGCGATTTGCGTCGGCTGACTACACTCACACCACTACCCCTATCTGTGCCACCACCAGGCTTATAACAATATTGTATTGAAAGAAGTCTAAGTTTGACCTGTACGTGTGCTATGTCTTGAACAGGAGTGATCTTCTTGAAACGTATCTTCAAACAGTCCAATATGGAGCCAACGTATTTATCAAACAGTATTGTCAGATTAGCTTTCTCCTGTTGTACTTCTCTTTTATCAATCCAGCTCTGAGCATATCTAACAGAAAACAAGAGTACCCATTTATTCACAATGGTCAAAATACAAAAACAATGGATATATATTTTCTACTTTTAAAAATCCTATCAAGAACTAGCCAAGATGGAAGCAGAGTTGTTTTTGGAATTGCATAAGCAGTTTAAGTTCTCAAAAAGAAAATCAAAACATTTAGAGAACCTCACAATTAATTTTTTAAAGAATAATATATTCTAGCTTAGATCAATCACTGAAATATAGGTTCTTAAAGATGAAAATCAAGTCATCCAAGTGAAGATACCTACCATAATTTGACCATGGAAAAATCCAGGAACTGTTAAAAGCTCATGAAAAAATAAAAACAATGGAAAGATAACTCTGACAATAATGTTATCAAGACTTACGGGTTCCAGCCCACATCATATGGGTTCAAGAAAAGAATGCCAGCTCGTGAGACAGTTGCTGGTGTTGCTGTCTTCAGATTTGAGATCTCAAATAGTAGTCTCATGGACTTGGTCATAGTAATGCGCTCATTGCTGGCCAAAGTAAGGACCTGAGTGATTCAAATGATCCAAATCAACAAGTTATAAATATATTATGTTCTGTAGATAGGGTCTGTCTATTAACTTGCTTAGAATCAGAATACACTCATTATGCCTTAAACTCGTAGAGTTCACTAAAGAAAATATACAAAAGGCAACCTGTTGGTACCTTATTATCATCCATGACAGTGTTAAGAGATTCAATCCACATTGGATCAATGTCCCCATCCAGCACAATCCACTTTGGACCATCCCCAGACATGTTAGCAAGGTCCCTCATAATGACAGAGAATAAACCTTCAACAAAATAAGGCATGAATCAGAGTGGGATGTACTTCTAATTCTGGAAATGAATTTCTGATAAAGATGTATGTTTTCTAGTAAGTATAATTATGATGTAGCATAAAGAAATAAATTACTATTACTCAATAAATAAAATGCAACATCTTTAATTCCAAAAATGTATTAAATGTATATTCAGATTATATAAAATTAGAGTTAAGAATAAAAAATTGTAGATTAACCCTATCAGACTTCAGTCCCTATACCTGAGTTCATGAGGTCCCATCCCCTTTTTAATACTATCAATTTAACTCTACATCTAATAAAGTTCAATATATTTCTTATCAATCGAACTTTCACTCAATGACTATCTTTGTCCATTTAACTAAAAACATTATTCTTGATAAATTCTGACTCATAAGAGTCCAAATCAACTTAAAGATCAATCAATTTTAGACTTGTGAAAGGTCTAGACTACTAGACATGTTAATGCAACTGGTTCAACAACAACTGCTAATTGAATTGTAAAAACTTTCCCCACATGAACCACACTGTCTGTATAAATACAATAGTTTCTGTCATTTCTATGATAGTTTCAGTCATTTCTATGATAGTTTCAGTCATTTCTAAAGATCTAATTGGTTTGGAATTTTTAAATTCTGACACATTTAATTCATTTACTAGACAAGTAGCAAAAATTCCACACAGTGGTCTGGTAGAGTTAAACCTGAAATGTAAGGTCAGTTACCATCTTTCCATTCTCTGGTAGCTGGACTTATAATTCCAAATAATTCATCATTAGTCACTGATTTTGGGTCCAGGTCAATAGCCACAGGTTTTTTTCCAAGCAATTTATTGGTCTGTCTGAGTGCATTCCAAACACAACTTTTGCCTGTCCCAGCATTCCCTAAAATAAACACAGAGTGGCGGACATCAAAGAGCTCCTGAAGCTGGACAACCTGAAAGGTTTATTTATAGCAGTTAATTAAAAAAGTTAAGTGATAGATTAGTTATAATATACTATAAATTTTTTTTACAAGTGCTCTTCCATCCCTAGTGTCATTAGAGATAGATTTTGGTTGCCTGAATCAGCTAGGTCTCTAATTAACATGCACGACTACATTAACACTAGTATATGTGTAGGACCTAATTATCTTTCCTTTTGAAGGAATGGCTGTATGTAAAAGAGAAGAGAATATTCATATAATTGAGACAGAAAGAATAAAATAAGATAATGAAAAAGTTTCTTTTAATTGTTAATAGAAGAAACATGACTGGGTATCATATCTCAGGAAAAGAATGTTGGTCAGTTTCCCATGGTTAGACAGAGCTAATACATGTAGATTTGTGTGACTGTGGAATTATTTGGTTTTCTTGCAGAAAATATTAGTCTCTGAATACATCACTAGAGATAATAAAGTAAAGAAATAAAAAAAATGTGTGTGTCCAGCAAACTGATCAAATTTCATTATTTTTGTAAAAACCTTTTGTTGTTCATCCTACTGAACAAAAAAAGCAATATCCCCCCAGAGTCTGTTATATACAAGACTATTCCCCTCTTTTTACCTTTAAAATAAAATTTTCTTCAGGTTGCAGCTTGAGCTGTATTGTGGCTGCTTTGATGTTCTTTTCGAAGTCAAGGTCTCGCTTCCTGGGCACATCAAGAGCTGGGAACAGGTCACCTATCAATCCCATAAAAACTGGCAAATCATCAACAACAATCTTTGGAATATTAAAATCTCTCAGAGCTCTCATCAATACCTAGTCAGAGAAAAGATTTGTTATATAAATCTAAATAAAAGAATAATGTTATCAACAATTTACATTTGATAACATACCTAATTTTGGTTCTATTACTTATCTATAAAAGAGTTGTTGAATGCATTCATTGCTAAAGCAGCAATGACATTGTTGAATAAAAAAAAAGTTCCCCTTTGAGACCTTGCGATCTGTAGTGCAGATGATGTAAAGATCATCTGTTTCTGCAGCCTGTTTCTTCACAGTTAATGAGGGTGTCATGTTGCCAGCACAATGACCAACTACCTTTACTTTTCCCTGACTAATCTCAGGTACTCATCAGAGCTGGGTGGACTTAGAGGAGAATAGATGGTAAATTATTGCATAAATTATAAAAAATTGGTTGATTTTTGAAAAATTACAACTGGAAGTTCCAAGTTGTTTTAGAAATTAATAATTGCAGCCAAATGCAAAAAGGTTAAGTTTGTTCTACAAGTTTAGTCAATGTAATGTAAGACAATTATAAAACAAACATAAAAAAAAGTAGATAAAATACTTATTCAATAATTCATTAACATTATCAAAATGTGTTTCAACTCACCTGATCTTCTGGTCTTCCCCTATCACCTCTCTTCAAAGTCCCAGCCACAACCAACACAGATTTGATGGCTCTCAAGCCCCAGTCATAGTGATCCTGTTATTGACATTATAAATACTTCAAAGTGTTCGTTTTGTAATGCAGTGTACATCATTTTATTACCTGTGAATGCTTTTGAATATTTTGCTGTTAAAAATAGAATAACAGAAGGCTGAGAACTAATGGGGCAGGTAGTGGAAATGGTAGAATCTAGACAGTAATCATGACAGCAATATAATGACCAGGACGGCTGCCTGGTTTTGTGGCATGCACTTCAAACTGTTCTCATAATAGTCCTGAGTTCGAACTTAGCCTGCTGCTATATCTTGCTTTGTGTACTTTTTTTTTCTAAAGGTGTGTCTAAAACTAGGAAAAAACAAACAGAACAAAAAAAGCTTAGCTTTTAAGTATATTTTATTTTTCAATAATGAAAAGCTATTTAACATTCAACTTGATAAATAACAGCAGAATTCTTAAGTTCTAAGTATGCAGTTCAAACAAAATGGGAAGTAATGTCCACAATCTGCAAGTGAAAACTAATGCAATATATTTTACCTGTTTAGATAGCAGCTCCTTACACAGACTGTACAAGGTAATAAACTTTCTTGCTAGCAATCTGGCATCTAAAAACCCTTCAGCAACTAACATAATTTCACAGATTAATTCAAAATCTGGTACCACCATGGCACAAGGTCTGTATATGATAGAGGCATAAGAAACACATTTTGTGCTGAAATGTTTATGCACATTATCATATTGTATCATAAATACATTTGATAGAAATCCTAGTGTTTGGATAGTTTTAAACAAAATTATTTTTATTAACCAATTAATTTTATTAACAGAACAACTCTTACCTAAACAGTGCCTTTAAATTTTCAGGTAACTCAGCTCTTCCTGCATAGCCTGGGTTCATGGTTATAAATGCTCCCACGGTGGACACCAGTTTTATATTTTCACCCATAAAGTTAAACCTCTTTTTCTTATCTCTGATGGCATCTTGAATTGATTTCACCTAAACAGAATATAAGAGTTAAATCAAATTTGTTTTACATTGCGTTTTTATAACAGGCTCAAAATCAATGCTTCCACACTTTAAAGACTTAAGTTGTTCATCAGGTGAAGTCACTCTAACAAAAAATGCATACAAAATTTAAGTGCACTGTCAGTCACATTTCTAGCATTGCATACTCACCTGTACAGCAATGACTGACAACACCTCCACAGCGATGCGATTGAATTCATCAAAACATCCCCAGGAACCTGACTGAGACAGACCTTTAAAAATGTTTCCTACTGACTGTAAGATGAAACATTGGGATAATTAAACAATAACTCCAGATAAAAATATCCAGGGGACAAAGATACATATGAGTAACCATGACCAGACAAGAAAAAAGACATGGTTAAGCACAGGCCAGATTTTTTATGTGTAAAAACAATTTCTAACAAAAATGATATTTGTCTAAGAAGATGAAATTTTCTTTTGGTAAAATAATTATTGAATATTGAAAAACACTTCAAAAGTAGATTTCTCTTATACATGATGAAGACACACACTTCAATAATGACACCTACTAGCAGTTTCAATATGGCCAAACATGCAGATGCATGTATTTCTACTTTGTGTTTTGTAAAAGACAAATTTGCATTGCTGATACAAAGCGGCTATTGTTATATATTGTATGCAATTCTATTTCTCTTGAAGCTGATGCACTTTTCTAATTGGGTATGTTTTTTAGAAATGCATAGCATTTGAGCAAAAATTAATTGATTAAAGGGAATCAAAATGGTTAGATTAGACCAAAAGCAATTACTTCAGAACTATATTACTATAGGCAATATAGACATAGCAATAATATATTAGCCTACATTTAAAAAAAAATGTTACTAGATAAAGAGAAATTTTAACAGTCCTACCTTGTAGTCCATCTGTTCTGAGCAGTTAAAGACATAAACCATGATGCCTAGAGCTCGTCCCAAGTCTTTAGTTGTCTCTGTTTTACCTGTACCAGCAGGACCAGCAGGAGCACCTCCCATGATAAGATGAAGTGATTGAGTTAAGGTTATGTAACATCTGTTGAAAAAAAGTCAATGGTTTTGTCACATTCTTTATTTTTTATTTTTAAAAACTTCAATTAGTTTATATATATTTGTAAAAATGTTTTACATTTCGAATGTTCCTTCAGAGTTGAAGATTATAAACATTCTAGCCTAAACCTCCCCTAGTACAAAGGGGAAGGCAGCAGGGAGAGTATGAACCTGGGACCATAAGCATACAGCCTAACCTGGCACTTCATTGACTACTAAGCAGCAATAATTTTATAATTATATTTTCTGTACTAGAAACTTTCCATTGATATAAGCATTTGTTTAGAAAAACAAGTAAAACTACCAGTGATTTATATTCATAATGGTGAAAATATTATCATGTTAATTCTACAACTATAAAAAAAAAATGCTTTAATTAAAAAAAAAATTAATTGCAAGTAGATTGATAAAAAACAAAAGAACACAAAGAACTAAAATGCATTTTGTATGACTTTGAAATGTTAATTCAAACATAAAAGATGCCCCATTAAAAAAAGGTATTGTTTCTCAACCTGTCTGTTAGTGGTGTAATCACCAGTCGAGGTGTATTCCCCAGGTACTCTTTATCATAGCGAAACTGTGCATCACAAATGTTTGCAAAGCAGTCATCTTCTTTGTGATCCCAGCGGTGGCGCAGCTGAGACAGCCAGACAAAGCACTGGGAACTGTCCACCTGAGCAATGACAGGACATGAAAATATTATTAGTTAAAAAATGGCCCAAGTGCTAATTTCACATTACAAAATTATTTTTTTATCTTATGTTAGATGATAATGCTGTAGATTTCAATAATATGCCAATCACTCACTTTCAATGTTATCATTTTTGCCACCACATCTCTGGCATGTACATCAATTGTACAGATGGTCATAATTTTTTGTCTGTCACCAGCACTCAAGTCTCCTAGCAGTAATGTGATCAAACTGTTTAGTTGACTGATCTATAACAACATAATAGTGAGTCTCTTTTATAATACAGCCTACCATATCATTCAAATTATTTATTTAATTATGTTTCAGACAGATATTACAAATGGCAAATGAATGACATGTGTAAACATGAGGTAATGAAATGGCAGCACAAGAAAGAAAGAAGTGCCTAAGAAGTTCTGTAGTTTTTGAGACTCTTGGTAATGGATTGAAGTCTGGTATCAGTATAAAGTGGAATATTCATTTCTATAAATTATTTGATGTTATGTGTCTTACTAGCTTGTTCATTACTTTTGCTGCAAGTGAGGAGTGCCAAGTTTGTGGTAGAGTATAACCCTGGTCAGAGGTCATCTAATTTTTTTTTCCTTTTCTAATTTCTTAAACATTATGGTCTTCCAGTGCTATTTCAGCTTTTCTGTTTACATGTTTACAAATTTCAGTACAGTACAAGTCATAAAAGGTGAATATGTACTTCCTTTATCTTTTGAGGATTTTAGAAATCATTTATTTCATGTCTGTATGTCTAAATTGATTGAAACAAGAAATATCAATTTTATATTTCATTTCATCTCAAATATATAATGTTGCTAATTTAACCAACTAGTAAAAAAAATATTTAAACAATGTGCTACAAGCCTGCTTTTTAAGATAATCTTTAAGTGCCCCTTCATGCCCTTCTTCTAGTTTGAAGAAAGCCTGATTCACTTCTGTAGTCCACCAGATCTGTGTACCACACAAAGCAGGCTGGAGATGAGAAAATTATATGTTATGGCTCTGTGAATTTGAATCAAGGCTAAAACATAGAAAGTAATATTAATATTCAACTACATGTTTACCATTGATAATGCATCTAAAATTAATTACAATATAGTCTTAAAATAAAAGAACTTCATGTTGAGAATTTTCTTTATAGCTGAAAATAATGTATGTTTACTGTAATTTTGTCAACATTAAAAAAATTACTAAGAGTTAATACCTATTACTAATGTTAAGTTTTATACACAAATTTGCTGCTTAGGTTGAAAAACATCATACATTTGATACAAATGTTCTCTCTAGTTTAACTATTTTAGGAGGAATAACAATTGTAATTTAAAACATAAAGCTTTACCTGTGCAGCATAGTCGAATATCCACTTCTCCCTGGGTTTCTCCTCATATGAGGCCACAGCTTCTCCCATTTCTTTACGAATGGTAGCTTTCATAGCATCTTCCACTCTGTTAAGCCAGACTTCAACCTGAATCAAAGATGAAAATCTAGACAAACTGATACAGATATACCTTTTATTGTTCTCATTTTAAGTATAACAGTCATCATAAATTTGCTTTCATTAATCAGTGCATATGTATATTTACTTCATTAATGAATGAGGCATATTTTGTTTAAGTGACCAGCAAATATGGTTTAGAAATATCTCTAGTTTTGATGTATACTGACAACAAATAGTTGCATTTCATTAATTGTGGCACAGAGCAAAAGTTAAAAATATGATATTTGTTTAAACCTTGTATAGAATTGAAAACAAGCTTTAAGTAGTTTAGTTTTTCTGCATGTTTAGCTATTGGATAAATGTATTTAAATGTCAACTTCCATAGATACACCATAAAAATCCTGGTAATCTTCCATCCATGCCAACTTATTGAATCTAGAACATCCTTTATTCCACTCAAGCATAACGCTGTTATTCGCTAAACTTGAAATCTTCAATAAATAAGTTCAATGACAATGTGCACTAGAATGCAATAGTTGCACAAGGACTACACAAACAAACAAAAGCCTGAATCTATTTTCATCTTTCCTCCTAGCATTTTTTAAAAATCTCTGTGCTTCTGGATAATTTCAATAGCTACTAGACAAGTCATCTGGAGTTTACTCAGCTATTTTTAGAAAACACAAGTTAGTGATGTCATACCAACCAAAATCTATGATGTAAATAAAATGACACGGGCCATGCCTCCTGCGCTTGTCAGATAGATTGTGAGCTTAAGCATAACGAGTTCATCTTTTGTATAGTATTTAAATCCCCTATTAGCTTAATGAAAACTTTCCCTTAGAAATTACTGCAAGTTCTGCCCTTCAAAGTAACTGTCTTTCTTCACTATACCAATTTGATGTGAGAAAATGTAACAAAATCTGATGGACAAATGATCCAGTACTTTCTTAATAAAAAACAGTAAAGAATAATTACATGTACAATGAATAATTTACAAAAGTAAGAAATTACACACCTGTCCACTGAGGTCACAGATGTGTTCAAGCTTAATTCGTTCACCTTCTTTACTATACATAGCAGAGGCAGTTGGTGGATCCGCTTTACTAATTTCAAGATTTGCCAAGCTATCAAAGAGTTTAGTCAACTGCCTAGCCACCTAATGAGACAAGATGAATAAATTTGAATGTCAAAAACATTTGTTATACTATGTAGTTTTTAAGTGTATTTAATCAGACCATGTTTTGTCAATCTGCTAATTATGCCACTTTCAATATAATTAACAATTAGAACTACCTGTAATATTCAATTTTAATTTTCATAAAGTATATAAGAATGAAATTCTATCAATAGCAAATGACAAAACAGAGAATGGAGATTTTCTCCAAGGTTGACAGATCTGGTGTGGTGCCTCAACGGTCCAGCAGACCAAGGGGTAAGTGAAAGTGAAGGTGAAGTTAGATGTGAACCTGGCCTAACTGATGTCTTATACTGATTATCTAAATGATCTAACTGTTTTGTAAAGGATCAATCTGTTATTAGAAAAAAAACAACATTTCAGTAAAAAAAAATCTTTATTTTCCATTAGTTGTTAACGCGATAATGTGAAAAACTATTTATTAATTGTTGTTTCATATTATGTCCCTATATATGCATACTAAAGAGATGTTTGTCTTTTAAAAAAAAGGATACATTTGTTTTGTAAACAAAGTAATTAGTATGAAAGAGCTTATTTAACTTAGCAATACAATTGTGAAAAAAAATTTTGACAAAAATCCTAAACTGTTTGTTTAAATATGTTAAATAAATAGCCTCCTGTGTTTCTTACTATTAGTAGTGAATAGTAGTAAAAATGGTGTATTTAAAAAAAAAATGCTTGTATAGTTGATTTTAAAAATAAATTTTTCGTTTTCAGAAAAGAAAAAAGTAGCCACTGCATCAGAACTTTGAAAGGTCTAAAATATCATGATGTTGGATTTTCAATATCTTTTATAGTTTACAAGATCTAAACGGGATGGACGGACGGACAGACAGACCACACAAAACTAATAGTGTCTATTACCCTTTCAGGGTCGCTAAAAATCAACTGATAGAACTATAGTACTGAAACATTAGTAAACCTATAGAGAAAGACAGTTTAAAACAAGAACTAAAACAAAGTATAAATGTGGAGACTCAGATAAAACCTAAGTATTAATCTAGGAAGATGTGATTAAATGTTTTGCCCTTATTCTTTAACACAGCAGTTCAGAGATCCCTATGTCTTTTTCATATCTTGCCGTTGGTCACCCATGAGTCCTCAATTTCTTTACTATCTCTTATAGGACTTCTAATAAAGGTCAAATTTATGTCACTATTTGTGTCTTTATTTTTCAATTAAAAAGGTTTATCTGGTGTGCAGAAAATAAAGTTTCAAACAAGTTGGATTTTCCTACGAATTAGCTGAATGAATGTTTTAAGGGTATGTAGGACACTTGAAACCTTTTTTTTTAAATTTATTAATCAAATTACTCCAAACTTTCTATGTATACTCCCTATGAATAGACATAAAAAAAAACGTGGTTAAAAATGTTTTCTTATAATGGTTGTCATGGCAATGGCCGCCATATTGGATAATTGTTTATCATTTTTTAAATCGCTATGGCTTTAAAACTATTTAAGCTATTGCCAAACAAAAATATACAATGTGTAGACCAATCATTCCAGACATTTTCTATAAATTAGTTTTTAAATATATTAAAAACCTTTTTTTTAGAAATTTTTTTCTAACCTTGCTAAAGAAAAACATAATTTTTTTCATTTTTCTAATATTTTATTGCAATAAAGACAAAATATTAATTGAAACTTAGAAAATATTTTATAGAAGTTGTTGTACATGGTATAAATAATAAGCTGGACAAGTTTGATTGATTTCTATGCAGATTTTTGTGGAGGAGTAGCAAAATAGTGAATAAAAATAGTATTTTGAGAAAATCGAAAAAAACAACAAACAAAATTGGTAAAGAGACAGCTGTAGATACCTTCCAAAAAAAAAAAAAGTAATTATTTGTCAATCATGAGAATGATATTTTTATGTCCAGAAATGATTGGGCTATTTAAATTAGGTTAAAACTGAAAATTCAAACTTTTGACCTTTTTATCTATATTTAGTGTCCCACATAGCCTTAAAGGCTTTTAGCTAATGAACAATTTACTGATTATTTAATTATTTATAGTGGTTATTGAGGTAATGAAAGTAAATTAGTAAAACACTACTGCCTATTCAAACAACTAACCACTGGTGGATTATTGCCATTAGACAAAATGTCCAACAAGTCAGCAGATGACACAAAGTAAAATCGAGGGAAAGCAAGTCGTTTAGTTTCAAGATATTCCGCCAGGGCCTTTTCACATTTGACCAACTCTTTTTGTATATCATCCAGTCTATCATACAGACCAGGCTGAGTGCAGGCATCCACTACTATTGGAGTCAAACTCATCTCAGCTGCTATAGCCTACATACAAACAAATTTCATGTGTACATTAAAATGTAACCTAAAATTAACTTAAAAAAAAAAATTAAATTAAAATTAAGTTTGAGGTTGATGATAGTTACATGATCATAACCAAATGGGTCCCAAGATGACCTTCTGATCACGGTCAAAAAATGCTAACTAAAACTTTATGGCCACATCACAAGGTCCTCAGGGCTTTCAAAGATCTTCTTTTAGGGAACAGTACCAGGAAAAAGAAGAAGATGCAGACAGAGAATGCAATGGGATGACAGCTCTATAGAATGGATGGTCCTGTCATTGAAAGAGATTATATTCAATGCAAAAGACAGAGAAGAGTGAAGAAAGATGGTTGACAGATCATGTGAAGTGCCCCAATGGCTCAACAGACTAAGGGATAGGTGAAGATGAGCCAAGAGCACGAACTAAAGTTTTTTATTGTTTTGTCTGGTGCCAGTTTTACCCCTTATGTGATGTGAAGACTGTGTTTTCACTATCAAAACAAACAACATACAAGTCTAATAGTCTAAATAAGAGATGTCCAACCTACAGCCTACAATGTTGAGCTACGAAAACAAAAAAACATATAAATCTAATAGGCTAAATAAATGATATCCAGCCTACTACTGCCTATAACAAGTGATGTTATGACCTTGAAACTGTTATCCACACGTTCAAATCTGTCAGTGTCTTCAGGAAGCTGTCGTCTAATGTCCTCGGAACCTATAAAGATGCTCTCCAAATGCTGCCATGTTCTTTGAACTTGCATATATATTGTAATGACCTGTCAACAACAATGACCAATTAGAGACAATAGAGACATTTTATCACTTAAGAAAAAAAACAAACTTACTATCTCTAGTTAGCTTAGAGAAGTTTTTTTCTTTAACATAGGCCATAGTAAAAAAAATTTTTTGATGTAATAACTTTAAAGCATTGTAAGCTCTAAAAACAAAGTTAGTTGAATGCCGATTGAACTATTCACCTGGTCAGTTATTGATAGTTTCTGTTGCCAGGTAGACACTTGTTCCAAGAAATGTGCAATATACTTTGATGTCATCATATTTTGAAGTTGCACCTAAAAACGCAGAAAAAAAAAGTTTATTTTTTTAAATAATAAATATGCATTTGTTGACAAAATCTCAAGTCCCCAAATTTCTCAAAGCAGAATAGAAACCTTCTCCACAAAGCCCCCTTTCCCTCTGTGCCCACAAACTAGACTGGACTATAGCGCAATGAGTATGCTTCAAGCATGAAAGAAGCACTATACAAAAGTATTTTAGTTTTCAAATGTACCATAAATTAAATAAAGTAAACACCTTTAGGTATATGCAGCTGAACATTATATGGTCAAATGATCATAAAAATATGTCATTATTTATTTGAACAATTTGATAAAAATTTAGTAAACATGTATGTTATCCATATGTGAAATTCTGCTAAATACTAATTTTAAATGTTCAAACAATCAACTTTTCAGAATCATCTGAAAAAAAAAAGCTTGCTTGACTTTGTTTAAGCTCCCTAAAATAAGCTACTGACCTGATTCTCTTCCAATGTTTCAATCACTTCCTCTTCAACATTCAGGAGTGTAATCTTGGTTCTGGCATGCTCACTGTGGATGAAGGACATGTTGGCCCAAGTCACACCAAATTCTCTCAGAGTTTTCTCCATGCTTGTCTCTTTGACAGCTTTGTCCACAATACCATTGACCTCCTCCTCAAAATTATGAAGGTGCAACTTCAACAGGTCTGCAAGTGTGGTGTCCTCATTCATGGAGAATGTTACCTACAAATAAACATTGTCTTTTATCTAACATGCAGTAAAATCATTAAATTTAGAGGCACTTCAGTTCAGAAGACTAAAAAGCAAAGCAGCAATAATACACAATAAACACTGAACTATAACTTACAAATACAAAAACACAACCTAATAAAATACTCAGAAAGATACAAAGATAAAGGCATGTTTGTTATTTATTATGTTAGGAATAATTTGTCCTACCATATGTAGGACAAGGACAGGTTTCGCTGGTCCTGATTTTTAGCTTTCGGAACATATGTTGTGTTATTCTGTTGTGTCTGGTTCTGAGTTGAAAAATTATGCATTGGTCATGTTGAGATAAGCTTATAATAGGCATCCTTTTTCTTGTAATTGTGAAGTAAGCTGGTTTAATTATTTTCTCATTTATGCTACATCTTGTATTTGATATGTCTTAATAAAAGGCTTCTTTGAAGGATTGCATTTCTGTACAGGATGGCTGACTGGTCTTGTGGTATATGCTCTGGACTGTCATTTAGTAGTATTGATGGTCCCGGATTCAAATCCTATGAGCTGTCATTTCTATCATCCTGCAGGAGGTTTGAGTTGGGTTGTAATTATCTTCCAAGGAGCATCAGTAACAAGTAAAACAAATAAAAAGAAAATATAATCTGGTTAAGATGAGACTAGATAACAGGGGTGGCCAACCCATGGCACATGTTTCTAATTTTCTCCTAAGGGCTGCATGCATTCTTTCTTCTTTAGGGAACACAAAGTAATTAGTGTTAACATTTTTGAACAAGACATATTTTAGAGCATCAAATTTGTGATGACCACCTTTTAGGTAAAAATTTAAATTTTAAATTTCACTATAAACTATGCTCTCCCTATTGGATTCAAGAAGCGTCCATCTTAATAAGCAGATCAAACAACATATGCATTTTGTACCAAGTCATAGAATTCTGTAAAAGAACCATTTAAGACCAAGTTTAAGTTGTGTTGGCACAATGAACAAAATGCGCAAACTGCTCCTGTTGTTGAAGCAATGCCTGGAGGCTATTGTACAACTGACTCAACTTGGAAGCGCCCCATAGCCTTGGCGTTTATTTAAAGATAAATGATGATTTGGATTTTTTTTCATTCAGTTTTGCACACATTTGGTTCTTACAAATATCAAAACCTAAAAATGACTTTCTGATTATTATTTTATTGGGTATTCCATCATCAGAGATAGTGCTAAATTGCTCACATTTTTATATGTGTAGGGTACTGCCAAAAATGATAAGAGTAAAATTGTGTGGATTGGATCTCCATTAGTATTTCTGCATTACCCAACAGTTCTATTATCTCATTTTGAATCAGTGGGGCTGGTTAAGTGGTTGTGTTTTTTTGTTTTCTTAAGAAGTTCTTCCAAGGCTAGATTATAGTTGGAAATCAAATCTATCATTTAGGAAATGTTCTTTGTTACTAGCCTGGTTCATCTACGAGTGTTACCTAAATGATAATCTTCACAATGTCCAAGACACGAAACATTTCTACAAATTCAGATGGCTGCCTGGTCATGCGGTTTGCGCGCTGGACTGTCGTTCAAATTTATCGATGGTCCAGGGTTCAAACCCTGCCCGCTCCCATCACCCGTCGTCCTGCGGGAGGTATAGACTAGGAAGTAATTATCTTCAACTCTGAAGGAACATCCGAAACATTTAAAACATTTTACAAACATGCAAAAGTTGAAGTAACATACATAATGTGATGAATTACTTTTTTCCAGTAATTTCTTATTTTTTCAAGGTGCTCATTGTTTACTTCATTCAACTTTCCCAGTCATCCATGTTGTCTGTTTTGTAGACTAGTTGATGATTCATACATTGTTCATAAATCTGAACAGGTCTTTGTAAATGGGATCTTTCTTTTCATACATTTTCTTGGGAGTGATTGCTGAGCAACCAATATGGTTGACAGTAGCACACATTCCGTTTTGGGAAGTAACACAACCATAAGCGAGATAGTAGTAAACAGCTGTTGGGTTTCATGTTGTTTATAAAACTACTAAAACCCCGACACTTATTTTAGGAAATCCAAATCAGGTCTAAAACCATTGTTTGACAATAAATTTCATGACTTCCAAAGATAATTGTGTACTATTTAAAAAATGTCCTTTGTCAGTTGGGTATACTTCTTAATAGATAAGGAAATCAGAAAAAAACCAGTAGTCCTCACTATTCACAACAGCCTCTTCAAATGTGGACCCCATTGGTCATCCAAGCACAATGAGCCCCTTCTTGCCATGGTTGCTATACCAAAGGCTGTGGGCCCCTAATGATTGTGGGCACAGGCTCATTGAACCCCTTTATGCCATGGATGCTACGCCACTGAGGAGAACTACTGACTTAGCCGAGTTTATGTCTCTACATAAATACATGTAAGGCATAAAAATCTTCTGTTTTGAAGGAATGTCTGTTAATGTACAAGATAAAAAGATGCCCACAACCTGAGGCAAGATATACACATGGAAACTAAACCCAGATGGGCAAATTAAGTGCTATCTTTGCAGATCAACTTTATTCTATATGCTAGGGCAAATTCATATAAGGGCTCCTTTTTCCCTACTGCCATTAGAGCCTGGAACAGGTTGCCTGGATCAGTCAGGAACACCAATCATCTATATTAGTAAAGTTTAAGTCTCTAATAAACATAAATGGCTAGAGTAGCATATAGATATGTGTAGAACATCACAACCTTTTCATTTAAAGAAACATCTGTAATTATTAAGATAAGATGTGCCAATGCCTTATAATGGCTTTGTAAAATAAAATAACCAGAAAAGAACCAATTTACTTGTCAGATGAGGCAACAAAATAAAAAAGGATCACTAAATACTTCTAATTCTAAATGTTGTTATTGAGAAGGTTCTAACCAACTAGTCTGAATAACATGTAGCACACAGAGTTTATAAGTAGAGTAAAGTCACTATTGCAGAACAGTTTGCTGCTAATTTTAGTTTTCAATTTTTTGCTCTGTAATGATTAGACCTAGGGAAAAACTAAAAGTATCTAGACATTGCCCATCCATTTTTTGATAAAAATAGGCGTATTGTTACATTTTGCAACACATATTTAAATTTTACATTCAAATCAACTGAGATATGGTCAGTCATAATTACGGAACAGGATTTTTTAAGAAGTCACAATTGCGGAACACTGTAAAAATGTCAGAACAAAGCCTATATAAAGTCATATAATACTTGAACTCCTTATCCTTTACATTATTTTTTTTTATTAAAGCTAAATACACACATTATCACTTTTAGATTCTTTGCATCTTTTTTAATAGTAGGCCTAGTCTAATTGACGTTACACTACCCTGATTTTCCTTAGAAGGTTTTATTTTCCACTATTCTTGAATTCTTTTTGTTAGGCCTATATTCATATTAGGTTAATATGATTTGTCTTTTTTTCTGGAGATCTGGTAATCATAAATTCTATATTATATGTAATATTATTCTCTAAATGTTTTTAAATATTATATGTATACTAATGCAAACTCATATTTAAATTCAGATAATCTAAATCACTATGTAAATATTAAGCTAAATGCGCACGTCAAATAAATAACATCTATAGTGTTCCACAATTGTGACTATCTTTAAAAAGGTAAAAACTAGGTTAACACCTCCCAATTTTTTAAAAATTGAATTCCTAGTGAATTACTATGGAATTACGTTTTTCCACATCCATTTATAAACCGAAAATTAGGTGTATTATGCAGGTGATGGGTCATTATCTTTTTTAAAAAGCCTTAAGCCTTGACCTATGCGGTTCTCCTGGTACGTGAAAAATAATGGATGATTCCACACCTGTCAACTTTAACCTGTGATCAAAATTAATTTTCTGCTGTGAAAGAAAAACCAATATATTGAAAATGTAGAGAAATGGACCAAGCGCAGTACCGTTATAGTAGTTTAGCAGAAAATGTCAAAACAAAGAAGTTTTTAAATAATTTCGACGAGCTGTTCCGCAATAGTGACTACTATAAATATAAAACTAGAAAAACGTCTAGTAAGAGAATTAACACAACCTTTATATCTTCACATCATATCCTATTATTAAAAGATAAAATAAATTAAAAATGAAAAAAAACAAACAATTTTAATGTTTGACAGAAATTAAAAATTGAAAGTATGCTACTCTGTTACCTGAGTAGCCTCCATGAGTTCATTCCAATGTCTCTCTCTGATTGCAGGATTCTGAAGCTCTCCCACAGCCCGCAGTGATGTAATCATGTTTTTCAACTCATTCTCTAGTCCTAGATACACATCCCATGATCTCATTTCTTTGTCTAATGTCCGAATTTCTTTAGAAAGTTTTTTACAGTCAATATCCATCTACAAGTGAAATATATAGAAGATGAATATTTCAGTCTTCCATATTAATTTATATCTGTTCTATATGCTAATATGTAAATAGTGTACAAAAAGTATGCAATAAAAATGGATACAAATTGAGATTTCTTTTTCACTGTTCACATCCTTTTCAGAGAAAGTAAAATTGGTTTAAAGTGGATGAATGAGAAAATCTTTAGAAAATATTCTAATTTTTCTCAACCAATTAACTTTTAAGTGAAGAATTTCCTTTTTGAACAAAAAATATCCTCAGAAGGTTGAAATGCTCAAGCCTATCGACAATTATTTTTTGATAGAGACCAAAGCTCACTTATAATGGCATTAAATGTTGCACGTTGAGTGCTATGCATTTTGATTTGTCCAGAGTCAATTCTTACAATAATTCTGGGGAGAAGATTTTGACTGGGGGTTATAATAATCTTTTAAGAATCTTGGTCAGAAAATTTAGAGTAGAAATCTTATAATGCTAAACTATGAGTCAAAGGATAAGAAAAAAAAAAAGCATTCCATTTTGTCTATCATCTGGCCACCATTTCTCTTTTAATGTTTCAATGATTCAAGCTTGACAGTAAACTTGTAAAATTTTAAAAAGTAAAAATAAAATTTTACTCCTTTATGAAGCTGATTCTGGTCTCTAACTTCTCATTCTATTCATTTCTTGTAATGATTCAATATTGCAAGGAGTCTTTCCAGTGAGTTAGCACAATCAAATTCTTTTGTTATAGTCTAGTTAATGAATTCTACCCAAGTGCTCAAAATGTTAATGAATTCTATTTATTTATTCAACTCTTTACTGAATACAATGAATATTTGAGATGAGTGTGGGAATTACCAAAGTAAAACTTGTTCAAGTAAAAAAAAAAGTAAAGTTTCCCTTTCAGACCTAGTGATCTATGGGGCAGATGATGTAAAGGTTATCTATTTCTATGGCCCATGTCAGGTACCCATTCGAGCTGGGGATACTCAGAAATGTAGTATTAATCCTAAAAGTAAAAATCCTTCTCTTCACCAGGATTCGAACCCAAGGCCCCGATTCGGAAGCCAAGCGCTTTACCACTCAGCCACTGCACCTCCTAAAAGTAAAAAGACAAGCCAAATTTAATTTTAAGATGATTTTATTTTGAAAAATGATAATTGTCAAGTCAAAGTTTTCACTGTGTAGTCAATTAGGTAGTAATGTTTTTCCAAAAGATATATATCAACTATCAAATTTCTAGGAAAATTGTTAGCACCATTTTCCAATTCTATGTCCACCCACTCTGAAATTATCAAGAGTTTGCAATCGGATTAGAGGAATAGTAATGACACCAATAAAAGTGGAAATTAAAAAATCTCACCTGCTCCACATCAATCTCTGACCAGCGAATGTTGTTCCAGAATTCAAACATCATCCTGACCATGATAACATAGTCCCAGAGGATCTTCAAAAGTCGCAGTTCAGTTCTACAGACTTTGAGCTGCTTAAAGTCTGGTAGCTGAACATCAAATATTTTGGCAGATTCTTGCATTTCCAGCATTTCTTTCTCCATGTCCATCAGTTCCTCATGGCACTAGTATAAAAGTAATATTCTTTAGTATCTATAAATGACAATAGTGATAAAGTAACAAGTCAAAGATGTCAAGTCAAGATGTCAAGTGAGCAGAATCAACAGTAGCAACAGTCAGAGGCTGATATTAGGCACTATAATTTTTATACAAAGCTAAGTTATTAGTATGTAGACTACCCTGTTGACATCTAGATTATTCTCCTACACAGTGGCTAACAAACTTCATATAAAAAAAATCAAAATGACAAAAAATTTAGAAACAGAAGGATACTTAGCAATTCAGTTACAGTTACCTAGAAGAAAATAAATCAATGATTGGCCAAAGTAGCTCAAAATTATTAACCAACCCACAGAGTAGAACTCATGGGTCCAGCACAGTAACATAAGATTCCATCCTAAAGGTAACTTGGAAATACTGACCAATAGACTAAGCCTGGGTTATACCCATTTAACAATTGAACAGTGAGTTGTTGACATACTGTGCCTACTGACTAATTAGACTTTAAAAAAAAAAAAGAATAAAATATAAACATTTTTTAGATATGGCTAAAATTTAATCAACGCAACCTACATTGTAGATAATGATATAAGGTTTGGTGCAGTTAAAAAAAAGCAACCTACATTGTTGATAATGATATATGGTTTGGTGCAGTTAAAAAAGAGCAACCTACATTGTTGATAATGATATATGGTTTGGTGCAGTTAAAAAAGAAGGCTGGGCATTTTCTAAAAGCTTCCCTGTACTGGTGCTGTTTCACATCAAAAGAGATCATCTTTCTCTTGATCTTAGCCACTTGGTTCTGCTGCAGGGGCACAACAGCTTGCTTCATGAGCATTACTTTCTTTTTCAGTTGCATCCATTTATCTGGAAGCTCCTAGTTTAATATTAAAAATAGTTACACATTATAACATTATCATGTGAGTTCTATTGTAATCCTTATATTTTAATTTGTTTTACCCATAATGTTATTAATTAATGAGAAAATCAAAGACTGTAGAATATATTAAGTATAATATTTTTCAGATGAAGGGAAATCTGGCAGTCATTTATCATTTTTATCTGCGCCAAAATATGTGTGGGACTAGATTACATTAACATTTTTCTCAGATTGTACTTTGTGAGAAGAATGCTTTCACTGAGTCACTACAGAGCCTATAATTGTACATTGATCTGTGAAAATGCTTATGCAATGTCAGTATTAGATCTCTATGCCCGGAAATATAAAAGATTAAAAAATCACATATCTTGCGGAGCTCAGAGCAACCCTCCTATTTAGGATATGACCTAAACCATAGAAGCTTATTTCTATACTGTTACTATGGTGATAGTTTATATTGTGCTGATCAGGTCTGATTGATCTGTCTGTGGTCCTACCATAGCCTTATAGATTTAAATGATAGACCAGCTACTAAGATAGATCTAGTAGCCTATAACTAAGTTATTGTTGAGTCTGGTTAGTTTATATAGTTCTAGGTACTTTGGTAAAAAAAAATTCAAAATGATCACAATGCAATGTAGCCTACACCTAGTCTAGCAAGATAGAACTTCAGAAATCTATATCTATATCACAGTATATCTAGATCTAGTTATTACAATTTTATTTGTCAAAAATTAGCCTTTGCCTTTGTAAAATAAAGCAAAATACTTTAGATATCCAGATCTAGATAGAATAAGTTAAGTTTGAATTAGCAACTATTTTATAGATCTAGATTCTATAATATATATATATATATATCTAACTATGTAAGTAGTAAATCTAGCGTGTCTGTCAGTCACTGTCACTACTCAGTTACCAGTACTCAAGTACTGTCACTGTCATTCGCCATGATTCGGTGGACTCACTTCTAACTGTAAATAAACTTTTTCGGACATTTCAACTCCGCATGTCTTCAACATATCAATGGTTTGCTTCAGAGGTTCAAACATCACATCAGTCTCCGCCTGTCTGTCGCGAACAGCGTTTAGAAGTCCCATAATTTCCACAAGTCCGTTGTAATCCCCTTCTTTTGGTTCTTTTGACAAACCTTTATTTGTTTTGATAATAAATTCTTGCAATCCGTCCAATCTGAGGACAAAAACGTTATTTTCAAAAAGAAGAGTTCTACGGTAGCAATTGGTTATGATACATTTTACAGGGAGGCATTCAAAAATTATTTTGCTAGATTATTCTAAATATTCGCCATTAATACATATAGATCTAATTATTTTGGCTATACAATCCATATTTATTTGCCGTGCCATTTTAAAATGTAGGCTATATAATTTTCAGACGCTCTTTCAGAAATGAAGATTTAAGAGAATATATGTTTGGTCCCTGGTCTATAACTAATCCTCAAGCTAATTCATGACATGATATGGAGTTGTTATTTTATGTATAGGGATTTGGAGGCTTCTGAAGAAACTGCGACAAACTGTTGAAGCCTCCAGACGAAACTCATTTTTTGTCAAGTGTCGCTTGGAGATCATCGAGATGATTCAATAAAGGCGACTAAAGTTCAAAATTATCCTCCACATCATAGGAAGATGCAAAGCGTAAGCGACCAGGCATCCACCATAAAACCATTGATTACATAGTTTATTGTATAATCTGTGATCAAATAGAACAGACAAAAAGATTTATTACGAACTAATCATTCATATTGTAATAGACGTGATTGTGACACAGATGGGGGTAATGGTGTGTGTACACAGCCGACGCAAATCGCCCAGGCCAGTGATAGACGAGCGGTCAACCGAAACGAGTTGCGACGGTCAGCTACGACGGTTCGGGAAGGATCTGTTTGTGAATAGAGCTCAGGATAGTCACGAGGGATGTGGTCGTGTGATCAACCAGAATGGTCGAGCGACTTTCCGCTCGGTTCTAAAAGGTCATAAGGGACCCTATATGAAGAGCGGAGAAGTCCCAATCAAGTAGTGAATCATGTCGGTTCATTACGACGGTTCAGTACAAGTCCAGGATGAGGCGGAGAGGCCAGTGCAAAAGTTGATACGGCGTTACGGTTGTTAACGGAGATATATTTGTACAGTCTGTGTTACATTGTTGCCAGTTGTACAGTATAGGTCTATTAGGCTGTGATTTATTGAACATTAAAGTATTACGTTATTTTGGAGCCCAGAGTTGTCAAGCTCTTTAAGTTGATGGTGGCGTGTGGTGCAGTTTCTAGAGATCCTGGTTAGTGAGAAACGTTACAACATGTAGATATAATGAAGATCAAGATAAGAGGCCAGTATAGTTGGCCATGTTGGGCACAGTGGGGGCCAACCTGGCAACAAAGGGCAAATGTGTCATAGGGCCTACATAGGTTGAGTAGTATAAAATGGGGCCAGTGAGCACAATAAAACAACGTGAAAAAAATTTTGAATTATATCAATTATGATGCTATTACATTTGACTTAGAAATCTAAGGGTCATTATGCATACTTTGTGCATGTTCCTAAAACCCAGACTGTAATATGTACATTCTCAAACGTTCCTTTAGCAATGAATATAAATACTAGATCTTCGTCCTAGCCTAAACCCCTGCAGGGGATGTCAGCGGCCAGGATTCGAACCCGAGACCATCGAGATGGCAGTTTGGGGATCATGTGCATGTTATCATAAAAACTCACTCCCATTTTTTACTCAGCATGTTTTAAAACTCACCCTCCTGTAACTTTATCAATCAGGTGTTGTTTGAACATATGACTCCATCTTTTAACAACATTTAATAATCCTTGCTTAAAGGATCGTGCATCAACTCTCAACCATTTAGAAAACACGAGCACAGCCTGCATTTGTTCTATCTCCAGGTACAGTTTCTCGTAATACTCGATCTAATGAAAATATATTTGGATAAATATTGATCAAAACAAAAGGAAGAAAGGAACGTAAGAAATAAAAAAAAGCATGTTTAGTTACACGAGATAATAGCGAGCATTGAGATAGGAATTGGGGTACCACTAGTGATCTGATAACCCGTTTCTTTCCCTTCTCCTCTAAGTCTCATTTATGATTTGTTTGTCTGCAACTCTCAATGTTCTGGTGCTGCACGTACTAGAAAGAGGTATCTACGTCTGTCAGCTGTACAGAGAACACAGTGCAAGAAGAGACGTTGAGAACTTGTATTCTATGTATAAAAGAATTATGACAGAACTAGGCACACGAGTCTTTCTGGTTTGACTTTAAGACAATAGACTACAACAAAAGCTAGAATTTTTTTTTTCCCTATATGTTTTGGATGTTCCTTCAAAATTGAAGGTTTTTGCATCCTAGCCCTAACCTCCCTTAGGACGCGGTGATGGCGGCGAGCAGGGTTCGAACCTTGGACCTTAGAGACCATCAAGACAACAGTCCAGAGTGCATACCACACATACCATCGATGATCATTTGAAATACTTCCCCCCTCGATATGCCCAGTAACCTAATAAAACACGTCATCTTAATGGCTTGGACTTTGTTTCGTTTTTTTTTTCAAAATCTGGTTAGTGGCGTACTAAAGGAAAGGTGTTGCTGCTTAGGCATGGAGCGTTGGGTGGTAAAATGCTGTTTTCAGCTTATCTAAGAAACTTACCATGTCTTTAAACTGAGCCAATGTCGGCGGATTTTCAGGTATTCCTTCATCTCCAGCCATGGATAATTCTTCCGGAGTTGGCTTGTGGTTGTACTTCAGGAAAAGATTCATGTACTCCTGACGATCTTCCACCCAGAGGCTGGAGTAGGAATTTAGACCATCCCTGTATTGAGTCACCTCTTGAATAGTCTTGTCCACTGCGTCTAGTACGTTCTCTTTAATGTCTGTCAGCTCGGGGTTGGATTCAATGCAAGTCTATACATTGTTTTAAAAATTGCATTATTGGATAGAAACAGGAAGGTAGATATGTAGGAAGGTAGGTACATAGGTATGTAGGAAGGTAGGTACATAGGTCTGTAGGAAGGTAGGTACATTGGTATGTTGGAAGGTAGGTACATAGGTATGTAGGAAGGTAGGTACATAGGTATGTAGGCAGGTAGGTACATAGGTATGTAGGAAGGTAGGTACATAGGTATGTTGGAAGGTAGGTACATAGGTATGTTGGAAGGTAGGTACATAGGTATGTAGGAAGGTAGGTACATAGGTATGTAGGCAGGTAGGTACATAGGTATGTTGGAAGGTATTTACATAGGCATGTAGGAAGGTAGGTACATAGGTATGTAGGAAGGTAGGTACATAGGTATGTAGGAAGGTAGGTACATAGGTATGTAGGAAGGTAGATACATAGGTATGTAGGAAGGTAGGTACATAGGTATGTTGGAAGGTAGGTACATAGGTATGTAGGAAGGTAGGTACATAGGTATGTAGGAAGGTAGGTACATAGGTATGTTGGAAGGTAGGTACATAGGTATGTAGGAAGGTAGGTACATAGGTATGTTGGAAGGTAGGTACATAGGTATGTAGGAAGGTAGGTACATAGGTATGTTGGAAGGTAGGTACATAGGTATGTAGGAAGGTAGGTACATAGGTATGTAGGAAGGTAGGTACATAGGTATGTAGGCAGGTAGGTACATAGGTATGTAGGAAGGTAGGTACATAGGTATGTTGGAAGGTAGGTACATAGGTATGTTGGAAGGTAGGTACATAGGTATGTAGGAAGGTAGGTACATAGGTATGTAGGCAGGTAGGTACATAGGTATGTTGGAAGGTATTTACATAGGCATGTAGGAAGGTAGGTACATAGGTATGTAGGAAGGTAGGTACATAGGTATGTAGGAAGGTAGGTACATAGGTATGTAGGAAGGTAGATACATAGGTATGTAGGAAGGTAGGTACATAGGTATGTTGGAAGGTAGGTACATAGGTATGTAGGAAGGTAGGTACATAGGTATGTTGGAAGGTAGGTACATAGGTATGTAGGAAGGTAGGTACATAGGTATGTTGGAAGGTAGGTACATAGGTATGTAGGAAGGTAGGTACATAGGTATGTTGGAAGGTAGGTACATAGGTATGTAGGAAGGTAGGTACATAGGTCTGTAGGAAGGTAGGTACATAGGTATGTAGGAAGGTAGGTACATAGGTATGTAGGAAGGTAGGTACATAGGTCTGTTGGAAGGTAGGTACATAGGTATGTAGGAAGGTAGGTACATAGGTATGTAGGAAGGTAGGTACATAGGTATGTTAGAAGGTAGGTACATAGGTATGTAGGAAGGTAGGTACATAGGTATGTTAGAAGGTAGGTACATAGGTATGTAGGAAGGTAGGTACATAGGTCTGTAGGAAGGTAGGTACATAGGTATGTTGGAAGGTAGGTACATAGGTATGTAGGAAGGTATGTACATAGGTCTGTAGGAAGGTAGGTACATAGGTATGTAGGAAGGTAGACATTGATTACGTCCTAGTCTAAACCACCTGAAGAACACATTAATAGAAAGAAGGAACAAACAGACAGATGGATTGATGGATAGATAGATAGTGAGATAAAAGCATATGTCTCCAGCTCAAGACCCACTAATTTTTCTAACACTCCTGTTAAAATTTGGTGGACCGTTGAGCGTTGTCATTTGATAATCGACAGCACTCAAATTGTTTCATGTACACGCTAGTAGATCACCAGAAAAGATACCACTCAAAATCTGTATGCCACACAAAAAGCTCACCTCATAAGGTTGAAGGTCACAAGAAACTCACCTCATAAGGTTGAAGGTCACCAGATTTCAGTCTAGGTATAAGGGAGGCCTGGGTATAAATATCGGAAATCAAACTTTCAATTAAATCCCAGAATCCTCCCTGAGCGCCAGGCTCTACATCAGGGATAAACGTCATCTTAGGCGCGTGAAGCTCTAAAAGTATTTCAAAGAGAGGCCCGCTTGTCTTGTCTGCACTGGCGTTCTCCAAGAGGTATTTAAGACTGCAAGCTGTAAAATAAAACACAGTACAAGTACAAGAAGAGACGTCGAGAACATGCCTTCTATGTATAACTGTACTGTGACAAGATTGCAAGATATGCATATCTGGTCTTTCAGTAGGCTATATCAGATGCTATAACTTTTTTTTTTTGGTGTTTCTTCAAAATTTGAAGGTTATTGTATCCTAGCCCTAACCACCTTTAGGACTTGGGGATGGCTGCGGGCAGAATTCGAGCCCTTGACCATAGAGGCCATCAAGACAATAGTTAAACAGAAAAATATTCAAATCTGATTAGAGTAACACCATTTGAAAATTAATAAACTCAGAGACACTTCGAGACAAAAGAATAAAAAGTATCGTGGCTACAATACATAAAACACTTAACCATAATTTACAAATAGAAAAAAACCTAATGAAATAATCAGAAAGACACAAAGATAGAGGCACATTTCTAATTCCATACGCTAGACCAAATTCGTACAAGTGCTCCCTCTTCCTTAGTATCATTAGAGAATGTAATGGGCTGCCTGAATCAGCCAGGAAAACCAACGACTTAGCAGAGTTTAAGTCATTGATAAACATGAAGGACTCGATTGACATATTAAAAGCGTAGAACGTAATTATCTTCTTTTTTGAAGTAATGTCTGTAATATATAAGATAAGAGTGCGTACATCACTACCAGGGAGCCATCGAATGTGATTTATTTTATATCTAGATGTTGTGTTTCGTTGCCTACATCAAGATTGAGTGTAACCTGAAATTCTAAAATGCAGAGGGCCCGCACTTGCCAGTTATGGGCCGAGTGTTAAATGCCAATTAAAAGTTTGTAAGTTTTGAATCTCAAACTATTTGTTTGTAAAGTTTTTGTTTTTAAAGCATAAGAAACGAAGGATTAAATTCACTATTAGAGCAGGCAATGGCAATAAATAAATTATAAAAAAATCTTAACGTTAAAGATTTTCATGGACGGCGGCGTACAGGCACCGAAATGGAAAAAAAATATCCTTTATGTTGGACGCCTGTTTACCATATTCCATTGAACATTGATAGTCGTATCCTTTTACTATCAAGAGAAACTATTGCCATTTTTAATGTTATACTTATTTTGAAGTCAGAAAGTAAATTCTAAAGAACATATATTTAAAAAGAAAGACACAAATACTTAATAGACCTACACATCACTGGCGGCATGCGAACTTACCAACCACTTGGACAAACCCATCAACAACCATTGCATCCAGATAGTCGACATAATTCTGCCAGTCGTTGGAAGTTTTCTCAGTGTCAAAGAGTTCCCTGTTGTTCTTGCAACAAACAACAAAAAAAGTCATCAATGAGACATAAAGACGCTGTCCAATGAACAACGAAGAATTATGTAGAAAAGTTTCAAGTTTTTTTTTTTCAGTTATAATAAATTGCGAGATAGAGAATGTACGAATTTTTTTCATTTTTTCTGGCTACAAAAAGTCAAACTTAATTTCACAACACACCAGATCAGCATGTTAAAAGACAGGAGACACCAGGTCAGCATGTTAAAAGGCAGGAGACACCAGGTCAGCATGTTAAAAGACATGAGACACCAGGTCAGCATGTTAAAAGACAGGAGACACCAGATCAGCATGTTAAAAGGCAGGATACACCAGGTCAGCATGTTAAAAGACAGGAGACACCAGGTCAGCATGTTAAAAGACAGGAGACACCAGGTCAGCATGTTAAAATGCAGGAGACACCAGGTCAGCATGTTAAAAGACAGGAGACACCAGGTCAGCATGTTAAAAGACAGGAGACACCAGGTCAGCATGTTAAAAGACAGGAGACACCAGGTCAGCATGTTAAAAGACAGGAGACACCAGGTCAGCAGAGACACCAGGTCATCATGTTAAAAGACAGGAGACACCAGGTCAGCATGTTAAAATGCAGGAGACACCAGGTCAGCATGTTAAAAGACAGGAGACACCAGGTCAGCATGTTAAAATGCAGGAGACACCAGGTCAGCATGTTAAAAGACAGGAGACACCAGGTCAGCATGTTAAAATGCAGGAGACACCAGGTCAGCATGTTAAAAGACAGGAGACACCAGGTCAGCAGAGACACCAGGTCAGCATGTTAAAAGACAGGAGACACCAGGTCAGCATGTTAAAATGCAGGAGACACCAGGTCAGCATGTTAAAAGACAGGAGACACCAGGTCAGCATGTTAAAAGACAGGAGACACCAGGTCAGCATGTTAAAAGACAGGAGACACCAGGTCAGCATGTTAAAAGGCAGGAGGAGAATTAGTTTATAAGATGACGTTTAAGTAGTAAATAGTCCGAATAAGAAGAAATAGATGAAATCCGATTTTATTGAAAAGTCTGGAACATAAGATAAGACCTTCATGTTGCCTGAGAACTAGATTAGGGACTTGGTGTAAATCGGCAAGGAGAAAAATATTGAAGATAGATTTTCCACCTCAAAACGCTCTGTAGGGGGGATTTTAAACTCAAAACCATCTGGAGGAGAGGAGTTTAAACTCAAAACCCCCAATTGGCTTGGCTACCCTCAAATAATTTTAGCGTGTAATTTGCTTTTTTTATATTGAAGAGATATTTTTTAGCATCAAACCCTTCTGAAGGGGGATTCAAACTCAAAACCTCTTTTGGCAACGCTCATAGCATTTTGAGTGAGTAATTTACTTTTTTTTTTTTACATTGAAGATATATTTTTTAGCTTAAAATCCCGCTTGCGGGGAGGGGGGGGGTTAAACTCAAAACCCTTTTGGCTAGGCTCATAGATTTTAGAGTAATTTGCTTTTTTAAATTGAAGAATGTATTTTTTAGCTTCAAACTCCACTGGAGGGGAGTTTAAACTTAAAACTGAGTCAAAACCCAATTAGCTATGCTCAAAACATTTTAAGTGCAAAATTTACATTTTTTCATACTGAAGAGGGGGGTTATCGTTAATTTTGGTGGGGGGTTTTAAAATCAAAATCTTCCTTAACTGTGCTCTTGGAATCTAGGGTTTGTCGTTTGCATTTTTTTAATAGAAGAGGGGTATTTAAATGCAAAAAAAACAACCCTGGTAGGGGTTTTAAACTCAAAACCCCCTGGTAGGGGTTTTAAACTCAAAACCCCCTGGTAGGGGTTTTAAACTCAAAACCCCCTGGTAGGGGTTTTAAACTCAAAACTCCCTGGTAGGGGTTTTAAACTCAAAACCCCCTGGTATGGGTTTTAAACTCGAAACCCCCTTGGCTGCGCTGGGGCAAGTGATGGTTTAGTATTAAAATCTCACCTAAAATTAACAAAATCAAAGCAAAAAATCAGTCACTAAAGTCCGCCCCCCCCCCCCTCCCGTGGGGGGGGGGGGGGATTTCATTTCGGTGGGGGTTTGAACCCCAAAACCCCCCTGGCTACGCCCATGATATACATATTTACCAGACAACCTGCACTCCCAGAGGAGGACAAAAGAAAAGGAAAACAAAAAGTTAACTTTAAATTATTTAAAAAATAAAAACAATGTTTACAATGCATTTGTTAAACATTTTCAGTGAATCACTTGCTTAAAAACATATATTAAACCAGAACTTAGAGGGCTTCAAGTCAATGGATTGATACTGCAGTAAACAACAGAGTAAAAGATGGGCATTTGCACATCTTAGATCAATGCTTGCAGGACGGAGGACACGAAACATAAAGTAGGACATGTCCTCTATTTTCTCGACCTCTTGTAACCTGACCCTATTAATATGCCAATACATAAAAAAAGTAAATTATATAGCAATAAATATACAATATATTCGAGTAAAAATTTGTAGAAATTGGAAGCATTTTAATTTTTACAGTTAACGCATTTTTCTTTTACAAAAGCCCATTTGGGACCCTATTTGTCGTGAGCCCTGGCACAATGAACCCTTTGGTTGCTACGCCACCTAGTTTGTGTATGTATTGTAGGTTCACAGCTCACAGCTACATTACAAATTTGTGCCTCTAAGTAATATGTATGTAGTATTCATTGTTTCGGCACTTGGCTTCACATTTGTATATAGTTTCACAGCTAGAATAGACGTATAGCTAACAGTGGCGTAGCTAGGAATTCGCCATCATTTGGGGGCCTGGCTTGATCTCAATAGGGGCCCTGCATTTTGACATTCAAAATCATGACATGAGATAATGGCTTAATATTTAATGTATAAAAAATTCGAACACTTATGTGGGGGGCTGGGGCATCAAGTGAGGTCCGGGGGGACTTTCAAATTTCTCCCATCCTTATACCATAACTACGCCACTGATAAGTAGCTTATATATGTATTTGCAGGTTCACAACTAGCTTGTAGTGCACGTTTACAGCCAGCAAAGACCTACCTCCATTAGGTCAAGGACCTCTACGCCCGCCGCTGTTATTTCATTGTAGCGTTTCTTGACTGTCTCGTGACGGTCAGTGAGTCCAAGCAGGTTGTCCAGTTTTTCTTTTCTTTCAAACAAAGGGCTCTGCGACCAGGTGGCCATGACCGTCTTGAGCCTTTCAACATTGTCTTTGGTCCGTTGAACCTTAGACGTCAGGTCCTGGATCTGCTGAAGCGTATTGGCGATGTACTCCCAGATGTCTACATAGAACACAAAGAAAACTTAAAAAATACTTTAAACAAAAACAAATCTTATACAAAGTGCAATTGTCTGGACCAGTTGGAAAATGAGGGGGGAGAGGGGGTATCTATGTAAATTTTACCGTAATTGCTTTTTTAAAGTATTTCTATTAAAAAATGGGAACGACCTGAATTCGAACTAAGGGCTAAAGCCATCTCAAGCCAACACAATAACCACTCTGCTAGTGAAGTGCTTATGAAAATAGAATATTGTTTAGCTATCTATTGTTTATTTCAGACATACTTTAAAGCGGCGACCTATAAAGCGTATGAATTCAGCTTATATTACCGCTTCAGTCAAGTACAATTTCTTTCCCTTTGTTCCATACCAAACAAAATAAATAATTACCAATAGTTAATTAACTAATTAGTTAATTTTTGTGTGTGGATTCTTGTTTTGTCATGTAAAGGAAATAATTGTGCAAATTTCAGCTAATCCGAGATTGGGTGTCGGAAAAATAACGTGTACAAACTTTTTTATCAGACAGAAAGACGTATAAAATGAGTCGATATATGCTTTTTATAAACAACATAAAGACGCTGTCCAATGAACAACGAAGAATTATGTAGAAAAGTTTCAAGTTTTTCTTTTCAGTTATATTAAATTGCGAGATAGAGAATGTACGAATTTTTTTCCTTTTTTTCTGGGCTACAAAAGTCAAACTTAACTTCACAACACACCTTTGTAACATTGTGGTTTCATTATTCACTCTGAACAGATTTTTGAGCGGAGAGATAGACCGTTTCACTGGCCTTATGTACCGTTTCACTGGGAGGATGGACCGTTTCACTGGCCTGATATACCGTTTCACTGGGAGGATGAACCGTTTCACTAGACGGATGGACAGTTTTACTAGACGGATCGACAGTTTCACTAGACGGATGGACAGTTTCACTAGACGGATGGACAGTTTTACTAGACGGATGGACAGTTTCACTAGACGGATGGACAGTTTCAATAGACGGATGGACAGTTTCACTAGACGGATGGACAGTTTCACTAGACGGATAGACATTTTCACTAGACGGATGGACAGTTTCACTAGACGGATGGACAGTTTCACTAGACGGATGGACAGTTTCACTAGACGGATGTAGTCCTTCGTTCGTTCCTTTATACACTACGATTCTTTAGTGGTTTAATGAACACATCTTAGGAAAGATATTTTCTCTACGTTTGAAAGAAAACAGAAAACAAAGTGAGTGATACTAGCAAGTTAAAAGATTTTGCATTTCATGGCTTTCTAAACTTTGGCTGAACTCATAGTAAGGTTATTTGCTTGTGTTGGTCTAGTTTCACTTGCCTAATAGAATAATACCTTTCATAAATCAAATGAATGCCCTAATTAATACTCTTAATGTTGTTTGCAACGTAAAAAAAAAGCATTGCTTTAAAATCGTATCTGTTAATATCTGAATGCAGAATGTATGATCATGGCAAAAGTGAAATACTTTAACTGTCTCTAACATATACACAGTACACACAAAATACACGCTCATATGAACGGAGTCTTCATATACTTATTATAGTGGTTTTATAACTTTAAGAAACAATGTTTTTCTTCAGTACATTCCCCCATTATGTTCAAATAAATGTTTTTATGAAATTTGAACAAGTGTTGTCACAAAGAACGAGTTAATGTGTCACATTTCAGCTCGTGAGGACATTGAAAAGTTGTCCAAATAAATTAATCAATAGTTGTTGCTGGTTAATTTTTACTCTGACGAAAGTGAGTTAACGGAAGGGATTGAACTAAACAAGTTTTCTGAATACAAAAATGTGACAATTTCTGTTTCTTATAACTTGTATTTTTGTTGCCTTCAAACCTACCTTGCATTTCCCAAGAGAGAGTCGTGAGCGCCTCCTCTAGCTCATTGTCTATCTTCATCAAGTGGGGGCTGATGAGAGGCTTCTCCACCGGAAGTGACTCTGTGATGAGTTTGTTGTACAGCTGCATGATGAGCATCAGGTTGGCGTAGTACTTAAACAGCATGTCCCTCTTCTCGTACACTCCTTCAGGGATCACTGGGATCAGCTCCTTGTTGCGCAGCTTTAAGTACTTCATCTCCTTCAGCACAGCCACCAGCTGTGGAGGACCAAGACCAATCGTTATAGCAATCGTTGTCGCGTCATACAGACCTGTGACGTGGCAACTAGCAAATGGTCTCCACTGCTCATAGGTTGTGACGTTGCAGATCAGTGTTCAGGCCTTCTATGACGATTGGTCTCGGGAGGACACATGCTGGAAAGTTAAGGTACTCCTTTTAGATCTTATGATCCATGGAGTCAGAAGGTGTTAAGCTCATGTTTTTCTATAGCCGGCGATTAACAAGGGTGTCATGAAGCCAGCACAATGACCAGCATCCTTTACTTTCCCAATGTATGATTCGAGATTGTGGCCTTTCAATTTATAACCCCATGTTCCTTTCCACGAGGCCATGATTCTCCAATACTACTATTAACCCAAGTACTGGTAATAGTGCAGTTATATAAATATAGACCTCGCCAAATATTTTGTGACCCCGATGAGATCATTGCATTTCCACATGGACCTGGACGAATATTGAGACAGATAATATTATCGTCTTTTCAGTAGCAGATAATCTAACTATAGGTGAGAAGGATGTTTTGTATAGTTTACCCGCTGTCCTTTGTACAATCAAGGTCTGTTAACCGAATGTTTACCGATTAGACACCAGTGACTATTGTAGGCAAATTAATTTGCAATGTACAAATGAACAGCAGGTCCTTATTAACAAATGTGTCTGCCTTGAGCTCCCTGACTGTCAATCAATGGCAGAACCATAAACTCCAAGTATTAAAAACGGTTTATATCACTAAAATTAATTTTGGTCGCTCATGGTAAGTTCAACAAGCAATTGTTACATGAACAATATTGCCCAGGTAGATGAATTTAGTTCATTGGTTGTTACCTTTAAAAATTACTTTGTAAGATATGGTAGCTGAGATATCAACTTTGCCAAAAGTGGGGTTTGTAATTAAAATATACAACATTCGTCCACAATATGATAAACTGTTGAGTTCATAGTGCTTTATATATTTAGATTTATTATTAATTATTTAACCAATAAATGCATTTAATGACTTTTAATACTTTTATCATTTTTTTCGCTGTCTAATATTTAATGAATAAAAGTTGTTTTTAGTACTTTGCATTATGCGATGAACTATTTCAACTTAACCGTTTTTTAAAATTCCGCAACAGTAAGTATAAATTACCCAAAAATATGGATTGTTTCCCTTTCGTTTGATTACCTCACAATTTTGAAGTAGAAGTGGACTAGAAAACTATTCCTTCTTTGCCTGTAAGCTCAACTGCAGTGTATACATAATCATCTTCTTTTATAAAGTAACGACTGTATTTTATTAGATATGATAAAAGCGGTGAGATAATTTTGTCTGTTGAAACTTAATTGTGCAACTTACAGTCTTGCACTCAATGAACTGCGAGTCGGACGCGGAGAAAAAAAAGTTGCAAAAGCGCCTCCACGGATCTTTACGACTGGCCATTGACATCAAAGTAATGTTATCTTTTTACCTTAGCATCAAAATTAACGGCCAGCAGCCGAGTTCCGCTGTCCCTGGTCAACAAGGGCTGTGACATGTTGAAAGAACATATCTCGTCCACGGTAGATAACCACGAGTTGAAATAGAATTTGTCGTTCCTGAAGTAGAAACATATTTACATTTAAATATAAACTGAAATCGAGGCTGAGAAAATAATAGTCCTTTCCTCTAATGAGTCCTCCGTAGAGTGATTTTTGTTTGTTTGGCGGAACTTCAAAAAGAAAAAAAAAAGCCATTATCTAAATCGTATTTCAACAGCCTACAGGTGCAACAGTTTTGGTGCTCAGAGAACGAGCAACTCGTTGTTGAATTGAATATATGAGTTGTGCTTTATTTTACATACTAATTGCTTACCATTTTCAAAACAAAATTTATATTTCTTATATAGTAATTACAGATGCATTTGCATAGTAATAGGAGTAAACACTATTGAATGTAACACATATGTCTTCTAGATTTAGTATGTTGGTAATGCCAAAGGCATCTAATCCTTAAAAGAAAATACTACTTAATATCAAGCTTGTGGTAAAATTTATAAAGTTTACTTCTTAAATGTAACATATTTTTTGTTTAATTTCTAGTTTATTGTCACAAAGTGTATAGGTCAAACCAAGTTTATCTTCACAATTTATATATTGCACTATCACACAGATTTTTTATGCTGCACTAGGTTATCATCTCAAGCAATTATACATTGGACATGGTTTATCGTCATACAATTAATAAAACTAGACGTAATTTATTGACTAGACTAGCTTATCGTCACACAATTAATAAATTTATTTATAGACTGGACTAGTTTATCGTCAGACAATTTATAGATTTGTTAAGTTATCATTACAAAATTTATGAATTAGACCAATTTATCATCACAAAATTAATAAATTGAGAATAATTTATCATTACAAAATTTATAAATTAGACTACTTTATCATCATACAATTTAATGCCTGAAAGTAAAATATGAGAGATACAAAAATTAGGAGGATGAACTGAGTGTCTTAAGTTTTTTTCTTCAAGAATGGCCTAATACTATTGGTAAAACTGGCCAGGGAATGTAGAAATATGTTTTGCAAAAAGAATATTAAATATTTTTATCAAAATGTGCAATTTTAACAAGTATTGTTTGTTTTATACTTTTACATGTTTCAGATGTTCCTTCAGAATTAAAGATTATTATATCCTCCCACAGGAGCCGGGCGGGGGGGGGGGGGATGGCAAGGGCAGGGTTCGAACCCCGGACCACCGAGACGACAGCCAGACAGCCGGGCAGTACATATTTACTCTTTACGATATAGATAAAGATAACAGAAACGGAATACAGAATCCCCATGTGGAATACAGACCTAAACAATAAAAACCCTGCTATTCAATAGATTCAACTATTATTCTATGCCGATGTTACTGTAAAATAACAACACCACCAATTTCTGAACTATTAAGCCAAGACACATTTGGGGAAGGGATGAAAATACAGCTTCGTTGCGAAGTTCAGTTGACATATATTTTTCTGTTTAAATGGAAGAAAGTTGAGAGCTAGAATGAATGTAGAGACTTACTGGTCCAGCAAATGTTTTAAATCTTCAAGGCGAACAAAAATATGTTTGAATTCATCCATGTTTTTAATCCTGAAAAAAGAAAAGTATTTTTTTAAAATCGACGTTAAATCAAATATTAAAACCTATTTGTACTTTTGATATGTAGGCTTTAAAAAAAATGCATTTGATCGAAATTGCAAATAATCGTTTACGGTAAATTCACCTCCTGCGGTTTAGATGGTGGACATGACTTAGTTGTTGTATGTACACGGCTTTCTAAAGTGACTTAAAATGTTTAATTATAACCAATTTAAGAATTCAAACTCTCGGGAATGAGATTAGACCTGCAGATCAATGTACACTTTCCCATGTTTTGTTTCCTTAAGTACAAAAACTAAGAGAACACAGATTTGGGCCTTAGTTAACTTACTGATGCTCAAGTCTTGAGAAGCTCTCCATATAGATGGCCACCCGGTTGTAAATCTCTCGAGCCCAGATCATCGCCCCTGCCATTGGCGGCATGTTTTTGTGGACCACCATACTCCCAGTCTCTTTCTTGATCGCCATCTGGAGTATGAGGAAAGCATAATGTTAAAACATATCACTGCTCTTCATCCTCCATTTCACGCTCATTCGCTCTATCACTCTCTGTTCTGCATTGCCTCTCTATTTCTACCTAGTTTTTGTCATTCTCTGTTTTGCATTGGCTCTCTATTTCTACATAGTTTTTGTCATTCTTTAATGGTTCTCTTTAACATTCCTCTACAGCATTTCTCTTTATATTACACTCTTCCTCTCCGGCTTTCTCTCTCTATTTCTCCCTCTCTCCCTCTTACTATTTCATTCCCTCTCTCTTTTTTACTCTCTAGTCTCTCCCTATTTTTCTTCATCTCAATTTATCACGTACTCTTTTTTTACTGTCTACCTCTTTCAGCATTTCGCTCTCAATCCCATCTCTGTCTTTTATTTCAAAATCTTAATCTTCGACATAATCTTCAGACTGTGTTCTACATGGTCTGCTGCAAGAAGGCGAAAATTCTCTCTTTCTCGCTCTCTAGTTCTCTCTCTCTCTCTTATCTTTCTTTCTATTACTGTAAATCTCATTTCCTATCTCTCTCTACCTCTCGCTCACTTTTTCATAAAGAAACAACACCCAATCTAGTGCCTATGGTATTTTTCACAAGTCTACCTGTTCCTCATAGAGCTCAAAGCAGATATCCAAAGCTTCGTCCATCATTTTCACAACTTGAGGATATTTGTCATCGAAGTCTTTCAAGATGAGTTGTCTCTCAAGCAGTGGGCCCATCATCTCAATAAGCTGCATGGGAGGAGAAGGTTAACTGAACTAGCAAGAGAAACAACTGATGTTTGTGCAGACTTGATTCAAACAAAGTCCCCTGGGGGAGGGGAGGTTTATGTACTTAAAAGTTCAGACTAAGAGTGATAAGGAGATATATGTATTGAATGTGTTAACAAGCCATTGTCATTTGTTCAACTTATTTTTAAGTCCGTCTTCGCGCTCCAGGAGAGTTGGTATGATTTTTTTGTCACATCGGTACATTTTAGCCTAATTTTAGGCCATCTCGTGCCCTTTAATTTTTCAAGAATTCTTTTCTTTTCTTTAATAAATTATTAATTAAAATATGTTGTGAATATGTATACTACACTCTTCCCCCAATTTAACACACTCATAATCACTTACTCAGAACAACGTCCCTAATAAAACCCAGTTCCATCACAGATATTTTTACTGTTGATATAAAAATAAAATATGAGCCTGTTTTGTTTTTTTTTTGTTAAATCTCACACTAGTTCTAAGAGTGAGCACTATGTATTAGCTACTCGCCTCTCAAGCTAGGAACAAAAATCTCTTTTAATTTAGACGTCTTCAATTCTCACGTCCTCGCATTCATGCAAGTGTTGGCACTGCGCTGCACCAGTTAACAGAAAGAAATGTGCACCAAGAGGTGAAACACACTTAATAAGCTACGCCAAAAACTCCCGGAAGAACTCCTACTAGACATCGTACCAGAAGTACCACCAGAAGTAATAGTTCAAGAACTAGTACCAGAATTCCATTCACAACGGGGGGGGGGGGGGGGGGGGAGGTGGGTAATAATAATAATAAACTTTATTGTCCGTAAGGAAATTTGTCTTACAATTTGTGCATTACTCTAAACAAAACATTATAACTATAAAAACCAAAATGTACATTCACATCACACTCACTCAAAATTTACATATGAAAAGTTTATATCAGATTGTTTCTATTTAATTATTTGATTGCCAGGGGAACAAAAGAGTGTTTGTGTCTGTCTGTCTTTGCTATCGGTGTCTTATATATCTTTTGTGATGGTAAAATCACAATATCCTGACCCAAAGGGTGATTGTTTATTTCTAGAAACTATTCTTAAACTATGCCTTAGGCTCACCTTAAAGATCATCTCCAGTCCAGAACAATCATAGTAACCCTTGCACACAATGGTAGCCAGTCTTCGATCAAAGTCTTCCATTATAAGGTTAAAGGTTTCAAAGTTTTCCAGAAATGTCTGAGAAAGATTGGGGTTATAATATTACGACAACTAATTTGTGAATATAGACTTGATATTTCTCCACGAATGTTATTGTCTCCCGAGGCTAGTTCTATTAGTGCTGCACTCCCTTCATTTTCTCTGTACCTCTGTACTCCTGATACTTTGAGGAATGTCTTTTGCTGGTTTTGAGTTTCTCAAGAAAAGATCATAGTACCAGAGTTTGCTTTAGTGTTTATTTGTAAAGATCATAGTACCAGAGTTTGCTTAGGTGTTTATTTGTAAAGATCATAGTACCAGAGTTTGTTTTAGTATTTATTTGTAAAGATCATAGAACAGAGTTTGTTTTAGTGTTTATTTGTAAAGATCATAGTACCAGAGTTTGCTTAGGTGTTTATTTGTAAAGATCATAGTACCAGAGTTTGTTTTAGTATTTATTTGTAAAGATCATAGAATAGAGTTTGTTTTAGTGTTTATTTGTAAAGATCATAGTACCAGAGTTTGCTTTAGTGTTTATTTGTAAATGATCATAGTACCAGAGTTTGCTTTAGTGTTTATTTATATAGTCCAAAGGTCTATTCAATGGCACGTGGTAATTGGGAGTGATAATTGTCCAGTCTTGCTTTGGCGAGTAGTCTCACCATTGACACATCAAGGTACATGAATTTACATCAATTTAAAATACAACAATATACATTTCTTTTAATCAATTTTTTATACATATTAATGTATTTAAATAATTAAATTTTAAAGTTTAAGGAATAACTATTAGTTATTTATAACTTTTAAAAGCCTGCTCATTAACAATCTTTGGACGTTATTCTGATTAGAAACTATTTAAAATTCCAGTAAAAATACTAACCCTAACCCTAACCCTGGTACCCAAAGGCAGATAATTAGGGACTAGAATGTTTACAATGATTTTATCGCTGCAAGTTTCTCTTACCGGATCTGAAGCATCCAATGGATTGTATTTGCTCTCAGTAAACAGTTTAAAGGCTTCGTCGAACTCTTGAAAGATCACAATGACGTCATCACCCAACGAGTTTCCCCGGATTCCCCCGAACTCCACCTTTTCAAGCTTCATGAAATTAACATTAGTGTCCATCAGATACTGTAGACACACAATTAGTGAAAGAACATACATTAGTGTCCATCAGATACTGTAGACACAATTAATGAAAGAACATACATTAGTGTCCATCAGATACTGTAGACACACAATTAGTGAAAGAAGCTCCACCCTTCTTCTAAACATCACTCCACCCCTCTTCAAAAGATCGCTCCACCCTTCTTCTAAACATCCTCCACCCCTCTTCTAAACATCGCACCACCCTTCTTCTAAACATCGCTTTACCTCTCTTCTAAACATCGCTTTACCTCTCTTCTAAACATCTCTTTACCTCTCTTCTAAACATCGCTTTACCTCTCTTCTAAACATCGCTTTACCTCTCTTCTAAACATCGCTTTACTTCTCTTCTAAACATCGCTTTACCTCTCTTCTAAACATCGCTTTACCTCTCTTCTAAACATCGCTCCACCATTTTTCTTGACCTCGGTTTTGCAATGGGCTCAGCCATGTTGGCGTCTCGTCAACTCATTTCGTAGATAAGGAGGGGGAGAAGATTTAATTTTAAAAAAAATGGATGTACTAAACGTCACACTTCACTGCACATCGAATTAATAATAATTAATTAATAATAGCCTAATAGGTCAGAAAGATGGATGTCCATCGAAATGTGAGCCGAGACCTTGACCATTTGTTATGTGAACAAATACGATGACCAGCGAAAAGAATATTCCAAAGAGTATTCGGAAGAAAAGACCAAGAAGAATGGCATTTTCTAGAAAGGTCTTTTTAAAACTCTTTAAAAAAATAAAAAATAACAACGCGAGATATCGTGGTTCAGTGTTCATTGAAATTTAATTGGTGGTTCATTGTTGGTTACCAATAATCAAGTGATACTGCCAGGCAAGCTAATTTAGTGTATTACTAGTTTAGGCTACAGTTAAACACATGTGATTCTCACAGTAATGCATTTCATTGTTGGTTTCATTTTAATCTTATATAATTGTGTTTGAACACATTCACCTTCAACCAGATTAACAATAACAGCTTCAGTGTTGACCTCCATGTTTGTGCGTTACACGTAAAGTAATAAAAGTAAAGTTCCCCTTTCAGACCTTGTGATCTATAGGGCAGATGATGTAAAGGTAATCTGTTGTCTGTTAACGGTTAACCAACGGTTAACGAGGGTGTCATGTGGCCAGCACAACGGCCTTTACTTTTCCCTAACTAATGTCAGGTACCCATTGGACTCTGGGGCGCCCAAAGATTCCGAAATTAAAAATCCAAGTTTTCACCAGGATTCGAACCCGGGACCCCCGGTTCGGGAGCCAAGCGCTTTACCGTTCAGCCACCGCGCCTCTTGTGCGTTACACGAGGAAACATTAACTGCTTCAAGTTTTAACTCCCGAAACAAAACGTCACAATAATTATTTTTGTAAGCTAAACATCAACCAGATGGTTATGATTCATATTTCTTAATTTGATTTCTCCTAGACTGCAGGAATATCGTCGATATATAAAGACTATTTAAAGCATTTTCTTTTGCGCATTCCCTACCTCGTGATATCTTATCCTCCTAACGTGTTAAAAACTTTCTTTCTTATTCATCTTTCAATATATTACAACCTAGTCGTGCCTGTCAATAAGAGACTTTTATTGTACCACGTAATAAGCTCTCCGAGATGGAATGCCCAAAGATAAAAGCACATTTCGTACTCTATATCATAATACTACCTGGAGCTTCCGCAAGGTTGTTAACGCCGGAAGTGGTAATGATATTAAGCCCTTCATTACCTATTAAATGCTTCCAATGGCATGCGTCTCAAATAGCCTCTGACAACTAGTCCAACTCCTGGCCTTCCCGTGTGGTTCAGTTACTGAGCCTGGCGGAACCGTTACCGCAGACAGGAGATGGGGCAAAGGCGAGCAACTGGCCAGTAAGCTTTGGGCAGGAGGGGCTTGTTAGCCTTGGTTGGCTACCCATCTAGGAGAAGGAAAACTCTGAATCCAAACCGCCGCTGCCTTGCGGCTATACCCAAACACGGGAAAGGAAAACCAATGACTAAGCAGAGTTTACGTTTCTAACTAACATCCTTGAGAAGATTGACACATCGATGGCGTAGGAGGTAAATCTCTTAACAGAAGAGACAGAACGCCTGTAATTTATATGATAACGTTCAGGCAATACGTTCCATGCAATAGAGAAAAAAAAAGTTAAAGTTCTATTAAAATTTTCCCTAGCATATAGAATAAGAAATGTCCTTTGATCTTTTTGTAATGAGTGTTATACTTGTGTTTCTACTTGTATCCTCTGCTAAATTGTCTCCAGTTCTAGTTATTTTATTGATAGTGATAAAAGTAGTAAAGTTCCCCATTCAGACCTAGTAGTCTATAGGGCAGATGATGTTAATGTCATCTGTTTACGAGGGTGTCATGTGGCCAGCACAACGACCAGCCGCCTTTACTGTTCCCCAACTAATGTCAGGTACCCGTTAGAGCTGGGTGGACTCAGAGGCGGCTAGAGATCCTGAAATAAAAAATCCCAGTTTTCACCCGGATTCGAGCCCGGTACCTCCGGTTCGGAAGTCAAGCGCTTTACCGCTCTGCCACCGCTCCTCCAAAAGTAAAGATTCCCCTTTCAGACCTTGCGATCTGATGTTAAGGTCATCTGTTTCTTTGGCCAACGGTTTATGACTAGGGTGTTATTTGGTCAGCACAACGACCAACCGCCTTTACTTTCCCCAACTTAACTCAGGTACCCACTAGAATTGGGTGGACTCAGGGCCGTCCTGAATATCCCGAAGTTCAAAATCCCAGTCGTCACCGAGATTCGAACCCAGGACCTCAGTTTCGGAAGCCAAGCGCCTAACCACTCAGCCCCCACGCCTTATACTAATAGTGTTACTTTAGTTTAACGTTTGGTAATTATTTGCCATAAACCTCAAGGCTCTATGAAAGGTATAACACTTTATAGACACATCTTTTACGAAGGCTATAAGAATACTGCCACAACTTACATAAGCTATCTTCAACCTCTCGTGAACCTTCGTGAACCTCGAGAAAACAATGTCTGGTTGGAAAAACCAAGGTCTAGGCGTCACCCCCGGTGGGAACATGGAAGGCAGCCTCTTTCGCGTATCGTCAAAGGCCATTCTGAAAGAAGACATGACCTGCTCCGCTGTTTTGACCAACGGGATGGTTTCCGCCATATCTCCTTTGAACATTTCTTCAGGCGAGATGTAATTATCCACCTGGTAATAGTCAATATTAGAGGACTTAGAACACAATCTTACAATCAAAATCTTACCTGAAGAACAGTTGCAATGCAGTACGGAATATAGTCAAACGGCCAATAGTACAGTACCTTTCAAGATGTGCCATGATTTGTAACAATAATAAGGCGGACGAGCCGGTTAGCGTGATGTGGTACGGTGCTATACATTTAGTCTACGCTTATGGCACACGGGCGTATGACACTGACTCACGGGTCCGCGTATGACAGTTGCCCCATGCACAGCGTACTGCTAAGGCCGCTTCTGAGTGCCCAATATTTTTAGGCCAATGGGCCATATCCATTTCTGAAACACGTCATTTTTAGTGTGGACAGATGTTTGGAGCAGCCAAAGTCTGTCGCTTTTTTCTGGAAAGTCGGCAATTGTTTGGATGGGCCGAAGTCTGTGGCCATTAAGTACGAGAGTGTTGGGTGGGCAGTAATTACACGAGTGTTGATTTGAGGTTTTGATTGGCCAGTGAGTACCACTAAATCAACTATTTACTTCAATTGAGCAGCCAATAAATAAAAAAAATGTCAAATAAAAAAGATACAACCACAATATGAACATTACTTACAAATAGATCTATCATGTCTAAAATTCTTTTCTTCGTTTTTTGGGGGCCCGAAGGGAGGGGGAGGGGTTAAACTGTGGACATTCATAACATCACAAAGATTATATTTAACGGGATTGGGGTATGCGGGGGCTCTTCATAATAAGAAACAAATAAATGCTATATTTTTTTCTTTTGATTATTATTTTTTTTTGCTAAGGCATCGCTACAGTTAAATACTTATTGTGACCACAGTTAAACGCATTACTTATTGTGACCACAGTTAAACGCAGTAGTTATTGTGACCACAGTTAAACGCAGTACGTATTGTGACCACAGTTAAACGCAGTACTTATTGTGACCACAGTTAAACGCAGTACTTATTGTGACCACAGTTGAACGCAGTGACGACGTTTAAACACTTACCAATTCAATGACAAAATTACATAACATCTGTAGCAATACCGTGATCCTCTCTGCAGTATTGTAGTACCTGGAGTGAACCCACACCAAGCCAATAGTATGCATGAGAGGTCCGAGCAATGGGGCGCACGCGTCGAAATCTGTCTCTTCCACTTTGGCCAAGGCGTTACTGACTGTGGTGAGGTACACCAGGTTATCGTTGGCCTCCACCAGTGCTGGGAGAAATAACAGAATTAGGTAGTGGATTATCAGAGGCGTCTTTACCCAGTAAATGGGTTTTTTTAAACGAGGAGTCTGGAGTTCGACTTCTAGCGATAGCTGGACTTTGAGATTTTGAAAGATCTCTAAGACCAACCAGCTTCAGTAGGGCAACCGATAGATTTTATTTATATTATTTAAAAAAAAATGTTCCAATAAATACTCATTCTATATCGTACCTTTTTTTTCAAATGTTACTTCAATACCCCTGTAAGCAGTGCGCAGCATCGACAAGTGACCTTGACGAGAATTCTATTTAGTTAAAACATATTACTCTGTAAAGTGTTTAAAGGAAGCCCTTTCAGACCTGACGATATATGTTAATAAAGGTGTCATGTGGGAAACACAACGACCAACCAACTTTACATCCCCTATGTATGTCAGGTACCCATTGGAGTTTGGTTGACACAATACTGTAATAAAAATGTGTTAAATCTACAAACATGATGATCTATCTAACCAACCTCTGTAGCTGAATACTTTACAGAGTACCGTTGTGATTTATTTATCTATCCCTGTATTCAGCTTAAAAAGTTCCAGGATACTTCTTAGTTACCGCTAGTGTGTTTATCATCTAAAGTTTACTCTCTATAATATAATGTGAAATAGCCCAAGTCCAATGGTATGTCTATTTTGTTACAATATCAATATATAGATGTATGTTGACATGTGAATTAGTTTCACGTTATACGAGTCTCGTTAGGACTAAACATTGAGTCATGTACCCTACAAAAGCTATGTACAACTTAAGTGTACTGCCCACACTGTAGGTCTACTTACCACCGACGACACTTGAATACAGATCTTTGTACGACTTGTAGTAGATACTGTTTCCGTCCTTCAAACATTTGACCATCATTTTCACAGTAGGATCTATCATCTGTGGGGTAAATGTAATGGATTCTAGTTTTGTGGTGAATTCAATGCATTGATACTATAATATTAGCTTATGTACATCCGGGTAAGGGTCTGTCTTATTGATTGCGGGGCCCTAAGCGAAACTGATTGCGCTGGGCCTATTTGTGATAAGGATATTAGTGAAAAATAAGATTTGTATTAGAAAATAAATTCGTCTTTGCATTTTATTCATACTTTACTAAGTACAAAATCACTGTCAGATTAACCTACAGTAATCTACAGTAGATAGTAGTTTTCTGCCTTTTAGATCTGATCTGCTATCGACTAGCAAAATATCGCTTTTGTTTTTTTTTATGAGGTCGAGATAGATTTAGATCTATATCTGTATGCCAGTGACTATTAAAGTAAATTAAATATTTGAACTTCTAATTTTTGGTTCAAATTTGCTTTATTATTACATTTTTATTATTTGAAAGCTGACAATGCTCTTTTTTATTTTTTGATCGCAAGTCCGACACCCCGAAATGAACATTTCGTCTGTTTTCATATGGATTTGCATCAGTTTTCAGAAGATTTTAATAATTTCAGGAGATTTTCATTACTTTTTCGTATATCTTACAATTTCAGGAGAATTCCAGGAACCATTAGAGTACTACTAACTTCTATGCAATTATGATATAACATTAATCTAATGTAGCTAAGTGTTCCATGCAATGATACTATAATTTTAACCTAATGTAGCTCAGTGTTCCATTCAACGATACTATGATTTTAACCAAATATAGCTCAGTGTTCAATGCAATGATACTATAATTTTAACCTAATGAAGCTCAGTGTTCCATGCAACAATACTATAATTTTAACCTAATGTAGCTCAGTGTTCCATGTAATGATACTATAATTTTAACCTAATGTAGCTCAGTGTTCCATGCAATGATACTATAATTTTAACCTAATGTAGCTCAGTGTTCCATGTAATGATACTATAATTTTTACCTAATGTAGCTCAGTGTTCCATGTAATGATACTATAATTTTAACCTAATGTAGCTCAGTGTTTCATGCAATGATACTATAATTTTAACTTAATGTATCTCAGTGTTCCATGCAATGATACTATAGTTTTAACCTAATGTAGCTCAGTGTTCCATGCAATGATACTATAATTTTAACCTAATGTACCTCAGTGTTCCATGCAATGATTCTATAATTTTAACTTAATGTAGCTCAGTGTTCCATGAGTAAATTCAGTTCTAATTGGTTTTGATGAAAATATTGAGCTGGCAAAAGGAAACCTCCCGCAACCTTTAACCTGAGAAACCGGTGCTCATTTAGCTGGTTGCACTGTCTGGTTAAGAATTGAGCCTCACTGGGACATTCCTCAACGATTATCTGTGAAACAGGTGCTAATTTAGCTGGTTGCACTGTCTTGTGAAAAATTTAGTCGCACTGTTAAATTCCTCAACGATTGGCTGTGAAACCTGTTCTAATATAGATGCCTGAACTGTCTCATGAACATTTTAATCTCACTGGGAACATTTTAATTGCATTAGTAAACAAGGAGGGAATAACTTTCTATCCCTTTATGACAATACTGTAGAAACCATGAAGATTCTGTAAGCATTGGAGGAAGAAGAACTACAAAATTGCAACAAACTAAGGTATAGATGAGTTTCATCAACACCATTGCAGAACATTGCAACAAACTAAGGTATAGATGAGTTTCATCAACACCATTGCAGAACATTGCAACAAACTAAGGTATAGATGAGTTTCATTAACACCATTGCAGCATATGTTTCCTAGATAAAACGTAAGACCAACCTGTTGATAAATCTGCTCAAAGTCCTTGGCTCTTAGTTGCCAGAATTTAATCTCCACTTGAGGAGCAGGGTTCTTGCCTTCCAGGAGCGGCTCTGCGTTTCGTACTTTCAAGACGTTTTGTATTTCGTTGCACCAAAGGACCACCATGGATTCAATTAAATGTAAAGTCTTACGATTCAATCTGAGGAGGGTTTGTTAAAAGATCTAGAATCTTCTTGACAATTTATATCATTTCATGAAAGAGTGCGTTAAGTAATTGACTAAGCCTATGGATTCAAATGATATTTTGAACTTCTGGACCTTTTTTAGGGCACGGACTGAGTCCACCCAACTCTAATGGCTAACTGGCATTAGCTGGGGAAAGTAAATGCATTTTTTTTGCCAGCCACAAGACATCTCATTGAACCGAAGGAAACAGAAATAGACAAGCTTTAGATCTTTAAGCTTTAGACCTTTAAACTTTTTATCTTCCACAAAAATCACAAAGGTCGATAAGAAAATTATTGAATTATTCACTCACACGCACATATACAAACACGCACACACACATACACACATATCTCTCAGTTCTGAAACATCTGCCGTCATTTTACATTAAGTGGGATTGGTGGCCGAGAGGAATAAACCATTTGGCTTCCTACCAAAGGCCCCGATTTCGAAACCCGACAAGAGCAGAGACTTGTTTGGTGAGTGCCCAAAGGCAACACAGACACCTTCTACCAGCTACCTCACTCCCCCCGCCACTGGTTCACAAAAGAGATAGGACCAAGTCGCACTTAGCATCCTATAAGCAAGAAAGATGCGCCATATAGAAGCAATTAAAAAAATAGGACCCAAGTAAATTCTACTAGAAAATTTATAAACCACGAGACTAGTTTAAAGTCCTTCTCGACACTCGACGATTAGATTTGGATATTGTAACTAGCTTCTAATAATTTTCAGAAAGAAATGCCGAAGTCTAAATGACTAAACTATCCAGAAACAGGCTTTTAAATTCACACACATTCAGCGCTATTGAAACCGGTCACATGGTCATAAAATCTACTACATGTACCACACAACAGGGATGTTGTCTTACTTGGGGTTCTTGGGATCGGGATATTCAAAATTTTCGAGGTCGTTGTGGATTCTCAGCAAGGTTTGACCCTTCGTTCTACAGGACGTGATGTCCACCACAGTCTTGAGTAACTGAGTGTGTTTCCTGATGTCCTCTGTCACAACTGTCGGCCACTTCACATTATTCCTTTCGTTGTTGATGATTCTCTCAACTATCTGGAAATGAAACACATTCAGTTTGTGTTTCAGCAGTGGTGCCCCAAACACAATTACGAAATAGAATAAGAAGCATTATAAAGCGCATGAACGCGAGAAAGAACTCGACGATGATGTCTTCTTATAATGTGAGCGTTTATATTTGAAACAATTTGTGTACATGCCAACGTTGGAATTCAAGTCTTAATGGTGGTCTTGTAAGAAGGCATGCCATAAGCACTTTTGAAAAGATCTTCAAGAAGCCGAAGAGAACCATTTTGTAATTCAAAGCCATCACACAGGTTTTATGTATGTCTTATCACCACCTAGGGGTGTATGGGGTTCTGTAGGAGAAGTACTACTTCTGTCAATTAGGCAATTGGGCTGGTTGTGGCTGCATGGCGTCTAGTCACCGAATAGGACTACCAGGGCCATCAGGCGTCTCCTAGCAAGCGTCGTGGAATGTTCCGAGCCCTATGAGACATGTAGAGCACACTGGTCATTCACTGCACCCCAAACCAGCTCCAGTTGTCTAGAACCCGTTCTGCCACTGGATGCAGCTGGCAAGGGGCGAGAAAGTGAGGCTGATGCAGCGCGAATCTCCCTCACTTAAATAAATTTTCATCGCGCAAGCAACATTTTCCTTTCCCATGTTCATCAATCCGACCCAAAAATGAGTAGTTCTATATAGGTTAAAATTACAGACAGACAAGTTCGAGTTTTTGATGTAACAGCCGGGGTGCTGAGCCTTTTTTTTCTGCCAGGTATTTAGGCCTACATTCCTTTCTGATACACATGCCGCATTATCACAAAATAAAGAAATAAACGAAATTACGACTCAAATAGAGCTGATCATCTATGGCTACATTTTAAACTGTAGTCAGAAACTTGGCTGGATAGCATCACGTCTTCTGCTGGATGAGTTTGAGTTTTGAGTTTTTGGCATATCGGCTGCTGGATATGGCCTGCGGGCCGTAGTTTTGTCATCATTGTGAAGTAACCTTGTATGAAAAGGATTTAGCCTTACATTAACATTGCCAAATTTATATATAATATTATATATTAATTCATCCATGCTTTTTCTCTGAATTACAAGATTTGGTAAAGGGAAACACTGTGTCCACTAAAAAGTATTTTTTTAATGATACGTCTGCAGAAGTACCGGAAGTGAGTTTAATGAGCGAACATGAGATAGCCCTGTCTGGTGCTTGTCTATAGTGTGCATTCAAATCTATTCAAACAAAGGAATTTTAAAGTCGCAAGAGTTTTGAAACGATTGATTTCTTACCCTGTTTAGAAACATGGAGAACTGGTCCATCTCGTTGGGAAGGAAATCTCCGTAGAGCATCTCGTCTCTGAAGTTTTCTTTAGTGATCTGTTTGTTGCGGTCCAGTTTTACGAAATAGCTGAGAAAGTGTGTTACAAGAACATTTTTTTTTGTTTTCAATACTATGTCTTCGCCTCTAAACGGCCTACAAATGCAAGCATATTTCTATAATATTGAAAGTAACTTTGACAGGTAAATCAATTTTACATATTTAAAAAGTGTAGTGGTTGGAAACATGAACCGACAAAACTATTGTAGGGATGAAACTTGAGGTGCTAACAATAGCCCTATGAGAAAAACCAATAGGCTTGGTTAAGAAGATATAGTCCGCACTTACATATTACATGACATAATCTTACACTCGTGGAGCTAATGGAAGAAAACTGACATAACTATGCTTATGTAACTGCTTAACAAATACAATTGTATTGATTGTAATTCTAAACCTAATTTTTGCAGAGCTTATATAAACTTACTCTGCATGTCAGGTCAAAAGTTTGTACACGTTATTTCTCCGACACCCAATCTTGGATCTAGCTGAAATTTTTCGCGCAATTATTTCTTTTACCTGACAACAAAAGAATCAATAAAAAAAAACAGTTAGTTAATTAACTATTGGTATTAATTATTTTGTTTGGTATCTCGAACAAGGGAAAGAATTTGTACTTGAATGGAGTGGAGGTATAGCTGAATTAGTCCCCTTAATAGTCGCCGTTTAAAATAGATACAAACGAAACATAAGTATACAACCTTCTCTAGTCATAAGTACCTTACAAGCAGAGTGGTTAGTTTGTCGGCTTTAGGAGGCTTGAGCTACGAGCTCGAATTCTTTTTTTTTCTTCCTATAAATGCTTTTAAAAAGCGATTACGGTAAAATTCACACAGATATTCCTTTCTTTCAGACCTCCATATAAACATTCACTAGATACACCCCTTCTTCCTCCCTTCTCCCATGTTCCCAACTGGTCCAGACAAGTGATAGGATCAGAGCGTAGTGAGACAAGTGATAGGATCAGAGCGTAGTGAGACAAGTGATAGGATCAGAGCGTAGTGAGGCAAGTGATAGGATCAGAGCGTAGTGAGACTAGTGATAGGATCAGAGCGTAGTGAGACAAGTGATAGGATTAGAGCGTAGTGAGACAAGTGATAGGATCAGAGCGTAGTGAGACAAGTGATAGGATCAGAGCGTAGTGAGACAAATGATAGGATCAGAGCGTAGTAAGAAGGCTAAAGGCATGAAATTGCGCAAAACAAAAACATGACTGATCCAAACTTGTTGATACAATTACACTTTGTATAATGCGTTGTTCTTTTTAACATTTAAAGTATTTTATAAAATATTTTTCTTGTTTTCAAATAATTGAATCTACACGGAGTCCACAAATTTCTGTGTTCATTACCAGAGTTCCGTGGTCATGGCTTACCTAAATATATTATGCGGGTCATCAGGCCATGAGAAAGACATGTCAATTGCGGCCGGGGTGCAGACAAAAATGACGACCTCTCTCTCTTGGTTGTTAAAGAAGTCAATCAAAGCGTTCTAAAAACAACAAGCACCAACAAGAGAATGTTATTTTTTTTAAATGGCTTTATGAGTGTTATTTCTGATAACGATAAAGATTCAATAAACACTTGACATGTAACAAAGCACTTAGAGCATTTTCGATTATTAGGATCAGTCCGTTATTAAGATCAGTCAGTTATTAGGGTCAGCCAGTTATTAAGATCAGTCAGTTATTAAGCTCAGTCAGTTATTAAGATCAGTCAGCTATTAAGATCAGTCAGCTATTAGGATCAGTCAGTTATTAGGCTCAGTCAGTTATTAAGGTCAGTCAGTTATTAAGCTCAGTCAGTTATTAGGATCAAAACGATCCCGTCTCTATTTGGTTGAGAGTTCAGATGTACAGCTTTGAGAGAAACATAGTCACAGGATTAAAACTATCAGCTAAATTGCACTCATGTTTTATAAAGGACCATGTAAAATACACACGCGGTTTATTTAAATATAAAGATAAAGTACCTTAAAGTCAAAACATGAAACCTACTTAGGAATTCAAGTGATAAGATACACAAACAATTATCTGGCTTTTAACAATAACAGGTGTTGGTACTTTTAATATAGTTATCTGACTGTCCAGTTGTCAGCTCTTACATGGTTGTCGCTGTTGTTGTAAAACTTGACCCATCTGTCCGGCTTCTGGCGATACCTTCTCAGGAGGTAGTCTGCGGTGATTTCGACCCTGGGGTCATCAATGCCTAGAGATGAAGCCATGGACGAGAGCTGCGTGCCCGTTGTTGTGGCAGCAGGGGCGGGCTGAGGCTGAGCAGGGTCCGTCATTTTGTTGTAGACTTGTCAAAATGTGTGCTGTTCACTGCCAGGAAGTCATACGTTGTGACAAGTCAAAAGCTTGCTGTCAGAGTCACTCAAATTTATCACAGCATTAATTATTAATCATTATTTATTTATTTTATTTTAGTTATTTCCCCGTCCTTTCCCCAATTTCTTCACCCGCCCCACCTTTTCCTCTCCAGGCTAGACTGAGTCCACCAATTTGGCAGCTTTTTACTTGTCTTCCCTTGACCGGGGTAAAGATAAATACAGTCTCTTTGATCTTACCGGCCGGATGTCTGACGGGCGCAGTTGACACCACCATGGGTGGAATGCAAGTCACTCTTCCCCCCCTTCTCCCACGTCTCTCTTTGATCTAGGAGATCACTCGGACCAACACGCCTATTGACCTTTCCAAGGTGCGACTCTTGTCGGACTTCACCAACGTGTAAGATAATTCTTAGCCTAGGACATTTCCTGTTTCCGACCGTCTCTCCCAGGCCTTTATAAGATAAATTAAATCAAGCCAGACCCTCTCATTTTCTCATTCGAGCTGAGCTATCTAGTCTGGACTGCTTCATTTATTCTTTCTTTTAGAGGAATACCTGGTGGAAAGCCGAACTTAATCACAAGGTCCATCTTAATTACACTGTATATTTTTCACTGGAGATTATCGTGTATTTTATTACTTCATTTATACTTAATTATTGCATAGTGTATTTCTCACTGTTGTAAGTAGAAAACATAAACATGGCATATGTATATATTTATGTATTGCATTAATCTATTAATGCTACGTTGCTCAATTCATCGTTGAGGCAACCATGTATATATTTATACATCCTATTTTATTGCTTTTATCTCGGCTGACCGCCTTGATAATTCTACTAGCGTACAGATACTGCGCTTAGAGAAGATATATGAATTATCTCCCCTTTACTCATTTTACTATAACGAGAGTTGCGCCCCTTGAACGGACACCCTCTCCATTCAAGCTTGCTCCATTGTTCTCGGCCGACGGTCGTATGTAAACAAACCGTCATGGTTGCTGACCACCGTCCATTTCTACCCCCACCCTTTTCTATTTCCAACTTGTGTTGTTTACTTGAGATTATTTCCCCTTTTTATATTGCTACTATCAGCCTTCTATTTTCCAAATCTCATTGGTCATCATCTCTTCTTTGTGCTCTAAAGCAATTTTTACCAATCTGACGAATGCACCTCAGTCAAGGGCATCGATAAGATGCATGAGAGACATGTCCTAACTTGTCTTTATTTATCCGCAGCCTTCTTCAGGTGTCTGCCTATTTGCTATTTATTGGATCACTTATCTGCCTATTTACCTGCCTATTTATTTGGCATTGTCTGCCTAGTCAACTGCCTATTTACTATTGAGAATCATCTAATGCCTACTTAGATCTACTCAACTCTTTTACTTGGCGCTATCGGCTCTACTTGCCTGCCTATTTGACAGTCCACTTGTCAACCCATTAGGCACGACGTCCCTATAGACCCAGAGTTTGTGCGAGACGTCATAGCTCCGCCTGAACTTGGTAACTCACTGGACATATTCTGTTCACTACGCTGCCCACGGCAGATCCGCTCTGCCCGCAGTACACTTGTTCCCACGGTAACCGGCCACCCGCCCTACTGTGCCCACTACAGATATTAGAACTTTGGATTGAGACTAAACAAGAACTGTATCACCGGCGTCCCTCTACCCGCTAGAGCGCCATCTCCAGCTGCAGAACCTCAAGCCAGGACATAGCCAGCTGCGACAAGCAGGACAACCAGCTAAGTTCAGAAGACAAAGTGACATACTCTCTTATTAAGTGCAAGAGTGATGATTAGAGATATTATTGATTAGAGATAGATGCAAGCCCTCCCCCTTTTTATTCTTATATGTAAATATTTATGTAAATAAATATTCTTCCTTTTTAACTTTGTATCTTTCTTTCATTGCTTGTCTCGTTGCGTGCCTGCTCCCGATTTATATGCTGACGGGTTGGTGTATGATAATTTTAAAAATAATCATCCCAAGACATTAAACGCGTCCAACACACGTCACTTTCCCCAACCTATCACATACGTCACACAAAGACCTAAATGTAAACAACAAAAGGAGTTTTTAAAAAATAAATATGAGATTATTTCACGCTGTATCAGAGGGGAAGGCGCGGTGGCTGAGTGGTAAATAAGCTTGGCTTCCAAAACTGAGAGGTCACAAGGTATACTCCAGGTAAAGACTGGGATTGCGGACATTCAAATTTTAGGTCGCCCAAGAATCCATCCAATTTTAACGGGTTAATGAGATACAGATCCTGGGTTTCACTTACAAAGACCGCATCACGAATGAAGAGATTAGAAACAGGATTAGCACAACGATCGGACCCCATTATGACCTGCTAACCACTGTCAAAAAAATTGTAAACTCAACTTCTATGCCCACATCATAAGGTCCTCAGGGCTCGCAAAGACCTTCCTTCCAGGAAGACTAAGGAAGCGATGGGAAAGCAACATCAAAGAATGGACAGGCATGAATAAAGTTCTATCCAAGATAATAATAAATTTTAATAAATTTAGCTTTTATATAGCGCTACTTTCATGATTATAGCATGCTCAGGGTGCCATTGTACAATCTCATTTTTTGGACCGGGAGGGGGAGGAAGTATCTGGGAGAAGTGTTTCTGTGTTGCCTTTAGACTCTGCTCGAGTCGGATGTCGAACCTCGAGCCCCCTTCATAGGTAGCCAATCCAAGCCAAGTTCAAGCGTACTTAGCCTCTCGACTACGCTTCCCACGAAAGGACAAAGAGGAATAGAGAAAGGCAATTAACAGATCTTGTGCGGTGCACCAACGGTTCAACAGACTAAGGATGTGTTAAAGCGAAGGACATACGTTGGGGCAGTAAAGGCGGTTGATTGTCGCTGGCCCTATGAGACCTTCGTTAACCATCGGCCAAGTCATGAAAGAAGCAAGAGATTACTAAGAAGCAACATATTTACAAACAGTTCTTTAGATAGTTTCAGCTATAAATCACTGTAATATTATTTCAAAGGATTCAGAGATGCAAGTACATTTATGAATGTGTTCACGATCTAGGTAATATTTAATTTACAATTTACATTAACTGTTTTATGATTCCTATGTTTTTGTCAATAAAAACTATAATTTTATTGGCCACCCTAATTAAAAAAAAATATTGAAATTACCAAGTGACAAGATGACGTTGTAATTTGTTTCTCAGACTCTGGAAGTCCTAATTCGCTTTTGTACGGCTTGTGAATGTTTAGTGGCTACCTCAGAATAGTTTTTTTTCCACAATTCCTTGTTAAAGCAGTGACTTGATTGACTTTGATTAAAGTCTCTTTTGATGACCTGGGGATAACTTCCTCCATTGGAGAGAACTGTGCTGAGACCAAGGGCTGATCCTGAACTTTTGATGGCATGGAAGGGGTGATGTTAAAAATTCTTATCTTTATCCCAGTAAACCTCCCCCCTCCTCCGAAATCTTAGACAAACCGTTCAATCGCTGCCATATCTATTATTATTGCAAGGCTTATCTCCCGTTAGCTTAGTACATTTTCGAACATATAAAACAAAATTAATTTAATTACAGATAATAGATGAACTAATTGGTTAATTTATTGATTGATTCATGTGCTGTCATCGACAATGAATTGATGAGCAAAATTTCAACTTGACTCCAGAATGGGAAGTGGAGGAAATCACGTGTCCAAGATTTGGACCAGACCGACACACGAGTTGATAGAGATCTAGGTGAGTGATTCTAGGCTACTACCTCTAAATATAACTTGGATGGCTGCGCTCTGGACGGTCGTCTCGATGACGCCAGGTTCGAATCCTGTCCGCCGCCATCCTGCGGAAGCTTGGGCTAGGATGAGCCTAATACTATTCGATTCTGAAGGAACATCATAAACACTTAAAACAATAATAGATCTAGATCTAGTTACGTTGTATTTGCTGATTTTAAACTAGATCTAGATCTAGTGTCACCTGGAGTATAGCCTATAGGATACATCTGGATCTAGTCATTCTAGTGTCACCTGGAGTATAGCCTATAGGATACATCTAGATCTAGTCATTCTAGTGTCACCTAGAACAGATCTAGGCTTAGAGCTAGTGTCACATAGAGTATAGAACAGATCTAGTGTCCCCTATCTAGATCTAGATCTAAATTAAGATTAAAATGTAGATCGAGATCAATCGACTAGTCCACGCTAGACGTCTAGATTTGTCTAGATCTAGATTAAATCTATACTAGATATAAAGTCTAAAAGTGTTATAAATATTCCTTTACCTTATGTATAAATACAATTAAATTCGATTAAGTTCAGAAAATGTAAACAAATAGCGCTAGATCTAGGACTAGATTTATGTCACAGTCTATTTATTCCAAATGTTTGTGTTATTTAGAAAAATTAGAGCCATTGCTTCCATCAAAGTAAACAAATGACGTTAAAATGACGTCAGGAACCAGGGTACACCTCATGAATCTTTGACTTTGGGAAATTCCATTTGCTGAAAATATTACAGAGAAATATAATCTTACTTCTTCTGCAGTCTTCATTTTTTCCATCAAAGGCTTGTAAAAATTCAGTATTAACAGGGCCGGCCCTAACAATTGCGGGGTCCTATGTGAAACGGATTGCCCACTCTGGGTAGGGATAAGGATAATTTCAAAATTTAGATTTTGTATTAGAAAATACATTCGTCTTTGAAATACATTTCAATTAAATGAAAGATGACAATGCCATTTTTTTAATCCCGCGTACGATTGGCACCACAAAATGACAATTATGTCTATTTTTCAGAAGATTTTAATAATTTCAGATTTCCAGGACTTTTTCGTGTATATTTTGCAATTTCATGACTGGAAAATCAGGAGGCCGCGGAAACCCTGTTAGGCTGTTATTATATATAAATTATAATTAGCGCAGGGCCTATGAAAGTGCGGGAAACTGCGGCCGCATAGGTTGCAGTGGCCCAAGGCTGCCCTGAGTTTATAAAGCAGATTTAATTGAATATTAGACAAACAACTTTATTGTATTACATGTACAAATAAGCTTTTTATTTTAATGAATTATAGTTTTCAAAGCAAGTACATATAATATTGAACCATACAGCTAATTCAAGCTCAAATATGTTTTTGATTTCTTTCATTCATAACAAAAACTTCCTTCAAGCAATCGCCAACTTTTATTCTGTAGAACTTCAGGTTCAAGTTTCATGGCAGCCGACAATGCAGCCATTTTGATAGTCCAGTCTGCCACACGAAGAGCACGTGCCACCAAAAAGGTTAACTATTGGTCCAAGGTGCCAACGACACGCCCCAGGGCTGTTTTGGTTGGGCTTAAAGAACTTGTTGCACTTTCTGCAGGGAATAATTTCTTGTTTTGCTGTTGAGGTAAGTGGACCTGCCAACAAGAAATGGTAATGGAATAAAAACTGATACTTAGGTGGAAAACTAATTCTTGTGGGTGTTTTTATTTTATTTAGGTCAATCACAGTACTCTTTGTTAACTTTTTGATGTTAAAATATATTTTTTAAAGTAATACAATACAGTATCTTATCTTGTCTTATATATTAGTAAATTACAGGCGTTACTTAAAAAAAAAGAAAAAGAAGAGAAAGTAATATGTAGGAATGTGGGAGAAATGTGGGATTTTGAAAAAAAATAGGGGGGGGGGGAAGCGAAGTGGATCTAATCAGAAAGAGGAAGAACGAGAGAGATTTTTAAAAATAAACGAAACAATGTAAAAGAATTCTAAAAGGTATAGCGGTACTATAGCCTGAGATATCACTGTTGCAAAATAACAAGAAGAAAAATAAAAAACAATGCTCATATTAAGTGTAATTGTATCAATTAGTTTGGATCAGTCACAATTAAATTTGTAATAGATCTAGAGCAGTGATGCCCAACCTTATTTGGTCTGCTGGCCATTTTAATTTTCGGCATTCGTGTCGCGGGCCATATTACCAAAAAGAAAAAAATATATATACAATGGGCTATTTTTAATAGTTTTACTTGTTGACCTACTTTCATAAATTAATGTGATGCATGAAATGTATCCAAAACCATCTTCTGAATATCTGGCTGCATAGATGAAACACCAAGTCGGAGCACTGAATCTAGATGTTCATCCGTGAGGCCATTACGTCACATGGTTTTCGCCCGTTTCATCATTGAAAAAGTTTGTTCACACAAATAAGTGCTTGAAAACATTGGGATCATCCTTAGCGCTTGTTTTCGATGATTTGGAAACGCTTCCTCAGGTAAGATGGAGTAGTAGTCAATGGTCTGCATCACTTGAAATGTGTCAAGCAGGGATGTCTGGCTTTGTAAGTCAATCAGTTCCAGTTGCAGATCTGTCGAAGCACTTGACACATCGGCAGCAAACGTATTTTCAAAATCACGGATTTTATTTTTTAAATTCTGAAAATCTACAAATCTTTCTCTAAAATTATCTATCAAGAGCCTCAGAAGTTGGATCATTCTTTCTTTTGGGAGAGATATTTAGCTGCTTATCATTTTGTAGAGTGGTACAGGTTGGAAAGTGGACAAGATGCACCTTTTCCGCCTTTTGAATGAAGAGTTGCAATTTTGTGATGTCGCATAAAATAGCCAAAATCCCACAACCATGAGGGGTCGTTCAGTTGTGGCACTTGTTTTGATTTATTGGTCATAAATATTTCAATTTCGTGTCTCAAATAAAAAAAAAACGTTTGAACACCTTTCCTCCCCCCCCCCCCCCCACCTCACTTCACTGTTTAATAGAACGTCTTCATATTCAAACCCTATTTCTGTCAGAAAATCTTTGAAAGTTCTGTGATTCAACGCTCTTGTGATTTCATTAAATTTACAGTGTTGAGCACAATCATCATCACATGATTCAAAACCTTTCCACAGAGATTTTGTTGGTGAATGATGCAGTGAAGCCGCAAGGGTTAAGTTCTATTTGACTCAACAACTTTTTAAATAACTCTTGCTGTCATTCCGAGGTGACATCCAACCATATTTCTAGCGCCATCAGTAGCCAGTCCAACAAATTTATTCCAAGGAAGAGCAAGGTCCTCTATGATGGCTGACACTTCTTTGAACAGGTCTTCTCTAGTTGTAGTCTCATGCATGCTCCTCATAGCTGCTAACTCTTCTGTTATATCAAAATTGCTGTATGTACTCTTTAAAACCAGCCACACTTTCTTTACAAATCAAAGAACTGTCCACTTTTCCTGAAAGTTTCTACATTCAGAGTTCACCTTTCGTTTCTTAGGCTCTCCCACTTTATTAAATCACAAACGTTAAACAGTACGGTACCAATGGCTTTGATATCAAAAGAAAACGACCCAAAACGATGCATCGATGATGCTCTGTGTTGCACACACAAGGTGTCAAGGACACGGCTAGCTCAAAACAGTAGCGGAATTTTCCAAGAATTAAAAATAGTTGTCAAGTTTTATCGTCATTGAAAAAAACAACACTTCAAAGAATGAGTGAGAATCCTAACTGAAAGAGAATATTTTTATCAAAATTCTAATTTTTTAATTTTTTTAAATTTTTAAAATTTTGTTCCAATGCTTTGGCGGGCGGATAGAAGCACGTCGCGGACTGGATGTGGTCCGCGGGCCGTAGTTTGGTGATCACTGATCTAGAGTAACTATAATAAATATGCGATTAGAAATATTTTTACCGATTGATTCTGTTTGTTAAAACAAAAGTAAGTTGATATAAAGCTTTGTAAAAAAAAAAGTTGTACGGCTTGAATTTGAACTCGAGGGTTTAAGTGTCCTCATGCCAATACACTGTGTCTCGAGGGCTCAAGCCTCCTCAAACCAATACACTGTGTCAGCAACGTGCTTTTAAAAATAAAAGGTTTCATAGCTATCTTTTGTTTACTTCGAACTTTTAAGCGACGACATAATTCTCTACACAAAGTATAAAGGAGACGCATTTAACTTACACCGCCTCAACTGTCAATTACAATTTATTTCCCTTGTTCGATTCCAACCAAAATAATTACCAACAATTAATTAACTTATTTATTAACTAACTTTAAAAAAAAATAATTCTTGTTTTGCAGAGTACAAGAAATAGTTGTGCAAAATTACATCTTGATTCGAGAGGGTGTGGGAGAAATAACGTGCACAAACTTTTGACCAGACAGACAGACAGACAACAGATAGACAAAGTGATTGATATAAGCTTTGTGAAAACACTCCAGATTATTGGTCGAGTTAAAAAATGTTTCTTATTCACTTTTTCTCTTTTCACATTCGTCTAGTCTAGGACCTAGAGTCACTGGCTTGAATGCTTGATACAATGCTTGATACAATCTATTATCTATAAGGTTTACGTTGAATTCCTTTTTCGCGTGTAGCATGAAGTATGTATTGATAATAAAAAGGAACTTGATACTTTAAATCTGATTCAATAAGTCTGCTATGAAGTTTAGTTTACCTCTGTTTGATTGATCTGATAGTGACGTTATAGATCGACCAAAATGGCGCATAAGGTGCCTGTGCTGAAGGTCGAGGTCATTCTGATGTAATCTTACTTTCCTGGCCATACACCTGGTAAACAAATAAATCTAGATCTAACAGAAATACAAAAGTGTGCACAATTCAGGGCATTGTAAAAAGTAGAAATGAAAGATTAAAATATTTTGAAATATCGAAATATTAAATGAAAGAATGAAATCTCCACAAAAGTAGAAAAAAAAAAGACACTGAGCTAATAATTTTTTTCTCTTTTTGAGGTTGTACGACTTGACTTTGACTTTGATCTTCTTCTTGTTTATGCATGCACATTTTTTTTTTCCTGATTTCTCGGAAGAGAAGCGATGAAGAAGTCAAAATACATAGTTACAGTTTACTGATCATGTTTACAGTAGCCTGTAGTCGAGCTTAACAAATTTATAATGCTGTCCACTTTGGCCGCGAAAACGTGAGTCTCATCATTGTTTCTTACAAGACTATCAACTCTGTCCGTCCGTCTGTCTGTCTGGTACACTTTTCGTACACGTTATTTCTCCCACTACCCTTTGAACAAGTATTCACTGTCCCTAACAATCCACGAATCCATTAAAAAATTAATTAATTAATTAATGGTCATTAATACATTTTGTTTAATTTAGAAAACGAAAATAAATATTACAGTATTGAGATACATGGCTGTAAATATATAGTTCTTTCCCATATGGGGTTGTTTTTTTAAAGGTATTTTAAAAACAATATTTTGCTCTTTGAATTCTAGAACCTGACCGTTGTTATAGACGCCTTTGTCCTAGCTGAACTTTAAAAAGTGGACGGAAGAATACTTGTATAACCAAATTTGTGTAACTAACGAACTTAAAGCCGGCTACTGCAAGGCTAAAAGAAGAATCATTTTGTCTGAACTCACGGTCCTATGAATTGTCTCCCTTAGAATTTTACTTTATGTTTACATCGAAAATAATACATACTTTTACACTTATTACAAAGCTTATATCAACAAACTGGTAAAAGTTTGTACATGTTATTTCTCCGACACCCAATCTCGAATGAAGCTAAAATTTTGTACAATGATTTCTTTTACCAGACAACACAGGAATCAATATATAAAAAAACAATTAGTTACTTAATTAATGGTAATTAATTATTTTGCTTGGTATCTAGAACAAGGTAAAAAAAAAGTGTACTTGACGGAAGTGGTGGTATGGGCTGAATTAGTCCCCTTTACAGATAGCCACTCTAAATTGCAACAAATAATCGTCATTGGCAGAGTGGCTAGCACGTCCGCACGAGTAAGCGTGAGTGCGAGTTCGAATTCATGTCGTTCCCCCGCCCCTCATTTTTTTGTGTGTAAAAGCTTTTAAAAAACAATTACGTGTAAAATGTATCCAGATCTCCATTTTTTTTCCCTCCCCATTTTCCCAACTGGTCCAGTCACGTGATTGGATCATAGCGTATTGAGAAAGCTAAAAACATGAAATAGTGCTAAACAAAAACAATTGGTAAAATATTATTAATCGCACAGGCTTATTGCTGTTGGTCCAGATCTATTACGAATTATAATTAATTGACTAATTGATACAATTACACTTCGTATAAGCTTTGCTGTTGTTGCTGTTTTTTTTAAAGTATTTTTTATAATGTTTTTCTTGTCCTTTCAAATTACAGACGTTCGTTCTTAACAAAAGATAATTACATCCTATCCTAAAAGCATCCATCTGTCAATTAATTAGAGACTTAAACACTCTTGTCATTGTTTTTCATGGCTGATTCAGGCAACCCGTAGCATGCTCTAATGACACTAGGGAAGAAGGAGCATGTAAGAATTTTTCTATCAAAAAGAAATGTGTCTCTCCCTTTGTGTTTTCATGCGACTTCTGTTGGTTCGAACCTCTGTGTTTGTTAATTACGGACTAGGGTTTTATGTATTAGTACTACGTTACCTTTAAGTGAACTTGTGCATACTGAATTATTTCAAAAGAAAAGAACGCTTTGATGAAATTCTTTAAGAATGTACTGCTCTTTTAATAGCATTTTTCACTTATGTCATAATGAGGATTTTCATACTTAAATTAATCACAGTTATAGGCTCTTTGCGTTTCGATTTTAAGACCCGCTGTACATTTTTTAAAAAAGTAGTTAAGAAATATAATTAGAAATAAATTAGAATTTCTTTAAAAGTATAATAGGAGACGATAAGAGAAAAAATAAGATAAATGTAAGTTTATATACTCTTTCTAATAATAATTTCAATATATTCGTAGTTTTACACCCGATCCACAATTTATACACAAGAAACCTTTAATACAACAGTAGTTCTACAATACTTAGTCAATCAGAGCACTACAGTTATAGTTCAACCTACTTGACAGCACAAACAACATCATGTTTCAGTTTTGATTCCAGACATCGCTTTCTAATCTGATGAGAAAGTAAGTCTTGCTGTCTAGTCCTTTGACCGCATATGTAACAGGTGACCATGGAAATCACAGGGGCTGTGTTCTGGCGTCTTAGTTGATTGATTTCATTCACATTGGTCATTCTGTGGACTCGTCATCAGGGACTTTCCAAACATAGGATGTATGCTGGAAATGGTGAGTGTGCATGTTGACTATTGTGAAACATGAATATTGTTTACAGGTAAAGTCGTAATTACATATTTTAAAGTTAAATATAATCAAACAAACAACAATTTATTCTGTCAGAAATATATTCCGTTAGATGTGAATAAGATTTTAATGATTGGCATTCTCAGTTTATCTGTAATGTAAATACTTTTAACATTAAACGTATACTTACAAGGCTAGTTAAGATACAGAATGCTAAGTGATACATTGCTTTCACTAGACAGTTGCAAGTAGTTATATAATACATACACACACATTCACAAGGACCCACTTTCTGGCCAATCAGCTTAGTACATGCATACTGATTGCACACTGACACCAGTGGTTCTCATACGTTGAGTTCAATTTGTCTGCTGTAGCTCCAGCATTCTAGTATGCTCAATGAACAGAGACTATTACTTTAAGATTATGGTATCAGAGCTCACCAAGTCTTGACATAGTGTTGGTTTCATCAACCAACTTTGTTGAATTCCTTACCTCCCTTTCCAAGCTTCACTTTGTAGATATAAACAAGGTTCACCATTTCAAATTCAGCTGTAGTTGAACTGTATAGCTGGGTGTGTAAATATTGTCTATATAATAGTGTTACAATCCTCTCTCCTAATCAGGCCTTCTGTAAGCACTGCTAAACACAACACAACACATCAACACAAGAACTTGACAACAAGGCTCCAAATAATCTGGTACTTTAATAATGAGTGAATAATTAGATAACAGCCAATACTAGACAATTGGCATCAAACACATCAACAACTAAAATGTCACTCTGTACATCACCGTACAAAACTCTACTGTCTCTCTTTCTGGACTTGTACATCAACACCTGAGGACTCAACCAGGATCGACTTCATGGCCGACTAACTGTCCCGGTCTCGACGCTCTCCGGTCTTGAACTGCCGCTTTCCTACACACTGTGTCACTCGTACACGCAGGCTTTCGATCACATGACCATAACATTGGTCATATTTGCGTGTAATCGTGGTACTGTCCCTTGTCCATGGCACCGCTGACCTGAGTGATTCACGTGTGTGTCAGCTGAGCCTATAGTTAACCCTTTTACGCCGCCTATAGGGTCAAAACAATAGAATGCATATGTATTGATCTACACGTTTTGATGTACGCAACATGTTTATACATTTTGGTAATGATCATTTTTGCATACATTTTGAAGTGTAATATATGCGTTTTTGATCTATAGAATATAAATAATACTTTGCGGTCTATACAATACAATTTATACTATTCGATCTATAAGCACAGCATGTCTTGATATATAGAATATAATTTATGTCTTGATATATATATATATATATATATATATATATATATATATATATATATATATATATATATATATATATAACTCATGTCTTGATATTTGCAATATAATTTGTACCCTTTGATCTAAAGAAAATAATTCATACGTTTCTTGTCCTTCGATTATACCTCCATCCTGTTTTGGATCTAACTTAGAGAGAGACTTCAGACACTTAATGCTCAGACAACTTTTTTTGTTTTAAACATATTAGGTAAATTAGGACAATGTTTACCAAGTGTTTCTGTTTTTAATTGATGTTTTAAAACTAGTCGATGTTTGGTTTTTATTTCTCTGACATATAATTGAATGTTTCACAAAATTATACACTTGAATATCATTAACTTGTGCTTTCAAGTACCACATATATTCGGAGAGCCCGTGCTGTATTTAGTGTATTACTTTAGATTATAAATCTACGTACTCTATCTAGGTAAAAGAAGAATTTTGTTTATACGCGTTATAACACGAGACTCTCTGTGATCTAACGCGAGAATGATTATATCAAATATTGAACCACTTGTAAAACTGCCTTTGATAGAAAAGAAAAAAAAAGGGGGGGGGGGGGGTGTAATAGAAAACTTTCTTCCATTCCCTTTATTCCTCCCTAGCATCCGATAATGACTCCAAAACCACCGCTGCCCACATGACCTGACTCATTTTGTATTTTTTAAGGTGCAATTACATTACAATAGAAAGTAATCTGTGTCTGTAGTCGTGACCGAGTTGTATCAATATCTTCCGTTCAATTGCCTGTCAATCTTTGAATGGGAAAGTGTCGGCCTAGGGTAAACATACGTCCTAACTAATCGCTTTACAGAGAAGAGCTCTCACTTATAGTCTCAATGCTAACCAGTTGCTTTTCATGTTCAATTTTTAATCGATTCCAGAAAACCCACGATATTATATTAGTTAAATAAACCAGGTTTAATAAGAAGTATATAGATTGTGACAAAAAGCATATGTTTTACCAATGTCAACTGCGATTAAAAAAAATTATCACTTTTGTTTAGAGTAATTTATCTATATTTAACATTCTAAGCTCTAAGCTAACTTGTCTACATTTCAATGCGTCTCAGATTTAAGGGATCTCAAACTACCTCCAGCTTTAATATTGGGTGTTTATTGTGTGTGTGTGTGTTTTCATTACCGGTAGCTCACTGCTAAAATACTACCTGTAAAGGCTGAGTCTTCGCCTACAAAACAAGTTTAGTCGACTGCGTGATTGTATAATAAATAAGAGTCCAGACAAGACCGAACTTACTAACAGTATACAGATATATATTAATTTTAATCTGAATTTATTTTACCTGCTAAAACGGTTTTTTTTAAGGTAAAAGCCTATGTAATGTTTTGATGAGACTGTATTGATTTGTATTTCTTTATTGAACTCTTTCAATGGTCTTAGCTTAAATTACAATCTTTGTTGAAATCTTTGCTTAAATTACAAAATCACATTTAAAGAACATCGTATAGTGACTGTTAGCATTTGTTTTGTAGGCTTCTATTGGTTAAATACAGCGATGAGGTAATTATCGACCTTCGCCCTTGCACCTTAAAAAATACAAAATGAGTCAGGTCATGTGGGCAGCGGTGGTTTTGGAGTCATTATCGGATGTTAGGGAGGAATAAAGGGAATGGAAGAAAGTTTTCTATTACACCGCTGACTATCATTCAAATCCTTCTTTTAGTCTTTCTGCTAAACGTCTAAGCCTCGAATCCTTTTTCTTAATGAAAGATCGATTTAAGACTTGGCGTGTACCAAGGGACGAAATCCGTTATCTTTATTCCTATTTAAAGAATAGTTTCCCTTTGCTAATGTCTGGGTTATTCAAGAGCTTTTCCGAAACTTTAAAGCAAAGAGGGTTAAAGTACTGATTTTTTTAAAAAAACATTCAAAGTATATATTGAATAAGTACGGCATAATGGCAGCTTGAACATCTTAAATAAGTTGATAATTTCACAATAAACACTTTAATTAACGTAATCTGAAATTCATCGTATGAGGCAATCGAAACATTTCATCGTAACTCATCCATTTACTCTGTGTTTTTACCTTCACCATTACCTATCCCTTAGTCTATTGAACCGTTGTGGCACCATGCAAGATTCGTCGACCGTCTTTCTCCATTCCTCTCTGTCTTTTGCCTTAGAACCTCTTTCAATGGCAGGCCCGTCCATTCTTTTATGTTGTCCTCCCATCGTTTTCTTTGTCTGCCTCTTCTTCTTTTTCCTGGTACTGTTCCCAGAAGGAAGGTCTTTGCGAGCCCCGAAGATCTAGTAATATGGCTATAGATTTTAAACTTGCGTTTTTTTACGATATCTAGAAGGTCATCATGGGGTTCAATCGCTGCAGTAACCCTGTCTCTAATCTCTTGGTTTGTGATGCGGTCTTTGAATGTGATTTCTAGGATCCTTCTGTAGCATCTCAATTCCATTGCTAGGATCCTCCTCTCTATCTCTGCAGTCAGCATCCAAGACTCCCAAGCATATAAAAATGTAGCCATGACCAGGGAGCGCATCAGCCTGATTTTGGTGCCGAGGGCTAAACCTTTGTCTTTCCATATTATCTTAAGTTTTGAAAGGGCTGCTGTGGACTGTGCTATTCGGGCCAGTAGTTCAGGTTTCGTTCCCTCATCTGAGACAATAGCTCCGAGGTATTTAAAGCTGCTAACATTAGTCAGCTATTCATCTCCGATACTGATGACCCTTTTAAAGCCCTGTTAACAATTGATCATAATTTGTTTTTTTTCCGGCATTTATTTGCATACCATATGCTGTGGAAGTCTTAAAAATGCGCATCACCAGGTCAGCTAGTTCTTCTTGTGTCCCTGCTAGGCCGTCAATGTCATCTGCGAAGTTGGTAATTCCTCTTCCTCCAATGCTTACAATACCTTCATAACCCTTCTTCCATTATCCTTTCAAGGAAAATATTGAAGAGTGTTGGTTTAAGTAGGCAGCCTTGTCTTACTCCAACTGTGGTTTTGAACCAGTCTCCAATATTATTGTTGAAGTACACCGCACTGGTAGCATTCTAGTAGAGGTTCTGGTGTACTGGTGTAAGACATGGAAACATCAATAGATCCATTTACCATCTACCTACTTATGTAACACACCCATTTTCTTATGCCACACATTTATTTACTATATACAAACACATTATAACTCTTTCAATAATGAATTCACATACGTATTTAACATAAAGCTTTTCATTTCTATACAGCAAAGACTTTCGCTTACTGCCTTTCCCTGTATTTATATCCTCTCAGAAACTAGTTGCCACCTTCAGTCGTAGAACAACTGTAGTTCATCTCGTAGAACGACTATAGTTCATCTCGTAGAACGACTGTAGCTCATCTCGTAGAACGACTGTAGCTCATCTCGTAGTACGACTGTAGTTCATCTCGTAGTACGACTGTAGCTCATCTCCTAGTACGACTGTAGTTCATCTCGTAGTACGACTGTAGCTCATCTCGTAGAACGACTGTAGTTTATCTCGTAGTACGACTGTAGCTCATCTCGTAGTACGACTGTAGATCATCTCGTAGTACGACTGTAGATCATCTCGTAGAACGACTATAGTTCATCTCGTAGAACGACTATAGTTCATCTCGTAGAACGACTGTAGTTCATCACGTAGAACGACTATAGTGCATCTCGTAGTACGACTGTAGCTCATCTCGTAGTACGACTGTAGCTCATCTCGTAGTACGACTGTAGATCATCTCGTAGAACGACTGTAGTTCATCTCGTAGAACGACTGTAGTTCATCTCGTAGAACGACTATAGTTCATCTCGTAGTACAACTGTAGTTCATCTCGTAGAACGACTATAGTTCATCTCGTAGTACGACTGTAGCTCATCACGTAGTACGACTGTAGTTCAAGTCGTAGAACGACTATAGTTCATCTCGTAGTACGACTGTAGTTCATCTCGTAGAACGACTGTAGCTCATCACGTAGAACGACTATAGTTCATCTCGTAGAACGACTATAGTTCATCTCGTAGTACGACTGTAGTTCATCTCGTAGAACGACTATAGTTCATCTCGTAGTACGACTGTAGTTCATCTCGTAGAACGACTGTAGCTCATCACGTAGTACGACTGTAGTTCATGTCGTAGAACGACTATAGTTCATCTCGTAGTACGACTGTAGTTCATCTCGTAGAACGACTGTAGCTCATCACGTAGAACGACTATAGTTCATCTCGTAGAACGACTATAGTTCATCTCGTAGAACGACTGTAGTTTATCTCGTAGAACACATTTTCATCTGACTGTGAAGCCTTAGTATTGTTATTCTCGAGAGACATTTCGGTCCATATATAACGCAGGTTAAATAACATTCTTTTTGGTGGTATAGGAGCTAGCTATTTTTTAATTGGAACGCTTTTCTTCCACAGCAGACGCAATGCTTTTTCGCTGTTCATAAATTTTTTTTGGTGACCATCTCTCTCCACATAGTGAATTCTAGGGCTTTGTCTTCCCTGTAGCCAGCATCAGTATTCACTGCTCTGAGGTCCCTTTTGATAGCTCTGTTTTTAACGTCCTTGTCTATTTTTAGTACTATTTAAAATATAAGGAGGTTTCTCAAACTGTAAATATTCTGTTTATTGTTTATACATTAAATCAACCTTGACCTTGATTGCTAGAATGGTTCCCTACACAGGCATTACGTTTCTCATATTCTTGAGCGTGTACTGTAATAAAAATGGTTCAAGCTAACTTCGAGGCTTTACATTATGTAGCCAATATTTGGTATGTTTGATTTCTCGATTATACTTTTTCTTCCTTGTAAGATTTTCTCTTACATGAATGGAATACATTTTTTTAGTTCACTTTTTTTTTGCGCTAGGATGTTTTCGACCGATACCTTAAGGCAACGCTCAATGTAAATAGTTTCCATATTGAGTAAGTATTAGCATTAAACCTTTTATTTTTTTACTCAAAAGTGTTTACAATCTAGTCCTTATGCTAGAGTATATGTTTTTGAAATATAAAGGAAAAGTGATTTAAAAAGTCCCTGCTACTATTACTGAAGTTACACTGTGGTACTTTTGAAATAATTTATATTGTTATGACCCTATTGGCGGCGCAAAAGGGTTAACTATAGGCTCAGTTGACACACACGAGAATCACTCAGGTCAGCGGGGGCCATGGACAAGGGACAGTACTACGATTACATGATTACACGCAAATATGACCAATGTTATGGTCATGTGATCGAAAGCCTGGGTGTACGAGTGACACAGTGTGTAAAAAAGCGTAGTACAAGTCGAGAAACAGAGACAGTAGAGTTTAAGTTGTTGATGTACAGAGTGACATTTTAGTTGTTGATGTGTTTGACGCCAATTGTCTAGTATTGGCTGTTATCTACTTATTCACTCATTATTAAAGTACCAGATTATTTGGAGCCTTGTTGTCAAGTTCTTGATGTGTTGATGTATGGTGTTGTGTTTAGCAGGGTTAAGAGAGAAGGCCAGAAAAGGAGAGAGAATCGTAACACTGGTGTCAGAAGTGGGATCCTTTCTGGCTGAAATGTCTTCGAAGAAACTACTTAACCAGTTGTTGGTCAAAGAATTAAGGCAGGAACTTCGCGAGAGAGGTCTGCAGCTCAACGGTAACAAAGAAACACTAACAGAACGCCTAAGACAGGCCCTTATTGAGGAAGATCAAGATCCAGATGAATACATATTTGAATTAAACCCAGATATGACAGAGATCCTGAGTAACATGCAGGGCCAGATGGACTTAATGAAGGAGAGCCTCAAGAAAATAAACGCCATGAACGAAAAAGTAAATGAAAAGATGAGCTCTATGAACGAGAAGATTGACCAGAGAGTCAACACTGTGGAAAAAGAAATGGAAGAGATAAGGACTCATGTCCAAGAACAACTGAGCAAGGAACGGGGTACTAGAACAAAAACATTAGTGCCCGAAATCTCTGTGAAGATAAAGCCGCCTGTGTTTGATGGATCCATCTCATGGACTGTTTACAAAAGACAGTTTGAGGCAGCGGCCAAGGTTAATAACTGGAACACTGAAGAAGAGAAAGCGACTGCTCTGGTGTTGGCTTTAAGAGGGAAGGCAGCAGAACTGCTCCAGTCAAGGACAAATCAACAAGATTACGCTGCCATTGTTAAGGCTATGGAGCTCCGTTACGGAGACGAACATTTACAAGAAGTTTATAGAGTTCAGTTGAAAACCCGACAACAACGCCCCGGTAAAACCTTGCAAGAGCTAGAGGCGGACATAGAACGTCTTGCTCATTTGGCATACCCAACAGCAGCACAAGACTTTCTGGACGTCGTTATCACTGATGCATTCATTGATGCTATTCGAGATCCAGAACTGAAGAAGGCAATAAGAATCAGTGGTAAGCGCAAATCCAGCGAAGCCCTGGTCTACGCCCTTTCCTACGAAGCCGCCGAAGACGCCTCTAAGAATATCCATCGTGGGCGTATGCTGGAAGTCCAAGAAGAAGATCTTACACAACTTCTCAGAAGGGTAACTGAAGTGCTAGAAGAACGCAGACCAAATAAGAAGCAAGAAGGACAGAATAGAACCAGTGTACGTTGTTGGAATTGTGGAGAACCTGGACATCTACAAAGGAACTGCACGAGAAGATTTCCCCGACAAACAGAGTATCAGCACAGACCGGAGACAGATACAAGGTCAGGTGCTCATGTCTACCAGGGAAACTAACTTTCGCCGGTTTTATGGGGCAAAAATCGGCGACCCAGAACATGACAGCCCCTGCAACTATAATTCCAGTCGCTGTGTTAGGGAAGAATAACAGTCTGTACATCAATGGTAAAATTGGATCTCGAAATTACCGTTTTCTTCTAGATACTGGTGCCTCACGTTCAGTCATCCGTCCAGATATTGCCAAAAAGAACGAAATCAAGAAAGTGAACTCTTACTCCTTGAAGACGGCCAGTGGAGAGATGATGCCTATACATGGACTGACAAATATAAACTTTGAGCTCGGGCATCAGTCATTTATACATGAATTTCTGATCGCTAACATTCAGGATGACTGTATTATTGGGCTTGATTTTATGCAGAAATGTGGATTCTCTCTAAACATCGGAGGTGGTACTTTGAAATGTGGTGATGTTGAGATTCCCTTGCTCGGGGATGAAGATGAAGAGAATGGTCAAATAAGAAGAATCCTTTTAACAGAAGATACAAGGTTGCCAGCTCAGTCTGAAGCAATTATCTGGGGAAAGTTAGAGCATGGTCAAACTGCAACGATGACGGCGATAGTGGAAGGCATTGAAAATGACAACAGCGGAATGGCAGTAGGAAAAACATTGGTCCTTGTCGGAAAAGATCAAAAGGTGCCCGTCAGAATCATGAACCTCGGCCTACAGGAGAGACATCTAGAGAAAGACAGCCCCATCGCAATATGTAATACTCTTGACCTGATCAGAAACTGTAATAATGATATCACGATCGTTAATTCCAGCAAACCTTTCAATCCACAAATCACCAAGCTCCTGACAGAAATGAAAGTGAATTTATCGGATGAGCAGTACAGCAAAGCAAAACAGTTGATCATGGAATTCGCAGATATTCTGCCATCTGATGAAACAGACTGCGGACGGACAAACATGGTACAACATCGAATAGACACTGGAAACACCAGACCGATTCGACAACCACCACGTCGCTTGCCGCTAGAAAAACAACAAGAAGCTAGGGACCTGATAGAGGGAATGACGCAGCAAGGAATCATTGAGCCCTCAAATAGTCCTTGGTGTTCACCTATTGTCTTAGTAAAAAAGAAGGATGGATCTATGCGATTTTGTGTAGATTACAGAGCTCTGAATGAAGTCACACATAAAGATAGTTATCCACTTCCTAGAATCGACGATACTTTGGACACGCTTGCAGGGTCCCAGGTATTTTCTACTCTCGACCTAAAGAGTGGGTATTGGCAAGTTGAAATGCATCCCAAAGATAGAGAGAAAACCGCCTTCTCTGCTGGCAACGGCCTCTGGCAATTTACTGTAATGCCATTCGGTCTCTGCAACGCACCAGCCACCTTTGAACGATTGATGGAGAGGGTTTTACGAGGACTTCATTGGACCACATGCCTTGTTTACCTTGATGACATTATTGTCATTGGCAAAACGTTTGAAGAACACCTGGCAAATCTGAAGGAAGTATTTCAACGGATAAGAAGTGCGGGAATGAGACTCAGCCCAAAGAAGTGTTCCTTATTCAGGAAAAACGTTAAGTACCTTGGTCACATTGTGTCAAATGACGGAGTCAGCACTGACCCTGACAAAGTTGAGGCAGTGAAACGATGGCCTACGCCAATTAATATCCATGAGCTGAAAAGTTTCTTGGGACTCTGTACATACTACCGACATTTCGTGCCGAATTTCTCCAACATCTGTAAGGTCCTTCATCAACTGACAGAACAAAGGAGGCCATTTATTTGGACATCTGAATGTCAAGAAGCTTTCGAGAGGCTGAAAAACACACTATCCTCATCACCAGTATTGGCCTACCCCATTCCAGGGAAGACATTCATACTCGACACAGATGCAAGCAACATTGGAATAGGCGCAGTCTTGTCCCAAAAGGTGGATGAAGCTGAACGAGTCATCGCATACTTCAGTCGAAGCCTATCGAGAGCTGAGAGGAACTACTGTGTGACGAGACGTGAATTGCTGGCTGCTGTAGATGCAATAAAACATTTCCACAAGTACCTATACGGGCAGAAATTTATCTTAAGGACAGATCACGCAGCCCTGCAATGGTTGCTTTCATTTAAGAGCCCTGAAGGTCAGGTAGCAAGGTGGATCGAACGTCTTCAAACCTATGAATTTGAAACTAAGCACCGAAAAGGGCAAATTCACCAAAATGCTGATACACTGTCTCGACGACCCTGCAAATCAGAATGTAAGCACTGCAAGAAGGCTGAAGAACAGGAGGTAGCTATCAATTGTCATCGGCTCGGAATAGATGTTTCCGGACCCTGGTGTGATAAAAGGATTCGAGAGGATCAAATGCAAGATGAAGATCTGGCTCCCATTCTTCTATGGAAAGAAGATGGACAACGGCCAGATTGGAAAGACATCTCTGAGAAGGGGGTAGCCACCAAGGCGTACTGGGCTCAGTGGGACTCGCTGACGTTGGTCAATGGTGTCATCAAAAGGGTTTGGGAATCTGCTGATGGAACATCCAAACGCCTTCAGCTGATGTTACCGAAGGTGAGAGTTGCTGAAGTACTGAAAGAGATGCATAATGGCGCTAGCGGATCTCATCTTGGTGTCAATAAGACTCTGGAAAAGGTTCGTCAGCGGTTCTATTGGTTCAGATATAGAGAGGATGTAGAGGAATGGTGTCGAAGGTGCGACATATGTGCGGCAGCAAAAGACCCTCAACGCAAAACTAGGGGTCTTTTGCAACAGTATAATGTTGGGGTTCCCTTCGAGAGGATCGCAATAGATGTAGCAGGCCCATTTCCTGAAACCAAGAAAGGGAACAAATACATCTTGGTAGTCATTGACTATTTCAGCAAATGGCCAGAAGCTTATGCCATACCAAATCAAGAAGCTATCACAGTGGCCGAAACACTCGTGGATAACTGGATCAGTCGCTTTGGTGTACCTAACGAGTTGCACTCTGACCAGGGAAGGAACTTCGAGTCCAAAGTTTTCCAGGAGGTGTGCAAGACACTTGGCATCAAAAAGACTCACACGACAGCTCTCCACCCGCAATCTGATGGGATGGTAGAGCGATTCAACAGAACCCTAGAACAACATCTGTCTAAGGTTACTGATGACCGACAAGACGACTGGGACACCCATATCCCCATGTTCCTCATGTCATACAGAGGATCCGTTCATAGCACCACAGGATATGCCCCAGCGAAGATGTTATTTGGTCGTGAGCTTCGTCTACCATGTGACCTGTTATTTGGGATTCCGAGAGATACGCCAGTGTCTTCAACTGAATATGTCACCAATCTCCGAAGACGGTTGGAGAATGCTCATGTATTGGCCCGCAGAAACATCAAGACCAACAGTGACCTGATGAAAACAAGGTATGACAGACGGGCCAATACGTCGGGGTTCCATGAGAATGATCTAGTGTGGCTCTATAACCCACAGAGACGAAAAGGCAGATCCCCGAAACTCCAAAGAGACTGGGAAGGTCCATACCGTGTCGTAAAAAGAATAAACGACGTGGTCTACCGGATACAGAAAAGTCCACGGTCCAAACTGAAGGTTGTCCACGTTGATCGACTCCATCAGTACCGTGGTGAAATAGAATCTGTTCGGGACGAACAGATCTAAGAAGGGGGCAGTGTTATGACCCTATTGGCGGCGCAAAAGGGTTAACTATAGGCTCAGTTGACACACACGAGAATCACTCAGGTCAGCGGGGGCCATGGACAAGGGACAGTACTACGATTACATGATTACACGCAAATATGACCAATGTTATGGTCATGTGATCGAAAGCCTGGGTGTACGAGTGACACAGTGTGTAAAAAAGCGTAGTACAAGTCGAGAAACAGAGACAGTAGAGTTTAAGTTGTTGATGTACAGAGTGACATTTTAGTTGTTGATGTGTTTGACGCCAATTGTCTAGTATTGGCTGTTATCTACTTATTCACTCATTATTAAAGTACCAGATTATTTGGAGCCTTGTTGTCAAGTTCTTGATGTGTTGATGTATGGTGTTGTGTTTAGCAGTGTTAAGAGAGAAGGCCAGAAAAGGAGAGAGAATCGTAACAATATCAACACAATTATAAGATCTTAGAGGACACACCGAAATCAATGTACTTCATTTTTCCACCATACCCCATTAAACCTCCTCATATGCGTATAACATGCTTGGAAACTTCCAAACAACAGTAGTCCCTCACAGCAAAACACTCGGCGTTTTTTAAGAACAACGTAACTATAGAGAATCTTGTTAGACCTTTTTTTTTGACTCGGCAACACTTCAAGATACATGGCTTCAAGATACTTCATTGTGTGTTAAATAGAACATGGAAATCTTAAGTCAACACTTTAGTGAGTGTGTCTTTGTTGTATGTTAAATATTGCCTGGAAATCTTAATTCAACACTCGAATTCGTCCATGCTGTAAACTTAAAACAAAACATCCTAACTTGTTCTAAATCAAACATTTTGATCAACAAAACCTACTCACTATATCGACTAAATCCATCTACACTGTGATATAAAACTACTACTGTTGTTGTTATGGTCGTTGATTCAGCCTAGGCTTGAATGAAATGATGCTCTCCCCTCCCCCAAAACAAGATATTTTAAAATATTGTTTCACCTAAAGCTAGACAACTACAAATAATAGGAACATGGAATTTTCAATAGAATTTCTCGACAGACTGACGGGCAGACAACACTATGAGTGGCTTTTTGTCTTTTCGGGATCTCTAAAAATTCTGATTCCTAATCTCTTTCCGAATGTCCTTGTGTGGTTCATCAAGTATTCAACCGCATCACCATCTAGTACACTATATAGTACAGTTTCATTCTTCCTGAATTTCACGTGCCTTTCAATGATCTTGACAGATTGTTTCAGGTAGAATCCAGTGGAAATAAAAACAGAAGGTGAGTTGAACGTATGGAACGTACAGAACAACAAACGAAGTCAATTCACAAACACATCAACACACACACACAAATGTTTCCATCAAAAGTGGAATTCAGGTAATGAGAAAACAAAATTTTTGACTAAAAGACTTTGAATAAAACTACAAACAACTTCTCGCACCACTTTAATGTTAGCGACAAACAAATAAGAATGGATAAGAATTTAGTGGCAGGACGCAGGAAGGCTAGATGGAGGCAAGTCTAGATGGAGGCAAGGCTAGATGGAGGCAAGTCTAGATGGAGGCAAGGCTAGATGGAGGCAATGCTAGATGGAGGCAAGGCTAGATGGAGGCAAGGCTAGATGGAGGCAACACACATTATCTTAGCTTTCTTTTTTTGTTGTTGTTGTTGTTAAATATTTATTACTGAAATGTTTTCTTTCGTAGCAGTTTTTTTCTCTTTTTTTTTTCAATTTTCATTCGCAATGTGTTTATTATGTTTGTTCAATCTGTGGGTGTGTTAAATCTGAACTGTGTGGGTGTTTTAAAACTGAATTGTGTGGGTATGTTAAATCTGTGTTGTTTCTGTGTGTTATACGTGGTGTTAAAGTAATATATGTCCTTTTGTGTGTTAGATCTGTGATATTTTATTGTAAATCTGTGGTCTATGTATTATATCTGTTTGTTATATATGTTTTTGTATATATTAAATGTGTATGTGTGTTATATCTGTTTCGCGTGTATTTTCAATTACACTTGATTTTGTTTTTTTGATGGCCAAAAAATTCGACCAAAAAAAAATTAGACATTGACACTCATTAAGTTCTGCTTTTTGTTTAAATTGTTCTTAAACACATAAAGGTGCATACATCCTCACCCTGTTCCTAAACACATAACGGTACATAATTCTCTATCTGTTTTAAATAAACAGACTTTTAACTAAATGTGTCACACACAAAAAAAATAGATCTTCCGATGAGTTTATTATTTCTGCATAAACAAATTCAGGATCAATTTAGAAGATGTTAACATTGTAATGTTATCACAAGATCCCATCAACAGTTGAGCTTTTATGATAAATAAATGTTGGACCATTTAAACACCGCACATGCCAATCAAGATAAATATAGACGTTCAAATTGCGTGTGCTGTGACCCTTAGACCTTCATCCCATGGCATAGGACAAAAAGTAAATCAAACATCAGGGACTGAACTTTAATAGGCAGAGAATACTTATACACAATTTTACTAGCAACAAAATGATTCAGACGGTTTGGTGCTCTCTGACGTCCATTCTTTCAACAATGGAGTTGCCCTGCAACCAACCCTAGCTCCGACCGTACCATGGTTATCCCTTGATTAGTGCATAAGGTTTGGGTTGTATGAGATCATCAATTAAAGTTGGGTTCGTATGGACACCACGTGGTTTTGGGAGTGCGATAAAGTAAGCACACTTAAGTTCGAATAAGTTTTGTTTTGTTCACTCAGTGAAACGTAAATTGCAAACATGAGGCTTGTGGATCTAGAATCTAGAGTTACGACCCTGCTCGTAAACTTGGTAGATTAGTTAGGACCTACATCCATCAAAATGTTGTATAAATACTTTGTTTTTAATCACCATATTTTATTAATTTTATGTTTCTTTTCCTTCACCCAACCATTCTCTCTCTCTCTTTCTCTCTTTCTCTCTCTCTCTCTCTTTCATTTCTGTCTTTCTCTCCTCTCTCTCTCACCCTCTTTCTATCTCTGACACTGAAACACCAAATGGAGCAAAATTCTGTCGAATCTTGTCGTTTGCAACATCACAAGCTCACCTCTAACACAAGCTCACCTCTAACACAAGCTCAGCTCTAGCGCTAGCTCACCTCTAACACAAGCTCACCTCTAACACAAGCTCACCTCTAACACAAGCTCACCTCTAACACAAGCTCACCTCTAACACTAGCTCACCTTTAACACAACGCTCGCACACTATTCCATCCCTAGAACTACGACTAAGAATCATTTCTTTCTTTTTCCATCTTTAGATTGGGCCACTGACTAACTGATATGGTTTATTAATGAAAAAAAAAATCCTACAGGCTTTAGCAACTTACGAACAAGTTGATAATGTCTTTGGGACTTTTTTTTTTATAAGGTGTTAGAAATAGGTTAAGATACAATTTGACTAAAGAATTAGTTACCACAAAATGAAGATTAATTAAATTCATAAGTTATTGATGAATGCATAAACATACAATTAAAAAAGCATAGATCTAGCTAAAAGTCAGCGTTTCTCAAACTGTGGGGCGGGGGCGTCCTCTCAAAGACTGGTGTGCACGTTACGTCCTGACAAAAGGGGGACGCGAAGCCTGTCAATTTATTTTTCAAGGTGCAATTTGTTAATTATTTTATTGCATTTATTAATCCATGTTTCTTTATTTATCAAGTAAAAAAAGGTACATGTAAACTTCAGGAGAAAACATTTCTGAAGAACGAAGGAAAGCGCTGCCAGGCCCCACATTGGGAGCATATAGACCCCGTTCTAGATGGAGAGAAAACCTGCTGCATCTCCAATACTAATTCCATTAAGAACTTTTTCTAGCATACAATAAACTTAGAAATGAACAGCGGTAAAAGTTTGAGAAACACTGCTCTAAGTCTAAAAGTTGTCAGAGTGATACCACAGAGATAGAACAAAATAAAGCGAATTCCGTTGGTGACATGTTTCTAATAATAATGTTTATTTTGATGCACGGTAATGTACACATGGCTCACAAAGACCCTCCTTCAGAGAACAGTACCAGGCAGCAGAAGTGGAAGACAGAAGTGGCAGATAGAGAAAGCGATGGGAAGACAACTTAAAGGAATAGACGGGCCTGCCATGAGGGAATTCTGTCTTAGACAAAAGACATAGAGGAATGGAGAGTGACGGACGACAGATCTTGTGTGGTGCCCCAACGCTAAAAGAGATTAAAGGTTAGGTGAAAGTGAAGTTAAATGTACACAAACGCTATAATGTTATATTAGCTTTTATTCACTTTATTACAATGAAATGAAACGTATTCTTAGTTTTTATTTCCTACAAGGTTTCTGTTGTCGTTCATTTATTTGTTGATATCAGATTTTGTTGAGACATTCAAATGTATGCAAAGAGTTTTCTGTTTGGCGAATATAAAACAAATATCTAGAATGTTCCTTTAAGACCTATAATAAGATATACAACAAGGCTTATATTATAATAAGATAATATTAAAAGATATTATAAGATAATACAAAGTTCTGAACGTGATGAGAAAATGTTGGATGGAACAAACGTCACTGAGATGAAGTGAAATCAGATGTCAACACACACACAACTAGACAGTTTATTGAAGTGAAATCAGATCATCTGCATGTCAACACACACACAACTAGACAGTTTATTGAAGTGAAATCAGATCATCTGCATGTCAACACACACACAACTAGACAGTTTATTGAAGTGAAATCAGATCATCTGCATGTCAACACACACACAACTAGACAGTTTATTGAAGTGAAATCAGCTCATCTGCATGTCAACACACACACAACTAGACAGTTTATTGAAGTGAAATCAGCTCATCTGCATGTCAACACACACAACTAGACAGTTTATTGAAGTGAAATACTTGAAAAGTTTTCTTTCTAGTTTCGGATACTTATCAGTCACATGATAGGCACATGTCACGTGACAGCACTACAATAACAAGCGTTAAGAAGCTCAAATGTCTAGGCAGTGAGGGATTTATACTTGTAAAGGCCCTTACCTTTTTGAGATATGGACTCTTTCTTTGGGGGCCCTATGCCACAGCTTGTGTTGCCTATAAGTAATCTAGCCCTGTGTCTAGGCAAGACAATGAATTACGAGAAAGAATATCGAAGTGCTATTCAAATGCCAATTCTAAATTTTAAATCTTTCACTGCAATAAGGTTATGTCGAAGATTATATTTTTAAACGTTTGTTGGACTACAACAACAATGCTAAGCCCCAACTTTTATATAAAAATTGTTTTTTTTTCTTGCGTAAAATCCAAGCGTTAAAGCAATCTCTTTAAGCGCCTTATTTTATCTCTAACATTACAAATAGACTTACAATTCGTACCATCAACGTTTCAAACAGAATACAGTAAAAAAAAAACAAATTTGCAATATTGTGCATGTGACATCCATTCATAAAGATAAAAATATCAAAGATGTCTTCGCTGTATTCATATAAATATAATAAAACATTGAAAGATAAATATATAAAAGAAAATATTTTCACAGAATCACCCGGAATCTCGAACTACAGTAGTTGGCAGCAGTTGTAAAAGATCAATATTACAGATATCACAGCAAAAGATGACACAAATCAATAACTTTTAATTCATTTAGACATGTTGGAAGTGATATTTCGTTAAGTTTATTAAATTTATAATGAGCCACACCTGAAAGCAATTATAACATGGTTGTTACTGCTGTTTGATTTATAGCGGAAACATGCATGTCAACTCTAATCTAACCAAAAATAAAAAACGCAAAAAAACAACAACAACAGCTAATTAAAAGTTGACACCATAGATCGTTAACTCATGTAGTGCACGGGAGTTAGATTTCTATCATAATTTCTTTCTGCCATCGTAAAAATAATTGAGAAGGTTTTTTTTTTTATTAAAAGAGAATGAGTCACTATTAATTTTGGGAAGATTTCATTTAAATATCACATTCCAGGTCATTCTTCTTGTGTAAACATAATCCAACCAATAATCCGGTGTTGTAGTCCAAATACAGACTTTATACAGTTAACAACAAAGAGTCTCACAAGATACCAACCAATAATGGAATTATTTTGTGCAGTTGATATCTACACTTTTTTTCGATGTTACAATAAGCGTAAACATGAGTTAGGAGTTTGCAGTATTTTTTGTTATCACTTAACATTTCATACTAAAAAAGATGATGAATACATAGAAGGCAATGGAGGCATGCTAATGTAATAAGTGCTAAATTTGATATAGGTCTCAGATTTTTCCACAAATGAAGATGAAGTTCTTTAAAAGTTTAATGCCAGGCTGGTCCGATAGAAAACATCAAGGAAAAGAGCAACAACTGTATTTCACAAATGTCGCTATTAATATTGCTATGGATATTATCTGTTAAGATAATACACATACAGAAATACACTGATGCACATATTACTAATGCAAGCTATTAAAACAAGTCTAGTCCAATAAGAGGCTAAGTAAAGAATTTTCTTAGTGAAATTACAGATGAATCTGTGCTGGTAAAAATATAAATGTTGATTCCTCTAGTCATTGCATTCATTGCATACCAATGCTGATCACGACGTGAAACTTTATTGTCTTTTCGTTTCGTAAAACAACACAATTAGCAGCAGTACTGGGATCACGTCTTGTCCGTCTCAATGTTGGTCAGATCAGCAGTACCAACAAAGTCGAACAGAGCCAGGACTGACACTACGACCGCCAGGAGGTACAGGAAGAAGAAGAACCTGTCCAGGACAAGGGCGACTAGTTTCCACTCCCTGGCCAGGTACTCCTTGTGGACCTTGGCTGCGTTCTTCTCCACCATCTGATTGAGAGTCTGCTTGATTTCTCTGACATCCGCCTCCAGCTGAGAGTAGTGGGCGGGAAGGGGCGAGAGGCGGTCTGTCACCTCCACCTCACCAGGCACTCCGTTGTTCAGGGGCTTCCAGTTCTCTTCAGGCTGCAGCTCGAACACGCCCACGCGGTCGTACTGGTGCCTTTTATCCTTGGACCTACTCGACTCCATGGCCGGGTTCGTGTGGCCGTCCACGACGGGACTTGAACCTGATCCAAAGGCCACGCTGTTTCTCCTTTCAACTCTCTCTTTCTTGTCCATCAGCGTTTTCTGCATGCAGAAGATCCTGGCGAAGACATCCAACATGAGCTGAAAGGAACAGCAGCACATTATGTTAGCATTGTTTAGCAACACAGTACTGACAAGTCAACAATGGATAGACTGCACATTATGTTTTAAAGTATCTCAACGCGTCGTACACCAAGACAAGTATCACCATTAAAACATTTCTTTTGTCATTTTGAACACATGAACCACACATACGTGACAACATCTGTGATAGATCACACACAACATGTCCCATATGTTAATAATGTACGCTAGTGTTAAGGTTAGGGTACAGAGGCGTAGGTTCTTCAAATTCTTTTATCTGCAGAAGGAACCAACGACGGACATACATAAACGTAAAATAATAAGCCCATCCAGTAATTGGGTTGTTTTAATTTGCTAATTGCAAGAAATGAAATTATTTTTTATACTATTATTTTTTTCTTAACTTTTAGAAAACAAGTTTAAACACTTAGTCATTTTCTATATTCAAGTTTAAAATGTTTGCTGTGTATTTAAAAGACAAAATAATATTTAAATTTATGAAAGTTATATAGAAACATTTGGCCGAAATCGCGATTTTGATCTTCCCTTCTTTCCCCCCATTCCTACACAAACAAAGCAAGCAACAGGCATGTCTATTTATTGCTAGATTGAAAGTGACTTTAAAGTAACAGTTTTGTTGAGACATTGTGTATGTGATCCTTATGAGAGTGCGTGAGTGTAGATAATTTCACAATTCAATTTTAATTTTTTAGCTTATTTTCATGTGTATTTTTTGCTCCACAAGATTAAACATGTATTTTTTAAAATAAAGTATTTATTTAATTAATCTTTTCAGGATATCTATAGAGATAAAGGTTTTATTAGATAGTATAATTTATACCATTAACTTCCTGTATACACTCGCTCAAAGGCCAGCTATTCACAGATCGTTGTGCTACGCGGATCGTGTTTTTGAGGAGATCATCTCTGTCTCCCCAGGAATGTGAGTCTAGTGTTGTATTGAACGAGTGACGTGAGAGGGAGCGGGGAGAGAAAGATGTTGCCTGGTGTATCAACTGGAGCCATGCTGCACATATTGAATCCCTTGATCTGCTTTCTAATCTACAGGCCTGACGTGCTGACTATGTTAAGTATGTTGTGCACCATACTATGCGTGCCAGGGGCGCACATCTATTTTTTTTTTTTTTTTTTTGTATTTTGTATTTGGTGGCCACAGGAATGGCTATTACAACACATTGAAATCTTACATTTCAAAAATAGGTTTTAAAAAAAGAGTTGTCTAATCTTAGCAATGACTTTCTTTCACCATTAGAAGAGCACGATAACGTCCCTTTCTAAAGATCTTGAAATAAAACGGAAGATTGGCTGGAGATAAAGAAAGTGTACATCCGTATTGATAGAACAGGATTTGTGAAATAAGCCAGTACACGTTCAGTTTTCTAGATATTGGATTATTCTTAAAAAGAAAAAAAAGTAAAGTATTATCATCACATCTTACAGTATATGGGGCAGATGATGTAAAGGTAATCTGTTTCTGTGGACCACGGTTAATGAGGGCGCCATGTGGCCCGTACCACACCAAACGCTCTCACCTTTTCCCAACTTATGTCAGGCGCCCTAGAATCACAGTCTTCACCAGGATTTGAACACGGAACCTTTGGTTTGGAAGCAAAGCGCCTTCCCACTCATCCACCGCGTCTCCAGAGTTTTTCTTATAAGAATCATTATTGAAGGCCCTCTCTCTTCAAACCCAGATATAAACCTAACCCGTAATTCCTTATGCATGACTTCAGATAGAAAGTGTATTGGAAATATTGAATACTATATCTTTAAATCTTAAATCCCAAATTGAATAATGTTTATTTTTCTTTCTACATACTAAACCAAATATAACTTGTCTCTAAATAGTCAGTGAACTATAACGTGTCTCTAAATAGTCAGTGAACTATAACATGTCTCTAAATAGTCAGTGAACTATAACTTGTCTCTAAATAGTCAGTGAACTATAACTTGCTTCTAAATAGTGAACTACTAAGGCTTGTAACTTAGCGCTTGAAATATGATGTAAAACTTTCTAGTAAGAAAACAAACTCACCCTTCTAAATAGCCGAGGTACTTTGGTTCCTGGCCCATGAAAATATAAGTGAACCACAACGGCAGACATTAATGTAGACAATGTAATTAGAATCATGTTCAAACAGTAGTAAGCACCTAGTCAAGTGGAAACAGGGAGAGACAGTATTAAAAAATATAATATTTATATATTCCTGGACCTAACTTCTAAACTAACTTTACACTACACAATGTCTGATCTTCAAACCAAACAGTTCTAAGCCCAAAGTGTGTTTTGCTGTTGAATTGTTACTTCTGTCTAGGGTCCACATTACGATTAGGTCTAGCTCACTTTCCCTTCTCCATTCCCAGGGTGCAGTTGTTATTGTTTTCGTTTTCTCTCAATACTCAAGAGGCAGGCGATTTTGTTGTTTTATGTTCACACCTCTTCTATTCCTCTTGGAATCTGGGAGTTTCTTGTGGCTGGACATTCCGACAAGCATTCCACTGGGGATGGTACATTTCAGTCGGTAAGCTATAAACTGTAATGCTTGTCCGAGTTTCCCCCTATTTCCAAGTCGACCTTGAAATTTCCGAAATACAAACGTATACGGTACCGATAGACATTTTTTACACTCTCCATTTTGGAGAAGCGTGCCGGGATACTGTATCTTTCAAAGTCATCTAGCCTCCCCTCCCCCTCACTAACCAAGTGGAATTGCATTGTGGAAATTTTGACAAATACTTTAAAAAGAATATAAGTAACAGTCTCAAATTTGACACGATGCCAAACTATACTGGTTTTAGTGACAGCTTAAAAATCAAACTAGACTGGATTCATTGAGCCTAAAAGACAAACTAGACTGGTTTTATTGACCGCCTTAAAGTCAAACTAGACTGATTTTATTGACAGTCTAGAAGTCAAATTAGGAAGTCACTTAAAATTGTTAGTAAAAATTACAGCTAATTTCAATCTATTCGAGAAATGATTGATACAATCGAAATCAAACCATTACCAATCAAAGGAATACTGGACGCAGCAGGGGGAGTTGACTCTGCCAGCAACAACAACAAAATAAAGAAGGCAACGAAAATATTCATTCCTGAAAAAGAAAAAACAACAACTTTTAAATCAACAATTTTCTACCAGAGTCACTACTGTATATTTTATTAATCATTATACGGCTGGAGCAGCTGAAAGTAATGGACTTAATGAAAATGATAGACACGACTACATATGGATATAGATATAGTGTTATATCAAATTTTGATTTGTTACATATTTATATCATGTTGTCATAGTGTGGTGTTATTATGGATACCTTAAGCCCCATCGGCCAACTAATAAAACCAACTCTATTATTTGAAATCCACTATCTAGAGTCTTAAAGTAATTCTCGAAGAAGGAACCAGAAAGAAGGGGAGAGTATGGATTGAACAAACTTTATTACGGGAAAAAACAACACTAGTGGACCTCGCACGACAAGAGAAAGAGTAAGCCGTAGTGTTGAGCAGTGCTTCCCAAAGTGGAGTACGTGTTACCCCAGGAGTACGGGAAGACTTTGGAGGGGGGGGGGAAGGTTTGCATGTAAACAACTATGTTTATTTTTGTTAAATAACCATTTATTATGTTCTGTAAATAAATTAAAGTGTGGTGAAAAGGGGGGAGGAGAGGGTACTCAGCATGACAAAAATTATAAAAGGTGTACACATAGGTCAAAAATTTGGGAAACACTGATGTAGAACCTGGAGACAGTATCTTTAGGACATACACAATTTAAATAATACATGATGAGAAACCATTTTGTTATTTAGAAAATTAACTGGAACTTTTAGTTGGCATGATATGTAAATCTATTAGCTGATACTCGAGCATTCTTTGGTAGCCAATGTTTATTTGGTCACTCCTCCTCCACTTCCGGTCACTATATATGTACCCGCCTCGGCTCGTGCAGCTAATTACAGTGTAGTGTAAGTCAATTACAGCATAATGTAAGCCAAAAGCTAAAGAATATTAACTAATGATAGCATACAGTAATCCAATTATAGTATCAAGTAACACAATAGCTCTATACTCTATGCTATATGGCCCAAGCGGATCCAGAACTTTGGAGTGGGGGGAGGGGATATTTTTTTCCAAACCCTAACGCCCAGTAAACCCTAACCCTAAGCATAAACGTACACACGGCTTATATATATATATATATATATATATATATATATATATATATATATATATTGTCGCAGTTATCTATGTAACTGTATAGTAGAATTATTTCTCTAATTGATAGTGCGGCGTTGATCACTATATTGATGACGTCATTACACTATTAATATTTTACTTTGTAGACTAGGGGACTGAGCTTTTGTTGCTTGTCACAACTTCTAGTGACGTAAAGTTAGGTGTGTGTGTGTGGTTTGTGTCATTTATCGTCTAGTACAGTCTCTCCATTGTTTTTTTTATGTTGGTACAGATAGACGTGTCTTGAGAGCTCTTGAATTTCTCCTTGGTTATTGTTACTGGATAGCTTTAACATTTGCCTTGGACATTTTCTTGTTGGATTATCTTGACCCCTGTTTAGGGTGAGTTTTATTTTTCATTGTATAGTTTTTCTATTTGAATTCGTTCGTATTTGTAAGTCTATAATTAGACTAGATCTAGATGATTAGAAGAATCCTTTCTTTTATCTTCTATAGGGTTTTAATTTTAAGTTTTGGTCGTAGTCTCAGTTCAAGATTCTATTTCAAATTTTAGCGTCAAGTCTAAGTTGTGAACTTAGCTTGGTATCAAGTCTATGTGTTAGACTCAGTGTAAAGTCTTGGTGTCAAGACTTGTTTATCCAGTCACAATTTTCTATATTGAGAGTACAACTTTAGGTCTACAATCTACAGGACTGAGGTCTTCATCTCACTAATCTCAGTTGGTCGACTGGTGTTCAAGTTGGTTTTTCATGAGTCTGAGGTTCAAGATTCCAGACTGCGGGTTGCCTTGGTCAGACCTGATGTTGTAGTATGAACTATAAACTTTTAGAATTGTCGTCAGTGAACAGTATCGGATCTAGAGGCTAGATCTATATGGATTACCAGTTGTTGTGTTGGAAGTCTATTTGAACAGCTTGTAATGAACATATTAAGGTAATGATATTGTTCAAATAATGATCATTTATATGTCGCAAAGAGAATAACTGGATTATTTTAGATTACATATTATTACACATATATCTATTGATATTGATACTATTATTATCATTCATCATACATCAGTTCATTTGTAAATATATCACTGGAATAAATTTTTATTGTTATTTAACATCATACACTTAGTTTATTAATTTAATATACAACTGTATGTGTATGGTGTGCTTGTCAGGCTGAACTTGGGTCAAAATATTACAAGTTCAGAAAATAATAACAATAACACACATTGAAATAATATTAATTTTAAATAAATATTCACATTTGAAATATCTAATAATAGTTTGATAAATACAAGAAAACAAGAACCTGACATATATATATATATATATATATATATATATATATATATATATATATATATATATATATATATATATATATATATATATATATTAAAAGCAGTGTTTCTCAAGCTTCGGGGGAAAAAAAAGGCGGCAGAGGGGGGAACGATCGCCCCTACCGCCTTCCCCTGGATCCGCCAGTGGTATACGTTTATTATTATTATGTAATTATTTTAGAGAATAATACAATTAGGGACGTTTGGCTTATAAAAAAAAAACTTACCTAGCTGCATTTTGGCGGGAGATTCAGGGGGCAGCCAGAAGAGCACTAAAGTTAGACTGGAAAGCAGGACGCATGGAAGGATCAAGATGTAGCTGTAGAACGCCACCTTGCGGCGGATGATCAGGGTGAACAACAAGTCAACATAAGGCTCTGGACAGCAGGAGTAGTACTTGACATTCCTCTTGGCGCCATAGGAGATAATATCCCACTCATTGCTGACTAAGTAGTCTGTCAGCTCAAAGCCTTCCTCGTAGTGTAACTGACATATACAGATAAAAATATATTTGCAATGCTAGAGTGTATTGGGTAAATACAAGTATTATATTTAAAACTCAGTGCATGGACCAAAGATTTGGAACTCGCTCTCAAATGAGCAAAAACAAAGCACATGCTTCACTACATTCAAGAAGACCATTGAGACCTACTGTTCAAAAGTTGAGATTAGTTTGCCATTTTAACTCTTGTGTTTATTTTAGGTTCTGATTGCGGTTTGAGCCTAAATTATGTTTGTGTACTGCCCTATATAAATAAAAGTAGGCCTATTATTAACTAACTGGGTTTCATAGCAGTCTGATATGGCCACTGTTGTGCTCAGGGCCCTATTTAAGTATGTGGAGGCCCAGGAGTAGGATTTTGTGAAGCCTCTACTCTTTTTCTTTTTGTTAATTTTAATAAAAATTCACTTATACATAAAAAAAACAACAAGGTTACAACGACAGTTTGTGTGGAGACACAAACTCAAAATTGGCCCCGAAGTGGTCCACCCGGGCAGGTAAAAAGACAAGTTTCAATATTTTCAGAAAGAACAACAGAATGCAATTTTATCAAAGACAAATGACAGAGAAGAATGGAGAAAGAAGTTTGATATTGTCTGGTGCCCCAGCGGTCCACAGACCAAAGGATAGGTGAAAGTTAATGTGAAGTTAAATGTGAACCTGGCCTTACTGATGTCTTACAATGAATATCTAATTGTTTTGTAAAGGATCAATCTCCTATTCAAATCCCCAAGAAAAAAAAAATTTCCTTTAAAAAAAAAATTCAAAAAATTATTTCCTTTATTTTAGTTCCTTCCGATCATAATGGTGTAGCTGCAGTTACGTTATAATATGAACAATCTACTTATTAATTGTTGTTTTAAATTATGTCCAACCTAAATGCATACTAAATAGATTTTTTGTCTTTAAAAAAGTAAACATTTTTATTGTGTAAATGTAGTAGTTAGAATGACAGAACCTACTTAAATACATGACAGATATGATGATATATATTTTTTTGACAAAAATTCTAAAATTATAGTCATAAATGTGTTACAGATATGGTAAATAGTCTTTCCCCTACTAAAGAGCTTTTCGTGTTTGTTACTATTAATAGTGAATAGTTGTAAAGGCGGTGTATTTTTACGAAAAAACTGCTTGCATAAGGGATTTAAAAAATTAGATTTTTTCGCTTTCAGAAAAGAAAAAATAGCCTTTGCATCAGAACTTTGAATAATATAAAATAATATGATGTCGGATTTTCATTATCTAATCTAGTTAACGAGATCTAAACGGGCGGACGGACGGACAGACATTCATAAAAAAAACTAATAACGTCTTTTCCGCTTTCGGGGGCGGCTAAAAAAAATGAAAATAAGTGACAGCAACCATCATGACTCGATCTCGGAATCAACGAATCAAAATCGTAATTTCATTTTGTATGCACTTATTGTGTGGTACTTTAGCACTTTAAGGGTTAAAAAAGTATTTTTTGTTATAAATGTAGTAGTTAATATAACAGAACTTATTTAACTTAGCAATACAAATGTAATAAAAAATGTTTGACAAAAATATAAAACCATTTGCATAAATATGTTTAAAAATATGGTAGAAAGTTATCTGTCCTACCAAGGAACCTCCCGTGCTTGTTACTATTAATAGTGAATAGTTGTAAAAGTGGTGTATTTTTATGAAAAAAATGCTTGCATAAGTGATTAAAAAATTAGATTTTTCGCTTTCAGAAAAGAAAAAAGTAGCCGTTACATAAGAACCTTGAATGGTCTAAAATATTATGACGTCGGATCTTTTCTAGTTTACGAGATTTAAACGGGACGGACGAACAGACGGACAGACATTCCAAACAAAACTATTAGCGTCTTTTCCCCTTTTGGGAGCCGCTAAAAATACTAATATCTAAAAGCAAGTCATATAACGCAATGTATTAGGTTAATCCGAAGTATATTACAAGAATACGAGCACACTATAAACGGACACTTTTTAACCACGTCAGTGTGGCCAACTGCCCTGGGCAGAAACCCCGTCTGCCCTCCCTTAAATCCGGCAATGGTTGTAATTTAGGCATTAATGACTATATATCTATGTCTATAATAGATCTACTCAAGCCACTCCGATTTGATTGGAGATTTACTTTTATGGAGGAAAGTGCACAAATAGTAGGCTGTTTTTTTGGTGTATCCAGTGTACAGCATACGGGTGTATCGAGAATGGTATTTACTTTGCATTTTTCAGCATTGCGGAATCCAATTTCTAAGCTATTTCGCTTGTCGCACAAAGTAATTTTTATTTTGTTGTTTGCAGTGATCTTTGACTTTATTTATTTTGTCAATTTATTTCAAAATCTCAAAAGTGATGCAGAAACACAAAGGATATTTTATGTTTATAAAATCAATTATAATTTATTTTTGGCTCAGAATCTTTGGAAATGAAAAGTATAGACTTTCTCCCAGTAACTATGCAAGCACGTTCGTGTGGAGCCCTACTGTATAGATTATATAGAATGGAAAGAATATCGCAGAAGAGTTACAATGACAGAAATAGTCATTGTTCTGAAGCCCCAGAAAGCCATTCCAAACTAAACCAAAAAGAGAAATTAATCCTTCAGTATGCACAAATACGGCTAAATATGAAGTGTCCCCTTGGATATTTAAACACGTAAATTTGTCACAGACTTTAGACAATTATTTAATGTACCTAACAAAACATGATTTAAGTAACAATTTGACTCATTAGTCAATTTATTATTAGTTATTAGTTATTTTGTCTGATATCGAATAAGGGAAATAACTTCTATATTATTCAGACATATAGTTGTAAGTGCGGAGTTTTTCCCTTAGATAAGCTTTGTATTTTAAAAAAAGGATATTTTATTTTACATAGTTTGCTTGTGAGTTTCTAAGATTTACATCTCAGAAACTCCTAACTCTCTCCTTCCAACTTTCTATCCCACCACCTCTCTATTGTATCACCTCTCTTTCCTGCCACTTTCAAAGCCGGCTCACCTGTAAATCCAATTTGGACCCGTCGTAAGTCCAGGACCCAAATTTCATGTGACAGGTCTGAATGTCGAAAGGAAAATGCCTGATGTCTATGGAGCAAGAACTCATGAAGACGGCCTGTGGAATCCAGGCCACTTCACCGTTGCTAGAGATGACACACAGTGTTTCCCGTTTCTCTTCTAGTCTCGTGTCGGCGCTGAAAAACGTGAAATCACGAGATGTGAGTTATTAGATTAGAGTGTACATGTTTATCTACAAACCCCCACAAAAGAGTAAAACTATGAAAACTAACAATTTATTCAGTGTTTTGTTGTTCTGTTTCTATGGCACTTAGAACTTATCATTAAATTCATCTTCGTATTGCATCGTCTTAGCTGTACCCTTACTAGGTGTATCAAAGATAATAAAAGCAAACAAAGAAGTTTTAACGGGCCATCTTAATTGTCACACTTTCGCTTTTATTTATTGTTAAAAGACGTGCTATTTATAGGGCAGATGTATAGGTCATCTGGCTGACAGTTAACGAGGGTGTCATATGGCCAGCACAACTACTAACCGCCTTTACTTTCTCCAACTAATGTCAGGTACCTATTAGAGTTCCCAGGGGCATCTTAAAAATCTCGAAATGTAAAATCCCAGACAAGATTTGAATTAAGACCTCGGAATATATTGTTTATTAAACATTAAATTGGTTATGAGGTGACATTTTTAATTGGCCATTGATCTGCATCGATGCAACTATTTAGTTGTACTTACTAATTGTATAATTTGATGTCAGGTTTCCAAATATCGTCGTTGTTAACACGGACCTTGGTGATGTTTCCGTATTCTGACTCATTCCAGGCTAAATAAATGTCAGTCCAGTTCTATGGAGTGTACACAAGACAGAAACAAAGACATCAAATAAGAGAAAACATATTTAGTTGTTCTAGGCACAGGGTAAGTAATAGCATGCTAAATTTTCATTTTTCTTTTGGTTCAAAACAAGTGAAAGAAAGACATAAGTGGTGAGTCAATCGGATAGGGTTTTCGCGTCAGTATGACTCAGTATATATTAAGCTTGAACTGACATCATTCTTGAATGCTAAAAACGTCCTTAGAAAACCTACACCGGGATACATTTTGAAATAATTTTAATGTGGCTTTGTTTTTTTGAAGAGGTGAGTAAGGGTACACACAATTTACTTAACTATTGAAGATTTTCATTTATGGCGAGTAATTATAAATAACTAACTTTTTGGTGTCACGGTGTACAGAAATCTATGGAAATGTTCATCTGGGGCCAACAGTATAAATGCTTTAGATAATTTTTTTTGACACTTCATAATAAAGAAATTTTGTTGTGGTCAATCGCTTGTAGCATAAATTAATCTATATTCTAAAGTTGGCAACAGAGATTGTTCACTGTGCTGTTATTGACATGAGTCAGTTTGTCTACATCCAAATCTCTGCCAATCTTTTTATTTTCTCTACGTTCCTTCAGCTCCTGAGTCCTGTATACCACCTTCACTTCTCTCTGTAGGCTACTCCTGAGTCCTGTATACCACCTTCACTTCTCTCTGTAGGCTACTCCTGAGTCCTGTATACCACCTTCACTTCTCTCTGTAGGCTACTCCTGAGTCCTGTATACCACCTTCACTTCTCTCTGTAGGCTACTCCTGAGTCCTGTATACCACCTTCACTTCTCTCTGTAGGCTACTCCTGAGTCCTGTATACCACCCTCACTTCTCTCTGTAGGCTACTCCTGAGTCCTGTATACCACCTTCACTTCTCTCTGTAGGCTACTCCTGAGTCCTGTATACCACCTTCACTTCTCTCTGTAGGCTACTCCTGAGTCCTGTATACCACCTTCACTTCTCTCTGTAGGCTACTCCTGAGTCCTGTATACCACCTTCACTTCTCTCTGTAGGCTACTCCTGAGTCCTGTATACCACCTTCACTTCTCTCTGTAGGCTACTCCTGAGTCCTGTATACCACCTTCACTTCTCTCTGTAGGCTACTCCTGAGTCCTGTATACCACCTTCACTTCTCTCTGTAGGCTACTCCTGAGTCCTGTATACCACCTTCACTTCTCTCTGTAGGCTACTCCTGAGTCCTGTATACCACATTCACTTCTCTCTGTAGGCTACTCTCTATTTTAGTGCTCAATCAATCCAGATCATTCGTTAGAGAAGTCCTCAGCACTAACCTGCGACGTCACAACTTGTGGGGAGTGGAGACCAATAACTCGTTGCCACGTTGTACAGACCTGTGACGTGGCAACAAGCTACTGGTTTAAGCTGCCCACAGGCTGCGACGCTGCCGGTCAATAATCAGGTCTAATATCACGATTGGTCTGGAATGATGGGAATCTAAAAAATCGAAACCTAAGTAAAGAGAAGACAACTTTTAAAATTTAACGAGAAAATCTCCAATTGACAAGTATAAAATATAAAATCTATTTGTACACCTGCACCAATGGAATTTTTTTGTTTTTTTTTAATTTAGAGAGAGTAGACTTCTTCGTTTGCTTTAAAAAAGGTAGAGATAAACTGACCTAAACTGTAAATTGGTCATTGTTGTACTCACATAAGTGGCCCAGACATTGGTAGTCAAGACCTGGTTCCTCTCGTCCAGGTCCACTAACTGTATGAGTGACATGCCATAGTAAATAGTGATGGTGTCATTCTGTTCTTGAACGGGGCGGCCCATCTTACCCCTCTCGCTGTAGTTTCCAATCAAATCTCGGATGAGTCTCTTCTCGTGAGACATGGGGTAGACTCCACCTGGGGAACCAGAAAGCGTATTCTGAAGAGATTGTCACAGTTGGACAGTTGAATCTAGGTTAGTGATGCCAAAACTACTGCCCGCGGGTAAATCCGGCCTGCGCGATATATGGCGTAATGATATTTATCCGATCAAAACCTCTGCCCTCACTACATAATAAAGTTACTAAAGAACGGACTGTTTGGATTCGACAATTTCTATTTGTATTTAAAAGTTGATGCCCACTGCTCCAGATGAAAGTATTGAGGTGTTCGAGAGGCCAAAGACAGGGCGACAACTCTCACGTTCTTCAAGGAGACACCAACACGTTCAATCGGTAGAGCACTTTTGGTTAGGGGGAGGGCGGTTTGATTGATTCATGTGTTGTCATCAACATTGAATGAAAATATGCAAAGTTTCAACTTGATCCGAGACTGGGAAGAAGGAGGAATAGCGTAAACAAGATACTTACAAAGACAGACGGAGTGATAGAAGCTGGGGTACAAATAGTGATACGTTAGAAGTGCAGTGGGTGTGAATGTTAAGTGGTGCGGGTGTATGTTTGGAAGGGAAATGACGTCAGAGGAAGTCGGGGGAAATGTGAACACATGACAGATATTAGAAACATTTGTGTATTTCTTTTCTTTTTCAAGTAATTATAAATACAAGTCAGCAGTCATATAATGATTAGTCTTATGTCTTGACATTGTTGATTCCTGATTCCTCTAGTCTTCCAAGACCCATCCGATGAAAAGAATAATGAATAAAAGATTAAAGAAATATACTATTTAACCCACCTTGCCTCTATTAGTTGAGGGTAACAGTATTCAATACATTTAGTTAATTAAATCTGCAGTAAACAGTCTAAAGTATTGTATCTATGATGTCACGACTAAAAACTGTCAAAAGTAAACTGTGCAAGACATGAAATGTATTTCCTAAAATAAAAGTTGGCTATAATTTCATGTTTTTTTATTTTTTTTTACTTTCACTTACCTATATAAATCTATTTTGAACATGTTGTTACCCAGTCATAACGAAAAGCATGACATAAAAAGTGTTAGATTGGCAACAACGTACACATCACAAGAGGAACATCCTATTAACCACATGGAGCTAGAAAGATGCAGTTAGTTTACGTTGTTTGAATGCAGGTGAGATTTGATAATAATATCAGTGCATGAAGTCAACTCTTCGAGTTCGATCAAGAAGTGATTGAGAACATGAAGAATGGATAGGACGTTATCTGACTAAATAAGATTGTTGTTGGTCATGACGTGCAATGACTAGATCATAAGACAAAGTTGAGGACAAAAATAGTCCATACAATGAATGCATTCTGCATACACAAAGTTGGACAACTTATTTACCACTGTTTCAAATAGGACCGCGCGTGTTTGCTTCGTAAACATTACCATTAGTTGTTGGAGTGTCTTCCCAGAATTCCCAGTAGATTTTCAAATAAACATTGAAGAAAATGTAGGAAATAAATGTAATGTTCGTGTCTTGCAAATATTCAATGTAGTCTCTTCTCAGACGTTTTCTTAATCACAAGTTCACGTGGGCTATGCTATCAACTATTTACAAAGATGACTAATTGTTGTTGCTTATTTCTTCACCTGCTAAATTTAAAACAAATTTTCTCCAGTACATTCTCACAAATTCAGTGGTTGACAAACTAAGCAAATCTCAACTGTGTCGCTCATACCTCAATAAACTATCTCTCCGAATACACAGAATGATGTGTGGAGGAAAGGACTTTTTTCACCAAGTCAATCCACACTAGAAATGGGGAGGGGCACGGTGGTACAAGCTGCGTAGCATTGGGTACAACAGTTTTGTGTGAGTTGTACAAGCTGCGTAGCATTGGGTACAACAGTTTTGTGTGAGTTGTGTAATACCCCTTGGCATGGCTTTTAAATTGTTAAAATGTAGAATCAAAGAAGTCAGTACCACATGGATGGCTGCCTGGTCGTGCGGTTTGCGCACTGGACTGTCGTTCAGATTTATCGATTGTTGAGGGTTCAAATCCTGCCCGCTCCCATCCCCCGTCGTCCTGCGGGAGGTTTGGACTAGGAAGTAAACTATCTTCAACTCTGAAGGAACATCCGAAACATGTAAAACATTTTACAAGCATTTTACATCTAACCTTTTTACAAAGCTTCTATCAACTCACTCTGTCTGTCTGTCTGGTACAAAGTTTGTACACGTTATTTCTCCCACATCCAATCTCGGATCAAGTTGAAATTGTGCACAATTATTTATTTTACCTAACAACACAAAAATCAATAAAAAAAATTAACCAGTTAGTTAGTTTATATTGGTAACTAATTATTTTGCTTGGTATCTTGAACAAGAGATAGAAATCGTACTTAACAGATGTGGTGGTTTAAGATACATTAGTCCATAGAGCCCTGAGGAAACATTTTATATGCATTTAAAAAAGGATCATGTAAACATCATAACCAAGAGACCACCCTGGCCCTTTCCCCTCTCCTTTCCCAACTGGTCCAGACAAATGATAGGATCATAGCGTATTGAGAAAACTAAAATCTAAGCAAAAACAATTGGTAAAGATATTTTTAGGCCAATCATACGCAAATTACATGTTAAGCATAGTTTAATTGATACATTTACACTTAATCAGGCTTTGTTGTTTTTTTTAAAGTTTTTTTCTATATTTTTTTCTTGTTTTCATTGTTTTAGAAAGTTTTAATGTACACTCTATTTAAGCTAGCCAATGGTTTAACGCTAGCCGACTTCTCTGTGAGGCTTTAGTCAACAATCGGACTTATTGGCACTGTAATATTTTCTCTTAGACCAGGTCGGCTTCAGAGTGATGACCTAGCAACGTTGGATCTAATCTAGACAAATGTAAACATCGGGTCACGTGATTAGCTGGTCAGTCTGAGAGATGAAACCGATGGCGTTCAAACATTGAAACAAAAACGAGGCAAACAGACGACACCATTGTTGGCCTGCCCATGTGTGAACTCGCTGTCCTTGTTGGTGGTGACCTTCTTAAATGGGATTGTGGGTATTTATGTAACTGTATTTATTAGCCACTTTGTAGATGTTGCTGTCGTTGTTTAGTGGCTCCGTTGATGCTGACGGTGTTTTCATTTAAATGTGTACTAGATGTTTTTGGTTTTAGTGGTGGGGTAGATGTTGTTGTTTTTTTCGTTGCTGTAAATGAAGTTGTCATAGTTTGCGGCGTTGTAAATTTCGTTCTTGTTGATGTTGTGTATGTTGTTGTTGTTTTAGTTGCTAAAGATGTTGATGTTTTAGTTGTTGCTAATGGTGTGGTAGTTGTTGTCCTTGTTTGTTCTGATGTAGAGGGCTTTTTTTAGTTGTGTTGTCAATGTTGTTGTTATTTGTGGCGGTATAGATGCTGTTGTTAAATGTGGCAGTATAGATGTTGTAATTTGTGGCGGTATAGATGCTGTTGTTAAATGTTGCTATAGATTTTTTAATTTGTGGCGGTATAGATGCTGTTGTTATTTGTTGTGTTGTTTAAAGATAATATTGTTTTGTCGTTCGTCACTTCATGTTGCTATTAGCGTTGTTGTTGAAAGTGTTGTTCCTGTTCACGTTGTTGTGGTTGCTGCTGCTGGCGGTGGTAATGTCGTTTTTTGGGTTAGGGCTTAATTTTTTTTTTAAAAGACAAACAAAAATTTTTAAATTCTATTTCTTAACTACTATTTGTAGTCAGAACTTTTAAAGAAACATCCTTTGCGTTTTCCCAAACCTTGCTGTAATCAATTTATTGGGATATATTTGCGACAGAGTTGGAATCCCTGGCCAGCAACGTTAGAGAATGGCGGTAGGATAATTGTATTCTAGTTTTGATACCAAACCATTTAACCCCAGAATCATTGTACAGCTCTCAGCATGGACGCCTGCAAGATTTTTTGCAGGGGGGTGCAAGCTGCCTACCATGGCTCAAAGTCGTAGCCTCAACTTTTTGTTATAATATTAAAGCCTCTACTTTTTGTTATAATATTTAAGACAAGAACTGCCCCCTATTCGATATTAAGTGCATAGTAAATTTATTTTTTTTACATGAAATTTAAAAAAATAAGAAATAAAAACGTGAACAAAGTATTCACTGTATACATTGTCAACTTTGTCTGTGAGGACCGAGCTTCCATACGTTCGATCAAACAAAAACTGCAAACGTTGACTGTGGCTGCCGAAACTGTTAATAACTTTACTAATGCATTGCTTTTCGTCGCGATGTGCAAGCTGGCAATGAACGCTTATCGTTCAGTTCTGATATTCTTCTTTGCATTGCAGCTTTTAGGGTGAAAACTAAACAAGTTGAACTGACCATCATTATTGCTCTAAAAGCGAGACGTAATGAAGCAACTTAAGAATCAAGATATGTAATGTAAAGCCGTATTCTGTAATAACTCCCAAAATCCAAAACATGTGTGTTTTTTTCGACTGCGAATTCTCGGCATCAGCAACTCAATGTCTGGTATAAGTTTTTTTTTTGCCAGCAGTCTCTCCTTCCTCAATATGACATCTCTGACGTGTTCCTCAGGATGGTTAAGTTGGTTTTTGATTATGTCATTAAGGATGTGCTGTTGAGCGGCCACTACGTTAAATTGGAAAGACTGCAACACCTTGGAAACTGGTTCAAGAACAGATGACTAATGAACGACAATGAAAAGACAAATCAGAAACAAGAGGAGAGGCATTCACTACACATGCCTGCAGTTTGTTTGGTTTCACTTGCAGTCATTATTCCAAGATCCGCCAAACAGTCAAAAATCTCAAAACTGAGACTTAAATCTCGAATGGATTCGTATTTTTCTATTGATTGTGTCTCACACAAAAGAGGTAAATTTAACACTAACGCTATCGCTAGGGACAGTTACGGAAAAAAAATACTAGCCATCAGGGGCAGCCTTGGCCGAGTAGTTTGTCCATGTCTAGACTGTACAATGGCATCAGATACATGCAGTGCGTCTCTCTGAACCACAGTAACTAAACTAATGATATCGAACCTAACCCTAACCCTAACCCTAACCGCAATCAACAAAACGAACACATCTGCTCAGTGCCTGAGATATCTACAGTTTCTTCACTGAAATACCCAGCAATGTTTTGACTTGGACGTTTGCATGTGAAGAGCTCTCTAGTATCTCTTCATTTGTAAACTGGTGGACGTGTTTCACCTGCTATTTTATCGAGCGCTGACACCGACCACAAGACGTTAATACATTAACATTCTTGACTTTTGTTCAATGAAACCAAAACATTTCTCACATCGAAAGATCATTGGCAAGGATTTTTCCTCCAAGGAAATAAAAAATATTCTAGACCTGAACTAAATATTGTAAAAAGTAATTGTGGCATTTTACGCCTTGATACGATTTTTTTCCTTTGCAACTTCTTGTGTGACTAAAGAGGCCAATCCTTTGTACTTTCACCTTTTTTCCTACAACTGTTGTGTATGGCATTTGCAATCCGGTCTATTTAGTTGTAATAGATTTATATCCTTTGGACAGCAATCCACGAAAAAAAATGTTGTTTTTTTTGCAGCTACATAAGGGCCTAGACAGAACAAGTTAAACGAATAAAAATATATACTGTATTTTGTGGCGACTTTGAATCGGACTCACTTTGTAAACAAACAGAATAACTTCGAGTGCCAGGCTGAACATGTTGAGACTAGCGATAAATCTACTGGCGCATACATGAAGAAAACATTTAGTGTTTGGAGATCAGACTTTTCCATTCAGTTTGTTTTGCAGAAAAAAAATAATGATAAACAAATCTAAATGCACGTAAAGTTCATATGAACTGTAATAAAAAAAATTGAAAGTGAAATTCACTAATCTCAGTTATGTTGCTAAGAGATAAACGGTGTACACTCAGATTTATCTCCCTATTTTTTTTATTCCATTGTTCGTGTTTTATTGGTAACAATCTCCCACTAAACTTGACACATCTCTGACATCTTGAGATCCTCTGCAACGTTACTAATGGTCCTATCATGTAGCGCCTCCAAGCGAGATCTCTAAGAGCTATAGCCTACTCAAGGGAAACAACTTGTATCGTTTTCTAAGATTTTTTAAAAGTGTTAACCTCTTATAATGGGGATTGCGCTTATATGCTATCATCTTTCAAATTCTCTTTTAGATCATTATCTCTATTCAATCTTACAATAACTAATAAAGTTTACGTAATGGACAGGGCCGCCCGTAGGCATAGGCAAACTAGGCAGCAGTCTAGAGGCGCCGATTGGTGAGGACCTCGCTCAGGACTTACAAAACGTTTTTTTTAGAGAAATGCGAAACTTGTTATTGTTGGAGTTCACAAGGTTTTAAATAAATTACATTTTCTGTGTTTATTTTTTATTTCTCTATTTCATTTGGGGGCCACCAAATTCACTTCCCCTTGGGCCTCCAAGTAACTAAGGCCGGCCCTGCAATAGGATGAATGTGTGTTCTCTAAATGAATTCAGATATTCTAGATACACAGAAAGATACATTTGTAGTTTTAATATTTGGATTAGTGCTCTACCTATTTGTCTGGCACTTTTAGCCTAAAAAAAATATTTATATTTATATAAGTACATCAATGGTTAAGAGGTTTACGGAGATAAATGAGTGATTTGTAGAGCACTCTCTAACATATAAAGATGCGCTCTATCTTAGAGAAAGGAGAGGTAAGCGGTGTGTAAGCCTAAATGAATCATTGGGTAGAAATTTTTTTTTAAATTTAAGATTTCACCAAGGTTTAAAGTATGCAATTTTATCTTATAGTTTAGACACTTAACTTGAAGCTAGAAACATAGATTACTAAATTAGAGATTTGAACTATAACTAGATTTGTATTAGTTTGGCTGAAGCCAAGGGTCAAGTTGAATGGAAACAAAAAGACACAAGGAAAAGAGAAAAACAAAAAGAAGTGAAGAACCAACAAGCAAAATTTTTTTAAAAAATACTTTTAAAAAACAAAGCTTATATGGTGGAAAGAACTGCACATTTACAACTATATATCTTAATACTGTAGTATGTATTTTCCCTTTACTATATCAAACAAAACTAATAATTAATTACCACTAATCAGTTAATTATAAGTTCTTTTTTTAAAATTGATTCATGCTTTAATCTGCAAAGTTTCAATTCGATCCGAAAATGGGAAGTGGAGAAATAACGTGAAAAAATTTTGAACTAGACAGACAGACAGACAGAGTGAGTTGTATAAGCTTTGTAAAAAGGAGTGGAAAACGGGTGAGAGGCACATTGAGGAAACGAAGTGGGAAGGACGAAAGAAAGCAAGCATAGGAAGGACGATATAGACTAATAGAGAGAGAGTCTTGAGTGAGAGTAAGAGAGTGTGTGAGAGAGAGAGTGAAGGTGAGAGGGAATGAAGAGGAACAGAGATAACACGTAACAAGGTGAGGATGGAGGGAAGATGCAGATGGGAAAAGAGAAAAAAAAAGAGGGGAAAGCGTGAAAGAGAGAAAGTGGAAGGAGAAAGGAGGAGAGAGAGAACGACAAAGGGAAAATAAGAAAACTAAAGGAAACAATTACAAAGAGAGAGAGAGAGAGAAAATTGGGGAGGGGGGCAGACGGTGAGACTAGATCTCTAATGCAAACACACACCTTCACACAGTCAAAGACAACCACACATAGACTGACACACACTCACACACACACACAGGAACAACATCTGGTGATACTCTAAAACTATGTCCTCGCTAGGACTATGTCAGCGGAGCGTGCAAAATACAATGAATTGATTAGTCGCACCAAAGTCTAAGGCAGGACCGACTAATAAAAACCAAATTTAAACATTCTAAAACATCTGAGTATATACATATATACATAAAGATACATTCAAGCACACACACACACTGCACATCCAGAAAGATGCATGCATGTATCTCAACACACTAATACAGAAACATAGAGATACATTAGACTTATTTATACATATATAGAAATTAATACACACTAATATACACACAAACGTACATAGAAATACAAATACACACACACACACACTGTACACACAAGTGCAAAAGAATCAATGTATAAAAAATTTGATGTGTAAGAGTGTCTTTTCTGTTTTTTACAATCTAACTGTAAGTAACATATTTTTGATGTAACAATTTTGAAATTAACAACTAGCAAAGGTAGTTACTAATATTCGCCTTAACCTATGCCTTAGTGTGTTCGACTGGGACACCACACATGATCTTTCGATCGTCTTTCTCCATTCTGTCTTTCGCCATGACTAGAATCTCTTTCAATGGTAGACCCGTCCATTCTTTGATATTGTCCTCCCATCGCTTTCTTTGCCTACATATTTTTCCTTTCCCTGGTACTGTTCCATGTAGGAAGGTCTTTGTGAGTTCAGGCGCAGATGAGGTGAAGAAAACTTAAATAGACAGCCAGAGGACAAGCTTTATCTGCATCGCATGTGGAAAAATATGCAGGTCGCAACTAGGTTAGCGTAATCATGAGAAACTTTGAAGTCATCCTTAATCTTCGGAATTGAAGACATTGCCATTATAATAAAAGAAGTTGACTCATTTAAATTCTTAGGTTTCAACATAACACAAGATAAAGGATTACTATAACAAAACCGCCGTCATGAATAAACTGTGAAAAATCTAGATTCTAGAAGATTCCAGCTTCCAAGTAAAAATAAAACTGTTTTCTTTGTTAGTGATCTCTGTACTGAGTGTACTTCTGTATGGTTGTGTAAGTTGGACATAGATCGCTGAGGCTGAAAGAAGAATTCAATCCTTTAGGAGTAAATGCTACAAAAAAATGCTGTGTATAAGATACCATGAAGGCGCGGTGGTTGAGCGGTAAAACGCTTGGCATTCGAACCGGAGGTCCCGGGTTCGAATCCTGGTGAAGACTGGTATTTTTAATTTCGGGACCTTTCAGCCTTTCTGAGTACCCCTAGCTCTAATTGGTACCTGACATTAGTTGGGAAAAAGTAAAGGCGGTTGATCGTTGTGCTGGCCACATGACACCCTCGTTAACTGTAGGCTACAGAAACACCTGACCTTTACATCACCTGCCCTATAAATCAGATACCATGAAAAGAAGACAAATGAGATTGTACTGTTACAACTCAACACTCTGGCTGGCCAAAAGGAAGAGCCACTCAATACTGTGAAGAGATGAAAGCTGAGCTGGTCATTTTAAAAGCCATAGCTAACGTCATCCTTCAAGGTACAGTGGAGGGAACACGAAAAAAGGGTCATCCAAAGAAAAGTTGGCTGGACAACATGAAAGAATAGACCGGCATTTCACTTGATATTCAGTTAAGAACAGCTGCTGAAACAGTGGAGAGACATAGTTACACGAAAGTCAAGGGACAGATAGATAGATAGACAGATAGACATACATAGATAAATAGATAGACAGACAGACAGACATAGATAGATAGATAGATAGATAGATAGATAGACAGACAGACAGACATAGATAGATAGATAGATAATGATACAAATTCCTACACAGATTCACTCACACACAAATGCAAGAGGCGGTGAATATTTTGTGCCACATCACAATCATATCAACAAGTAATGCATCATCTGTAGTTCGTGTTCAGACGGACATCTCTCTAGCTCACTATGTTGCCTCCTATCTTCAGTGGTAGGAGATGTTGACACTGGACCCATTTCTCCTGAGATCACGTGCGATTTAAAAGCCAAAAAAGATCACACGTGTGAAAGGTCACGTCAAATCTTAGAAAGCTATTCCAGACTCAGTCGATGATTTATTTATATTTTATAACCAGTGTTAGAATGGAGAAGGTGATCGGTAATAGCGACAAACAGATGGCTGATCGAGTTGGAGGTCTGATCTCTGTGGAACTATGTATGTATGTATGTATGTATGCATGAACGTATGTTTGTATGTATTTATGTATGTATGTATGTATCTATCTATCTATCTATCTATTTATCTATCTATCTCTATATACATATAATATATCTGTCCGTCTGACTGTATGTAATTTTATCTTCACATCTATTTGCACATTTATTTACCAATATATCTAATCTCTTATTCCATTTTCGGATCTCTCCTTCTCTCTCTCTCTCTCCCTCCCTCCTTCCCTCTCTCTCTCTCTCTCATCTTGTTCTCTCTGAACTTCTTAATTTTCGGTTAAAAAAACTACTTTTAGATTGAGAGATAACTCTTGTATCACTTAACAGTCGACATGATTTTCTACCTTTGAATTTCCAATTCAGAACTAAGTTTCACGTAGAGCTTGCTAGATGGTAGGGATCAAATCTTTTCCCCATCTGAATCTCTTGAGGCCTGTGAAAGACTTCCCACTGCCCTTTTAATGTGCACCAAATATAAATATTTCCTAAACTCACACGGTACATTCTTTGAGGAGAAAAAACAAGTTTCCTTTGAGAGGGCAAAAAAAAATATTTCTAGATTCAAAAGTTTACACTTATAATAGTAAACAAAACTTTATTACACGTTTTTAATGTTTGTCTTGTGTTAAAAATGTTTCAAGCAAAGCTGTTGAAAATATTTACCTGGTCGTTTTGATTATATCCTCAAAGTGAACTGATCTGTATATATATATATTTATTTATTTATTTATTCATAATTTTGTCATGGATAACTAGAGGAGATTTGAGAAGACGCCATTAAATAGTTTTATGATAGAGAACTGTATATCTTGAGATATAGGGATATGCCTGTATATCTTGAGAGGATTAAAACAAAAAGGGTTGGCTGTCCATATTGGAGGCTATTGGCCAAGTTTCGTAATCATTGTGTTCAGTTGAAATTAAATAATATGAAATGATCCTAATCATTATATGATTTATGTTATACCAGATAAAAAACAAGAATTCCTATAAAGTACAGTTTTTAAACAGTCAATAACAACTTTTAGAACGATTATCTGTCTCTGAAAAACTCAATGTTTGAGTAACAAAACGACAATGGAACATTTTTACCCGGCTGCGGTTGTCTTCATCGGAACACAGAGACAAAATTTCTTGTAGAACTATCAACACAAAGCAACGATATGAGTCATGCAAGTATCCCAATAAGCTACGCCTATATTCCTTGCTTGAATCTACAGAACTCCACAACAGAATATCACATGCAATGAAATGATAGATAAACATGACCATGTGACAGAATAGCAGCACTAAGGTAATAAGGTTAGTACGAGAAGAAGGGGAAGAAAACATAGGCAGGCCCAGACTGGATTCAGACAATTGACCCCGACGGGGCGCCATCGCCTTGATATTATTATATGTTACATATTATATTTATTCATAATCTGTTTTAGCTCTAGCCGCTTCAAAGTCAATTATGTTTTAATGCAATGATAACCCGAAAATAAAAGCAATGAAAAAAAAAAATTTCCAATCGCACAAATGTAAAATTGTTAGTTTATATATTTTTGATATTTTGGGCTTTTGGCACATCGGCACAATTTAGGCAATGTCCTGCCCGTATTATTGTTAGTCTAGACCTACTAAAGATTATTTACAATTTGTGATTCAAAATAATTGATACAATTTCACTCAAAGTAAGCGCGTCTCTTATTTTTAAAAATTTTTGTTGTTGTTGGAAAATATATCTTCTGCTTGTTTTATCCATGTCTTGACATTGTGCGATTTAAGCCCTATATTCTAGCAATCTCCTTATTTCACAATAACATCTCCATTTCAAAGCCGTTTCCTAGAACAAATCGGTAAGTTCGACTAGAAACATTATACTCGATGTTGCCGAGAAATGGTCTGTTAATTAACCGGAAAGGAAAATACAGCAATACAATAAATAGCTTCAACTGTATCGCGTAGGATACGACTTATTTTATAGCAGTTTTAGTGTTGAAACAAAACTCTGTAAAGTTGGATAGCAATAGCCGCACGATAATTACTTTTAATTAGTATTCCATCTCTTTTAAAGGTCTCTCGATCCAATCAAGTTTCCGTGTGCCTTTATTGGGTAATATTTTGAATAAAGAGAAATCAGGAAACACCTGTTGGGCAAAAGCTCAAAATTTTGTCCTAAATGAACAGATGGGAAAACAGAAAGATGGTAACCAAATAAAAGTGGCATGTTTAGCAAGATGCTGGCAATTACTTTCAAAGAAAAGAAAAAGTGGGTAATTCAATGGGCATTTGGATAAATATTAAGTAAGTAAAGTAAAGTTCCCCTTTCAGACCTTGTGGTCTATAGGGCAGATGATGTAAAAGTCATCTGTTTCTGTGGCCAACGGTTAACGAGGGTGTCATGTGGCCAGCACAACGACCATCCGCCTTTACTTTTCCCCAACTAATGTCAGGTACCCATAAGAGCTAGGTGGACTCAGAGGCGTCCAAGGATCCCGAAATTAAAAATCCCAGTCTTCACAAGAATTCGAACCCAGGACCCCCCGGTTCGGAAACCAAGCGCTACCGCGCCTTTAATTGGACCACATGACAGGGTATAACGGCAGAGAGAGTTATTCTTTTTAATTGAAGACAATTAGTGAATCCCAAAGTTGTGAACTCTTCAAAAGGAATAATATTGTGTAATAGAAAAGTAAATTACCATTCAACCCTTTGGGCTAAAATGAAAAATATATATATAAATGGTGCAGGGCTTAAGATGATATAACAGATCTAGCATGTTTTCAAACGATAGACTAGAGATGATTGATGTTTATATAACAGATCTAGCGTGTTTTCAAATGCTAGACTTAAGGTTATTGGAGTTTATGTCTCTTTCAAAACTTGGCCTAAACGTTCCTTGAGTACTAACTGGAAAAGTAACGTATGTATTGTAGCCCTAAAACTAGCTGTAAACCCTCAAAAACAAAGTTGCCCAACTCAATGAAAGTAATACTATTTCATGGATCTAGATCTACCCTTATTACATGAGACAAAATCGAAAGGATCTAGATCTAATTTTAAGAACTACACTTTGCAAAGAAAGTTTTTTTACTTTGACTCATTAAACTACAAAATATAGTCTATTCATTTCATTAATAAAATTAACCTTCAAATTTGTGTTTCAAAAGCATTTTTACATAAATGTGTTCCTTATTTAGACATACTAACGTGCTTTATATACATTTATCTCGCGCTTCTTTCATTTTAATAGCTAAATTTATCTCTATTAAGGAAACTTGTAACAAATCATAGTGTTTCCTTAGTGATTTATTTGTTATATAAATGTATCGGCTGAACGGGTCAACTCATTTTCGCAAAACTCCTTTTATTTTCGTGGTGAAAGAGAAAAACTTGAAAGGAACATTCGCTACGTTTGATATAGAGCTAAACCCAATCCACTAAATTATATATATATATGTAACATAATATAAAAGTTTTAAAATGCTTAATTTAAGAAAAAAAAAAGTCATTACAGAACAGGACTATTGAACATGTAAATGTTAAGTTATCAAATCGTCGATTAATCGGACTTGAAGAACTTACCTCTGGTCTGTGCTGAACAAGTGAACAGTAAAAATACTACTAACAAGAAGTTCATGGCCTTAAGAAAACAATAATTCTTAAACCATCTGGTCCACTAGCAGTGCTGGTCATCAATGACTTCTGTATAATGTGCATGAGGACATCAGACTTCTCATAAATATATACACAAATTTCTTTACGAATGTAAATATTAGCCTCACACTGTTTGAATTTGTATAAGGTAATCAAGACATCGGACTTCACATTTAGATCCAAATATTTCCTTAAGAATATAAATATCATCCCGAGCTGTTCGAATTCCGTAGTGATACAAACATTTCAACACTATTCGATCAATAAAATACACATCAATCTTTGAGAATTGTTAACATGTACAGATGAAATTATTCACCCAACAGTAGACCAAGTGCTGATTATTGACTCATACCACACTTTAAAAAACACATTCATTAGAGTCAGTCGTAATTATAAATTTTAATGAGAAAAAAAATACGTTCATATATTTGCAAATGTTATTTATTTATTAGTTACCTAAATAAATATTATAAAAATGGTTAATTTGAAATGCTATGTAAACTCAGTTTTTATTTATCTATAAATATAGATTTCCGGGTATTTTATGTAAAAAGCGTAAAGGCATGACTCATCCTGTTTGTGAAAGGAAGTAGAAAACTAGATCTAGACTAAAGAAAGACTAAAGAAAGACAACATGAGAAGAGGAAGAAAAAACAAAGACTTCAAATGTGAATCATTTATCATGTCAATCAATCGTCCGCTGAATATGGAAACTTGCTTACGACTATGACATTGGTTGATTCCAATGATTGATTTCTCTACAGTAGCATTTAAATACAATGCTGGCTTAAAAAGAATATACTTTGTCAAAAAGACAATACATCCTTTATACACCTTATAGAGCTATTATTTCGCTCTAAATAACTAAATGGAACATTGTTTACCTCGCTCCGAGAAAACATTCTGGTTAATCGAATGTATAAATCTACTAGACTTTATAATATTCTAATGATGTTCATGAACAATAATTTGTTGAACTGTTCAATGATTAGGGCCTACATGCGGAAATACCCGAAGATATAGTCTGTCCAAGATAATGACTTTCTAGTCCACTAGCCAATTAATTTCTTTTCATACTTTGAAAATTTATAATGAATTTAAGATTTCCCAGTGTGGACAACGAGCTTGTAATTCTTTCCCAAAGATATACATCAACTGTCAAATTTCTAGGAAACTTTTTAACCGTTTTCGAGAACCTTGTTCACCCCATCCATGTTTTGCCCACCCATTCCGAACGAGTGACTTATATAGATGCATTGAAACCAGAAATATATTTTTTAAATACTTTTGTAAAAAAAAAATACATTCTTTATACAAATTAAAGAGAGATTAGTTTGCAAATTCATGAATGTTAGATTAAAAACAAAATGGAACATTTTTTACCGCGCCCCGTTCTGCCCCAGAGAAAAAATCCTGGTTAATAGAATGCATAAATCTACTATTCAACTATTCTAATAATAGGCCTTTAGACATAGATTTAGAAGACGGTGCGTTAAATCTTTCTCAACATTAATTTACATACAGACGTATAGTCTGTTCAATATAGCCTAGATATTTTCTAGTGCTCTAGCCAAATTTAAATTAATTTATTTTTATACTTTGAACAATTATAACAATACAGTTCTAGTTTCCAATGTCACACTTTATTTCCCCTTCTATTTTCCAATGTCACACTTTATTTCACCCTTCTAGTTTCTAATCTCACACTTTATTTCACCCTTCTAGTTTCCAATGTCACACTTTATTTCACCCTTCTAGTTTCCAATGTCACACTTTATTTCAACCTTCTAGTTTCAAATGTCACACTTTATTTCAACCTTCTAGTTTCCAATGTCACACTTTATTTCAACCTTCTAGTTTCAAATGTCACACTTTATTTCACCCTTCTAGTTGCTAATGTCACACTTTATTTCAATCTTCTAGTTTCCAATGTCACACTTTATGTCACCCTTCTAGTTTCCAATGTCACATTTTATTTAACCCCTCTATGTTCCAATGTCACACTTTATTTAACCCCTCTAGTTTCCAATGTCACACTTTATTTCACCCATGTAGTTTCCAATGTCACACTTTATTTCATCCATGTAGTCTCCAATGTCACACTTTATTTCACCCATCTAGTTTCCAATGTCACCCTTCATTTCACCCTTCTATTTTCCAATGTCACACTTCATTTCACCCTTCTATTTTACAATGTCACACTTTATTTTACCCTTCTAGTTTCCAATGTCATACTTTATTTCACCCTTCTAGTTTCCAATGTCACACTTTATTTCAACCTTCTAGTTTCCAATGTCACACTTTATTTCACCCATCTAGTTTCCAATGTCACACTTTAGTTCCCCCTTCTAGTTTCCAATGTCACATTTTATTTCACCCTTCTAGTTTGCAATGTCACACTTAGTTCACCCTTCTAGTTTCCAATGTCACATTTTATTTCACCCTTCTAGTTGCTAATGTCACACTTTATTTCAATCTTCTAGTTTCCAATGTCACACTTTATGTCACCCTTCCAGTTTCCAATGTCACACTTTATTTCAACCTTCTAGTTTCCAATGTCACATTTTATTTCACCCTTCTAGTTTCCAATGTCACACTTTATTTCACCCTTTTATTTTCCAATGTCACACTTTATTTCACCCTTCTAGTTTCCAATGTCACACTTTATTTCACCCCCCTAGTTTCCAATGTTACACTTTATTTCACCCCTCTAGTTTCCAATGTCACACTTTATTTTACCCTCTAGTTTCCAATGCCACAAAGAGACATAAATCACAATAGCCTAGCATTGGCTTTGTCACACTGTATCTTTGTACACCCTGGTTTTAGATTTTTTGTTCAGTCTAACATAAATGACATTATTTTCATTGCACCAGGTTCTCTTTTAGCATAAGATTTGTTGATGTCAATGAAACAAACGTAAAACTGGATCATGTTTGTATAATTGAACCTGTGCATACATCGTGACATTGTACGAATATACTTTCTATAAACATGCTATTGTATGTCTATACAAGATATCATTGTGTATGTATTGATTCTGCTATTGTGAGTATCTGTATTTTCGGGAAGGCCTTTTGAATACATATTGTGTGATTTGGTAAAATTTTCTTTCTTTTGTTACGTTACAATTGAGCTCTTTCTTGTAACAGCATTCTTCTGGTCCTATAAAAAAATCTTTCACATTGCTTTGTGTTAGATTTTAGAGCCTGTCTGTTAATTGCTTTACGAACCAAGCATAGAATTGTGTTTATCCTTTTCCGACTCCGGTGTTATGTCCTCGGCACAAAAAATAACTATTTGCTCCTCCAGTCAAACATTAAATCTTTAAATACGTCTTTAACAAGGTTACAAAGACAGTTTGTGTGGAAACACAAACTCAAGATCGGCCCTTGAAGAGGTCTACCCAAGCAGGTAAAAAGGCAGGTTTTAATATTTTCAGAAAGAACATCAGAATGCAATTCTATCAAAGACAAATGACAGAGAAGAATGGAGAAAGAAGGGTGACAAATCTTGTGTGGTGCCCCAGCGGTCCACAGACCAAAGGATAGGTGAAAGTGAATGTGAAGTTAAATGTGAACCTGGCCTTACTGATGTCTTACAATGAATATCTAATTGATCTAATTGTTTTGTAAAGGATCAATCTCTTATTCAAATCCCCAAGAAAAAAAAATTTCCTTTAAAAAAAAAATTCAAAAAATTATTTCCTTTATTTTAGTTCCTTCCGATCATAATGGTGTAGCTGCAGTTACGTTATAATATGAACAATCTACTTATTAATTGTTGTTTTAAATTATGTCCAACCTAAATGCATACTAAATAGATTTTTTGTCTTTAAAAAAGTAAACATTTTTATTGTGTAAATGTAGTAGTTAGAATGACAGAACCTACTTAAATACATGACAGATGTGATGATATATATTTTTTTGACAAAAATTCTAAAACCATAGTCATAAATGTGTTACAGATATGGTAAATAGTCTTTCCCCTACTAAAGAGCTTTTCGTGTTTGTTACTATTAATAGTGAATAGTTGTAAAGGCGGTGTATTTTTACGAAAAAACTGCTTGCATAAGGGATTTAAAAAATTAGATTTTTTCGCTTTCAGAAAAGAAAAAATAGCCTTTGCATCAGAACTTTGAATAATATAAAATAATATGATGTCGGATTTTCATTATCTAATCTAGTTAACGAGATCTAAACGGGCGGACGGACGGACAGACATTCATAAAAAAAACTAATAACGTCTTTTCCGCTTTCGGGGGCGGCTAAAAAAAATGAAAATAAGTGACAGCAACCATCATGACTCGATCTCGGAATCAACGAATAAAGTTTTTTAGCATTTTACCGCACAGCTAAAATGTCTATCTTTTTAAAGTCTTACTTGACTACAGACCTGCCACTTCACTGGTCTGCAGACAGACCTACTATGACAATTGGTCTCCAGTCAGTCCTATAAAGAAAATTTATTTATACATAAAAGAATAAGATCAACTAAGTAAAAAGTAGTTTCCCTTTCAGACCTTGTGTCATGTGGCCAGCACAACGACCAGCCTTCTTTTCTTTTCCCAACTAAAGTCATGTACCCATTAGAGTTGGGTGTACTCAAGGGAAGCCCTAAAAATCCAGAAATTCAAAATCAGTCTTCACTGAGATTTGAACCCAGGACCTCAGGTTCGGAAACCAAGCGCTTAACCATACGGTCACCTCATCCCCGGGATCAACTAAAGCGCAAAAGAAACAATAGCAATTATGTCCATTTTACCAAAATTGCTTTGTACACTATTAAATCTTCTCAATAGTTCTTTACCTCTGACTCCATGCTCCTCCCTCGTAGTCGAAGATGAACACATTTCTCATTTCCCATAAGCTCGAAGATGACTGTTAAGTCCAATCCTCGCTTTAAAGAGTCAGTCGCATACGTGGCTCTGACTCGATGACTGACTGTTGATCAAGAGATCTCTCAAAGTGTCGAACGGATTCGCATGAAATTTCGTACTCAGGCTCCGTTTACCTCCTAAACGAATGCTAAGAACCAGTTTTGACAAATTCATAGCCTGACTACCACAAATCGCGAAAAAATGCAAGTTTTCTATCAAACCTTTGTATATAATGTTCGGTATCTCCTCAAAAGACCGCATCCTATATATAAAGCATGATAAGAAATAGCACACGAAATCCGTATTTTTTTCTTTCGCCTAAAGTGTACTTATTTTTAATATGCTTCTCGTCATTTCCGCTTCCTTTTATATTCTGTCTAAATAGAAAAAAAAACAACAAAAAAAAACAATACCAACAGCATTAAAAAGATCTAGTGTCATTCTTATTATTTAAGGTTCAAACTAAACATGGATGCAATATATAGATTTGAAAGCTGAAATGTGTGTTGAAGGGTGAATACGTCGGAGAATGCAAAAAAATTAAGGGTTGTCTTTGTAAACAAAACAAATAAATAAAAGGGGGTTAAAGTCGAAAAGACAAATGCCTATGTAAAAGGGGAGAAGTCGAATTCCTTACAAAACGATCACAAAGTCCTAACTTTAAGAGAGGAAAAACGGCCATTTTATTGTTCAAGGGACAAGATACCTGTACTTTCATTTCAATTTTAAATCAATGTTAAAGTGTGGAGTGTGTGTGAGTGTTATGGATAGTGTGTGTGAGTGTTATGGAGTGTGCGTGTGAGTGTTATGGAGTATATGTAAGTGTTATGGAGTGTGTGAGTGTTATGGAGTGTGTGTGAGTGTTATGGAGTGTGTGTGAGTGTAATGGAGTGTGTGAGTGTTACGGAGTATGTGTGAGTGTTATGAAGTGTGTGTGAGTGTTATGGATAGTGTGTGAGTGTTATGGAGTATATGTAAGTTTTATGGAGTGCGTGTAAGTGTTATGGAGTGTGTGAGTGTTATGGAGTGTGTATGAGTGTTATGGAGAGTGTGTGCGTGTTATGGATAGTGTGTGAGTGTAATGGAGTGTGTGTGAGTGTTATGGAGTGTGTGTGAGTGTTATGGAGTGTGTGTGAGTGTTATGAAGTGTGTGTGAGTGTTATGGAAAGTGTGTGTGAGTGTTACGGATAGTGTGTGAGTGTAATGGAGTGTGTGCGAGTGTTATGGAGAGTGTGTGTGAGTGTTACGGATAGTGTGTGAGTGTAATGGAGTGTGTGTGAGTGTTATGGAGAGTGTGTGTGAGTGTTACGGATAGTGTGTGAGTGTAATGGAGTGTGTGTTCATACTGTGACCACGAATAAAGGGGAGCGGATGTTTGGTTGTGCTCACTACTAACACCAGAAAGTAACGTTTCTAAGAAAGCTTTTAGCCTTAAAGAAAAGAACGAAAGAAACTTGAAGATTTAAATGAAAGAATCATGTGACGTAAAGTAGATTTCCAACTTAGTGTAACAACTTCCTCTCCTGTGGGGGCCCAACTTCTCGCTGCCCCAGACAACAACTGGCTAAGATGTGCAAATGATTTTTTTTTTGGGGTGGGGTGAAGCGTAACTAGTAAAAAGTTTGAGAAACACTGTGGTAATGGCTATGCTTCATGTATTTTGTTTTTCTTTCATAGTTACCTTATCTTCTTATCTTATATAATACAGACGTTACTTCAAAAAAGAAGATGATTACGTCTTACGCGTCATGCATTTAGTCATGCATATTAACCAATGACTTAAATTCTGCCAAGTCACTGGTTTTCCTGGCTAGCTCAGGCAAACCATTCCATGCTCTAATAGCACTAGGGAAGAAGGAGTATTTGTACAAATTTGTCCTAGCATATGGGACGAGGAATGTGCCTTTATCTTTGTGTCTTTCAGAGTATTTTATTAAATTTTGTTTTTGTATTTGAAGATTATGGTCCAGTTACCATTGTGTAAAAGTAACAAATAAAATGACGTTGAAATTCCACAAGAAATACAAGACAAGTCACGTCACAAGACACGTCTTTTTTTGTTTGTGTCCATCTTCCAGATCATTCTTTTTGCCACTCACAGAAGCAAATAATTGAACAGTGTATTTCGAATTTAGAAAAAAAAAAAACACAATGTAACATAAAAGAGCTACGCTTCAACATTTTCAACATAGAACGGAAATATATTTCCATGTAAAGTCTAGAGGACCGAAAATGTAAATTATAGAAATACTATAGAAGGGACATGCTATTTGATCTATCCTTAGAGTCTGGTAATGGCATAAAGTTGCTTTTATACAAATTGACTTAGAAGTAAACATACATTATGGATATAACTCAGTAAAATGTCTTCGTCTAAACAAACTTTATTCTAGGCAGAGTTCACCATAGCCAAGCATTAAGGTATTAATGGTATACCGTAGAATAAATTTGTTTTTAAGTGGTTCAGCGTAAGGTTCTTGAGTCTTTGGTTGAAGTAGTCTCCCTTTGAAAGAGTTATCTTCTTAATGCGTCTCTTGGGCATGTAATAGTTTCCGGTACATGCGTTTTGAGACTGAAATATTAATAGCGTTCATTGCCAACGAATGAAGATGTGTGTATATTTAGAAGACCCCATAAAAGACTACATCTAATAAAAACAATATGGAGAGGCACGAAGAAAACGATGGCATGCTGTTGATGGGACGGGGAGGGACTCGATAGAGTGGCACTGGTACACCATTGAAAAAGTGTAGATTATGAAGGGGGTTCGAGGTTCGACACACGACTCGAGCAATAAGCTTCAACGACACACTCTAACAGACATAAAAGTAACTTCAATGATACGTCTGTAATAGACATACTGCAAGTTACCTCTATGAAACACCTCTAATAGACATACAACAAGTTACTTCACTGACACGCCTGACACTGACATACAAGTTACTTTAATTGCACGCCTCTAATAGAAATACTGCACGTAACTTCAATTGCATGCCTCTAATAGAAATACTGCAAGTAACTTCAATTGCACGCCTCTAATAGAAATACTGCAAGTAACTTCAATTGCACGCCTCTAATAGAAATACTGCAATTAACTTCAATTGCACTCCTCTAATAGAAATACTGCAATTAACTTCAATTGCACGCCTCTAATAGAAATACTGCAATTAACTTCAATTGCACGCCTCTAATAGAAATACTGCAATTAACTTCAATTGCACGCCTTTAATAGAAATACTGCAAGTAACTTCAATTGCACGCCTCTAATAGAAATACTGCAAGTAACTTCAATTGCACGCCTCTAATAGAAATACTGCAAGTAACTTCAATTGCACGCCTCTAATAGAAATACTGCAAGTAACTTCAATTGCACGCCTCTAATAGACTTATATTAAGTTACTTCAATTGCACTTACTTCTATGACACCCCTCTAATAGACACACAACAAGAAACGTCAATAACACGCCACTAATAGACATACAAGAACCTTCCTTCACCAGAGGTACACATCGATAAAGATCAGAGCCTATCATTCAAATGTAAGATCCACACAAAGAATAGATTTTCGGCGGTCTGCACTAAATACTATTGCTTAAAAAACAACAACATACCAAGCAATCAAGTGTCACTAAGAATTACGAGATCTTTTTATTACAATTCCACTATTCAGCTTGCTAATTCCTTATCCAGTCAAACAAAAAAAAAACCTGGGTTAGTAGACACGGTTCTCGAGAACGGCTCTAACGATTTTCCTAGAAATTTAACATTTGATGTATATCTTTGGAAAAAGAATTACTAGCTAATTGTCCACACTTCAACAACTCTAGTTTTACCATCATTATATTCTCTTCTAAAATTAACTTTGGTCTAGACCATCTTTATCTTGAGAAGACATATTTCAGCGGGTATTTCCGCTCGAAGGTCTTAGTCATGAAATCTTTACAAAAAATAAACAGAAGTTTAGAAACATTTTGTGCACCGTCTTCTAAGTCAGGATATAAAGGCCTAGCATTAGAATGTTATATACTCTGAGTATACTTTTACAATCGCTTAACCAGGATTTTTTTTCCGTGGGAAGGTGGAGAATTAAAGCGGAGTAAAAAATTTTCTTTAAAAAACAAACAAGAAACGCCTGTTTTTTGGTTGTTCAGAATAAAAAAATAGCTATGTAATTTGGTTCGATTCTTAAAGAAGAAATTGTCTTTAAAAAACCCACTTTAGAACGACGAAGAAAATTACGGAGAGAATAATCACAAACTGAAAGTTCAATATATTGACTATAAAATTCTTAAAACTTCACCTAGACACAATGTATAACGGGTGGTTATAATTAAAATAGCATCTATTGAGTCCCCTGTGAAATTTTTATTCACAAAAATACAACTATTTCTAAAGTTTAAAACAACAAATATTCCGTATACCATAGAACAAACTTCACTGAAATAACCGATCAAAATAATGAAATTATCCAAACAGGAAACACAACGAATGCAAATAAAAATGAAGATATTTTGAAAAGCAATTACCTAGTGTTGAAACAGTGTTGCCGCCAGCACCGAACCTTGAGTGCCAGCAGACGAGAAGAAAAAAAACAGCGTAAGTCAGTTTTAAATAGCGAAGGATGGAGGCAGAGAAGAGACGGGGAGGGTGGAGGTCGGAATAGGGAAGAAGCCGGTCGGGGATGGGATGGGGAAAATCAGAAGTAAGGATTAAATGAAGCTCGCTTTCGGGTACTCACTTCTTAGCGACAGCATGAAGCATGTCCAGACGAACAGGGGGACAGAATCCATGACTTGAGCAGACGATGTGACAATAAAGTCACGTGATGTCTTTGCGTAATTCTTTCCGACATTGAAAACGTCACATTGTAACATACACGATTTAATTTACAAGTCTGAAATCTGAAAAAAAAGAAAAAAAAAAGAAATAATAATTTCAATTTATTTGTGGAAAAAATTAATCATCAATAAAAACTGTAGGATACATCTAAAAATAAATACTTTTTAAAAACCTTGCCTACACCGAATGAAATTATAATTTAAATTCGGAATAGTAAATGTGAATAACTTTCCACCGTTCCAGACTCTTGACAAACACAAGCATTAAGATGTGACTTTGGAAGTTGAAATTTTTTTATTAATCGTTTTTGATTATTTTTTGTTCTAGTGGGCTCAGTGTGTGCTATAGTCCAATCTAGTGGGCTCAGTGTGTGCTATAGTCCAATCTAGTGGGCTCAGTGTGTGCTATAGTCCAATCTAGTGGGCTCAGTGTGTGCTATAGTCCAATCTAGTGGGCTCAGTGTGTGCTATAGTCCAATCTAGTGGGCTCAGTGTGTGTGCTATAGTCCAATCTAGTGGGCTCAGTGTGTGTGCTATAGTCCAATCTAGTGGGCTCAGTGTGTGCTATAGTCCAATCTAGTGGGCTCAGTGTGTGCTATAGTCCAATCTAGTGGGCTCAGTGTGTGCTATAGTCCAATCTAGTGGGCTCAGTGTGTGCTATAGTCCAATCTAGTGGGCTCAGTGTGTGTGCTATAGTCCAATCTAGTGGGCTCAGTGTGTGTGCTATAGTCCAATCTAGTGGGCTCAGTGTGTGCTATAGTCCAATCTAGTGGGCTCAGTGTGTGTGCTATAGTCCAATCTAGTGGGCTCAGTGTGTGCTATAGTCCAATCTAGTGGGCTCAGTGTGTGTGCTATAGTCCAATCTAGTGGGCTCAGTGTGTGCTATAGTCCAATCTAGTGGGCTCAGTGTGTGTGCTATAGTCCAATCTAGTGGGCTCAGTGTGTGTGCTATAGTCCAATCTAGTGGGCTCAGTGTGTGTGCTATAGTCCAATCTAGTGGGCTCAGTGTGTGCTATAGTCCAATCTAGTGGGCTCAGTGTGTGCTATAGTCCAATCTAGTGGGTTCAGTGTGTGTGCTATAGTCCAATCTAGTGGGCTCAGTGTGTGCTATAGTCCAATCTAGTGGGCTCAGTGTGTGCTATAGTCCAATCTAGTGGGCTCAGTGTGTGCTATAGTCCAATCTAGTGGGCTCAGTGTGTGTGCTATAGTCCAATCTAGTGGGCTCAGTGTGTGTGCTATAGTCCAATCTAGTGGGCTCAGTGTGTGCTATAGTCCAATCTAGTGGGCTCAGTGTGTGTGCTATAGTCCAATCTAGTGGGCTCAGTGTGTGTGCTATAGTCCAATCTAGTGGGCTCAGTGTGTGTGCTATAGTCCAATCTAGTGGGCTCAGTGTGTGCTATAGTCCAATCTAGTGGGCTCAGTGTGTGTGCTATAGTCCAATCTAGTGGGCTCAGTGTGTGCTATAGTCCAATCTAGTGGGCTCAGTGTGTGTGCTATAGTCCAATCTAGTGGGCTCAGTGTGTGCTATAGTCCAATCTAGTGGGCTCAGTGTGTGTGCTATAGTCCAATCTAGTGGGCTCAGTGTGTGCTATAGTCCAATCTAGTGGGCTCAGTGTGTGCTATAGTCCAATCTAGTGGGCTCAGTGTGTGCTATAGTCCAATCTAGTGGGCTCAGTGTGTGCTATAGTCCAATCTAGTGGGCTCAGTGTGTGCTATAGTCCAATCTAGTGGGCTCAGTGTGTGCTTTAGTCCAATCTAGTGGGCTCAGTGTGTGCTATAGTCCAATCTAGTGGGCTCAGTGTGTGCTATAGTCCAATCTAGTGGGCTCAGTGTGTGCTATAGTCCAATCTAGTGGGCTCAGTGTGTGCTATAGTCCAATCTAGTGGGCTCAGTGTGTGCTATAGTCCAATCTAGTGGGCTCAGTGTGTGCTATAGTCCAATCTAGTGGGCTCAGTGTGTGTGCTATAGTCCAATCTAGTGGGCTCAGTGTGTGCTATAGTCCAATCTAGTGGGCTCAGTGTGTGTGCTATAGTCCAATCTAGTGGGCTCAGTGTGTGCTATAGTCCAATCTAGTGGGCTCAGTGTGTGTGCTATAGTCCAATCTAGTGGGCTCAGTGTGTGCTATAGTCCAATCTAGTGGGCTCAGTGTGTGTGCTATAGTCCAATCTAGTGGGCTCAGTGTGTGCTATAGTCCAATCTAGTGGGCTCAGTGTGTGTGCTATAGTCCAATCTAGTGGGCTCAGTGTGTGCTATAGTCCAATCTAGTGGGCTCAGTGTGTGCTATAGTCCAATCTAGTGGGCTCAGTGTGTGCTATAGTCCAATCTAGTGGGCTCAGTGTGTGCTATAGTCCAATCTAGTGGGCTCAGTGTGTGCTATAGTCCAATCTAGTGGGCTCAGTGTGTGCTTTAGTCCAATCTAGTGGGCTCAGTGTGTGCTATAGTCCAATCTAGTGGGCTCAGTGTGTGCTATAGTCCAATCTAGTGGGCTCAGTGTGTGCTATAGTCCAATCTAGTGGGCTCAGTGTGTGCTATAGTCCAATCTAGTGGGCTCAGTGTGTGCTATAGTCCAATCTAGTGGGCTCAGTGTGTGCTATAGTCCAATCTAGTGGGCTCAGTGTGTGCTATAGTCCAATCTAGTGGGCTCAGTGTGTGCTATAGTCCAATCTAGTGGGCTCAGTGTGTGCTATAGTCCAATCTAGTGGGCTCAGTGTGTGCTATAGTCCAATCTAGTGGGCTCAGTCTGGGCTATAGTCCAATCACTTTTGTGGGGGGGGGGGGGGGGGGGGAGTAATTCGAGAGAGGAGATTTCCAAAGCGATTTTAAACAAACTTAAAAACAAACAAAAAAAACAACTGATTCTCTACACATGGTTTCTATCTCACGCTCGTTTAGTTCATAATACAAGTAAAAAGAAAAAAGGTTTTCCCTTTCAGACCTTGTGATCTGGGGGGGGGGGATGAGGGTGTAAAGGTCATCTGTTTCTATGGCCAACGGTTAACGAGGGTGTCATGTGGTCAGCACAACGACCAAACCCTTTTACCTTTTCCTAACTAATGTCAGGTACCCATCAGAGCTTGGTGGTCTCAGAGGCCCCCTAAAGATCCCGAAAGTAAAAATATCAGTCTTCACCAGGATTACCGCTCAGCCATCGCGCCTCCTTAGTTCATTGTATATAAAATTAATTACGAATAATTGATTCATTAATGTGTCAATTTATAGATCGATTTATGTTTTGTCATCGATATCGAATAATTGTGAAACGTTCCAACTTGATCCGAGAATGGGAAGTGGGAGAAATAACTTAGGAGACTAACAGACAGTTGGATTGACTTGATATAAGCTTTTGGTAAAATCCGATTTGTTAATCTGAGGAAGTTTCTTTACCATTCCAATAATGAAAGAAACATTTTGTCAACATGTCTTTCATTTTTTGAAAATCCCTTGCCAATACTTTTTCAGTTTAACACCTGCAGTAGTTGGAGTCAACAACGCGGACTGCTTTATTTAAAATTGTAATTCCCAAAAACTTTTCACTCTGTCACTTAGATCATTGGCAAGAAACACAACCTCCTCAGAATTAAACAACAATGCTTAAAAAAAAAGCTTCATTTATTATTCTTAAGGTAATTCTTTTACCATCACGTAGAATGATTACAAACACATACATAAAAACTTTTTTTAACTTTTTTTTTTTCAATTCCCACTATTACCTCAAACTTTCAGTCCAATGAAGCGAGACCAATCTGCATAGAAGGCCTGAACACTGACCTGCAACGTCGCAACCTGTGGGCAGTGGAGACACAGGTCTGTACAACGTCGCAACCTGTGGGCAGTGGAGACACAGGTCTGTACAACGTCGCAACCTGTGGGCAGTGGAGACACAGGTCTGTACAACGTCGCAACCATTGGGCAGTAGAGACACAGGTCTGTACAACGTCGCAACATGTGGGCAGTGGAGACACAGGTCTGTACAACGTCGCAACCTGTGGTCAGTAGAGACACAGGTCTGTACAACGTCGCAGGTCAGGTCCGTGTTAAGGCCTTCCATAAAGAATGGTCTCAAATGATTTCGGAAAGTGGAAGTTTTAAGTACAAAAAATCATTCAGGCTAAAATTACGCACATAGTATTTACAGGGGCGGACTGGGTATCAAAATCGACCCTGGCATTTCTATACACACCATTATATATCGTACGAGGGGCTCCAATTACAGGCCTACCTTTCCTCAAATGTTAAGTTTAATAATGTATCAATAGCTGTACGCATGCTCTATATCAGTGATGTTCAACCTTATTCGGTCGGCGGGCCATTTTTATTTCCGACAGTCAAAAAAATAAAAACGGTAATAAAAGTACAGGAAATAGACAATCAAAAAATTTGATTAGAAACCAGTGAATCTAGTACCTACATTGATTCATGAAAGTTTATCTATAACCACTTGACACATAGGCCACAGATGGGATTTCGAAAGGACGAACTTTGTTCAATGTGAACAAGATCATCATCACATGGTCCTTTTTCATCGCTAAGGTGTGTAGGGCCTAAAAGGATTGTCTATTACATTTTTTTTTGAAAATGGGTTAAATTAAATTAGTATTAGGACCTACAAACGATTTTTGTTTAAACCCGACGCTCAGAGGGCCACTTTTATAAAAGAATATTATAAAACCTTTAACAATTTAATACGTACCATAGTGGCATTCACGAGGCCCTTTACATGACCCTACCGGCCCTTTTGGGTACCGGCCCAGCGGGCATTTGCCCAAATGCCCATATAGCCAGTCCGCCCCTACATAGTAAGCATGACTTGTCTCATTTATAGTCAAATTCCTTTTTTTTTCTTAGTTTCTCAAAGACTAATGAAATATGAATGTTTAGTTTACCTTATTGTTTGTACAAAAAGTAGAAAATGTTTTTTTTTAATTTTTTTATTTTCCATGCATCCCATTTTGTATGCTAGCGATGAAAGAATGTAAGTATTTTAAGTAACTATACTGTTTACAAATCATTGTTTAATCATTAGTTTTCTCTTAAAAGGCCAAAATTATCAAATAAATTTATTTTGGGATAGTATTGTGTAAAGCGGTTAATCTAGTTCGTAAGTAATTTTACTTAAGAAACAAATTATAAATAACTAAATGATGGTAAAAGTACGAGTTACATTGTTAGAAGAGAGAGTTTTTTTTTTTTTTGAAAAGAGGGTTTGGGTGTAGTGCTAATGTGCAGGATTCTGATCGAGCGTCTTGAGCTCAAATCCCAATGAAGACTGAGATTTGACCTCTGTGTCCTTTGTAGATTATCTTGAAAAAGTCATGCTTAGGCCCTAGAGAGCCTTTACCTAAGAGAAAGATTTCTCACAGAAGCCAGAAATGAGACATTGGTAATTAACCCTATCAGCCAGAGCAAATACGATTTTATTGGGGTGCCTGGCAACATGCCACCCTTATTAACCGCCTGCTCTAGACACAAAGAGATTTAGATCATCTGTCCCAAGGAATCATGGATTGCTGGGTCTGAAAAAAAAGGAACGAGGGAATTTCTCTTTTTTTCCAAGACCTTGTAACCATGAGAGACATTATCATTTTTGACGTCACAATAACATCTGTATTTTTTATTTCCCCTTTGCATTGGATTGTTCGTGTGTTCAGGAAATGATGCTTTAGTTTTTAACTCAAGGGGCGGAGCTTAGAAACAGGAAGAAGGTAGAGGAAGGATGATGGGACTAGAACACGTTGAGTTGGACTGTAAGGCAGACAGCTAAAAGACAGTAGCTCAGTTTAATCACTTTAATGGACTCTTACATCGTGTTGCATCTTGTTCTAATTTTTTTAAAGAGATCGTAGTTATTTCTGAAATTAACGCTTAGATCTAGATCTGTAATTGTTAATAAAAAGTATTTGGAATGTTATTCTCTCGCCCACTTTTACTGTATACGGATGTATGCAAACGTGATTTGAAGCTCTTCAAAATCGACGTTGCCAGCTGGGAAAAAGTGGCACTGGATAAATCTAGCGATCATAAAGGAAGAGTATTGGATTGCAGTTGCCATACATAACAGCAGCAGAAAGATGGGTTAAAATGCAACGGCGCCTGGTGATTACATATGCCCTACCCGTGACCGGAGCTGTGTATTAAGGATTGGCCTCTTTAGTCATACAAGAAGTTGTAAAGGGAAAAGATCGTCTCTCGAGAAGTAAAATGACACAGATTCTCTCGTCAGTAGTTCAACACCGTAAAAAAAAAATCTCTCTCTATTTGGTATTCCACTCAAGCTTACTCAGCATACATACAATGTAAGCCCGCCTCACGCCCATAATATACAATTCAGGGTCCTAGCAATGAATCTATTCAATAATGAGTAACTTTAGCTTATAATGTCTATCTGTTCCTTGATAACCAAATGATATTTTTTTTATTATTTTGTTCTGAGCAGCACTGATGACTCACATTCAACTCTACGCTTTCTTTACATTCTTAGATTTAGGACCAAGCAGAGGCAAGGCGGATACTAAATCCTAAATTCAAATCACAGCTTCACTGGGATTCAAACCTCAGAATCTTGGTATAGAAGCCATTGCTTTACCACGCAAAATCACTCAGTCACCACTGTTTTTTCCACTTTGTTTTAACATATTTTAAAAGAAACTTTTTAAACTCTTCTGTTAGGTGTTTTGGAGGGATAACTTTTTTTCTTTTTAGCTAAGTGTAAACAGTAGTTGTGAGATGTATGAATAACTGTGGTCTCGCGTCATCTCTAATGGCTGGCCTCGTGGCGAGATAGTTATCAAGTGTCAACTTGACACATCCATCAGGAAACGGGTCGGCTTCAGTGATCTACCATCCGCCTCCATGGCCCTCCCTGCTCTCCCCCCTTCCCAGGCATTAGTAAAAAAAAAGTATAAATTATATAGAGTCTACGTCACATTGAATAAATGCCTACATGACTTTGCCATTATAGTATCACCGTTGAGGATCCTTACGATCTTCATCATATGTCAAAGTCTAAACATAACAAGGTCGGCAAGGCAAGTTATCGGCGTCACTAACCCAAAGAATAGAAATTCCAAAACAATATTGTAATTTCTATACCTTTTTTTTGTAGGCGCTTTAACAAACTTGGAATAGAACATCATCTGTAGCATTTTCTATGTAAATTTTGTTAAAAATATAGAAAGGCGTTTATAGATTGAATACCGTATAGATGAGATTCTAATCTTTTAGTCTTAGTGTCACGTGATGTACGCATGAAGGTCCCGAGAGAAGTGTAAACAGGAAGTTTATACATTGGCTTCTCGAAGCTTCGAGTTTCTACACAGAAGAGTAAATTAATGAAAGGGAAATAATTTGTTTCAGACTGGAGTACATTCTTGAACTTTTGGTCTGAAAACCTATATAAAGAGGAGACGAGCTTGTTTCACGTTCCGAAATCTGTTCAGTTCGTAAGTTTCAAGCGTCATGTAAAGTCTACTTTTATGAATTTATTATTTAATTTTAATTATAAGATTCATTTGAGCTTGATTAATAGAGTGTGTTGTCTGTTTCAACTTAAGGATTAAATCATTTCAATTCATTAATAGGAATTCTGCCATTTCTTTGCCTACATAATGTTTCCGACATGCAACTGGATATTATATCATCAGATTTCTTTTCTAACAAGACCTGGAGGTATCCAAGACGTATCCACCAATCAATTCCTTTGTGACACTTTGTAGTATAACTACAAGCTGAGTGACCTTCACGTCAATCCACGTGAGCAAGTAAATCGGTTGTTTCCCTTTTTTGTTACAAATAATATTGATATACTATTCAAGTAGAGTGTTCATTAAACTTCATTTATTCTTAAACTGTGCGGCGGAGTGGCTAAGCGCTTGACTTCCGAACCTTTGATCCAGGGTTCCAATCTCGGTGAAAGCTGGGATTTTGAATTTCAGGATTCTTAGGTCGTCGCTGAGTCCACCCAATTTAATGGTTGGTCGCTGTGCTGAGTGGCTAAGCGCTTGGCTTCCGAACTTGGGGTCCTGGGTTCGGATCTTGGTGAAGACTGGGATTTTGAATTTCCGGATTTTTCGGGGCGCCCCTGAGTTCATCCAACTCTAATGGTTGGTCGTTGTGCCGGTCACATGAAACCCTGATCGTTAACCATTGTCCAAAGAAACGGAGGGCATTAACATCATTTGCCCAATAGATCGCAAAATCTGAAAAGGGAACTTAACTTTTCGGGGCGCGGTGGCTGAGGGGTTAAGCATTTGGCTTCGGAACTTTTGGTGAAGGCTGTGATTTTTTGAAATATATGGTTCTATTTTTTAAACATTTAACTCAACTTTTCATTTAATGCATATGGCAATGAAACTAAGCCAGGATTTACCTATTTTCAACGAAATTCCATCCAGATTTAAAAAGAAAACAAAAACAGCTTCAAATTTAAGCAACTCTGTCAATGTGTCATCTTTACGAACTTTATGAACTTAATTCAATCTTCAGAATCTCGTCTTTTCTAAAGTTGAAATGATCATACAGTCGCTCAGACTTCTCTTTGATCAAGTGATCCTGTATTAAAGTAAGCTTCTACTCTTCAATCTATAATAAACATTTGGAGTCTACCTTAATGAAAACGGAGACAGACAGAAAGGCACACCAACAGACAGAAAGATTAAGTTTGAGATATTTCAAACAGAAGGTGGGCGGTTACACCAGAAAAGTCTTACAATGAGAGAAAATATATTGAAATAATTTTTACTACAAGAGAAATTGTATCATAATAATTCTACGAAAAAAAAATATATAGAAAATCTAGTCTGTATTAGAGTACGCAATGGAAATATTTGGGCTTAGCTTTCATATATATCAATATGGTGGTGACACTAACATAAAATGACTATAACGAGGGCTTTTTTGTACGGCGTACAGGCACCTTTTTGAAAAAATTAGTATTATATTGCTATTATTATTTGTTTTATATCTCGTGTTTATTCCTCGTTTATTTCAGCACCAAGGCCTATAACTCCATTCATGTTTTGGGTGACCTGCAAGTGAAAGTGGTCAAATTAGAAAAATATTCTTTACCAAAAAAAAGAAAGGGAAAATATTCCCATTTATTTAATGTGGGGGCATGATTGAGTAGAAATGTACATCAGCGAGGTATTTTTGGGTTTTTTTTTTGTTTGTTTGTTTGGGGGAAGGTGGGAGGAAGAGGACAAAAAGATTGTCGCTAGAGAGGCACACACACATACACTAACACATACAAACGCAGACACATAAATAATGCATTTATCTGTTTGTATCTATGTCAACTTAGTCACCTCAGGAGACTCTCAGATGTCATATTTGTATTTCTAATTCGTAGGACGGTAAAACAAAAACAAAGAAACAAAAACAATTGGGGGGGGGGGGCTGTGTGTCCGCTCTTTCGACTTAGTCATTAAGGAAATCGTTGTGAATTAAACTGGCTCTAGACTCTAGGTACCCGGATGTACGGAACATCCACTAATGAGAGTGAGCTTTATTAACCGCCTGCAAATCTTCTCCTATAATATCTTAGTCATTATCTAGTTCAGTGAGACGGAAGTGTTGCTAACCTCGAATTTGATTTGTACTGATCATAATATAAAAGAAATGTATTCATTAAAACATGGAACTAAGATAACTTGTTTGAGATGGGAACTGATTAATGGTTCCACACGTTTCCCCACCCCCAGTACTACGTTGTAGGAAAAACGGAGCCGTTTTCGAGATACGTTCCAAGCCACTTTTTGTTTTGTTTATTGAACCCATTGAATAATTTGTAAGCTGTTTAAAAGGATTGCAGTTGTATCGTGTTAAATACAAATAATTTCTTCTTTGATTTCGCATAGTACAGCTGTTGTTGGTATCAAAACAGGTGTCACGTTGTTACAAAACTTACATGTATTACATTATGTGTCTTATAATTAAAGAGGTGTTGGAATTATAAACGTTTGAGAACCACGACTGAAAGTGTTCTGTAATTTTTCGTCTCCAATGAAACACGTAAAATAGATCTCAAATATTTATGAACATTTTTTTCTTCTACTGTAAACGTTGACACGTCACCAAGTCAATGTATGGTCACCAAGTACTATAACTCTGTCAAACAACAAGCATTAAAATGTATAACTTTCAGTATTCTGGATTAAGAATCTTTGATACTTGGGATAAATAGCTTCAAATATTGGGGATGTTAAATAGCTTTAGTGTAAGCAGGATACAAAAAAATTACATTATCAGGAGAGAGGAAAGTTTTACAAATTTTTATCAATTTATTTCAATTGCATGACGCGTAGGACGTAATCATCTTCTTTTTAGAAGTAACATCTGTATTATATAAGATAAGATAAGAAAATTAAGTAGTGCTTTGGAAAAAAAAAGTTTGGGGGAAATTCGGACGACATCTCGGATTTAACAAAGGATCTAAATTTAGTTTCAATACATATTTTAGACACAGGACGGGGCTACCGGCCCGGGGACTCCACAAGAGAGGGGCCTCTACAAAAGCGATATAAAAAAAAAATTTGATGGGTTAGAAATTTAAAGTTTTTTTTTTGTTTTGTTTTTATTGTAAACATTTTTTTTTGTGGGCAACACTGTCGTGGTTAAGAATTGTGTCCGCTTGTGGCGTGCTCGTAAGAAATAAATATATCTCTATTCATAATTCTCTTCATTGTTCAACAATTTGGACACCATGAAGTAAAGAAAAGATCACTCTTTTATTTCTACAAGTCGGACAAGAGTTCCCCCACGTAACTTCAGTAGCGAGAAAAAAAAAAGAGGTAGGAGAACAAGAAGTATTCACCCGTCATTAAATAGCAGGGCCGGACATAATCATTGTGGGCCCTGTGCGAAATGGATTGCACGGGGCCAAGTTTGGGTAGGGATACGGATAATAAGTGAAAATTAAGAGTTTGTATTAGAAAATAAATTCGTCTTTGCATTTGATTCATTCTTTACTACGTACAGAACTACTTTAGGAGCCTTGCGTGTAGCGAAGTCATACAGTATATCATGATAATTCTATTTACTACATAGATCACGCTCAATAGCAAGAATTAACAAATGTTTCAATCTATCTACGAGAATTGTTGACCTATAGTAATTATTCATTAGTTTGAAGCGCGAGAAGCTTCTTTCACCAGATTCTACAATTACGGGTATTGCATAATGCCGTTTTTTTTTATCGCGCTTAGGATTGGCGTTTTCCATATTGAATGACACCCCAAAATCACAATTTTTGTCTATATATTTCAGGAGATTTGTATCAGTTTCAAAAGATTTTAATAATTTCGGAGATTTCAGTGCCTTTTTCGTATATTTTGCAATTTCAGGAGATTTCCAGGAGCTCCTGGGAAATCAGAAAATCTGTTATAAGTTATAATGGTTTAACTTACACCTAGAATTAGCGCGGGTCCAATAAAAGCGCCGGGCTCACTCGGGTCGCATAGGTTGCAAGGGCCTAAGGCCGTCCCTGCATAATAGCAGCGTATGCTACGCCGTGGGTCAACTATTATATATAAATGCAGCTACGTCAGTGCGTTAACCCAATGCCTTACCCTCCACAAACTCAAAAATATACATTTTTTAAAACTGAAATCTACATATGAAATATTTTTAAAAGAATTAAAATGAGATGAAATATAAAAGTACTCTTTTTCTTTCTTATAAAATACTAGACATAATTTATCCGCGGCCCGTGGGTCTTAATTTGCGTATCACTTTCGATATAGTCACTGAGAGTGCTTTGTAAACAATTAAACGAAATAATAATTTTATAAGTAAAAGAAATGCGTGAATGTAAAAATAGTATCAATGGAGCTATCTAAATAGCTAATGGACTTGAATCCAATTTTTTAAATAAAAACATTTGCTTGTAGGCCTACATATATTTGATTAAAATTTGAAATGAATAGACTTAATTTTGTATGTTTATGTGTTAAAGTATAAAGCAGATCTAGATCTTGAGTTTTGCGCTAGAAGGCTTCGCTCTGCGCATGCGTGACCTTTTTTTTAATTAGATTCATGAATGAAACTATTAGAATACGGTTTCGCAGCTCTAGCCAACGAATGTATGAAAAATGCTTTAGAAAAACACATTTGAATGTTAATTTGATTAAAATATGAAATGAATAAACTATAATTAGTATGTTCCTGTGTTTAAGTATAAAACTATCTTTGCGAAGAGAAATACTTATCATCTTAAAGTTGAATTAGAGTTTCAGATCTAGGAGAGATGTGTAACATTTCGCGTAATGTCTAAAGAAATAATGTTCTTCAGGAATTCTAAATTCGCAGATATAAGGAACGAATTTATGTAAAAATTCACTTGAAACACAAATTTGAAGATTAATTTTATTAAATAATGAAATCGAAAGACTATAATTTGTATTTTCATTTGTCAAAGTAAAAAAACTATCTGCGTAAAGTGCAGTTCTTAAAATTAGATCTAGATCTAGATCCTTTCGATCTTTTTATGTAAATATGGTAAACATAGCCTAGATCGATGTAGTTATAATGCTTTTATAGACTTGGTCAACTTTTTTTGAGGTTCTGAAGTTTGTTTAAGGAATACAACACATACACTACGATTCTAACATTTCTGCTAAGTTGTATCAAGATTGGTCAAACGGTTTTGATTTCTATTCGGCACATACATACATACATACATACATACATACATACATACATATATACATACATACATACATACATACATACATACATACATACATACATACATACATCTTACTTTCTTCTTTATAATATAGATGGTATGTTTTTAAATATAAGCATTATTATTAATTAGTGGATTATAATTAAAGCTTTCGAAAAAGTGTAGGGTTCTCCATAAATATTTTTCCCCGGCTTAAATACTTAAATCCGGCCCTGATTAGACAACAAACTTGATCAACACAGGCTAAACAGTTGAAATAATTAGATAATTAGTTGTTTTTTCTTTTTTTTTAATAATTTATAACCTTCTCAATAATTTTCAGAATATCTCTCTTTATAATCTGATCCAAACCTTCTCTCCGTGTGAGAAATCAGAAAGCCGATGACAGTGTGTCTCTTTGTTTAACCTAGGTCTTCATGGACACGAACGCTTTTTTTTTAATGATCGATCATCCCTCCAGATCTAATGATGAACTGGCGTGATGTGCAGACGCAGCCATCTTCTTTTCAAACTAGACTTGATACATAGGAAATAATAGATAGGAGCAATTGGAACGAACATGGCCACTAATGATTTTGAAGTTTATCTGCCAGAACATTTTTATCATAAACATTGTCCACAAATGTTTACCGAACCTTCCTATAGTTGATCACATGTTGTTTAGTTTAGTGATTGTCAATGGGCTGCTTTAAGTGCTTTCAAAAATGTAATAAAAATCCGAATTTTTTATGAAAAATGAGTTTAACATAAACATTTTCTTTAAAACCTCAATTATATTTTTTCAAAAATTGCATGAATTGTTTTGGAAAAAAAGTTGTTCCTGTCTGAATTCAAATGTTAGCCTCCATGATGGAAGATGTCGTATTTTGCCACTGAACTATTCAAGTACTTATAAAAATAGAAGGTATTATTAGCCTTTTTCCTAGTGTTTTTAAAATGTTTTTAATTTAAAAAAGAATGCATATCAAATAAATTTGATTAATTACGACAAATTGATTAACTAATTGTTTAGGTTTTTTTTATTGATTCATCCATTGTCATCAACAATGAATAATTGTGCAAAGTTTCAACTTGATCCGAGAATGGGAAATGGGAGAAATAAAGTGTAAAGATTTTGATCAGACAGAGCTACACAGAGCTACACTATAAACTCGGTAAAAAGTAGGTTATTACTCTGATACACGTGTTGCGTGTCTAGACATTGCGAAAGGGACATTTGAATTTCGATCTCAATCTAGATTTATTTTTTTAGACTTAACAATTTATTAAAATTTCACATTTTAAAAGACATCTGCGACATTGCCAGTTAATACAAAACAATGAGATGGCTGAGCCATGCTGTACACAATTTAAACTACATTAATAAACAATTTCTTGCAATACAGAAACTCTGTAGCTTAATTATTACTTCATCTTTTAAATCGAGTGCGCGGTGGCTTAGCGGTAAAGCGCTTGGCGTCTGAACCGGAATCACAGGTTCAAATCCTAGTAAAGACTGGGCAGTTGGTCGTTGTGCTGCCCTCTTGACATCATCGTTTACCGTATGCCACAGAAACATATGACCTTAACATCCTCTGCCCTATAGACCACAAGGTCTAAAAGGGGAACTCTACTTTTTTTAAATCAAGAAATTTAATGCGAAAGCTATTGCATTCTGTTAACGCCCTTATAAGGTTGAGGCTGCCAAATTTTATTAAAAGTCTTACTTATCTTATAGATAAAACCAGGTTGTTTAGATGAATCAAGCAATTATTGTATGTGTCAACTGTAAACAACATTTTCCATTAGTGTAAAATTTGAAGACTTTGGCCATAAAAACCAAAGAGTGAGTTAGCCATGTCTAAAGTTTTTTTTTTTTAATGTAATATAAATGCTGACTCCACGGGGTTCGTCTAGCTCATTTATCTTGATCACAATATTGTTGACAGCTAAGAATCGAACCCGATTCGGTTGATTAACATCGTCAAGCTCTAAGATATAATCCTAAATTATTTAAACTCCGCCATAGCATCTAATTGAGAGTATCCGACCATTGTTTATGTAAGAATTGAGTTTGTTAGACCCCAAGTCTTAGAACAAATGGATTGACGTTACATATTTTTTTTTTTTGCATCCTTTAATCATTAGGCGAACTATGTACGGTATCAGACACTGCAAACATTTCGTTAGTTTTCAATTTTCATATCAATTAAGTAATAGTAGTTACAATCGTTTATTTTTATTCCATTTGAATGCAGAGTAATGACAACCTAACAAAGTGTCATTCCTTTCTCTCTCTGGGAAATTTTTTTGTTTTAATGTTATCATTTTTCAGTCATTTTGCAGGAAACACTTTAGATATCTCAAAACATTAATATGCAAACAGTAAGCAAAAATTATAATAAGCTAAACTGAATAATTTCAAAATATATTTATTAACATTCCAAAAGTGTACTTTGAAAACGGGCAAAGATGCTTGTCAAATTTATAAACACTTACACGCAAACTTTCACAAAGTTAAATTGTAGGAATGTCACGTAGAAATTTCATCACCGCCTTGTTTCCGTACATTGGCATTTATAGCTTCAAGACATCTGTCAAGTTTGAGGTACTTTGTCTTGCTTGCAGCTTTACTTCGTTCTCCAGCATTGTACCTCAGAATCTTGTTCTCAATGTTCTGTTCTCTGAGGAAGTGAGAGTTTAACTTGTACACATTATTGTGATGACCGTCAATAGACAGCTGAAATGTATGGTGCCATCCCCTCCACTGAATTGTTTGTTCGTGGTAGATTGTCCTGTACACGATCTCTAACATTTCATTAAGCTATCAGAAATCAGAAGTCACTCTGCGGTTTCGTCTCTGGCGACCAATAGAGTTGTCCTCCCAATAGTCATACGAATTCCCTACATCTTTTCGTTCTTCGAAAGTATTTACAGAAAGAAATGTGATCGTCACCCTGACACATCTAAAAGTTTGCCAATGTTGAGACGCCCTTGTTTGATCAAAGAGAGATAAAACATTAATAAGTTCCAACGTTGACTCGAGCCACGGACTTCTTACCTGGCAACAGCGCTTATTCGGACCACTATGACCAGATATACGACTTACTTGTGATGTATTATTTCATACGGATGTACTTAAAGTAATGAATATTCCGGGTTTTACTATAAAAGACACACATTATCATATACCTAACCTTTGAACGGGGTCACCACATTTAAATAACATATTTAACAAGTTATGCATTTTAAAACATCGGTGAAAAAGGAGAACTAGATAAAATATAGCATACATTTAGATCTAAAGATAGAGACCTCACCAAAAAATGCTGCCCAGAACCTTCATTTAGTAAAAACCTGGTGCAAGATGTAACATTCTTGTCAAGTCAGAGTTTGAAAGGTCAAAGACAAAGTAAAACTTGCTTATTCCGCAAAGCCACTCAAGTCTTACACTAATCATGTTATTAAGACTGTAGGAGCAGTGGTGCTACCTTTGAAAAATAATATTCAAGAGGTGAAATCAAGGTTTGAGGTAGTAGACATTAGCCAAAAGAACATTTTGAGTGGTGATACAGCAGAATGTTTAGGACTACTGCAACGGATAGACAGCATAGAATCCAAGGCAGAAGACGAGTTACAAAGAGAATGTCCTGAAATGCTGAAAACATCTGGAACACTGCCAGGAGAATACAAGATTCAGTTACAGGAAAATGCTAAAGGAGTTATCCATCCACCACGTCGCTTAGCAGCATCGCTACGCAAGAAAGTTGAAGAAAAACTTAAAGAAATGTAAGCTGATGGATTTATTTCTCCAGTACATGAACCTACTGAATGGGTTAGCTCCATGGTTGTTTCGCTCAGGAATGACAAAATTGAGAATATGTATTGATCCTAAAGATGTCAATAAAGCAATCTGGCGGGAACATCACCCGATGAAAACTATTGAAGATGTGATCACTAATATTCCAGATTCGAAGATATTCTCAGTTCTCGATGCCAAGTTAGGGTTTATGCTAATAAAGCTTGAGAGAATATTCATTTCTCACAATTTTCAACACACCTCTGGGAAGATATAGATGGTTACGATAACCTTTTGGTATCAAATCAGAGCCAGAAATTTACCAAAGAATTATGGATGAAATGCTTCAAGGTATTGAAGAAGCATATGTCATCATAGACGACATTCTAGTAGCTGATGTTGAACATTATGATCACATTTTGAAACAAGTCATGCAAAGAGCAACGGAGTACAATCTAAAGCTGAACTATGACAAGTGCAAGATTAGGCAAAACAGAGTACCTTATATGGGCCATATCTTGTCAGAGAAAAGTTTAGAACCAGATCCAGCAAAGATAAAGGCAATTATTGACATGCCAGCTCCTCAAGATAAAGATGTAATCAGAAGATTTCTAGGTTTAATTCAGAACCTAGCAAAATTTATTCCTAATCTAAGTCAAGCAGATGCTCCAATACGAAAGCTTCTAAAAGATGATGTAGAATTTCAATGGAATCATGAACAAAATAAGAGTTTTGAAGAATTGAAACATCTTTGTACAAACCCTCCAGTTTCAGCATATTATGATGTCAACAAGAACGTAGAGATAGAATGTGGTGCAAATAAAGATGGACTGGGAGCTGTATTACTCCAGGAAGGTCGTATAATTGCATACGCATCAAGAGCTCTCACAGACACAGAAACAAGATATGCTCAGTTTGAGAAGGAAATGCTCTCAATTGTGTATAGTACAAGCAAATTTCACAGCTACATATTTGGTAAGGAAGTAACAGTTTATAACGATCACAAACCTCTGAAGCAAATCTTCAAGAAACCTCTATTGTCAGCACCAATGAGAATACAGAAGATGTTAATAAGACTACAGTGGTATGATCTGAAAGAATGTTACAGAAAAGTCAAGGAAATGTTTATCTCCGATACACTTTCTCGTGCACATCTACCAAATACTGATACACAGACGTGTAAATTTACAGATGATTCAGTGCATATGATCTCTGTAAGTGATTCGAAATACAGTGAAATTAAAGACTGTACAAGCAAGGAACTTTCAATGCTTCTGGAAGTAATTATGACTGGTTGGCTAGACACAAGAAGCGAGACTTCAATTGAAGTCAGGCCATATTGGGATTCAAGAGACCAGTTATCAACTTCGGATGATATTATATACAAAGGTCTGAGAATAGTCATGCCAACAAGCTTACGTAAATACATGCTAAATTTGATTCACAAATCTCATTTAGGAATAGTCAAGTGTAAGCAGCGAGCCAGAGAAGTCATGTATTGGCCAGGCATGAATGCAGACATTGAAGTGACAGTTAGGGATTGTATCAGGTGTGCTGAACATCAGAATCAAAATGTGTCAGAACCGCTAATGCCTACCAAGACACCAGACCTTCCATACAGCATGGTTGGGTGTGATCTGTTCAACTTTGAGGGTAAAAAGTATGTGCTTATAGTTGACTACTTCTCAAAGTTTATTGATGTCAAAGAACTGTCACAGGAAACTACATCAGATATCATTGAAGCAATGAAGAGTATATTCGCATGCCATGGAATACCTAGAAAGTTAAGGTCGGATAGCGGGCCTTAGTTCGCTTCAAGGGAATTCCTGAATTTCTGTAAATCATACTGAATAGAGCATGAAATGTCGAGTCCTCATTTTCAGAGTTCTAATGGCGAGGCTGAAAGAGCTATTCAGACAGTGAAGAAACTTTGGAAGAAAAGCGAAGACAAATTTCTGTGGCTATTAGACTACAGAACTACTCCACTGAGTAATATTAATTTGTCTCCAGCACAATTACTCATGGGACGCCGACCCAGAAATTAGTTACCTTCGAGCGAGGAAATACTCACACCTAAGACACCAGATCTCAAGGTGGTGAAGAAACACTTTGACTCCGAGAAACAGTGTCAGAAACACTTTGACTCCGAGAAACAGTCTCAGAAACATTATTATGATAAGAGGAAAGGAGTTAAGAGTCATAATCCACTACAAGACGGAACGGCAGTCAGAATGCAGCTTAATTCTAAGTGGAAACCAGGAACAGTAGTTTCGAAGCATTCTAAGCCTAGATCATATAATGTAAAAAGTGGAAATAAGGTCTACAGAAGAAACAGAAAACACATCAGAAAGTCTTCTGAGAAAGCAAACAGATTTGACAATAATTATGACTTTACAGATGACATCTCAGAACAACTGGAACCACAATACCTAGAGAGTCCAAGATTACAAACTACGCTAGATGCAGAGCCGCCTCTACATACTGCTTCTTCTAACAACTCTAGACCACATGACCACACGCTCAGGCAGAATAGTTAACAAACCCAAGAGACTTGATTTATGAATTGACTTTTTAGTTGACTAGTTTTTTAGTTATTCTGATAAATTTATTTTCTGACTTAAAGAAGAGAGATGAAACATATCGGTATTATATGTACATTTGCACACTAGCGCGTCAGTGCAACACCGCTTGTGTTTACGTAATAAATGGAGTTCCTAATATGTCTTCCCTCTTAAACACTAGTTTGTTATTTGTGTAATACAAATATTCTACAGTACTTTTATAAACATCATATTTAATTCCGCACTATTTTGTCTTGCGCTAGTTTGTCGGTAAATTTTGTGCTATTTTGGCGGCGCTATTTTGTCCGCACTATTTAGTCGGGTCACCATATTTTCTAGTACGCTGGCTTAATGTCAATCTTAAGTTCGAAATATAAAATTAGTTTCGAATCAAATTCAAACTACCATTTAGTTGTGTTTGAGTTTATAATTGAAACGTACCCATTGCTTTGGTTACCATGGTTTCAAGGAAGATCAAAGTGTCATACTTCTTTGATTCTGAATGATCATAATTTGTTTTCAACTCAAGTGCTCTTCCTTGTATCTTGTTTACATATCGCTTTTGGAAATGTTCATTCTAATAAGAGCTAAAGATTTATGAGCTTATTTCTCAACTCTTAGCCTACGAGTGGGAAGTCTTAATAGGAAGACGTCTCGTTTTTATGTTAGTGTTTCAAGTATTGTTTGTAGTAAAATAGAAAAAAAAACAATTAACCACTAATAAATACCTAGAAGACAGGGAAGATAATACGTCAATATGTAGACTATGGGTTGCAATCAACACTAGCATCAGAAGCCACGTGCCAAAATATGTAGCCTATGGGTTGCAATCAACGCTAGCATCGGAAGCCACATGTAAAAATATGTAGTCTTTGAGTTGCAATCAACGCCAGCATCGGAATCCACATGTCAAGATATGTATTCTTTGAGTTGCACATGTCAAGATATATAGTCATTAAACTGCAATCAACACTAGCATCATAAGCCACATGTCAAGATATGTAGCCATTGGGCTGCAATCAACGCTAGCATCATAAGCCACGTGCCAAGATATGTAGCCTATGGGGTTGCAATCAACGCTAGTATCTCAATCCACGTGTCAAGATATGTAGCCATTGGGCTGCAATCAACACTAGCATCGGAATCCACATGTCAAGATATGTATTCTTTGAGTTGCACATGTCAAGATATATAGTCATTAAACTGCAATCAACACTAGCATCATAAGCCACATGTCAAGATATGTAGCCATTGGGCTGCAATCAACGCTAGCATCATAAGCCACGTGCCAAGATATGTAGCCTATGGGGTTGCAATCAACGCTAGTATCTCAATCCACGTGTCAAGATATGTAGCCATTGGGCTGCAATCAACACTAGCATCGGAAGCCACATGTCAAGATATGTAGTCATTAAGTTGCAATCAACGCTAGCATCGGAAGCCACATTTCAAGATATAAAGTCTTTAAGTTGCAATCAACACTAGCATCGGAAGCAACATGTCAGGATATTGTAGTCTTTGAGCTGCAATCAACACTAGCATCGGAAGCCACATGTCAAGATATAAAGTCTTTAAGTTGCAATCAACACTAGCATCGGAAGCAACATGTCAGGAAATTGTAGTCTTTGAGCTGCAATCAACAATAGCATCGGAAGCCACATGTCAGGATATTGTAGTCTTTGAGCTGCAATCAACAATAGCATCGGAAGCCACATGTCAAGATATAAAGTCTTTAAGTTGCAATCAACACTAGCATCGGAAGCAACATGTCAGGATATGTAGCCACAGTTCTGACCAGGCAACTGCTCCTTCTTCAACGAAATTATTCCTTCCTTCGCATGCGACACCATTGTAAACATCCTTCCTAGTCTGGTTTATAAAATCGCACCTTCTGCACTAGCCTGGATGGCGGTGCGCATAGCAGAGTTATAACAATATATATAGAACTAGGCGTTAACCAACAGCATTGACAATAATTAACAAGAATTAAGTTGATGTCTATTAATATATCAGGGTAGCGTAAGTATTATACGACAGCAGGTTCCATAATATGTAAAAAAAAAAATAGTAATAATAATATTTTTAAGTGTTCTCTTTAACCTATGTGATTTTAGAACTAGAATATAAGTTATTAAGACATTATTAATTGGCTACGATGGACTTTCTCTGCCTTTTTCTGTCTATCTCTCTCCGGTACGTATCCTGGAGCCCAACGTCATCGTCTGCGCAGTAGCCTACTAGTGTGATACCGATATTTACTTGTGATGCAGGCAGTGGTTACGCCTTATAGATCTAAAGTCTTTAGCCGTCACCTAAAGTAAAATTTAACACAACACTAATATTCCAATATTTAAACTACATGCTTGCATATTACTTATGTGTATTAAAACGAATAGTTATTAATTAATAATATCGTTTTATCCCATGCTTTCAAGAATGTGCGCTTATAATACTGTTTCTAATTCAGTCACAAAAAGCACTGCCACTTAATTTTCAACATCAATTAGGTCCAACAAAAAGCCATGTTTATGCCTTCTATCGTTTAGCTCGAGCGTGTCACACAAGTTCTGGGTTAAGTCCCCATACTAAATGAAATATAGATGTTACATGTTTTCTTGGAGGTTCAACGAGTGCCTATTTAAATTATTCCTATATCGGATTTCAGCGGTGATTGATTTTGAAACCAATACGATGCCAATGCCCATACATTCTCATTGTATGACCTCAAAACCATTCATTCCATTATTTTTTTTTTTAATTTTCTTGCGTGGTTGATTTTGAAATCAATACGATGCCAATGCCCATACATTCTAATCGTATGACCTCAAAACCATCCTTTCCAAGTTTTTTTTTTCTTGCGGTGATTGATTTTGAAACCAATACGATGCCACTGCCCTTACATTCTAATCGTATGACCTCAAAACCATCCTTTCCAAGTTTTTTTTTTCTTGCGGTGGTTGATTTTGAAACCAATACGATGCAATGCCCACTCATTCACATGGTATGACCTCAAAACTATCCTTTCGGCCCCAGAAAGAGGAAAAGACGCTATTAGTTTTTTGTGGAATGTCTGTCCGTCCGTCCCGTTTAGAGTGAAAATCCGAATTCATATTATTGTAGATTATTAAAAATTGATGCAATGGCTACTTTTTTCTTTTCTGAAAGCAAAAAGTCTTTTTTTTTTTTAAATCACTTATGCAAGCAATTTATTCATAAAACACACCACATTTACAATTATTCACTATTAATAGTAACAAACACTGGAATCTCCATAGTAGGGAAGATCACTTTTTACCATATATTTAGCACATTTATGCAAATGATTTTAGATTTTTGTCAAAATATTTTCTTTTTACAAATGTATTGCTAAGTTTTGTAAGTTTTGTCGAACTTTCTACTACATTTACACACAAAAAATGTTTCCTTCTTTTTAAAGAGAAAAAATCTATTTAGTATGCATATTAGTTGGACAATTTTAAACAAGAATTAATAAGTAGTTTTTCATTTTATCGTGAGAACTGCAGTGCACACTATAAAACACAAGGCCTTGAATTACCAAAGTAAAGGAATTTTTTTTTACGAAAATATTTTTTTCTTGAGGATTTCAATATGAGATTGACCCATTACTAAACAATTAGATGAGAGAGGTTAAGTTAGAAAACATTGATATAATGCAGCAGAAAAAAAATAGGGGTGACAATTATCTCTTTAACAAAATACTTAATAGAAATTAACTTTAACACACAAACAGCCGGAAATGGCAAACCTGCCAACTTATTCACATCTCAGTATTGGTATAGAGTTCTACTTTCTGCAATTTGTAAAGAAAAAGTAAGGTTTCTTTTTGTTTATTTTTAATATTATAAATCTCAAAATTAGGCCTACTACGCTTACAAAAAAATTTATTTTTTTTTAAAATCTAGATCTAAATATTTTTTTTATTTTTATAATTAATGGCAAACTTATGCTTAGTAATAATAATAAGGCCTGTCTTCGAGTCCGATTTAATGAGGATTTCAGTATTTCCCGTGAAGACGCAGCCCTAGCAGTGACCTACATATTTTGCCACAACCAGGGCAAGCATAACTATTATCAGCTGGTGAAGCTCGCAGCGCTCCCCCAGAGTCCATAGCTGTTCTTGGCGGTGTGTAGGCCTACTGTCTTTCCACTAATTAATGGAAGAGAGTATTCTAGGGTAGAAAAAACGTTTGAAAGAATGAAAGGTCAGAATTTAATGAACATAAATTACACACATATTCATATATATATGCCTATAAATAAATATATATTGGTGAGGGGTCAGTAAAAAAAAATCCCCTCCATCAGGAAAAATCCTGGCTTCGCCTATGATATGACATGCCATGCGTGAGCCCGTTTATATGGTAATGCCGATTTTGATACCCAGTCCGTCCCTGGTAGTAATGTAGCTTCCAATGTAGATATATGTAGAAACATAAATAAACAAAAAAAATGTCTAACGAACTAATTATTATTTCATTTCAAACATTAGAAATATATATATATATATATATATATATATATATATATATATATATATATATATATATATATATATATATATATATATTGGTCTACGTAATCTTGACCGAATCCATGTGAACAGTCTTAGATTCGGTCAATCAATAATAGGCAGACAACTCTACACAAATATTTCTCGTTCTTATGAATATGTATTCTGTTTATGAATTGAGAGAAAGTGGACAGTCATACATCATACATTACACACACACATACACAGAGCAGGCTGTCCGACTATTTATTTATATAGCTAGCTGTCTGACTCATCATGAGTTTCAAATACACTTACTTAATAACAAACTTGTGCACTGCCTTTATCGGCCTATAACCCATTAAATAGTTGAGGCCATTGCGTTTTTTTAGTAAGCATTTAGTAACTCACTCCGACTGTCTGTCTGGGAGGATTCTTTTTACACGATTTTGCCTCAGCTTTCCATTTCTTGGATCAGCTTGAAACTTTCCACAACTATTCATTGTCGATCATTATGAATCAATGAAAAAAACAATTTTTAAATTAATTAGGGTGATGGATTATTTTTCTTTTATTTAGAAAAAAAAGGGGAAATAAATCTTGTAGTTTTAAGAGATGGCCCAATGTATATCGTTAATTCTCTAGCATACTAAGTGCACTATGGTTTGATCTTTTCTCTGGACATTTTGAAAAGAGTAGTATCTGGGAGGTTTCAACGTTTCCGTGTTGCCTTATGGCGTTTAACAAACACATAACTCAGATCGAGTCGGGATTCCAATTTGAGACTCACGTGATAGGTTACAAAACAGCAAAACAGTATATGCCCCTCTGCCACACATCTTGGTTTCGAAAGTTAGACCAACATTCTATTAAGCAAGTAAACCAGATTTCTGTTTAGAATTTGGAAGGTTCAGAGTCGAATAGGACAAGAAAGGCCTTAAAAATATTTTTAAGAAATCAAAGCTTATATTTGGTATAATTATATCAAAATAGTTTGGATTAGTCATAGAAGTGTATTCTCATGTACTTTAATACAATATATCTGTGCAATTCTAAATACTTTTACCAATTGTTTTTGTTTAGCTTCTAACTTTCTCAAAGCGCTATGATCCAAGCACTTGTCTGGACCAGTTCGAAAACCAAAAGGAGGTGGGGAAGAAATGGGTATCTTTGTGAATGATCGATTTCTTATGCATAAAAAATTTCATTGAGGGTTCTGGGGATCTGTCAAGTATGATTTATTTCTCTTGTTCAAGATACCAAACAAAATAATTAATTAACTAATCGCTTAATTTTTTTTCATTCTTGTGTTGTCAGGTAAAAGAAATAATTGTGCAAAATTTCAGCTTAATCTGAGATTGAGTGTGGGAAAAATAACGTGCACAAACTTTTTACCAGACAGAATGAGATTTTATAAGCTTTGTAAAAGTTTTTAGCAATTTGCCCAAGGAAAATGATTACCATATACTGATAATTGTTTTTTTTTTTCTAAATTAGGAATATACTCGTGTACACTATATTCACTATTTAAACCTTGCAAAAATAAAAAACCATATACAAATATATTATTTATTTCTTGAATTTTTTTTTTGGACAACATGTTAACAACATATAAAAAATTCATTTAAAAAATTGATATCATTAAATATTATTTATACGCAAATATTTATTACTTACCAAGTTATAACAAATACAATCCTTAAAATCTTATCAAAATTGCGAATGAAAAAATAATCAAAAGAAATAGGTTCGCCCAACAGTTTGAATGTGTTTCGTTTTTTTTCCCTCTTTATATTAAGCCAGTGTAAAGAATCTCTTAACCATTACAAAACGTAGGAGCTTTTTTTTAGTGCTTCTTGTGCTGCGTATAACCTACCCCCCCCCCCCCCACATACACACGACTGTCTGGAAATAATTTAATCTCTCGACATTCTAATTATGTGGGGGAGGGGAAGAGTGGGGTACAACAAAGTAGAGACATCACCATAAGGTACGCGAGTTACCAGGTAATGTAGATCATCCGCAGACCTTGACACTTATCACTCAGTTTTATCAATACGTATCTAAATCTACCATTTGACACTAGCCACTGCAGTCACCAGCAAGGGATGGAACTCTAGTTGTTGTTGTTTTTTTATCACCTCTTATTCAATTATGTCTAATCTCAAGACTGCCATTAGTCTAAGTTCTTTCCCTTGACATTTCTCTGGTCTGGCTTCATTCTTCTCAGAGGCTGCGTAGTTTCTAAAAATAAATGTGATCTCAATAGCAATCTTTTAAATGTGAGAATTGGGCAAATTAAATTTCAAATGATATAGGGGCTAGGATAATTGTTACTTGCTTCCTGTATATAGATCAGGAGTGCGTAATCCACATCTGATGAAGTCATTCTGTAACGACTTATGGTAAGTGATAGTGGGAGTTTAAGGGTTTCTATGGCCCACGGTTAACGAGGGTGTCATGTGGCAGGCACAAAGACCAGCCGCGTTCACTTTTCCCCAACTAATGTCAGGTACCAATTAGACCTGGGTGGACTCAGAGGCGCCAAAAGATCCCGAAATTATAAATCACAGTCTTCGCCTGGATTCGAACTCGGGACCTCCTGTTCGGAAGCCAAGAGCTTTGCTGCTAAGCCACCGCGCATCCTAGTATGAGAGTGGCTGTGTATTATTTCCATTAACATTTTCGTTTTGCAGATCTAGTGGAATCGGTTCTAATGCGATTTGTTCAATGTTGCTATATACGTGTATAATACAAACAGTCAAACAGCAAGGGGTCTGCTGATCCATTCGTTTAGATTATATACTCCTAACATGTTGGCTTCCTTCAGTCGTACAACGAGATGAATGCCTGGGCATCAGCTATGAATGGAACGATGTGGCAGTTCCCTCCTCTCCTCGCAGACGTTGTGACCAAAATGAACGTCGTATACTATATACAGCCTGGGATCAGCGGCGTCACAGTTTCTGTCAAGCTGTAGCACTGAGTGTTGCAAGCTGCCTAAGGGATACCAGCTCTTGTTTTTTTTTCCTCAGGGATGACTCCTAAAGCTTTTTTCAAACTTTTGTCTAGGTTTGGATTCAGAGTTACGTAGGTAGCCAGCCAAAGGTAATAAGCCCGAAGAATTTATATACCAACTAGTCACTAGATATTAGGCGACACAGTGAAATCTGTATTTGATTCGATATAGAAGTACAATATAATAATCAGCTCAACAAAATTATGTACAACAAAATTATGTACAGTAAAAGATTAGTGACATCTCAATACTAGATATTTATGTCCAGGACTGCAACAATAAGTTCACTGGACCATGGGCTGCCCTAATTTTTAAAAATCTACAAGATGAACTCCTATTCTAAAAATAAAACAAATCACAATAAAACATAAAATTCATTTATGTAACTTTATTATGGCGATGACAATTTCTCCCATAATAAGTTACAGGCAAGGCTATAGGATAGGTGAAGCACCCCAGCACGTCCTGGTGAACGTAATTTATACTGACTTTGTACTTGTATATTATTGGCTTTATTTTTATCTTTCCCAATGACAACAGGCTACATCGGAAATATCAGCTTCGTTTTTTCAAAGGAAAAAAAAATAATGCCAATAGTTTTCCTATCCCACTTTACCTTCCTGAATCTAAAAAGGTATTTGCCTTGCTCGCTGATTCAAATGAAAGAAATTTATTTGGGAAAATTTATACGTAAATGTGTAATAAGTACAAGTAAAATATGTAAAAACAACAATGTATAAAATTTTTAGTGGCAATTTTCATACTAAAAGTTATTTGAGTATCGTCTGTCTGTCGGTCGGTCTGTCTGTCTCTTTCTCTCTCTCTCTCTCTCTCTCTATCTATCTATCTATTTATCTATCTATCTATCTCGAATTACATATTTGATTATTACATTTATTGTACTGTGCTAAAAATGACCACAAAAATCAATATGTGGCTGTTAAATAGTGTAGGCCTATAGTTTTCAATTCTCTACACCGGATACACCAAAAAGGCTTTTTGTTTGAGGATTTGACTCCATTTTGTGAAAATCTCTAATACATTCTAGCACTGAGGAATAAAAAGAATATTTAAAAGCCAGAGACTAGTCTGGGACAAATGATATATTATGATTATGATCTATTCGTAACGAAACTTATGCCAAGTTCATGCTGACGTGTTATCTGGAAAGCCACGAACACGAACGAGATAAGATGATGTAATTCACGCGATACTTCATCGAGTCGCCGCGTTGTTGTTGTTTTTCAAGGGGGGGAGGTCTTTTTTTAACACAGCGAGATCAGTGAGGTACTCTTCAGTCCTGAAGGTGCAAAAACTTTTTTTATGTCTTAGTTTCTCGCCAATAAAGACTCGAGCTGTCCATAGCTTTCAAGATTTTGAAATTCATGTGGCGAAAGAAAAAATCTAGATCTATAAATTGAACTACAAAAAAAATAAAAATAAAAAAGCCATTGGTGTGAGATTTTAGTAAGAATTTCTTAGGCTAATGGAAAAACTAACCGTTGGTTAAATGTGAACTCTAGTTCCATTAATGAAGTGTTCATCTTGCAAGCCGAGTAGACCTACTCCACATTGATTCATGTGTAATATATAGTTCAGTGCTACATCAAAGGAACTCTCTAAACAATTTTGTCTTTCTGCTTCTAAACTCATCAAATAAACATCATTAGATGTCCAACAGAAGGCAATACTTGCTTACAGTAACCTCATCAAGCAAGCCATGAAATTGATGATCTAAGAATAAATTAGGGGTCAAAATTTTAGAGGTGGCAAGAAATTTAAAGCAGGCACTGTGACGGCTGGTCGAGCAATTTGAAGTTAGCATGCTGTATTTTGCCCTCGAATATTTTTTCCTACAAACACAGTTTTATTTATTTTTTATGGTAAGGGTTCTGCAACATTCACCCCCCCCCCCTTAAAAGAAAAAAAACAAAAACATATGATTACAAAGCTTATATCATTTTCCTCTCTCTGTCGGTCTGTCTGGTAAAAAAAAAAATTACACGTTATCTCTGCAACAGCCATTCTTGGATCAAGTTGAAACTTTGCACAATTATTCATTGGCTTAGACAAGACATGAATCAATTTGAAAAATGTATTTCTCCCACACCCATCCTCGGATCAACTTGAAACTTTAAAAAAAAATTTATTGTACCTAACAAAACATGAATAAATTAAACAGTTGTCCAATTAGTCAACTAATTATTGGTAAGCTTTATTTTTATATTTTTGCGTTACTTAACAATTTCTAGTTTTTTTTACATTTTGTAGACAGGATCCACTAGCTGACATTAGGTTTGGGGAGAAAAGTGAATAAGCTTAAAATGTCAATAATTAACATAATGTAAATTGTTAACATATTATTTAAAGAAGTTGATATATATGTATATGTGTGTGTGTGTAAATGTATGTATATATGTGTTTGTATGAGTGTGTGTGTGTGTTTGGCTCAACCATCCCCGCTCTTAAGATCCACCAATGAAATAATAAACCCCAAATAAGAAAAATGAAAAAAAAAAGTTCTCTGGAAGTTGATAAATAATTTGTTGAGACGTGAAGGCTTGATAACTAAGTAGGCAACTGAAAAATTAAAGAGGCAAAGACTTTTCGCAGGCGTTATGAAAACCGATTAAATACAAGTCTAGAACAATGCTCATAATGAAAGTATCTAGCAAAGGAGTCCTGTACAAGGCTCAAGTTGCATATTTAGATGGACTAATGAATTCCATACCATGATTAAGTCAATCTCTAACAAAACAAGGTTTTTAAACTGTAGGCTCGCCATCTTGATGTCAGAACAACAATTTTGTGTTTAAATCAAAATGATAAAACTGCTTTTAACCTTATAAGCAATATATTACAAGCCTCGATTTGTTTTTCTCTACCTATCGAAAAATTGCAAGAATGTAATTGTGAATATGTTTCTATGTAAGTTTATGACAACAAGGCAAACTCACTTCATTCTTTGGTTAGTTCACAGTTCAACATTTCCCACTGCTGTCTATGAATGAGTAACAAATTGAAATTACTTGGTAACCTAGTTAGTGAAAGTTTCATCTCTAGCTTGCGGGTTCCAGGAACTCACAGAATATTGACATGAATTATTCAAAAGTTACGCCAGCGCTAATAAAAAAAAAAAAAAAAAAGAAACAGAAAGTTAATTAAAAATGGGGGGGGGGGTGTTGATGGTTTGACGGTAGAGACATTTATTGTAATCGCAACGTTTTAAGCTATTTTTATGTAGATGTTGTGTTTGTTATTATTTTTTGTTTATTTTTTCTTATTGATTGATTGTTGCTTATTTTTAAAAAGTCAAACATATATTGTCTATTGGGGATTTTAATGACAAAAGCGAATCTATAAATTGCTAGATTTTGGTTGGAGTTTATGGGTTTTTAAAAAAGGCGTCTGTGAATTCGTCGATCAATATTTTGAAGCTTTTTCGGAAAATTGTAATAAGAAAAAATGGAGTGGCGCGCGAGGGATTTCCACGGATTTTTCCCTAGTCGCCTACCCTACATATTTCTGACCTTGAATTTTCGCGGGTTACTTGTTTCGAATGACGCTTACAGAAAGCAGATCTGGCAAAACATTTTTTTCTTCTTAATATATACTTACTACATATTATTGTTGTTGCTTACTCAATACCCCGCCCTGTAAATAGATTTCGTAATTAAAAAACTCGATGTTAAAAACATTTTCACTTTTTTTGCTAAATCCCTGTTGTTAAGAGTAGAATATTTTTGGGACATCATAGATGTAAAACTCCAAAAGTTGTAGCCTACAACTGGCTTAGGGGAGCAACAAGCCAACGACCGAGGAGAGGGGGGCGAAAAAAATGTTTATTTTCATTGTAGTTATTAATCGTGTCTGAATATGACCAAATGTTTAAAAAATTGAAATATCTTTAAGTAAGAGACGTCGTTTCATCTTTTAATAAGACCTTGTCAAATGTAGACCGTTTGGGAGAGAGGCGCAGGCAACAATATGGGTTAAAACGTTTTGAAGACAAACATTTCAAAACGTCTCCGCTAATGTGATTCTTCTGGATTTTCTTGTCTGATCCAATTTCTTCCGACTATTGCACTTCATTATAGCAACGATTTTTGTGTGGAAAAAAGGTCTTACTTAGCACGACGATGATCTTAAGAAAAGTCACGCCCATTACAGACGTCCGTGTGTTTTATATAGGCCTACCTAGAATGTGCTTCGAATAATTCTATTGACCGGGGATGCCTCTTTATTAGTAGAATTTTTTTTACTATTAAGAATAGTGCGTTATACAAGAAAACTCAATAATATTGGCCTTTTTATATTCTTTCTTCTTATTACGAGAAAAATTTGTAGGCCTAAATACTTGGAGAAAGAATTTCTGAAGCTGAAAACGCAAGAATATGCTTAGCAACGGGTTCCGGCCCCGAAATCAGACCCCTTGCCGACTTGAGTGGAAACCTGCCGAATGTCCAATTCTATCTCCAGAAAGAACTTTTTACAACGCTTAAAAATTATAAAGGCGGCTACACTATTTTCAAAAAAAGAAAAAAAACTTGTTTTAAATCGCTCCCAGCTTCTAAGGGGGCTCGAAGGAAAATGTTGTCCTGTAGGGGGTCGCCACCTCGAAATGTTTGAGAAACACTGCCTTAATGTGTTTTATTTCAAGTTATTGTATAAGTGGATTGTACTTAGGATTGTTTATTTTATATCAATTCAAGAGAAATATTCACCGCTTAGTTGCTTCATTTTGTCCTAGAGGTGTGTGAGATAAATTGTTGTTTGTGTCACGTATTACAAATTGAATTCTACTTTTAAATGGCTTGTCTAGGGGAACGTGACAATAGAAAAAGGTAGTTGTGTCACTTATCTTAAGTCTGAATTTAATCAAAGACTTACAATGAATAACAAAAAAAAAATGACACAAGAAATCGGAAGGTAAAATATCAACTTAATGTTTAATCATAATATAACTCAATACAAAATGGAAGGGTTGACCAAAACCCTTTTACAAAAATGGCATGTAAAAATATTACAATACAATAGTTTGAAAATATAATTACAAATACAAGCAAGCAAGGCCTTGGAAAAAAGAAAACAAAATATTAACTTACACGATCAAGTGGTATACCACGCACGGGTCGCGCAATGTCTCCGCTATTCTGTCCCACGGCTGTCTCCGTATGTCTGTCCGTCAACGTCACGCGGGCGGTCTTTATATAATCTACCGCGCGTCGATCTCAAGACAAATCTAGGAATTTCTCGAACCAAATACGTCATCAATTTCCCAGATCTAGAACGCTCTTCAAAGAGACAAAAAAAAAACACCCTCCTTTCAACCAGAGGTACACACACAGGTCAAGGACCGGTCACTGTCTGTGTGGCTTGACGAATAAAAAAAAAAAAAAAACTTATTACACAAGGGGGCAGACAACCTACAGGTCAAGAAAAAAATATAGTATCTAGGCATTGTTACCTAGATACGTAACACCTCCCTCCTAAAAATAAAAAGTTTACATTTCCACGAAATGGAAATCTTTTTAGAATAATTAAAAAAAAGGATTTTTACATTACAGAATGTATTTATCATGATATACATAAAAATATATGCATCAAAATACTTTTTACAATCTAGATAAGGCATCGGCGATAACATTTTCGCTGCCTTTTATGTGTTTAAGATCTAGGTTGTACTCTTGTAAAAATAAACTCCACCTGAGAAGTCGTTGATTCTTGCCAGACATTTTGTGGATAAATGTAAGGGGATTGTGGTCAGTAAATACAACTAGTGGCCATCTGGACCCACTGATATAAAAATCAAAGTGTTGTATAGAAAGAATCAACCCAAGACATTCTTTTTCCACAGTAGAATAATTTCTTTGATGTCTATTAAATTTCTTGGAAAAGGAACAAATAGGGTGCTCTACTTGGAAATTATCTTCTTGGTAAAGGACTGACCCAACACCTGTGTCACTGGCGTCAATAGCTAACCTAAAAGGTTTTCCGAAGTCAGGAGCCATCAAAATAGGGGAGCTAGATAATATCTGCTTAATTTGGTTAAAGGCTTTCTGACATTCATCCGTCCAAGTAAATCGGACGTTCTTTCTCAGGAGGTTTGTTAAAGGACTGGCAATGACAGAAAAATTTTCGCAAAACTTTCTATAATATCCAGACATTCCCAAAAATCTTCGGAGTTGTTTCCGATCAGCAGGAATAGGGAAAGCTTGGATAGCTTCTACTTTGGCCATTACAGGTTTCACCTGGCCTTGTCCTACAATATGGCCTAAGTATTGGATGGAAGCCTGGCAAAAATCACTCTTACTCAGGTTTACAGTAATTTTTGCATGTAAAAGTTTAGTAAAAAGACAATGCAGTTGTTTACAATGGCTAGAAAAATCTTGGCTAAAAATTACTACATCGTCTATGTATGCGTGGCAATTCTCCATGTCAGCAAGCAGGGCATTTATCATTCTCTGGAAAGTGGCAGGAGCATTCTTCATGCCAAATGGCATCACTTTGTATTGGTACAGACCATCAGGGGTGACAAAGGCGGAGATTTCCTTTGCCCTATCAGTCAGGGGAACCTGCCAATAACCTGAAAGTAGGTCTATTTTGGTGATGTACTTAGCGTCACCAATACGATCTATGAGATCGTCTATCCTAGGGATAGGAAACGAATCGGTCTTTGTTACAGCATTTACCTTACGGTAGTCTGTACAAAAACGATAAGTCTTGTCCTGTTTAGGTATCAAGACACATGGGGAGCTCCAGCTACTGGAACTTGGTTCAATGAGGTCATTTTCAAGCATATACTTGATTTCTGACCTAAGTATGGCAAGTTTTTCAGGGTTGACCCTGTAAGGATGCTGCTTGACTGGATTAGCCTCGCCAACATCTACATCATGCATTATAACATTAGTCTGTTTTGGTACATCAGAAAAAATGTCATTAAATTCATTAATGAGTTTCATGATAACTGGCCTTTCTGTCGAAGACAGATGAGACAGTTTTACATCCAAATTCTGTAATACAAAAGAATTAGGTATTTTGTATTGTCCAAATTTCTCCTTTACAATATCATCATCAATAGGAGAAACATGGCTATTTGAACAACTTTTGACTGTATTTAAAACACAATTACTCTTCTCTGAGTGATCTGGCCTAGATACATAAGGCTTCAGCATGTTTATGTGACATAGCTGAGTCTTTTTCCTACGGTCAGGGGTTTTGATTGTGTAATTGAGGTCACTAATTTTGGTCTCAATTTCATAGGGACCAAAGTATCTGGCTTGCAAGGGTTGACCTGGTATGGGCAAAAATACAAGCACCTTATCCCCGGGAGAAAATTCTCTAACACGGGCCTTTCTATCATACCAGCGTTTCATGCTGGATTGGGTGTTTTGTAAGTTATTTTTGGCCAGAACACAAGCATCATAAAGTCTAGTTTTAAACTTAATTACATATTCTAAAAGTCCTTCAGTGGCTGTTGGTGACAACAAAGTCTCTTTTATACATTTCAAGGGACCGCGCACCGAATGGCCAAAGACTAAGTCAAAAGGGCTGAATCCCAATGATTCCTGGACGGATTCACGGGTTGCAAACAGCAGCATGTGGATTCCTTCGTCCCAGTCTTTTTCGTGCTCAAAGCAATAGGTTCGGATCATGTTCTTGAGAGTCTGATGGAATCGCTCAAGAGCGCCTTGCGACTCGGCATGATACGCACTCGACATGCAGTGTTTGATGCCCAACTGAGTCATGACTTGCTTGAAAAGATTGGCCGTGAAATTCGTTCCTTGGTCCGATTGGATGGACTTTGGTAGACCAAATAGAGTAAAGAACTTGATTAAGGCCTTTACAATGTTCGATGCTTTTATGTTCCTTAGAGGAATAGCCTCAGGAAAACGAGTTGAAGCACACATAATGGTCAACAGGTATTGGTTGCCAGCTTTTGTCCTTGGGAGAGGACCAACACAGTCAATAAGTACTCTGCTGAAAGGTTCTTCAAAGGCTGGAATCGGCTTCAGAGGAGCAACAGGGATCTTTTGATTTGGCTTGCCAACCATCTGACAGGCATGACAAGATCGGCAGTACTGGATGACATCTTTCTTCAAACGTGGCCAGAAGAAGTGTGACATAATCTTGTAGTATGTCTTGTGGATGCCGAGATGACCTGACATTGGTGTGTCATGAGCCAGATTCATGATGTACGCTCGGTATCTTTCTGGTAACACGATTTGATGGCATATTCTCCATTCTTCTTCGTTGGATGCGTCTGGAGGTTTCCATTTCCTGAAGAGCATATCATCTTGGATGTAGTAGCACGTTGATGCTAGCTCTGCCTCTTGTGATGTCATTGCGGTTTCTCGGAGTTTGGCGAGCTCTGGATCCTTCTTTTGGTCCTCAATCAACTGTTTTCGAGTTGATGCCGGCTTTTCAGAATTTGGCGTTGGTTCTTCTTCAAGAGAAGCAAAGAATGTGGTGCTCAAGTCCACATCATCGTGGTTACTGTTGGCTTTGATAACGTTCTCTTCTTGAGATGCTTTCAACCTCATTGCCCTTGTTACTGCACACGCTGGATATAACTCTAGGTCTTCCTCGGGTGTGGCAGATAAGTCGGGTGTTTGAGTGACGATGGGTTCGGCTATCACCTTTCCACCTGCTAAGTCATTGCCTAACAGCAACGAGATGCCTTCCAATGGTAATGTTGGTCGGACACCTACAACAACCGGTCCAGTAATGAGATTTGACTTTATGTCGATTAGATGTAGAGGCACATCTATACATCCAAGCTCTACGCCTCGTAACAGGATGCTCTTCCCAGTCGATGATGATTTTGACAAGGGCAAGATACCCTCTAAAAGTAGCGATTGTGAGGCACCTGTGTCTCTCAAAATGGTGATAGGTCGTAGACTTGTAGAATCACCGGGTAGTGATACAAATCCTTCCGAAATGAAAGGCTTAAAATCCTCTAATAAAACATCAATTTTGGTTGATGCAGACTGGACTTGGGTCGAACTCTCGCTGGAGTCATTGACATCTCTAGGAGACGCAGTGGAGAAACTCTTTCTTGAGTCAGTAGAACATCTTTTGGATGTATTTGGAGAACTCTTGATGGAGTCATTGGAACATCGGGGGGATGTCTTATGGGAACTCTTGATAGAGTCATGGGAACATCGGGATGATGTATTATGGGAACTCTGGATAGAGTCATTGGAACATCGGGGTGATGTATTATGGAAACTCTGGATAGAGTCATTGGAACATCGGTGTGATGTACTAGGTAAACTCTTGTTTGAGTCATTGGAACATCGGCTTGATGTATTTGAAAAACTCTTGTTTGAGTCATTGGAACATCGGCTTGATGTACTTGAAAAACTCTTGTTTGAGTCATTGGAACATCGGCTTGATGTATTTGAAAAACTCTTGTTTGAGTCATTAGAACATCGGCTTGATGTATTTGAAAAACTCTTGTTTGAGTCATTAGAACATCGTAAAGATGAATTTGAAGAACTCACTGTTGAGTCATTTGAACATCGTGGAGACATTTTCGGAGAGTCTTGTACAGTCAATACATTTGAAACAGGTGGTGTCGAGGTATTCTTGATATGACTTGATGATGAGGGAGTAAACCTCGCCGACCACTGTACTGTGCAAGCGCTGACTTTTGAAGGAGCGTTTTCGTTTCTCTTTCTCAATTTCCAACAATCGTCAATTTTATGGCCTTCTCGTTTGCAGTAGGAACAAGTAGCTTTACTTGTAGTAGGTTTTCTGTCGTTTGTACTGCTGTTCTTGATGGAGTTGCTAGCAGTGGACTCAGGCTGTTTGACTTGTTTTGGCTTGACATCCGTCGTATACTTGGCAAATTGATGTGATATTATATAATCGTCTGCCAACACTGCAGCCTTGTGCACATCTTCCTCGCCACGATCAGCTATATGCGTACGGACGTCCAGCCGCACACAACTCTTGAACTCTTCCATCAGCATTAGGTTCTTGAATTTTGCAAAGTCGGTGCCGATTTCCCTGGAAGTGAGCCATTTCTCAAAGCGTCGCTCCTTTTCCCGCAGGAATTCTACATGGGTTTGGCCATCCGATTTGCGACAATCCCTGAACTGCTTTCGGTAAGCTTCCGGAACAAGTTCATATGCCTTAAGAATTAAGGCCTTAACAACATTATAATCTTTTTGTTGTTCAATGGTCAAAGAACAAAATACCTCTGCAGCTCTACCAGTCAAAACTGTTAGCAGCAAAGTGGGCCACAAAGTTTCAGGTACATTAAAATTTTTCACAGCAAGTTCAAATTGTGGAAAATAATTGTCAATTGTGGCTTCATTAAAGCGTGGAATTATTTTCAAAAATTTTGTTGCTTCAGCAGTATGACTGGCAGGGGAAGAATCTGGTCTTACATTAGCAGCTAACTCTAATTTTTTTAACTCTATTTGTAATTTCATTTCCATTTCTTTCTGCTCTCTAGCCATTTCCTTCTGGGCTTCTATTTCCATTTGTTTTAATTTTATCTGAAGTTCTAAATCTGATTTACCCTCATCGGGTCTAAGGGTTTCTAAAAGGTCTTCAGAAAATACTTCCTCGTCTACATAATGGATTACAATGTTATCTCTTATTTCTTGTTTAAGGGCATTTGATTTTATTTTTAACCCTAAATGTTTTGAAATAAGGACCAGTTCCTTCCTAGTAAAAGCATCAAGCTCTTTCACAGAGGGATTTGCAAGAAAAACCTGAATATCCATGACTAACTAGCAACTATTACAAGCAAAAAAAAAAAAATAAATGTATACAATGTAAATATACAGTACAAAATCAGTACAACAAAAAACCTTAAGAGTTTGGTCAATACTATTGATACTTTACTTCCGACTCTTTGAACAAAAAAAAAATTTTGTTAAAGTCAACTTCGCCTTTACAAAATTACTCAAGTAAGACGAAAATAGGTTCAGAAAAATATCCGGGACGAAAGCCCTCAAACTTCTTTTGTCACGTATTACAAATTGAATTCTACTTTTAAATGGCTTGTCTAGGGGAACGTGACAATAGAAAAAGGTAGTTGTGTCACTTATCTTAAGTCTGAATTTAATCAAAGACTTACAATGAATAACAAAAAAAAAATGACACAAGAAATCGGAAGGTAAAATATCAACTTAATGTTTAATCATAATATAACTCAATACAAAATGGAAGGGTTGACCAAAACCCTTTTACAAAAATGGCATGTAAAAATATTACAATACAATAGTTTGAAAATATAATTACAAATACAAGCAAGCAAGGCCTTGGAAAAAAGAAAACAAAATATTAACTTACACGATCAAGTGGTATACCACGCACGGGTCGCGCAATGTCTCCGCTATTCTGTCCCACGGCTGTCTCCGTATGTCTGTCCGTCAACGTCACGCGGGCGGTCTTTATATAATCTACCGCGCGTCGATCTCAAGACAAATCTAGGAATTTCTCGAACCAAATACGTCATCAATTTCCCAGATCTAGAACGCTCTTCAAAGAGACAAAAAAAAAACACCCTCCTTTCAACCAGAGGTACACACACAGGTCAAGGACCGGTCACTGTCTGTGTGGCTTGACGAATAAAAAAAAAAAAAAAAACTTATTACACAAGGGGGCAGACAACCTACAGGTCAAGAAAAAAATATAGTATCTAGGCATTGTTACCTAGATACGTAACATTTGTCTTAGGAATAAATCAATAAAGACGACATTACAGGTACAAAAGGAGTAAAGGATTAGGGTCACGAATATAATGCAGAAAGAAAATTAAAAAAAAAATTGCTCTTGAAAAGAAACAGCAATAGATGCAACGCATTAAAGAATTTTGAAAAGCAGCCTTAGCAATCCTTTATACAGAGAATTATTAACTACAATATCTCGCTTTTAAAAGGATACACAAATAGTTTATTTGGCACAAACAAAAAGGGTATTTGCATCAATTAATACAGGCAATTTCAAAATTTGAGTGATATATAAAATAAAATCTTTGAAATTGTATAAGCATAAATTAGGTTCTACAGCAGATAGGACTATGTCTCATACCGAAATATCACTATTATTATTATTATTGCTTCTGTTTCTATACACCTCATGTTGCATAAATACATACACATTTTCTGGAGTTTCGCCCAATTATTGATACAACTGAAGAAAGAACTTTGTAACGTCGTAAGAGAAAACATTTGGAACTAAAACCTCTCAGAGGTGGGCGTGACAGGGTATGACAACAGTGCGAATAGGAAAGAAAAAAAAAGGAAAGTTCTTCAAAAATGGATTTGAAACAACGGGCACTTTTGGTCCAGTGTCCAACTCAGTCGTAATAAATTTCTTTTTCTAAAAAAAAAGGGGGGGGGGCGGCATTTTAAAATTTTGCACACGGGCGGCCACAAGCCTCGCGGCGGCCCTGGATGTAGGTCACATTGTGCAGGTGTCTTCTTTAAAAATATTAACGCGGAAAAAATAACAACTTCTTAATAATAGGATAAGTTAGACAGTTTGTGTGAAACTCAAAATCGGCCCCCGAAGTCGTCCACCCAGGCAGGTAAAAAAGCAGGTATCAATGTTTTCAGAAAGAACATCAGAATTAAATTCTATCAAATACAAATGACGGAGAAGAATGGAGAAAGGTTGACATATTTTGTGTGGTGCCCCAGCGGTCGCTTTTAGAAAAGAAAAAACTAGCCGTTGCATCAGAACTTTGAATGGACTAAAATATTATGATGTCAGATTTTCAATATCTTTTCTAGTTTACGAGATCTAAACGAGACGAACAGACATTTCAAACAAAACTAATAGCGTCTTTTTACCCTTTAGGGGGCCGTTAAAAAAATGAAAACAGATCAAGATCTGTGCAACATTTGCTCTAACAATCGTCTCTACATTTCCATGTCTTTAAACACACGCGCGCACATCTCTCTCAGGTTTTCACCTGTTTTTCCACATTACCAGTTTTAAGTATGCATTCTGTTGGAGGATTATTGGCTGTTTTCTTTACAGACTCCATGCTAGAGCGCTTTACAATAATTCCTATGAGTTTATGTCATGATGATTCTAACAAACAAATAATTTTACAGAAACATTTTAAACATTTTTAAAAGTAGCACCGTTTAGGAACTTGAGTTGAAGTGCTTCATATAAATGAACATGTAGTCTAAGTTTACAGTTACATGTGGAGTCTAAGTTTACAGTTACATGTGGAGTCTAAGTTTACAGTTACATGTGGAGTCTAAGTTTACAGTTACATGTGGAGTCTAAGTTTACAGTTACATGTGGAGTCTAAGTTTACAGTTACATGTGGAGTCTAAGTTTACAGTTACATGTGGAGTCTAAGTTTACAGTTACTTGTAGAGTCTAAGTTTACAGTTACATGTGGAGTCTAAGTTTACAGTTACATGTGGAGTCTAAGTTTACAGTTACATGTAGAGTCTAAGTTTAAAGTTATATGTAGAGTCTAAGTTTACAGTTACATGTAGAATCTAAGTTTACAGTTACATGTAGAGTCTAAGTTTACAGTTACATGTGGAGTCTAAGTTTACAGTTACATGTGGAGTCTAAGTTTACAGTTACATGTGGAGTCTAAGTTTACAGTTACATGTGGAGTCTAAGTTTACAGTTACATGTGGAGTCTAAGTTTACAGTTACATGTGGAGTCTAAGTTTACAGTTACATGTGGAGTCTAAGTTTACAGTTACATGTGGAGTCTAAGTTTACAGTTACTTGTAGAGTCTAAGTTTACAGTTACATGTGGAGTCTAAGTTTACAGTTACATGTGGAGTCTAAGTTTACAGTTACATGTAGAGTCTAAGTTTAAAGTTATATGTAGAGTCTAAGTTTACAGTTACATGTAGAATCTAAGTTTACAGTTACATGTAGAGTCTAAGTTTACAGTTACATGTGGAGTCTAAGTTTACAGTTACATGTGGAGTCTAAGTTTACAGTTACATGTGGAGTCTAAGTTTACAGTTACATGTGGAGTCTAAGTTTACAGTTACATGTGGAATCTAAGTTTACATATACATGTGAAGTCTAAGTTTACAGTTACATGTGGAGTCTAAGTTTACATATACATGTGGAGTCTAAGTTTACAGTTACATGTGGAGTCTAAGTTTACAGTTACATGTAGAGTCGAAGTTTACATATACATGTAGAGTCTAAGTCTACATATACATGTAGAGTCTAAGTTTACAGTTACATGTAGAGTCTAAGTTTACATATACGTGTAGAGTCTAAGTTTACATATACTTGTAGAGTCTAAGTTTACATATACATGTAGAGTCTAAGTTTACATATACATGTAGAGTCTAAGTTTACATATACATGTGGAGTCTAAGTTTACAGTTACATGTAGAGTCTAAGTTTACATATACATGTAGAGTCTAAGTTTACATATACATGTAGAGTCTAAGTTTACAGTTACATGTAGAGTCTAAGTTTACATATACATGTAGAGTCTAAGTTTACATATACATGTGGAGTCTAAGTTTACAGTTACATGTAGAGTCTAAGTTTACATATACATGTGGAGTCTAAGTTTACAGTTACATGTGGAGTCTAAGTTTACATATACATGTGGAGTCTAAGTTTACATATACATGTGGAGTCTAAGTTTACATATACATGTGGAGTCTAAGTTTACATATACATGTGGAGTCTAAGTTTACATATACATGTGGAGTCTAAGTTTACATATACATGTAGAGTCTAAGTTTACATATACATGTGGAGTCTAAGTTTACATATACATGTGGAGTCTAAGTTTACATACATACGTAGTTTTTGAAAACGTTATGACTATGTTTTTTTCTTAATCAATTTGTTAAAGTATATTATAAGTGAAAAAAAGTAAAGTTCTCCTTTCAGACATTTCGATCTATAGGACTAGGGTTAGGAAAATTGAAAATCCCAGTCTTCATAAAGATTCAAACACTGGACCCTGGTTCAGAATGCAAGCGCTCATCCACCGCGCCCCTTAATTGTGACTTACAACTACATTAATATATTTTATTAGAATTCGAAATTCCATCGCAAAAAAAAGCATCAACTGTTCCATGCTTTTTTTGCTACTAAATTTATAAAATCTGGTTGAAACTTCCATTTTAATTACATGTACTAATATCTTTATTATATTCATATAAGAAGAAAAGGCTATTAATGGAAATAGTGCAAATCCAACATGATGGAGTCACGTGACTTAATTGAATTTTATTACTTTGTGACTATTTTTCAATAAGTCGCCAATTAAACAAATGTAAAAACAAAGCTCATCTAAAAAGAACACCAAAAATCACTGCCATAGCTCTCAATAATATAAGGTTTCACTCTCTTTTTATTTAAATACTAATTGATTAAGTAATTAGTTAATTTTTTATTGATTCATGTGTAATGTCATCGACTAGGAATAATTGTGCACAATTTCAATTTGATCCGAGAACAGGAAGTGGGAAAAAAACGTGTAAAATATGTACACCAGACAGACAGACGGACGGAGTGAGTGAATAAGCTTTGTAAAATGAAATGCATCTCATCAGTACTTCTTCTTGTCTGATGGGAGACGATATGATTTTGTGTTTCCCGAGGCTTCTCTTTCATTAAGTTCACTGCTTCCACCTTGTTCATAAGGACAGTTAACGTTCTTTGTTTGTTTATGCTCTCCCTTGGTCCATTCCTTGAAGTGCAGATAATCTAACTAGTGAGTGAAAACTCCCTGAATGCATCTATGCTGAAAAATTGGGGGGGGGGGGGGGGGGGCGGGGGGCGAGCCATTAAAAGCACTCTCCTCAAGAGCCGCCTCTGAAGCCAGAGAAAAAAAATGACCTAAGTAAATAGCCCAGTCTGCGAGTTTATTTAGCTCTCACATTAGAGCTAAGGGTGACACTCTTTCCTCGAGTAACATAATTAGCTCCGCCTAAAGCTGAGATCAGGGGGGCATAATTGATCCCAACTGTAATCATATCAGACAACCGTTAGCTCAATTAGTGTTAGGAAAGGGGACATCACTTCATTTTTTTAACAGTGTTCTTTTGCCTTAACGTATATTGTCCAAGTGTTTTTCTTCTTCAGTATTTCTGTTACTACATCTGCGCGTATAAATATATACATTATCTCAAGGCAATAACTCTATATCGCAACAATAACAACATCCGCATGCATTCTCAATTCGTTGGTTTCTATAGAGGCCTCGCTCATTTTAAATAGGCGATTTTTTATTTTGTTTACTGTTCACAAATTCGACAGAAGTAGTTAAATCTGTTACTCAATACTATCATTTAGTAAGCAGCACAGTTAGAGGTTTTTATCGGTGGTGGATAACTTTAACTCTTTCTCTCCGTAATTATTTACCACATTCTGGTGGAATCAACGCTGGTATCGTCAGTTAGGAGAGAAAGAGTTAAATAGTTATTAGTTTGGTGTATCCGGTGTACAGAAAATAGGAAGTGTTGACAATCTATTTATATGTTAAAAAGTAAACGATAAATCTGTCTGCTCTTTTTAGCACTGTAGAATCAAAGTTTTCAAATTGTTTCATTTCTAGTGCAAAGTAGATTTTATTTAGTAGTAGTCAAGAGTGACTTTCCATTGTGCGTCTAGTTTATAGAGATTTACTGCAAAGTCTTTCCATCAGTCTTTTTGGTTTCGTTGTTTTTTTGTTCTACTTTTGTTGTATTTGTATTTCGTTTGTAAAGTCACCGTATAGAGTTGTCCTTTCATTTCGCCGTATTCTTTTTTATTTTTTACAATACCTCTTTCACTCTTTCGTGGTAACTGGATCCTGGATTCAAATGGACACTGTTCTCAGAAACCGTTATGACGATTTTCCTACACATTTGACAGTTGCTGTACATCGTTGGGAAAAGAATTCTTAACTCGCTGGCCACACTGGGAAATCTATAGTTTGACCGTTATAATTTTCAAAGTATAAAAAAATAATTTAAATTTGATTAGACTAGAAAAAAACTTTATATTGAACAGACTCTTAAGTTTTTGTGTATTTCCGCATGTAATGTCTAGTTATTAAAGAATTTAATTAATAAATGACTGTTCAGGAACGTGTTGTGCACCGTCTTCTAAGTCTAGATATATAGGCCTAGCATTAGAATATTATCAAGTCTAGTAGATTTATAGGCCCCCACATTTCCTTAACCAAGTTTTTTTTTGTCTCTAACATTCATTAGTGATTGAGAGCAAAATAATCGCTCTATAACCTGTATAGTGTGGGAATTGTCTTTTTAAATATATTTTTTTATGTTTATGTATGTTTTAATGTAAATCAGATCTTTTAATGCGAAAGGTAAACAAAGGGGAGATAACTTTCACGAAAATCCCCAATATTTATAATGTTCTACTCTAGCGTAAAACAATACCATTTTTCTTTTGATTTAGGTTTGAACAGATAAATAAACTAGTAGAAAGAGAAATGCAAAATAGGGTGATAGCAAGTAGATTTACTCATTTGTTGAGTTAAAACTACATCTGATTGAAATTTATCCTCAGAAAAAATCTGTACCTTCCTCTAGATCTAGTAATCTACACAAGCAAAGACTACGGTGTGATAATTATACTCACCCTTTCTTTTGATAATGCAATTTTTAAAAAAATATTTTCCCCGCGTCACGTGATCCAACAAACATACGTTCAAACAGCATGGCATACTGAGAAGCAAAACAAAAAAAAAGTTATTTAGTTGTGCATGTGTGTTTGTGTGCTCAGTAAGTCATTCTTCCTGAACAACAAAACATTCTTGACGAGTACATCTTACAAGTTCAATCATTTGTCGAAAGTGTGACACTTGAGATTTATAACACACATACAAACACATCATTCAACAATAGGCCTAGTATTTTGACTGTTTCATCGTCTATATTATATACGCATTGCCCTCATTCATTGACTTATCTATCTCTAATTCTACCACTTGCCGTGGACGAAAAAATACGAAAATTTCACGTTATTTTATTTGCCATAGGTCTAGATAGATCATTTGCTATAGGTCTAAATAGAACATTTGCTATAGGTCTAGATAGAACATTTGCTATAGGTCTAGATAGAACATTTGCTATAGGTCTAGATAGAACATTTGCTATAGGTCTAGATAGAACATTTGCTATAGGTCTAGATAGAACATTTGCTATAGGTCTAGATAGAACATTTAAGCCATTCTTACGAATGTAAAGTAAAGTAAAGAAGTAAAGTTAGTTTTTTTTCAACCCTAACCTAAGTAACATATTAATTTATTTTTTAGATCTAGATCTAGTAATTGATTATCAAAAATACACAAAAAATCACAACTTAGTGTTGCATTCAGTCTTTTGATAACGAAGATTATGTATCTAAAAATTGCAAAATATAATTATGAGACGAGAGTACTCTTATTTTTGATGTTCATTTACTAGATCTAGATCTAAAAATAAAATTATATGTTACATAGGTTAGGGTTGAAAAAAATAGCCTTTACTTCTTTTAACTACTTTACAAAACAACGCCTTGATCCAACTTTCTAAAAAATTTTCACGACATTTTTTGTAGTGTTAAAAAGTTTTCATGTCCAGTCTAGATATAGTATATATAAGTCTATGGATGGGCTATTTTTTATTCGACATATCAAAAAGAACAAGATTAAACTTCCGTCCATTTTCAAGTACTTTTTAAACTCTTTGTGCGTAAATTTCAATAGCGCTCCTTAGCGCAAAACTTGTTTTTGTAGACATTGCATAAAACAATCAATGTGATATTTCTGTATGAGAACGAAGAAGAAAAAGAAGAACTGAGAACGAAGAAGAGATATTTCCTATTTTGTTACAGGATACAATGCCAAAACAAATGCAATGTGGGAAACCGAGCATTTGAAAAATGAATTTTGTTCCGTCTAGGTCTGAAACTGATGGTCGAAACAAATTTCTGCGATATCTAATACCGTACATTGCTTGCCTTTGATTAAAGGATGTGAAAAAAAAGGAATTTAGTTATTTACAGAATTTTATGACAGTGCTTGATTGCTACTATCAAACTTGATGTTTAAAGACAGTTTCTACAGTAACTGTTACAGTGAGGAATCTGCAGTACAAGTTGTGAGACATTTGATATTATTGAGGTCACTGTCGGTGCCTTGTCATTGTTGTTATATAACATTATAACAAGGTGAGTAGTACATTAATGTTATTTAAGTATTTACTATGAATGTAGTTTTTATTTATTATCTTCATATTTCATTTAGATTGCGTATCATTCACAATATTCATGTCAATATCATTGAAATCTACTTTATAAAGTAGAAAGTAAGGCGTATGTATGTATATATGCATGTATGTATGCATGTATGTATGCATGTATGTATGCATGTATGTATGAATGTATGTATGTATGTATGTATGTATGTATGTATGTATGTATGTATGTATGTATGTATGTATGTATGTATGTGTATGTATGGATGTATGTTATGAATAGAAAAAATAAAAACCGCTCGACCAATCTTGATAAAACTAGGCAGGAATGTTCCTTGGGTACTAACTTACACCGTAGTGTATGTATTGTAGACCTTAAACGAACTTAAGACACTCAAAAAAAAAAGTTGACCGACTTTATTAAAGCTATAGTATCATATGGATCTAGGCTTTGTTTACAATGTTGACATGAGAAAAGATCGAAAGGATTCAGATCTAGATCTAATTTTAAGGACTACATTTTGCACATATAGTTTTTTACTTTGACACATGAAAATACAAAATATATTCTATTGATTTCATTATTTAATAAAATTAACCTTCAAATTTGTGTTTCAAAAGCATTTTTACATAAATTCGTTCCATATATCTGCGAATTCAGAACGTACTGACTTACTTATAATACAATTTATTTAACAAAGCGGGTAAACCCGTTTTAATTGTACTTTATATCCTATTCATCTATCGCTCCTTTCGTTTTTAATAGATATGAATGAATCTGCTTCGGGTAAACACAAACTATTCATATTTTCATTTTAAAATCATCATCACATTGTTTACGGCTTTACATACGACATGATGTGTCTGTTAGTCTGAACCTATGGACTAACAGAACTAGAATACAAAAAGAAAAATAGCTCTTTTTAAAATAAACATACAAACATCGTGTTTAAATATTATAACTAAATAACACATAACTAAAGTCCTGATATGGTCATTCACTTGCCCCAAGACTTCATTCTTCATTCTTCATTCTTCATTACACCAACCTGTTCTTTTTATTGTGCAACATTTTATCTTGACTAAGAGAGACATCTATCTTCCAACCAGCTGTATTGTCCCACTCAAAATACTACACTTGAGGCAGTCATCTTTTACGGCTAATCTATTTATCATCGGTAATATCTGCTCACCAGTTACTTCTGACATCTCCTCGACACCAAAGAATTTTTATGCCAGCGTGTGGTGTACACTCAGAGGCACGAGTAACAAAATGTACTCACCCTTGATGCGCATACATCAATGCATTGGTTTCCTCTGCCGAAATAAGGAAAGATGAACAAAGTTATTGCCCATGTCGTCAATGGAACTAGTTTAAAGGATAATGATTGCTTCAAGACATAAAACTATTTTTAAAAATCGTGTCTCTCTCCCTCCCTCCCTCTCTCTCTCTCTCTCTCTCTCTCTCTCTCTCTCTCTCTCTCTCTCTGTCTACTACTCTGCATACTCATACATGCACACTGACGCACATACAAAAGCTCGTGATATCAAAAGACTCCAGATATCAAGACTCCACATATCAAGACTCCAGATATCAAGACTCCAGATATCAAGACTCCAGATATCAAGACTCCAGATATCAAAAGACTCCAGATATCAAGACTCCAGATATCAAGACTCCACATATCAAGACTCCAGTTATCAAGACTCCAGATGTCAAAAGACTCCAGATATCAAGACTCCAGATGTCAAAAGACTCCAGATATCAAGACTCCAGATATCAAGACTCCAGATATCAAGACTCCAGATATCAAAAGACTCCAGATATCAAGACTCCAGATATCAAGACTCCAGATATCAAGACTTCGAAGGCCATACAATGATATACACAAGAATACAACGCCTGCACACTGTGCGCTTATTTTAATCTATTTTATTGCGTTGCGCGAAGTCATCAAACTTCCCAAGGAAAATTTTAGAAGCGTCAAAGAAATGTCCCTAATAAAATCTCACTTTGGAAAAAATAGTTACTAAAAAAATAGTATTTTCTTTTTCAAAGTCACACAGTTTTTTAAAGGAGTTCATTAAAAAGCTCTTATACTTTACAAGTTTGTTACTTACAGACTACGATCCTAGTTTGTTTGTAAAAGACAAAGAATTTGTGGATAGAATCAAAGAAAATCAAGTTTCATAGAAATGCTGTAGCAAAACATAGAGAGAATGTTCATTCTTTAGTACGCCCAATTCACTATTTATCCTGCACCCTGACCTAAGTAATGGACGTGTAGATTCCATTAGAAGTTTAATAATAGTCATTATATAGAAAAAGAAGGTCTGGTGAAGTAGATAACGATAATAGATCAAGTGTGGCCTAAATATAATGAGATAGATCAAGCGAGATAAATCTATAGTGAGATAATTCTCGTGATGTAAATATAGTCGGGTAAATCTAGTGAGATAAGTCTAATGAGGTAGATTTAGCGAGCGAGATAAATCTAACGAAGTAAATTTAGTCAATAATATAGTCAAATAAGTTTTTTGAAGTAAATCTAGTGAGTCTTGTTCTCTCTTTTTTTTTTCCTAGACTCCAAATGTTACTGCTAAATATGTTAAAGAATTGTTTTACGGGTGACCCGGTTGTTAATCATACAGAGATTAAATCGTCAAACTTTAAAGTCTGTTGATACGCCAGTTATTCCAGACACTCAGGTAACATCTCACGTGTGAACTTGGGGCATTAAAAACCTCATCTCACCTGAGCTTCATTAATCACTGAACACTTCATTAAACACAGGTAAACAACTGAATAGAGCGGAAACCTTCTCCCAGATACCCTCTTCACCACGTGTCCATAAAGGAGGTTGGACCATAGCATGCTAATTCACGAAAGATGCTTAATACAAAAAAGCCAATATAAATATAAATGCAAAGCTACTTTTAGAAGCATTTGGATAGCTTAGTAGCTAACAAATAGGCCTTTCATCGTGGAGACTTTAATTCGAATTCAGACTCTAACTTTTTTTTTATGTTTTTGAAAAAGACAGCACGGAAACCTTCCAGATACCCTTTATTTACAGGATGGATTCGAGATAACTTATGCATACTCACTCAATAAAGGGCTTTGTTTTTAAAAAGAATTTTAAAAATATTTTGCTTGTTTTTCGAAAGGTCCTTTGCATGGTCACCAAGACAAGCAATTTCGTGTTTTCTTTCTTTCTGTGGTCCTTGAAACTTATAAAATATTGGTCGTATTTATCAGATGCAACAAGTGAAAGGCAAATCTTCCATACACACAGTAACTTAAATAAACGTGTTCTTCAGTTTTTAATGTCATCTTGTGATCAGTCTGTATCTCGTAGTTAATTATCTTGCTTTTGTTATATTGTGTAAATTCTCCATTGTACAAAACAAGAATCGATTAACTGGAATATTAAGAAAATGTTTTGTTTTTGTGTAAATGCGCGGGGCGAGAATTTATGCTCTGTTGATATTTTGCTTGTTTTGTAAGTAGGTACTATGAAACTAACGTACATAAAATAATTGCATTTTGACAACTGAAAAATATTAAATAAATAGATTGTGACAAGCGGGGTTATTTTACTTACGGGTACGACCTTACTGTGTGCTTGCAACAAATGCGATATATGTAGAGTTATATACAGATTTATTGTACAAATATAATGGTGGAGGGTAATTTACATAGGGCTGAGAAATAGATGTGACCTAATATGTACATTAATCATCATTAGGTGTATGGACTAAGTGGTCCGAGTGTCATTAGGCCTATTTGCTTAGCTTCATCCAAGTTAGGTGCTGCCGCACCCAGGTGAGCTGTTCTGCCTCATCGTGGCACCTGGGTGGAAACGGCTACTTGAGGGGGTAGCTAGGCGAAACGAATGGCAAAACATAACCCCCGTGGGGATGCCCACGGGTAGACGAGAGTCAACTCCTTGCACGGGCGGGGTTGTAAAAAAGTCCCCACAAAACTGTCACACATCCATGCGCCGTTCCTCAAAGGACCGTTACATAAATGGCGAGTCCCCCACGGTTAGCTTGGTATAGTGAAGGAAAATGACGGAGGCTTCCGGTGTCCTCGGCCTTCGGCCATGAGTTGGGGGCCTAAGGCATTGGAAACAGCAATGCTTTCATAGGCATTGACTCGGGTCGCTCTCGGTTTTGTTTTTTTTTTACTGTTCAGGCTGGACGACCTAACAGGTTTTTTTTTCAAACTTTGACCTCGAAGAGCCTTCGGCTCAGCTCAGACGACAATCAAACGGTGCTGCCGCAAGGAGACGGTTCTTGCTGGTGCTGAAGCTGTCTACTGGTGGGCAGTCCAACTGTGTGCAGAGGCAGGGATCAGCTGAGGCGACTGTCAGAAAAGCCAGTGACGGGTCGTGGCAAGCGGTGTTGATTAGACTGCTGGATATGGTTAGGTCTGCAGTAGAATATGAGCTGAGAAGCTGATGGGATGATAAGGGCAGAACCTTTAAATATAAAGGCACCAATCCAAAGTAAGAAAGTGGAAAAAATTATGTAGAGCTCAGACAGGAGAATGATCCCCTCTCCGCCAGGCTCCGAGAAGGAATGATCTCAGACCACGAGGAACATCAAGAAAAATGGTCAGAGAGGGGATGGGGAAAGAGTGGTGGGCGATAAGCCGACAATGTGATGCAGACAATCTGATGCCATCAAGAGAAAAGTACCAGTTTGATTTTAGACGAAAGTTTCCGGGGAGAGACATTGCGTAGGGGTGTAAATCGGGAGACCAGGGAACTTAGAGGCTTGTACGCTGGCGTCCCTTTGTCTTCCCGCACAGGTGGTCAGGGAAAGTGAAGGGAGATGACCAGGGCTCAGCTAGAGCAAGGAAGATTACGTCTTGACATTCGTCAGCGCGAGACTCGACCAGGGAAGATGTTGCCTGCAGCATTGTCGATTTGGCCATTTGAACTGACCAGCCGCTCCCGAGAAGGGGGTGTCAGAAGGGAAGGTTAACTGCGCGTCCCGTCCACGTTAGTCGAGTAAATGGGAAAAGGGGCATGCTTTGGTCAGACGTTCAACCAGCTTGGTCAAGGGGAGGCTACTCCTGTCAATAGTCTACTTTGGCAAAAGTGTCGAATGGGAAAGGTAAAATGTGTAATCAGTGCCTGAAAGGGGGGCTGGATTGTAGGGATTGGTGGTGGTAGTTTTAGCGCTCGATGGGTAACGTTGGGGAAAATATTGATAAACAGAAGGAATAAAATAATTAAATGCTTGGACCTGAGTGATACCTTTTGAATGAGCTTAAGACATGTCGTACATAGATCTAGTAATGTGTGATGATATAGAAATTTAAAAATCATTAGAAACAGCATGTGGGTACACGATTTGGTTACAATCACTAGCGGATCCAAAACTTTGGAGTGGGGGGGGGGGGGGATTTCTTTCCAAACTCTAACCCTAACGCCCAGTAAACCCTAACCCTATACATAAATGTGCATATATACACACATATATATATATAAGAATTTTAAAAAGCAGTATTTCTCAACCTTCGACGAAAAACAAAACTGGGGCAGCGCTATAAGGTTCCCTAGTGGGGTTCGGGGTGAAGCCCCGACGCCAAAAACTTTTTCTTGCATTCTTCATTGCAGAAACGCATCCTCCTGACAACCACAGCTCATTATTCATCAATGGAGTTCGGGGCGAAGCCCCGACGACAAAAGCGTTTTCTTGCATTCTTCATTGCAGAAACGCATCCTCCTGACAACCACAGCTCATTATTCATCAATGGAGTTCGGGGCGAAGCCCCGACGACAAAACCGTTTTCTTGCATTCTTCATTGCAGAAACGCATTCTCCTGACATCTAAAGCTTATTATTCATTAATGGACAAAAGCGTTTTCTTGCATTCTTCACTGCAGAAACGCATTCTCCTGACAACCACAGCTCATTATTCATCAGTGGGGTTCGGCTCGAAGCCCTGACGCCAAAAACGTTTTCTTGCATACTTCACAGAAGAAACGCATTCTCCTGACCTAAAGATCATTATTCATACGATTAAAAAAGGACTTTTTGAATAATGTTGTGCTTGAAAAATATTCTAATATGAATTTATAGGCCCTTAGTACATTGCAAATAAATCGGATTTGTTCCTTGAAAAGATAAGATACCCCACATATTTAGATTTTGGCTTTGAGGTTTGACACCGAAAAAAAAAATATGCGATAAATAATATTCAAGAAAATTGAAGCATAAATTGTGAGTTATAGTCCCAAATTTATTTAACTAGAAAAATATCAGCTTAAGTAAAGGTTGGGCAAAGGCGACTAGGAAAAGGACTTAGAACTCATCTCAATCATGACTCTTATTCTGATAAATTTCATTTGAGTTCCAACTTTTCCAAGTCTTACTTAAAATAATTATGATAAATTCATGTGAAATTACATAAACTCTGTCTTGAAATGGAAGGGGCGGTAGAGTGAAAACGATTAATCCTCGCTCCTTTTATAATTTCTGCTAAAGATTGCATTTGGCATTAAAGAATAGGGGTGGGGCGACTCGATATAAGAATTTAATTTATATTATATATAAATTATATTAGTGACAGATTTTTTTTAATTTTGTAATTTCTTAACTATAATACAAAAAGAAAAAGTATTGCTTTGTCCGATGGGGGAGATGCGATTGCATGTATCGCCCCTCCCACCTGGTACAACCCTTTTTGATTTAAATTTACTAATGATAAAATTTGAGATTTGAGTGTGGTAAGACATAATATACAATGGGTTCACATATCAATACGTAGTTTATATTATATAGATGTTCAACTAATTTTGTTCTCAAATTATCATTCTCCATAAAAATAGGACCGCCCCCCCCCCTCAGAGGGCTAGAGTGGGGAGGGCAGTACATGCCATCCCCCCAACCCCAACCGAATCGGCTAAGATACCAGAACGGGAGCGACATAAAATAAAATGTATATATTAATTCAACTAAGTTTGTTCACAAACTATGATTTCTCCATCAAAGTAGGACCGCCGCCCCCCCCCACTCAAAGTGCTTAGGTGGGAAGGGCTGTAGAAGTATTCGCCCCACCCCCACCCCCACCCCCAATCGGCAAACAGGGAACGACATAATATAAAGATCGGTTAAAATATCAATAACAAGTTTTAATCATATAGATATTTAATTGATTCTGTTAGCAAGCTGTGATTTCTACCAAAAAAACTGGACCGACCCCCCACTCGAAAGTGTATGGGGGGGGGCGGGATTGATACCATCGCCCCTCCCGACCCCACCAAATCGGTCAACTTACTAGAGGGGGGGGCGAAATAATAAAAAAATAGGTTGAAATATAAATAATTAGTATATATTATTAACATAAGTAATAAATTCGTATACAAATTGTTTGAATTCTATGCTAAAATGCGTCCGCCCCCCGCCATGGATCCGCCAGTGGTTACAATAAGGGCAGGATCTAAATGACTCTAGACTTTTATGAGTCTTACGCATGCACTACGAAATGATAGCTCCTTTAACAGGGTCACCTATTCTGACTTTTATATATAACAAAGAATACTTGAAATTGATTAATTGTTATTTTGCCAGACTTTGGAATGAATCCTACTTCAACTACAATTTATTAGAGCGTCCGTTTTCTCTCGGTGATGACGTCTGACGTCTTTGTTTCTTGGCTTATTTTGACGTCTACAGTTATGTGAATACTTAAAAAAAGGACTTGCCTCCCTTGCCTGTTACGTAGTCCGCGTCTTCGAAAGTGTGTGATGTGTTGGGGGGAGGGTGGGCGTTTGAGTTATCAATTCAACCTCTTTAATTATGTCTATTCCCAGGTCTGCTGTTCTCTAGAATCTGTGAAGGGTAGACCGGTGCAACTTTGATATCTGACACACATCTCAAATCCTTTCCTATCTATCTTGTGTGCCATTTTTTTTTGGTCCCTTGACGACACTCATTTGGCTCTGGCATATGCTGAACCATACAGTCAAAGAATTCTTCAATGCACTGGAATATTCGATTTCATCCAACACAAAAAAAAAAGAACAATAAATGTATCGTAATGCGCTTGGCTTCTGAATTTGGAGGTCTCCGGTTCGAATCTTGGTAAAGACTTGGGGGGGGGGGGGGAGTTAGGGCACCTAATGAGTAACTGATGTCAAGACCCAGATTCCCCACCCCCCTCTCGTTACTACTTCATTTTACCTCACTTTAAGATATATATGTACCATTATTATTCCATTGGCTCTTTATGACAAGTTGTCTACGATGATTCTCGTTCTTGGTGCGTGTAATTAATTTGAATGTATTTAAATTAAACTAATGACAACAATGTCACAACATAAATGACCACATAATGAATAATATAAAGTCAAACTCTCTAATTAAAACTAATATTTAATGTTCTAAATAGGGCATCGATGGCTTTAAAATAATGTAATAAATGTAATGATAGATTGATGAAATGGATTGATAACTACTTTCATATAATATGAATAACATAAAATTAATAACATAAGACAAGTGGCTTCAATACTATGTACTAATAAAACTATGATATCTGTTAACATAATAAACAATAAAGACATAATCAACAATACAGCAATTAATAACCCATGCCAATCAGACCACCACGGCTACTCCATCCTCCATGCACTGGACCCAGCGCCGCAGACTGCATAAGAGTTCAGTACCGCTGTCCATGTCATCTGATGTCATTCATTGTCTTGCTGACTACGCCACTGTCGCTAACATCTATTCTGTGTCTCTACGCTTAGACTGCCACATGCTCAAGACTGCCACCCATACTGCCATCTACCGCCTTCGGACTGTGACTGACATTGACTCTAACTCTGACTACGAACTGCCTGTCACTAAGACTGTCACTCTAAATAGACAAATAATCAAAATATGGCTAACAACTAGCTAAAGCGCCATTCTATTTAATCATAATCAACTAACATCTAAAGCTAGATATATAACTAATAAAAAACATTTCTTCTTACCCTGGTCTCTTAGAATTAATTCCGACATGTTGTCTCTGTCAAACAACTCACACCTCTTGGAGCCAAGATCGCGAGCCAGCCTCGGCGACTTGCTCCCAATGTCTGTATGTGTCGTTCACCAGAAAACGTCTAGCACACGACACACGCCCCTGCTAACACCACATGGCGCTGTGTCCCGACTGCCCCAAAACTCTACTCTATATAGGCTGAGACCCTAACCTACGCCTAAACTAACGCTACTAAATCGTCCGTGTCTGTCCCATCCTACTGGTATCGAGTCGCACTACCAGGTATAAATCTAAGTGTCACACTATTCCTACCCCTTGTCTGTCTTTACTCTGTCAAGTCTGTCGGTGAGCCGTGGAAACACCTTACAAAATAATTAACTTTGCTCACACACACACACACACACATATCTGTGACAACTGACATTAGTTGTGGGAAGTAAAGGAGACCGGTCGTTGTGCTGGCCACATGACCCTTGTTGGTCATAGAAACAGTTGACCTTTACCTCATTTTCCCTATAGAACTTAGAGGGGTATTTTCTTTTTTTTTAATCAGTAGTAAAAAAAAAATAATGTTCCGTGGGACAGATTATGGTCAAATGTTTACGAGAGTGTGAGCACAACCAGCAACCTTCTTGACTAGTTCAGAACTAACCCTTTACAGTTGGATGGGTTCAAAGACGAAGTCTACCCAGTCTTTACCCGGGTTTCGAACTCATGACTCCACGGATCGGTAGCCTAGTGCTTTACTACTCGGACGACACGCCCCCACAATCTCAAGTATTCTTTGTCTCTTAAAAACATGGAGAGAACATTCGTCATCAAAAAAACAAATAATTAAATAGTATTTAGAGCATGTGTCATTGCTTTTAAACTTCGTTACGGTATATTGTTTGTTCAATCCATCTTTATAAGTTCTGTGCAGGTGTTTCTTGCAGACAAATGAACATAAAAAGAGATGCTTGCGATCAATCATTGTTTCCCGAATTTTTTTAAATTAATTGTTTTGTATTATTGTTTCCAGATAATAGGTTGGTGAGTTGTTTTTTTTTAAAGATCTGCAGTTAAAGAAAGAGTTTCCGGACATGGAAAGGTCATTGTAGTGCAAGCGTTAATAGCATGCAATGTCTGATTCGTGCGTGACTGAGAGAGAGAAAGAGAGAGTAAGAGGGGGGAGAGAGGGAGATTTTTTTAATTTGTGGTTAGGCTTATTTTCTTGTCCTTTTTTATTTCTGAGTTCTCTCTATAATTTGGACTCAGAAGACCTGAGATTGAATTGTTACAAAGCGTATATGAACTCACCTTGTCTGTCTAGCATCAGGATTTTTTTTCGGGGGGGGGGGATATATATATATACCACGAATGTGCGTAAATAATTAATCTTTATTACATTCTGACCATTCATTTTTTCTGAAGACGTTTATTGTGTCCTAGAATAGGTTCTTCCTGATGTTAGTGGAAAATTGTAGACTTCCCGGTCTTGTCAGCAAGGAGTTCTGGGGGACCAACAAAATGCATATTCTGAGATATCTATAGTGCATTATCCTATTTAAAAAACCTAATATGCTATTCTTACTGACGTTCGGCGCATTGGGCGGCAAGATGTTTCCACAAAAATCTGTCACTGGCAATGTCTGAAGCATCTTCCCACCTGCTCTGAGGACCTACATGAAAGTGTGGCGCCAAGCTGTACTAGGATATCATCGCAACTCTAATCATTTTGTCAGAGAACATGTCCCGCAAACCTCATGCGACGCTCTGTCACAACCTTACTAAGGGTTCAACTCTCAGTTCGGCATATGATTTTCTTGAGATCCGATCTCTATAACTGACTCCTAAAATCCGTCTTACCCATCTTTGTTAAGCCACATTTAGTGTTTTTCAATTTCGGCAGATGACTATTCACTGCACTTTATTAATGGAGCCCAGCCACTGGTAGAAATGTGTAACCTTTCTTGAATACGCTCTTGGAATTTAGATTTTATATCTAAAAGGGAAGTTTTATCGTCAAAATCATCTGCTGGGGGGTTTTAAACTAAAAAATCTCTGGAGTTATTTTTTTAAATTCAAAACACCATTTAGCTACGCTCATAGAATTTGGTGATTGTAATTGGCTTAGGAATTATATTGACGAGAGAGGTTTTCAACCTCAAAACTCTCTGTAGGGGGATTTTAAACTCAAAACCATCTGGAGGGGTTTTAAACTTTAAAAAAAAAAGCCAACTGGGGAGAGGTTTAAACTCAACCCCCGCCCGCCCCCATTTTCTTGGCTACGCTCATAGAATTTTAGTGTGTAATTTGCTTTTTTTTTTTTATATTGAAGAGGTATTTTTTAGCATCAACCCGGCTGATGGGGGGTTTAAACTGAAAACCCCTTTGGCTACACTCACAGCCTTTTGAGTGTGTAATTTGCTTTTTTTTTTTTTTTAAGAGGTATTTTTTAGCTTCAAACCGCGCTGAAAAAAAAAAGGGGGGGGGGGGCTATGCTCATAGCATTTTGAGTGCGTAATTTGCTTTTTTTTGCGGCCCCCGAAAGGGGAATAGACGCTATTAGTTGTGAGTGGAATGTCTATCCCTCCTTCTGTCCGTCCTTGCCGTTTAGATCTCGTAAACTAGAAAAGTTTAGTGAAAATCCGACATCATAATATTTTAAGCCATTCAAAGTTCTGATGCAACGGCTAATTTTTTCTTTTCTGAAAGCGAAAAATCTAATTTTTTAATCACTTATGCAAGTAGTTTTTTCATTAAAATACACCACTTTTACAACTATTCACTATTAATAGTAACAAACACTTAAGGCTATTTATTAAGGGAGACGACTATTTATCATATTTTTTTACACATTTATGCAAACGGTTGTAGATTTGTTGTCAAAAAAATATTTTTTTTTTACATTTGTATTGTTAAGTTATGTAAGTTCTATTATACTAATTACTACATTTACACACAAAAATGTTTACTATTTTTAAAAGAGAAAAAATCTATTTAGTATGCATATAATTTGGACGGAATTGAAAACAACAATTAATATGTAGTTTTGCATATTATCGCGTTAACTGCATACTGCTGTTCCGACCGCCTAGATTAAGGAAAATTTTTAATGAAATGTGTTCTTCTTGTGGAATAGAAGATTGACCCTTTACAAATCAATTAGAGAGTCATTATAAGTCATCAGTTAGGCCAGGTTCACATCTAAATTCACATTCACTTCACCTATCCTTTGGTCTGCTGGACCGCTGGGGCACCACACAAGATCTGTTAATCTTTTTTCGCCATTCTTCTCTGTCCTATGTCTTTGATAGAATTTCATTCTGATAATATTGAAATCTGCCTTTTTACCTGCCTGTGTGGACCAATTCGGGGGCCGATTATGAGTTTGTGTTTTGACACAAACTGTTTTTGTATCCTTGTTTATATATTGAAGAGATATTTGTTTAGCTTCAAACCCCGCTGTAGAGGGGTTTAAACTCAAAACCCATTTGGCTACGCTGATAGAATTTTGAGTGTGTAATTTGCTTTTTTTTTATATTGAAGAGGGTTTTTATCGTAAATTTAGATGGAGTTTTAACATCAAAATCTTCCTTAGCTGTACACTTGGATTTTTTAAATTTTTTTTTTGCTTTGTACAAGAGGGGGATTTAACTGAAACCCTCCCCCCTGGTAGGGGGTTTTAAACTCGAACCCCCTTGGCTGTGCTGGGGAAAGTGATGGTTTGGTATTAAAATCTCACCTAAAATAAACAAAGTCAAAGCAAAAAATCAGTCACTAAATTATGACCTCCCCCGCAGGATTTCATTTCGGGGGGGGGGGGATTTGAACCCCCCCCCCCGGCTACGCCTATGCTGTCTAGTATAACATTTGTACAATTCATTTCTTCGACACCCAATCTCGGATCAAGTTGAACACAAGTACAGACAGATTACACAAAACTACTAGCGGCGTTACTCTTCCGGATGCTAAAGATACCACGCCAGCGCTCAACGTAGAATTGAACGTCTGCCACAAGACTAGAATCGGAAAACGATTAGAAGAAGAAAAACATCCAACACCGCTCCCACTTAGTATATGTTCAAGAACAAAAAATAGAGCCATTACAAATTGCTCAGTGGGGGGGGGGGGGGGTCCGAAAGTTTATAAAAGTGTGACACTTTAATAGGATTCATAATGTGATATTTAGTCCGCTGAAGCAGAGATAATAGAATGTGTTTGCTCAGAAATGCACCGTAAACCTCATACAAAAATAATAGATGTAGGAGCAAATGATATAAAAGGCTTTGTGTTTACAAACTCATGTGTTCAACCTTTAATTTATTTATTTACAATGCTCAGTCTGTCTGTCTATCTGTCTGTCTTGGTACAAACACTTCTCTTTTCACATTCTCGGATCAAGTTGAAACTATGCACAATTATTTACTGTAGGCCTACCTAACAGAACATGAGTAAATCAATCAAAAATGAACCAATTAGTCAATTAAATAGTGTTAATTAATTAATTGTATTTGATAGCGATAAGAGGGGACATACATCTTACAGTATTGAGAGAGATAAATGTACTGTAAAGGTGGAGTTCTTCCCCTTTATATACTATATATTTTTTTCAACGATTTTTTAAAAATATTTTGCTTGTTTCAATATTCAGAATGATACCACAATAATCTTACTTAAGGCTAAATGTAATGAATAGATGACTAAATATAAACATTTTGTTTTTCTTAAAAATATAAGAAAGTGTTGCACTATATCTATACGGGGAAGGGTTGGGGACGATCCTCGTCCACTTTATGTAAATCCTTTTCTTTTGCACAATGTCAATACCCGGTACAACTGTGGGGACAAAGACGGGCGGAGTGAAAACGCTAAATTCGTTACCGCGATTACTCTCTAATGAACAATTTACAAATGATTCGTTTGTTTCCGTAACCTGTCGTACACTTGCTCCACGTCGGGGAGAACAGGTTCAAACTAGCAGTAAGTACACTCAACAATCAACAGGATATTGATACAAATTGTTCACACACAATAAAAGAGGACGAATTGATGACCAAAAAAGAGTTAAGTACCACTTTCAGACCTTGCGAGGCAAACGATGTAAAGCTCATCTGTTTCAATGGATGAGGGTTAACTAGGGTGTCTTGTGGCCAACACAATTTCCACAAGGCTTATCAGGTACCCATCAGTCATTCTTCAGCAGAATTCGAACCAAGAACACTCGGTTTGGAAGCCAAGCTCTATACCACTCTACCTAACTCGAAAAGTACTCTCGTTTTTCTAGCTCCACAATCCCTTCCACTCCTCCCGGGTTGCCAAGTACGCCCTCCCTTTACCTGTCCGTTTTCACTAGATTATAAGAATAACGGATTACTTGTACTTAAAACTGTTTTAATAGCATTTCATTATTGTGGGAAAAGTTTGTGCGCGTTTAAAAAAAAACAACTCCTGTTTATCTGTCTGTAACATTTATTTCTGAAAGAAAAAGACAAAAGAACAAAATCTGGGATTTATTGAGGACAAGAGAATTGGCCAGAAAATGCACCTTCTGCTCCTGTCAAGACGAATTGTTTACTTTTAACATTCCAACCAGGTCACTCAAATGAGTATTTATTTGAAATTTGAAAGACATCTTGTAAGTGTGTAAGTGTGTCAGTGATGACTTATCGGGAGTACGTTCTAATCGCCTGCCGAGAGAAACCTTTCATAAGTGGCCAGACATGCGCATATGGGAAAAAGAAAAAAGAAGTTGATTATGTCAATCTGTATTGATTATTATCAAATGAGTAAACAACTTGCCTCCTTGGCCATCCTGTAGGTTTAAGGGTTATAAATAGAGATCGTTTTAAGTGATTTTGTAGTTATTTTTTGTCTGTTTTTTTGATATAATTCACAGTTTATATATCTTCTGTTTCCACGGCCGGCATATCATTATCAGTCATGGCTCTTGTCACAGGCTTTTAAAGATGTAGGACTTAAAACCTTAATATATTTAGTGTAGCATACGATTGACATAACTTTAATTAATCCACTAGAGTCTATTGCATTTGAATTACTTCTTATGCGTGTGGTGTAATTAATGTTAATATAATGATCTAATTAATAGTAGCAGTAGTAATTGTGGGAAAAAAAATAATAGAGGGGCCTCGCAAGCACCTATTAAATTGGGCTCCGTAATCTGCAAGGCCGGCCTGACTGCTTCACACAATAACCTGGGCCTACTTTATAAGCCATTGCTACACCCTTTTATTGTATAACTCTTATACTGTTATACAAGCAATAGGGAAAGTGTATAGATTGCAAAGTTATCTTATTACATTTGTTGCTTATGACCCAATGTTCTTCGATACATAGTTTCATTAAACTGATGAAATTGTGCTGCAGATGCTAAGATTTAAAGTGTCCTACACAACCAAGTTTTAGTGTAAGTTGAAAGCACGTGCGGCACGTGTTCTATAAATACTATAAAGGGAAACAACTAAGTTAGCTCTACCAACTTTATCCCCCAATATTGAAAGTTTAAAACATTTTAACATTTTGAAGAAAGAGAAACTGCATCACCATTTTTTACAGCACAAAATACATTTCTTTTTTTAAAATACAAATTTCTGCCATCACTAGATATTTTACACCCAAGTATTGATTTTAAACATGATAAATGTGATCTATCTATAATAGTAATATTTAGGCCTACTAATCTTCATTCTAGTGAAAAAAAACAGTTGTTTTTTTTACTCTCTAGGAAATCTTATGCGGACACAAGAACGTTTTAAATGCACGATGGTCTATGAACCGTCTATGTGGCTCTACGCATCTAATTTGAAATCAATTAAACAATTGCAATTTAACTATAGATATTAGGCTACAATTATAGTTCCACTGAGTACCCCTAAAGAAAACGAGTCTAATATTCCTGTGAATTTTAGAAACATTCACACAGAAATTTAATATATATAGGCGGCTAGGCCCTATATATTGATAATAAGTCCAAACATAGACCCATAACACTATAAATTGTAGGGAATAACATATAAGATAAGATTGTGGGTAGACTAGTGTAGAGTTACAACTTAATTTTGTTAGGTGAAAAATTGTTTTTTAAAATGTGTAGGCCAAAAGTCTATACGGAAAAAAAATGTATTTTCAATGTCGGTATAAAATAAACGGTATATAAAAATGTGGATTATCATGGAAGACTTCGTCAATGATTATTTTTAATATCATGTATTTATTGTATTAATATAATATAATAATAACGATAAGTCCGATAAAATTTGACCACGTTATTTTTTTCTGAGTTAAATCCCTTTAGTTACTATGGCGACTATTATCAATAGGTTAAACTGACACTATACAATGAAATGAATATGAATGAGAGTCGACGTTTGCGTTCTTTATTTTCATAGAGGATATGACCGATTCAATGTTTTAGCTAACTTTTCTAGCCAATAGTAAGTAATTTAGTGGTTAAAATTAATAGAAGTAAACAAATAATATATAAAACAGTTCTGAAGAATCTTAACTAAAACCAGATTATACTGTATAGAACAATGTATTTTATAATTTTGTATAAGATAAGGATAAGGGCCATAAGGACCTTAAATTCACCATTTTGGCACTCTGTGTTGTTCTATAATTAAGGTTTAAAACACAATGGAGGAAGAAGTAGCCACAGGTAGTGACAATATTGTGACGGAATTTAATACATATGAAGACTTCTTAGACTCACAGATAACATCATTTGATCTCTACTACCTTGAGGTAAAAATATGATTCTGACTCCATTATCTAACATTAGCTCAACCCTGATTTTGTTTCAATTTATCATTTAATACTTTTTTGTTCACTTTAGATCTAGTAAATAATCAAATATTACAACATTAGCTTACAAGTGTGTAATGTAGGAAGTAACAACTAAGAGTGGAGAGAGGAAAATGACTACTCACTCAACTCACTGCTTTAAGCCTTTGACCAGATCTCCAAATCTTTTGCAATGGCTGAGATGATTTGTCTTATAAGTAGCTATATGTGCATAAGCTATAAATGTGATGAATATCTAAATGTTCAACTATATTCAATGACATCACTAACATTATAAAAATGTAAACATTTAATGTACTTCAAAGCTGGAAATGATAGTAGACTATTTCAAAAATGGAAATCCACATATAAAAGTCTGAAGTTTTCTTTCTCTCGGACAACCTTTCTCTGTTTAATCATAACTATAGATCTATGTCATTTGACCACAAATCAATGCAACTTAGAGGGGAAACTCATGTGAATGTCATCATAACCAAAGACATACCCTATGTGGCAACAACAACATTGCCCATGTTTTTTTTTAGTCTGTTCACTCATTCCACAAATGATGAGAGAAATATTTTAGGACCTCAGTAGTACTTCCCATAGTTTTGAATAGGGAGGGTTTGATGTAGTGAGAGTTCTATGTAGCCAACTTAGTAGTTTAACATCATGATGTTCAATGTTCATAACAGATGTCATTTTTTTTCATGTTTCCTTACCTTGAATTTGCTTTTTTTCCTTTTCTTTGTGGATTAGCACTTTGTGTAATCAATGAGGCATAAAATGTCGAGCTGACCAATTTACTTTTGAAAATAATTGCATCACTTTACAAGGACTCAACAACTTCATGCTCAATATTATTTGACATTTCAGGTGCTTTTTTTTTAGGTGTGCAGACTTTGTGATGTCCTGAAATCTCCATATTTTTTTGACTATCTTTTATCTATGTTTTATTTAAAGGATCAAGAGTTGGCAAGACAGCTGGTTGAGTTGGGCTATAGGGGCAGTGGGGAGGTATTAAAGAGGGAGGAGTTTGAAGCGAGAAAACAAGCTGCAGAGGCCAGCAGGCTTTCAAAAAGAAGTCAACAAAAGTAAGAGTACTGTTTACCAGTAGTAATGTGAACCTTTTTTGATCGGTACCACTTGTATTGTTTTCTTTTGATCATGGTTTTAAAAATAGGATTAACTAGCTTTTTCATAAAATTATTTCTACAATTTTAAATATTTAAATTTCAGGAAACTTGCCAGTGATGATAAAATTATTAAAGAACCATTACTCCAAGCTCTAGCTGCTAGAGAAGCAGGAAACAGAAATGGGAAAATGACTGTAAGATCATGTTATTAGATTCTATATTTGTAGTTTTAACCATGCATTATATTACTATTGACCCCTTTAAACAATGCTGAAACCTTATTGACCCAACTGTTCCAGCCTTAAAAGCTTCTTCAAATTCTTTCCAGTCTATCATCTTCATTAGAGATCATAACTCTAGAGGCCAGGAGATCTCTGGGTACATAGACTATGCATACAGACTGAAAACAGAAGATTTTGAGCCTTATTTCAGTGGGAAGAAACGTCTGCTGCCAAGGCCATCTGATCTAAGGTAACTATGTAAATTGGTGTCACAAGACAATGTTACAATGTACTTCTTTCTTGTAGCAGCTTTTGAAGATATATTGAAATTAGGGATTAAGTAATTGCAATTTAGCTTTATTGACGTAATTATTACAAGTGCAACAGCACCTGGTGATTACAGATACCCAACTTGTAAGTAAAAAAGTTCCCCATTCAGACCATGTGGTCTATAGGGCAGATGATGTAAAGGTCATCTGTTTCTGTGGCCTATGGTTAACGAGGATGTTATGTGGCCAGCACAATGACCAACTGCCTTTACTTTTCCCCAACTAACGTCAAGACTCAGAGGTGCCCGAAGATCCTGAAATTAAAAATCCCAGTCTTCACCAGAATTTGAACCCTGGAACTCGGTTCAGAAGCCAAGCACTTTACCGCTCAGCCACCACCCCTCCTTCCCAACCTGTGACCACAGCTTTTTATCAAGGATTGGCCTCTTTAGTCATATGAGAAGTTGTAAAGGGAAAAGATAGTCTCTCAAGATATAAAACAAGATATTACAAGGATTATAAAATATTTTTCTGGCTATTCTGTTTGGTTGGTATTTAGATTTTTTTTTGGCTCACTTGTTCTGTTTTTACTTTTGAAAAAAAAATGTACCAGTTATTTTTAGTTTTCTCCCCCTTCCCTCAAGCATTGACTTGTAGGACTTAACCTACAAAATCAAATGTAATTCCAAGACTAATTAGTTAGAATTATGCACAAGATGGACTATCCGTAGTGGCTAATTGGTTACTGGCATTCCTTTGTCTTACATTATGCTATACTACCCCAGGCAATTTCCTATTAGGATTACAGAGTCCATTATAATGTGTAAGAAATGTGTTTGATTCCAATAAAATGCTTTTTTCTGTTCATTAGCTTTTACAACTGGGAGACAGCAACATCAACATCCAACCCAACACCAAACTATCAAGTGATTGCAGAGAATGCCTCTGGGCTGTTATTTAAGAATAAAAGAGACAGAAAAATTATAAATGTAGATCCTAAAGTAAGTATTAAATGTAGATCTTGGTCTTGTTGAAAAAACAAGGTTCCAATGTATATAGTGCAGTCTTTGTTGTTGATACATAGCTTTGTTGCCTGGTAACTTTTTGAACAGAAATGTAAGAAAAATCTTGGAAGACAACAGCCACCCGCTCCATCATAACTATGTCAAGTCGTCACAAAGTGGGCTACTACTGTCAATCAAGACAAGAACGGAGCGGTACAAAAACAAGTTTGACCCTTCTTGGTCAGACTTTATCAACGCCACCCTTTGATCAGGAAACATGAAAAGGATCAAGATACCTGTGTGTAGTCACTGAATGAACTCTTTATGTTGTGTATGTTCTATTAATGTGTATGTTTCTGTTGTGTTGTATGTGTATGAGAAAGAGTCCTTGTAATCGCAACAAATTTCCATAAAGATCAATAAAGTAGTCTTCGTCTTTAATCTTAAACAAAAAATATTAGTAAACAATTTACACCAAAAAAAAGTTGATGCTATCAGAAAACCTAATTGAAAACATGACAAAGAAGCTTGTCTTATTTCTTTTTTCAATATTTTAAACATGATAAATGTGATCTATCTATAACAGTAATATTTTCTAATCTTCCTTTTTTTTTTAATTTAAAAACCTGTTTTCTGTAGGGGTTCATTTGTATGTTCTGAACCAAAGACAAAAAATCAATTTCATATATCTAGATACAAAAAAGCAAAGACAATTACTGCCAAGTCCAGGAGTCTGCATTTAGATAATAAGATGCCACTTACTCTAATATTCAAGCTAGATCCTTTGTTTGCAAAGATGTTAAAATCTAATCCTGGTTTATATACTTTTAGTCCATTCAACTTGAAAGAAAATGATATTAAGTAAATGATATTAACTGGGTTAATATTTGGGTATAATATCATCTAATATTCCCACTATAGTAACTACATTCTATTCACTTTATACTTTATAAAATGTTTCTATGTTTAGCAACATTTGCTAGTATTTCACAATATAAAAAATCTTATTAATTATTAATTTTCATGAAATCTCTTAAATTTTTATGCTTTTTTATATTAATTTTCACTTTTGTATTTGTCTCATGCCTTTAAAAGCGCTTTCTTTCTTTAATAACCATGTCATATTGTGTGCATAGGAAATCAACTAGTATTGTATATTATCAGTATGTCCATTTTATTTTTCTAGGCTGACAGTCCAGGGGATAATTCAGAGAGACATGTCATCATATCTCCCAAGTATATTCAAATTGTCATTTATGATCACATCAACAGAAGAAAAACTTAGTGCTAAAAATTCAGTCATTGTGATAGAGGCAGTGAGAATGAGTTATATGTTTTATTCTGTTGATGGATATATTTACTGGAATAAAAATTGTTTTAGTGTTTTCCATTTCTGATTTTATGTATTAATGAGAAAAAAAATAAAACAATTTGTGTTTAATTCAAGATATTCTAAAAAAGTTTTTTTTTCATCACTTTTCCAAGCAGCTAAAAGAATGTATCTATTTAAATATATATTTGTAATATGCTTAAATTTTAAGTAAATTCTATTTAATCAGACGACCAAAAAATTAAATCAGCCACTTATTCAAACTAAATCCATGATGTACAAAATAATCTTGTGTATTTACTCCAACCAGTTATTAGGACCAAAATGATAGCATAATTGTGTGATCCCATCAACCTGAAACTACTGTAGTGCAATATCCAATGGGTGAAACCTACAATATGTATTATCACAGAAACATTTGAGATTAATGGTATCTTTTTGAAAGCGCAAGACAGACAAATCAAGTGTATATAATAAAAAAATATTTATTTCTTATTTTTATACAAAAAATCCTATTAATGAATTTTCTCCCTCAATATAAAAAAAAAAGTGCCCACTAAATACTATATATACTTAAATGTTTACAATTTCAAGAGATTCATAGAAATAAAAACAATATCTGTAGCTTTAAATAAATTCATATCTTAGTAACATCTAAAATTAAAAAAAAAAAAAAAAAAAAATCAATACATCCGAAAAAATTTGCTTTCAAATCAGAATACAAAATAATTATGGTCAACACAAATGAGTCACACAAAACCAAACATTAATATCATTAAGATATCCCCCTTGGCTATATACAGCTGAAATTATGTGTAATGTTTAACAGGAACTAGCAGGGTATACACATCAATACAATTTATAAACAATAAAAGCATTACAGCAAAACCATGTCTTTGATCTCTTCATACAAATAATTTCAAGGCACTTTTATATTTGATTTCTATAGATGCTATTATTTTTAAAAAATGTATGTCAAAGTATTCAAATAATATTTGTTCAGAGAAATATTTTTGTTAGGCAGTTTTTTCATAGCATCAAAATTCAAAGAAATACTTGCAAGGATAGTATTTTATTTTGGCAAGTATTTATATATTTCTGTACATAACAAAAACAAAGATATATTAGAAGTTTGTAATAAACATTCACACAATCAGAGGGGAAGTAATAGAACAAAGATTTCATACAAAGTAACAGAAATTTCTAAAAACCTTTACACATTCAAGATAGTAAAAACAAAATTTAACACCAATGAAATGTAAGAGATATCTTGACTCCAAAATACTGTTTCAATACCATTTCAAAAGTTTCTAGTTGCAAAGTGTTGCAAAATAAACAGGAATGTGAACTCTACATCAAATCCAAGTCATGAGAATATTTCATAACTTTAAAATGGATGTTGATATTGACAAAATTTAGAAAAATTATTGCATTCAAGTAGTTCTTAAATCGTATATGATGAAATATTACACTACTGGAATTATGCTGCACTGAATAAAAATCAGCCAATTTTTTTGTTCATTAAGTTTGTCATCAATAATCGAAACACGAAACAAAATAGTGTACGTTTTTTTTGTTCATTAATTATTCTGGAATAATATTTCTGTGATTTATGTAGCATGAATTACAGTACAATGTTAAATTAATTATCTAATTGAAATTAGAAATGTATCATGACATTTAAGTGACTGCTTATTTCAATGTTCACATTCTTTCTAAGATAATATTTATATGTTTTACTGAAAATCAAAATCCTAGTTTAAGTATTAATACTTGAGAACATTTGAGTATCGGTCATAAGAATATACCAAACCTGCATGAACAGGCTGATGAAAACAATGGACATAGTAAGGGAGCGTAAGTGGAAAATTACACATTAAAATAAATAATATTAAATGCACACTTGTACAAGCAGTGCATTATGTTGGACTTCTTAATCTTGTTAGCTGATTACTTCATGTATTCATCATTCATTCAAGTGATATCAACTAACAAACTTCCATTAGTTATTGGTGAACTTTAACAAACTTCCATCAGTTATTGGTGAACTTTAACATATTCCATCAGTTATTTGTAAACTTTATCAGCAAAAAAAAATGTGTCCAATGGTTATTTATACAAAGAGAAAATTTGTTCAACTTGTTCTTATTAGTGAAGACCAAAACATATGGTAAATAAAATTAAGTGTCAAAATATTTTAATTAGAAGGATAACTGGACAAGAAAAAAATATGGACCTTATTTTATTATTAAGTAAAGTAAGAGCACAAGTATGGATGATGGACCTGAAATATAGCAACACAAGAGAAGTGGGCAGAAATGTAGCAATGATTTTCAATTCAATTTGAAGAAAGTTAAAAAAAAAAATGTTTTGTTAGCTGAAAAAAATACAAGTCTGAATTCTAAATTATCATTTTTGAAATGGATTCTTTGTTCTACATTTTTTATTACTAAATACTCTATAGTATCTTAAAGCTGACACACACACACAAATATAGATTCTATATCCACCGGGAGTCTCTCTCATCAATTAGAAATAATTTATCAATTTTTAAAAAATATAATTTTTTTTAAACTTTAACCAAAGAAGAAAAAAAAAAAACTAATACTAATATCACAGCTTGATAGAACATGCAGACTAATATTAAATTTTGAATCTTCTTGATCACCAATTGATTCAGAACAATAGTTATGATTATTTAAATGATTATACTATTGTTTTTTTTAAGACAATAAATAAGGGTCCATCAATCCAACTATTTTTGAAGAAGACTGTATCAACTTTGCATAAAAAAAAGGGAATATTGGATTTAAATTTTAAATGCCAAAAAAAAATATGATCCAGTATAAACAAGATCACAATAAAGCTACAGTGCACACACTACATGAGTAGTTGAAATCAAGTCTTGGAATCCCTCACCTTTTTACAAATCAAAAAAGTCCTTTATGAGAATGACAAAAATCAACAAGAAGCTATTAGAAGTGTTATTATGAGTAAAGCACACAAAAAAGGAAAAAATCTGGAAATGTAAACAAAATACATCATACCAATGTTTCTAAAATGATTCTATGAAAGATAATGTCGTTTAATACTTCCTTAGAGACCAAATAATACATGACAGAATGTTTAAACAAATTCGTGATCCAACAAACGTTTTTTATCCTCTCCATGTGATGATTTCTTGGACAAGAAAGGAAACTGAAAATAAACAACAACAAAAAAATGTTTGCAAATATTTTAGAGTAGTGTGTAGCTGGCACAACTTGCAATTACACATTCAACAAAATGTTTAAAAATAAAAACATAAAAAAAAACCTTTTTTTAGGAGAATGGAGCAACAGGTTTGCAAATCACAGATTAGTAAATTAAAAATGAATAGTTAGTTTTTAGATCATTGGATGGTCCAAAATTCCAACCTGAAACTGTAAGACCAGTACTTCACCAGTTTAAATAAACCAAAATTAAAGTAAAAGCAGCCTACCTTTAGCCCTTTACACCTTGACTGATATGTAGATATGCCCACCACAACAATGAGAATGGCCACTATCATCCATGTGTATAATAACACCATGCTGGATGGAGCAGTGGGGTGTTTGCTGAAGTTTGCTTGCTTACGAATCTCATCCTCATCAAAATCATCAACAACATTCTCTGTGTTGTCAATATCAGCTGCAACTAAAATGAAGTCAAAATTGAAAGACTCACAAGATATTTTCAAGACATTAGCAAATGAGCTGAATATGCTTACAGAACATGTTAATTTTTTTCATGCAAAAAGAAGATTGAGGTTAAATTTTCATTGATATGCTTGTTAACAAAATTCTAGATGATAAGGTACTTAGGTTCCAAAATAATCCATCTGAAGTATCCATAGATAGTTGGGTAAAGCAATAAACTTGATGAGTATATATTTTTTCTTTGTAGTATATTTGTTGACTAAGATAAATATTTATGTCTTCAATGTGGCTACTGAAGATTGGTGTTTATGGCCAATCCTTTAGAAGACAATTAGTGTTATTCCTTTTTTCACTTCAGGGTTATTTAAAAACTGGAGGGAAAGATAAAACCCACCCACCGCTCCCCAAAAACACATCCAAAAAATCTTCCTTATAACAGACCAGATCAATAAAGGAAGTAAATTTAAGCTATTTAAAAAATATGAAATAAAAGCATCAGATGAAAAACAAAAATTAAAGAAAATAATGTGACTTGAATAATTTACTGTTGCAACGATAAGACCATTACCTTTCTCTTTATTGCCAGGTTTGAACCACTTATTTGTATCATAATGCTCATCTGGTTCAATATCATGATCGTTTTCTTCTGGTGTCTCATCAACTTCCTCGCCTTCCCTGTTTACATAATCTGATTTTGTCTCCTCATTGTCTAGAAATATCAAAGAAAATAAAACTATTTTGTAATTATCTTCCACCAGTGCACTTTAGTCCAATACTTTAAAAAAAAGAATTCAAAGAATTGTTACTTACAGTATTACAGCTGCTTAGCCAAGATTATCTTATTATGGCTTCTCAGCATTAAATTCTGATTTATTTTTGTTGAAAAGTTTCTATAGAAACTGCTACAGCTGAAAAAAACACTTAATGCTCAGATTTTAACTACTGAGACTGTGGCTTGTCCTTCAATAAAAAAAAGACATCATTAAGTTGTTTTTTTCAGCTTTCACAAATGATTTCCAACAGGATTTGAACCAAAACCTATTGAATTTGAGCTACATTATTAAGATTATATATGCAAATTAACAGGTTAATACATGCCCTATGTCTTCACAGGTAAAACATAATCGACAATGAGTCAAGTCACAAACCTGCTCGCAAGAAACCAAGGCAAAATGTTGATTTCAATAATATGCCTCTAGAAAAAAAATTACATTTTATACAATTATCTGATCAACAAGAAATAAAGGGACAAATAGGAGGCGCAGTGGCTGAGTGGTAAAGCGCTTGGCTTCTGAACTGGGGACCAGCAGGGTTCAAATCCTGGTTAAGACTGGGATTTTTTATTTGGGACCTTCGGGCGCCTCTGAGTCCACCCAGCTCTAATGGTACCAGATAATAGTTGGGGAAAAGTAAAGGTGGTTGGTCATTGTGCTGGCCCCATGACACCCTCATTAACCGTAGGCCACAAAAACAGATGAGCTTATAAACCACAATGTCTGAAAGGGAAACTTCTAAAGGGACAAAGCTGATTGTCGTGAATTAGCTTATTTGATTGTATACTGACCATATTTCGTGTTGTGATCTCTACTATGTGTGAAGTGGTTTGTCATTCAGTGAAATAAAGCTTTGAATGTAACATGGTTTGTTATTAAGTACAACAATGATAAAAAAAAAAATGCTCCACAAAAAGATAACCCTTGAGAACCAGATGATAAAAGCAATGACAACACTTCTCACTTATTTTCAACCACTCAATGTCAAGTCAAATCCAAAGCCTATTCAGACATCATGTGGTTTTATTACAGTATACTAAAACTAATCCACAAAAGTATAAAAGATGCCAATGATTTTTTAAATATATCTATTTAATATATAACTATTTTTGTTTCATTAACTTTATAACAAAAGTATACAAACCATCATTATTAAAATCTGTGTAGTTTTCATCATCCCTTTCTCTTTCTGTTTCATTTTCATCTTCTGTTAGCGAAAAAGTAAAATTAAAATATATATAAAACTTAAGAAAGTTTTACCAATTTGAAATGAATGGAAATTTTTGTTTTATGTTCTTAAAAGGAAATTCAGATATAACTCTTATTTTTAAGCACCTAAAGATTTTTTTTTCTTTAGTATATATATGCATTCATTTTTACTATTGTTGTATTTATCTAGCTTACATGCAAAGTTTTGAATTTACATAAAAAATGTTTTTATCTTTATAAAGTTGGATATAAAAAGGCTTTACATGAAATATACATGATATTAGATTAAGTAGACCTAATACATATAAAACAATGTTAGGTTATTTTCTAAATGGAGAACATATATATTTGTATTTTTATTTTAAAATAATATAAATTTTTTAATAGATTACATTATATAAATATTTTTAAAATCTATTTTTATGCCGTATTTCTTAATTATTAAACATAATTACAACAACAAAGAAAAAAATCTTTGCTCATGTTTAAACTTCAAATTATTTGCATGATATTAATAGCTTATAATCTTTAAAAAAAAAAATAATTGCATTTAAAACTGATAGGAAAGTTTTGAAAAAAATTGACAAATAATGTGTCACTGTTTATTGAGCAAAACAAGCTTACGAAATGAATGGAGTCTTATATAATTTATGATAATAACTATATAATAATCAATAGCTTCAAGGGAACAGCTGTCACTTTTCAATAGATTTTTCATCTCAATACAACAAACCTAGACATTTACTGTTAAAAATAGCAAAAATAACTATTCAACGGTAATTAATGAATTTATATTAAAATTTTGTTAAATGTGTTAGTAGCAGTGTGCAAACAACAAAAGTTAAAAGGGAATTTTTTTTTTAAAGTACAGTAACAAATTGTGAGAATTCTTGTTTCCAACTTTGATGGTTCACAAAAAAAAAAAAAACTGATCAACTTTAGCTTCAGTATTACTATCATAGAAAAAAAAATTACTGTTTGTTTGCTGCAGAATAACCTCAAAATGACAATGGAAGATAATAAAACCTTTCTCTTGCTTACACATAAATCTTTGGAAGTTTGATTTTTTGTTAGTATTCTTTATACTTTTACAGGTAGTCTAATATAAAGTTTTAAGAAGGTATTTCCTTTTTAATTTGCCCGAATGTGTTTTTATAGTTTCAAAACCTTCAACATATAATTGCATGTAGAACTACATTGATTTTAAAAAGCTAAGAAATTATTCTAATATTAGACAATGAAAAAAAAATATATACATTATGTTGGTTTTAAAAATATAATAAGTTTGATGTATATATAATAATAATGGTTTTGAGAAAAGAACAATTTAAATAAATGAAATCCCCCAAACCACAAGCATCTTATCTTATAAAATACAGACGTTACATTTTATAAGAAAACATACACACATTTATAGTCAAAGTGATATAAGCTGTGTGCACTATACAAAATTATTTAAGTGCAACTAAACAAAAGTAAAAAAAAAGGCATTTGAGCTGAAATGTTAAGTTTTTAAAATACAAGACTATTTTACAAGTTATTAGTATTAAAAAAGAAGAAAGTATTAAATCTAGCTTTCCAATTGTTAAATAGAAACACAAGGAGAGTTAGTTTCATGGTCATGTTCCCTCTGACTCACCAAGTGGTTTATTACCAATGTCACCTTTGTAGCTATTCTTGTTTTCCTGAGATCTAGATACATTCAAGTTATTCTTATAAGATGAAAGTTGACGATTTATAAAGTCTTCTCCAGGAGATTCTTCAATTTCACTATCAAAAGAATCCTTCTTTTCATCTAATCTGTTAGATTCTTTACCAGGTAATTGTAATTTCACATTTCTGTTATCAGTATCTTTACTCTCCAACTCATCACCACTAGGTTTAAGCAATTCAGTATCAATTTGTTTACTCTCAAACTCATCATCACTAGGTTTTGGCAATTTAGTGTTAATTTGTTTACTATCCAACTCATCATCATAAGACAGTGGCAATTTAGTGTCAATTTGTTTACTATCCAAGTCATCATCATTAGGTTTTGGCAATTTAGTGTCAATTTGTTTACTATCCAAGTCATCATCATTAGGTTTTGGCAATTCAGTGTCAATATGAATACTCTCTAATTCATCATCATTAGGTTGTGGTGTTTCAGTGTCAATTTGTTTACTCTCTAATTCATCACCATTAGGTTGTGGTGTTTCAGTGTCAATTTGTTTACTCTTCAACTTATCATCATTAGGTTGTGGCAATTCAGTGTCATTCCCTTGTTCATCCTCATTAGTTTGTGCTGATTGTGTGTTGACTTTCTTCCTTTCTTTATCAGTATCCATAAGTTGTGGTGATTTAGTTTCAATTAGTTTATCCTCTAGCTCATTTAATTTTGATTTGGTGCTAATTTCTTTACTCTCTAGTTCATTATCAAAAGTTTCCGATAATATTTGGTTGTCACTGTCTTTACTTTGTAGCTCATTCTCTTTAGATAGGGATAATTCTGTCTCAGTTTCCAAACTCTCTAGTTTATCATCATCAGGTAAAGGTGATTTGATGTTACTGTTTTTGACATTCTGATTTATTTTTGGCAGTCCAAAATTTGTTATCTCATTACTATTTTTATGACTGATATGAAAATCTTGTTTGGATTTGAATTTGTCAGCCAATAGCTCCTTAGAATTAGAGGGAAACTGAGTAGTTACTCTGTCTTTGCTCTCTTCTTTATAATCATCAGTTAATGTTACTTTTTTATCAATGTATTCATTTTCAGATTTTTTTCTAATATATTGTAGTAATTTTGTGTCAGTGAATGTATAATCTTGTTGATCAACTACAAAAGGCAAGTTTGGTTGAAATGTATCATTGTCTTTACTCTTTGACTTCTGAGAAAAAGAAGGCAATTTTGACTTTCTTTCATTATAACGTCTATCATTACTACGATAAGGAGGTACTATGAGAGTTTTTAATGAGTCAGAATTTTTATCTTCTTCTTTCGCAAGAGATGGTAAATTTGTATCTATTCTGTCAGTGCCTTGGCTGTCTTGTACATTGTCTTGAAGTGCTAACCCAAAGTCTGCTTCTTTTCTACCCTTTGCTTTGACAGAAATGTGTTTGGTTTCTAATTGGTCAACTGTTTCTTTATCAGCTTGTGATTGATTTTTAAAGTTTTCATTTTCTTGATTTAAAAAGTTCTTCTCATTAAGAGAAGATAATTTTTGTAACAATCCATCCTTAGCTTTTCTACCTTGTTCCTTAACAGGAGTACCTTCTATAGATAGAGATATGGTATCATGATCTGGATTGTTAGGGAGTGGTGATTTGTCTTTACTACTTTCAATGTTGGAATCAGTTGCATCAGGTTTATCAGGAACAAATTTGCTTTCTTCTTTTAGATTTGGTTTAATTTTAAGCAAAACTGATCTGTCTGCCTTTTTTTGACCTAGTTGGGTCTCATCTTTCAGGGCAGTTTTACTTTTCAACAATACATTTCCATTTTTTATGCTAAGTGTTTTTGAATCCTCGTGCTCTTGACTACCTTCTCGAATGATGTCATCCTGGGTTTTTAAAAGAGTCTTTCTATCACTACTTCTCTGAATCTGTTTGCTTTGAGATAAATTCTGTAACAAGTGATCATCTTCCCTAAATTTGTCTGAATTTCTTACCCCCTTAGCACCCTGTCTGTCTAGGAAAGAAAGAGAAAATTTAAATAAAATTATACTCAGACTGCAAAATACAACATTATTTATTCCTTTCAAATTTGTACAATTTGTTTGACAAGCATCATGCAGATACACAAACATGCTGTTGTAATACATAAATGCCAAGAAATATATGCAATATAAGAACAGTTACTGCTTGCTTAAAATCTTGAAATAAAGAAATTCACTATTTATTTAAATGATATAACATCAAGTTACTACTCTATCATTATCTAAAATATAAATTAGTTTGTTTCAGATCACAGATTCTTGTTACTCTTTAAATATGCAATTTAAAAAGTAAATGAATCTTAAACTAAGAAAAGTAAATTTATTTTAAAAAAAAAAAAAAAAGAAACCTTTATATTGGTAATGCTTATCTTCATCTTCCCGTGCAATCAGATTTGACAGACCAGTTTTGTCTTTAGCTTTAACCAAATCCTCTGTCTTTCCTGCTTCAGTTTTGTAGTTAGAGTTATCTTCTCTATCCACACTTGGTTTTTCAGTGGTAATAACTTTGTTATCTTCTGCTAATTCTTCATTGTCATCATCTTCTTCAAGAAAGAGATCTGGTTCTGGCACATTCTTTGATAAATTTAAATCGTCTAACAGATCTATTGACTCTGTCTCATTATATTCCACTTTTATGTCATCATTATTAATATTATCCTGTTCTGGTTTACTTGTTATGTTAATATTATTAAGTTTTATGGGGCTATTACTGTCTGGCTCAACTTTAGCCTCAGGCCTATTTTCAGTAATAGAACTGGACTTGTCAGCTTTTTCAAACAGGTCTAAGCCTAAATCATCTATAGAAGGTTGGTCCAGATCTAAATTATATAGTTTTAGACTTAAATCTTTAGGAGGATTACCAGTAGTCAAAGGTAAAGCTTTTGTAGTTTTAGAATCCTCTGCTTCTAGATTTAGATCTAAGTTATCCTCTTGATCTAGATCTAAGTTGTCTAGGTCAAGTGACTGAGTCACTTCCACTCCGTTTTGTGTTTCAGGATAAGCTTTCATCAAATCCATGCATGCCATTAAACAAACACTAAATAACAAGCAATTTAGGAATCCGAAGTACATCCTCGCCATTGTGAAAAAAAGAAAGTTTTTATTATTTTAACAAATTCGACAGTCACAGTAACTAGATCTAAGTTGATAGACTAGAGTCTATGTCTTTGAATATGATAGACAGTCGACAGTCTATCTTATCTAAAATAATGATGAGTGAAATGAGTGTCACTGTCAACACTGACACTAGTGACTTTAGTTTTAGTTTCTAGACTACGTTACGTTAAGACGGTGAACAATTTATTTAAACATTACAGTCACTCATAGTGATAAGTGACACTATCACTATCATCACAATCATAGTCAATAGACTATAGACCTCAATGGTCGTATTAGCATTAGTAATAGTATACTCAGTATAGACAAAGAGTAGATCTATAAATTACTAGACCTAAGGCTAAGAATACCAAATAGAGTCTATATTATAAATCTATATAGATCTAGGCTAGCCACACCTCTAGCCACACCACACAAATCTAGAGTAGTCTATCTTTGACTATGAATCGATTTAGCATTGTGACGTCAGAATTAGGCCAAGTTACCAGATTTATTTATTGGCCACTGCAACACCTAGAACTAGATCTAAATCTAGTTTTTATATAGATCTAGTAGATCTAGAATCTAGGATCATCCGGGTAAGAAAAAAAATCAGAAAGGTCCGGATCATGCAGGCCCTGAAGCGATCGGGACGAATGGACCTAAAATTGGCGAGCTTAAAATTATTAAGAGGTGGGCCGTGGGGGTAGTAGATCTATATCTCACTGTCTTAATGGTGTAAATCAGAAGTCCTCATACCTTTTCAGTTCAGGAACCCCTTTACTTTTACAGGACCTACGTTTTTAGCGGACCTCCGACGCAGCCTGATTTGTCTGCCAACTAGCATATTTATGAAGCCTTTGGCATAGGCCTAATTAAACTTTCCGCAACCGCGTGAGCTGTTTGCTCTGAGCTATTTGCAATGTCATAATATATATTATCTTATATAATACAGACGTTACTTCAAAAAAGATGATTATGTCCTGCGCGTCATGCATATTAACCAATGACCTAAATTCTGCTAAGTCACTGGTTTTCCTGGGTTGCTCAGGCAACCCATTCCATGCTCTAATATAGCATTAGGGAAGAAGGAGCATTTGTACAATTTGTCCTAGACCTAGAATATGGAACGAGGAATGTGCCTTAATTTTTGTGTCTTTCTGAGTATAGAATTAGATTTTGTTTTTGTATTTGAAGATTATGGTTCAGTGTTTTATGTATAATTGCTACGTACTTTACTTTTGAGTCTTCCATTCTGAAGGCAGTGGCGTAGCATCCATGGCGCGAAGGGGTTCAATGAACCCGGGCCCACGACCATTTAGGTGAAACAACCATGGGGCCAGGATTCCTCTCTGCAACATAAGCCCTACCTTAGGGCCCCCAAGTAATATTTAATAGTTACATACAATAGGTAGCCTAATAAACGAGAAAAAGAAACATCATATTCTGTTTGTTACCTAGAGAAACATTAAAGATGTTGACTTTTAGCTACTTATCGTGACTGTATTGGGAAGAAAGTTTATAACAAAATTTGTAAGATATTGCGATAATTACATTTATCGTAAAATAGTGTCTTTCTCTTGAATGGCTGTTAAGTCGTCTGGTTAAGTGCACCGGATGGTCTCGGGTTTATACCCTGACACCGCATCAATGATGTTTGTTTCCCAACTGAATCGCCAAAAAAAAAAAAAATGATAGGCCTACTAATTACTTAATGTCATAAACTAGCTGGCCAAACATACAGACAACGTGGTGGATGGTGAATACAAGGAGCACATTGAAGAAGTTGACAATTACTGGCTGAAAGTAATCCCATCGCATAGTGAATGTTAGTTTTAACTGAAGCATGAAACAACCTTTAATTAAGTGGTCATCGCGAAGAGTATCGATTAGGTGAAACAAGTAACAACGAAAATGTCTTAGCAATACATACATTCTTAAGAGAGAAAAAAAAGCCTTTACCTCGACCCACAGATTGAAACGAGATAATAAACCTGTTGGGGAATGCCATTTTAGCAAAACACCTAAATGAGGTCCAATCTGCGTCAATTTTCTATATCATGATTGACAGCACACAAAGAGAATTAAATTAGCATTATTTTCTGAAATTATTTTGTGAACTTCGATGACTAACTACCCAAAGAAATAGGAACCAGAGAGTCAATTGTAAGTTTTTATATTTGCAAGAACCAGAAGTCTGCAGGATTGAATGAACAAATACTCTTAAGTAATAAAATATCACCATCTTTCTTTAAATACATACGATGCCAAGGCATTGATGTTTTTTTCAATATGAGCAAACAGTACAATAGCCTCAGTGGCGTAGCTAGGGATTTTGGGGCCGGGAGGCTTGACCTCTTTAGGAGCCCTACATTATAACATGTGACATCCTGACATTAGGTAAAGGCATAACATTTGATATATAATGTAAAACAAATTTCGGACACTCATTTGGGAGACCCCTCAATTGGGGTCCCGGTGGGATTTTCAAATTTGGACCCCCTCCCCCCACCCTAGCTACGCCACTAAATAACCTCCATGTATTGTTTCAACAAAAGCAGCCACATGCGCATTATATTCAATTTTTTGATAAACAGTACTTAAACATAGTCTTCAATGATTCTGTCAGCCGTGTTTATGAACTTGCATTGGGATATCTTTTAATAAATGTATTGATACTTACAAACTACTGGATTTCTTTGGCACACTAACATTTGTCATATTTGGTTGGGGGGAAGGGCCGATCAACATATTCTTGAACCCGGGCCCACGGGTACCTTGCTGCGCCACTACTTGAAGGCTTCTAAATTTAGTGATTTTACTAAAGGTGTTACTCTAGCCAAACGTGAGTATTCGTTTATTATGAATCTCACTGCTCTATTTTGTGTTATTTCCAGTTTCTTAATGTTTTCTTGAGTTGAGGGGTCTCAAACAGAGGATGCATATTCTATTATTGGCCTAACCAATGTTAAATATAGGCTGATAGTACTGCCGAATGGGCAACTTAGAATGATAGCTATTCCCGTTAGAATGACAGCTATTCCAGTAAACGTGATTGACCCTCGCCTTATACCTTTTTAAAAAGCAAGATGTTATTTCTTAAAGATTTATAGATACGATACTGGGCACACTGTTTGTGAAAATGCTCTAACTGGCCTGTAGGCATACCCTTTTACTTTGTGCTGCTGGTCATGGGCATAGCCCGGATTTTATTTCGGGGGCGTTTGGGGGGGGGGGGGTTTATCTCCCCCCCACCACTCCGGCGAGAAAAAAATTATTTATATGTATGTATGTGTGTGTGTGTGTACATAATCTTTATTACATTCTGACCCTTCATTCTTTCAGAAGACGTTTATTGTGCCTAGAATAGGTTCTTCCGAGTGTTAGTGGAAAAATTGTAGACTCCCCGACATTGACAGCAAGGGGGTCTGGGGTGGGCGCTTGGAGCTCCCCCCCCCCCAGCGCGGGACGGAGCCCCACCGCCAAGCACTATTTCTGGTATTGAAAGCCAACAAAATGCATATTCTGAGGTATCTACAGTGCATTTTCTTGCTATTAAAAAGTTTTCTTTCAAAAACCTAATGTGCTATTCTTACTGACTTATACTCACCTGCGCCGTTTGGCGCATTTGCCGTCAAGCTGTTTCCACAAAAATCTGTAACTGGTAATGTCTGAAGCCTCTTCCCAACTACTCTCAGGACCTCCATGAATGTGTGGCGCCAAGTTGTACTAGGATGTCATCGCAACTCTTATTATGCGTAATTCATTTTGTCAGAGAACATGTCCCACAAACCACATGCGACGCTGTCACAATCTTAGTAAGGGATCGACTCCCAGTTCGTCATACGATTTCATTCATTTAGACCCTATCTCTGTAACTGACTCCTAAAATCTATCTTAGCCATCTTTGTTGAGCCACATTTAGTGTTTTTCAATTTTGGCAGATGACTATTCACTGCACTTTATTAATGGAGTCCCGCCACTGGTAGAAATGTGTAACCTCTCTTGAATATGCTCATGGAATTAGGTGACTGTAGTTTGCTTTAGATTTTATATCGAAATGGGAAGTTTTATCGTCAAAATCATCTGTTGAAGGTTTTAAACTAAAAAATCTCTGGAGTTTTATTATTTTTTTAAATTCAAAACCCCATTATGCTACGGTCATAGAATTGGTAACTATAGTTTACTTTAGAATAATATTGATGATAGAGGTTTTCCACATTAAAACTCTCTGTAGGGGAATTTTAAACTCAAAACCATCAGAAGGGGTTTTAAACTTTAAAAAAAAGCCATCTGTATGAGAGGGGTTTTATTGGCTTGGCTACGCTCAAATAATTTAAGTGTGTAATTTGCTTTTTTTATATTGAAGATTTTTTTTTTTTTTTATCTTCAAACTCCACTGGAGGCGAGTTTAAACGCAAAACCCCTTTGACTACTCTTATAGAGTTTTGAGTGTATACTTTGCTTTGTTTTTAATATTAAAGAGGCATTTTTTACATTCAAACCCCGCTGAAGTGGGTTTGAACTCAAAACTGAGTCAAAACCCATTTAGCTTCGGTCATAACATTTTGAGTGCATAATTTGCTTTTTTATTCATATTGAAAAGGTATTTTTAGCGTCAAACCCCGCTGAATGAGGGTTTAAACTCAAAACTAAATCAAAACCCTTTTAGCTACGCTCATAACATTGTGAGTGCGTAATTTGCTTTTTAACGGTTTCCGAAAGGGGAAAAGACGCTATTAGTTTTGTGTGAAATGTCTGTCCGTCCGTCCCGTTTAGATCTCGTAAACTAGAAAAAAAATTGAAAATCCGACATCACAATACTTTAGACCAGGGGTGGGCAACATTTTTGTATCGAAGGCCGCATTAAAAAAAAGTTTGGGAATGGCGGGCCGCATATATATATATATATATATATATATATATATATATATATATATATATATATATATATATATATATATATATATATATATATACTTGCTGTGTAGAATGTCTTTTAATTCATATTTACACTGTATTATATTCACGTTTCTTTCCATTTTTTAACACTCCACGGTGAAAAATTACAACAAGAGTTAGCAATTTTTGAAACCAATTTTACGATTTTTTAAATTGCTGTTGTCTTTTTATATCGCAATATTCCCACAAATATACAGTTGTACTTAATGTGCAGTATTTTACTTCTTACACTCGTACATAATGTTTCTTAACTATGAAACTATCTTACTAGTTGTTATCAAATTACAGTCAGTCAACATCGACCAGTGATTATACTTGTTTAGTTTCCACAAAAAAAAAATTTAATCACTGAATGAGACAATATATGTTCCGGAAGTTAAATGTCGGGACGAGCGAAACCTTCCCTTGTGGAGCATAACCAGAGAATGCTGAACATGTTTTTCAATGGTGCAAACTAAATCAAGAGACCCGAACAAGACTGGAAACAACTACCCGGTTCATATCTTATTACTGATCTGAACCCTCCAATATGTAAAATGAGAACGAAGAAGAACTGATGTATGTCTACCCAAATAGTGTGAACAGCAGCAAAGCTTTTTTAAGTGTGGGAAAAACAGCTTCTGGCATCCATAAGACTCCCGTATTAGTACTGACTGGAACTTCTCTTTGCTTAGAGTTATGTCCTCTGGATCGGCTTCTGTGCTAAATGGTGAGCTGATGGTATTGAAAACTGGTTCTTGACGTCTTAAAATTTGCTTTTAACTTTTATAAATTGCACAATAAAGGAATCTTTATAAGTGTTGTACTTTTAATCGTTTCACTAACAATAGTTTCACCTTTCAGCAAAGGAAAAAGACAAAAACTTTTTTCTTTTGCTGGCTTGTTAATTAATTAATTATAGGTAAAAAAAAAACATGAAATTTGTCTTCCCCTCTTCGTTAGAAATATTGGTAACAAGGTCCTTCAGGGAACAAAGCACTTTCTTCCTTGAGATTTGCCTTGCCTATCCTAAGATAGCGGATATATTGGATTATTTATTGAAAATCAGACTACCTGTGGTTATAAACCCCGGCCCTATTCATCTTATATGTTATGAGATATACTACTATTCTATGTCGAAATTACATGCAGCTTTGTGCAAACTTTCCTGTTTCGAGTTTATGGTTCTCAGTCAAAGATTGAGCTCTATCAGTTGTTACACTTGCCATCTTGTTCCAAGCCTACCCAACACTTAGACATTGTGTCTTCAATTGTGTGAATCGATGTATAGCCAATAATCATTAGTCTTCGATTTCTTAAAACTTTTTATAATGAGACAGTTTCTATATTTTATATAAAAGTTATTTATATTTGTATTTTTCTATCTTTATACTGTGGTCAAACCTGATATCTGTAGGTGTCGGCGGGCCGCATAAAACACCTCGGCGGGCCGCATGTGGCCCGCGTGCCGTAATTCTCCCACCCCTGTTTTAGACCATTCAAAGTTCTGATGCAACGGCTACTTTTATTTCTTCTGAAAGTGAAAATTCTAATTTTTAAAATCAGTTATTAGTATGCATTATAAGTTAGACCTAATTTAAAACGAATAGTAATCTAGTAAACTTTACTTTCTTAACCCTTTTTATTATTACGAATTTTTTAATATAATTTTTTTTTTTGTTGATGATTCGAATAAGAGATTGAGCCTTTTCAAAACAATTAGATCAATCAAAAGAAAAAAGTTAGGCCAGGGGAGACGCGGTGGCTGAGCGGTGAAGCGCTTGGCTTCTGAACCGGGGTTCCGAGTTCGAATCCTGGTGAAGACTGGGATTTTTAACTTTGGAATCTTTGGGCGCCTCTGAGTCCACTCAGCTCTAATGGGTACCTGACATTGGGGAAAATTAAAAGTAAAGGCGGTTGGTCGTTGTGCTGGCTACATGACACCTTCGTTAACCGTAGGCCACAAAAACAGATAAACTTTACATCATCTGCCCTATAGTAGTATAGACCACAAGGTCTATAAGGGGAACTAGTTAGGCCAGGTTCACATCTAACATTACATTCACTTTCACCTATCCTTTGATCTGCTGCCCCGTTGGGGCACTACACAAGATCTGTTAATCTTCTTTCTCCATTCTTATCTCTCATTTTTCTTTGATATAATTTCATTCGGATGTTCTTTCTGAAAATATTGAAGCCTGGGTGGACCACTTCGGGGGCCGATTTTTAAGTTTGTGTTTCCACACAAACTGTCTTTTGTAACCTTGTTTTATATTGAAGAAATATTTTTTAGCTTCAAACCCTACTGACGAGAAGGTGGGCTACGCTTATAGAATTTTGAGTGTGTAATTTGTTGTTTTTTTTATATATTGAAGAGGGGGTTTTAAAATCAAAAACTTCATTAACTGTGCTCTTGGATTTGGGGATAGTCGTTTGCATTTTCTTTTTGTTATGTTTTATAGAAGAAGGGGATTTAACTGCAAAAAATCCTGGTAGAGGGTTTTATACTCAAACCCCCTGGTAGGGGGTTTTAAACTCAAAAACCCCTGGTAAGGGGTTAGGTAGGGGGGGGTTTAAACTCAAAAACCCCTTGACTGTGCTGGACAAGTGATGGTTTAGTATTAAAATCTCACCTAAAATAAACAAAATCAAAGAAAAAATCATTGTTATGTTGGAGTGTTTAGATGACTAGACCAATATATGAGATGAACTGCGCAGTGGTTTCCAAATCAGGGAGCTCTCCATATAGTTTTCTTTCTATTGGGGTGGTTTGGGACCAATGTCTTATACGGGCCTCTTGGTAAAGAGAGCAGTTTTGGAGGACGTGGTCTGCATTCTCTGTTGATACTCCACATGGGCAGATTTCACTGGTTCCAATTTTGAGCTTCCGGTACATGTGTTGTCGCATTCTGTTGTGTCCGGTTCTGAGTCGAAAGCTTAGACGTTGGTCTTGTCGGGATAGCTTATAGTAAGGGTCATCTTTCTTGTGATTTGGATGAGAGCTCGTCCATTTCTTATTTTTTTTATTTACAATTGATTTCTTCGATTCTTCTGGATAGAGTGCAGAGTTTATTTGTGAGTTAGTTCTCCCACTCTTGGCGAATGTGTCAGCCTTCTCATTTCCTTCTATATGAGCTGGTATCCATTGTTGAGCTTTGTAAGTGCTGTTCTGAAGTTTTTAATATAAGAGGAATCAGAGTTTTGCAAGCTTTGGAGGGTTGTTTTCGCATCTGTTAGAAAAACAATCTGACTGTGAGGGGGGGGGGGGGCCGGCTACGTCCATGCTGCTGGTAAGCTTCAATCCTTTATACACTCTAAGCGATTGGATGATTTGCTAGCATGGTAGCAGCTAGTGCTTCCCTTTCTGCTCTCTGACTGTCAGAGAGCTCTCCAGTAGCAATGAGAACGAAGAAGAAAAAAGCAAAAAATCAGTCACTAAATTCCGACACTCCCCCTGTGGGGGGGGGGGGGGGGGGGTCCCCGGCTACGCCCATGCTGCTGGTAAGCTTCAATCCTTTATACACTCTAAGTGATTGTCAAACAACATAAGGCCTATTTGTTTACAAAGCTTATATGAACTCACTCTGTCTCTCTGGTAAAAAGTGTGTACACGTATATTTCTTCCACACCCATTCTCGGATCAAGTAGAAACTTTGCACAATGATTCATTGGTATAAACATGACATGAATAATAAACAAGATTACAAAGAGAGTTTGTGTTGCCACACAAACTCAGAGGCGGCCCCCGTGGGAGGCGGATCACTGTCAGATTCGCATATTCGCTGGTCGACTGAGGATGGCATCGAGCAGGGTATAACACCGAGACCGTAGATATAATCAGTTCTGCGCGCTAACCGCACTACCAGGTATTGCTCATAATCAAATGACAAACTGGTTACAAACTAATAGCCTACTATTGATAATATACCTACACATTACGGAATGACAACTACCGGATATGTACAATATGTCAGAAGAGCGATTTTAGATAATCTTTTGGTATTGAGCATTTTCATTTAGGCCTAAATGGAACTAGAATGAGGATGTAGATCTACCTTAATTAAACTACTAATTTAGCACTCTCAGTATCTATATCTACTAGATCTAGATCTAAAATATATATTTGGGATAATGTAGATGTAATTTAGATAAGATTTATATAAAAAAAATACTAGATAATCAATTAATAGACTAATTGCAAATCTAAATATTAAAATAGTAGATTAGTTTTAGTATTTTATAACATTGCAAAATTGACATATTAACAATCTAGACTTAAGAAAAACAACAACTACACTTTAAGCCTAGAAATTAAAATTATATATCTTGATCTAGTCTAAATCATGGCTGTCTCGTAGTGCGGTTTGCGCGATAGACTGTCGTTTGGATTCATCGATGGTCCCAGGTTCAAACCCTGCCCGCTCCCATCCCCCGTCGTCCTACGGGAGGTTTGGACTACAACTCTTATGGAACATCCGAAACATGTAAAACAACAAACATTCTAAACTAGACCAAGAAATTCTAGATCTAGATTCTATAATGATTTTAATTAGAACTTAAATCTAAATCTAGTTTTAAAAATCTAGCTCGTGTAATAAAACAAATCTAGATCTAGTGTAAAAAATCTAGCTCTAGTGTAAAAAAAATCTAGATTTAGTGTAAAAAATCTAGATTAGATCTAAATCTAGTGTGTCTTTTAAAATGCGAGTTGTTTTAGCATTAAAAGAATTTATTCCATATGACGTCAACGGAAAAAAATCCACTACATCACACGGTCTAATTAGACTAAAACATATCATCTATACGAGCAGCTTGTTGAGTGTTCATAGACATTGGTGCACCGAGTGATTTCTTTTAGCATTTCATTTAAAGAATTAACTCCATATGACGTCAAAGGAAAAAAATTCCATTACGTCACACGTCCTAGTTAGACTAAAAAATGTCATCTATACGAGCAGCTTCTCGAGGGATCATAGACACTGGTGCACCGAGCTTGTTCTTTTAGCATTTCATTTGATGGGCTAGTTAGATTTAATATATATATTAATATATATATATAAGGATTAAAGACGCTTTTTTTTTTGTTTGTCTGTCTATTATGTTAATAGCGAGAAAAAAAAGACTAAAAGCTATTGAAAATCTGATTAAAATTAATTTTCCTTCCTAAACATCGCATTAATTTTAAGTTTCTATTATAGATTGTTCCGGATTTTTATATATTTCTAGTGAGAAAAAAATAAGAATTCCAGATTAATCAAATGCCGTTAATTAAATTTCTGGGATGGTCTGTTATGAAAATTAGATGGAGATTTTATCAAACCATACTTTGGTGTTAGGAAGTTGTTTTTCTTAAAAATCAGAGCATAATATTAACGATAATTAGATTTTTTAACGTTTTAGATAGAAAGTTAAATGTAGTGTAAGAGAGAAAGTGCGATTTTACATAGAGTTAAACTATTTTTCATAAAAAATCCGGAACAACCAATTTTCGTAAATGAGAAAATTATTTGTTGAATTATTAGAAGAGGAATTTCAAACATTTATTAGCGTTATTAGATTTTTCATATAAAATTCGGATCATTTTTGGCGACGATTTGTAAGAAAATTAAGGTAATGTAGGTCATTTCTTTTTCGAAACAAAATCCGGAACATTCTTTACTGATTAGACAACTTTTATTATGTTTCGGCAAAAAAATTAACTGTAAAATAAGTCTAAAAATTTATTTTCAATAATCGTTTCTAGTAAATTACTTTCTTATTTTAAAATCCTGAATAACCTATAGTCGATATTTTTGAAGAAAATATAATTATTTGACATAAATTTGTTTTTTATAAAACAATATCCAGAACAACTTTATAGTTAATGAAATATAAATCAGTATAGATATTTTTATTTATCATTTATATGCTATTTACATTAAAAAACCGAAACAATATATTATAGATCATGTGTTTCTTGCAACGTTTAAGCATGGAAATAAAATCTACTATAACTCAGATGAGCAAACAAATATTCATTGGCATTGATTTGTTTTTCACAAAAATCCGGAACAATCTATTATAGATACTTTAAACTATTGCAATATTTCTGAATGAAAAATTAAAGGTAAAATCAGATTTACAATAGCCTCTAGTGTTAATTATTAATCTAATCGTGACGACAGACCGACCAACAGACAAAACGCACAAAAATAAGATTCTTTTATTCGGATGGGGGCACTAAATAAAAAAATAAATAAAATCTGATTTTTTAAAAAGTTTAAGGAATTGGTTTAGCACCTGTTCATGTTACCACGTTACGCTACTGCACGAAAGTCGCTGCTTAAAAAGTCCATTTTAAAAAATGTGCATGATATTGACATACAAAGTACATTATTAGCCTTTATAAACAAACAGAAATGTTTTCTTTTAATTTTAGCAGCTAGTGAACCACAAAAAACATCTTTAAGTATTATTTATATTTGTTGTAAACATTTTATAAATATATTTGACTTTAGTGATACTAAAAATACACAAAGATTATACATCTTTGTTAGCATATTGTAACATTGCCTCACTTACATTTACGTAATTGTTTTAGAATTGGTGTATTTTTATGAAAAAATCGCTTGCATAATTAATTTTATAAATTAAACGGTTTGCTTTTAGAAAACCAAAAGTAGCCGTTGCACCTAAACTTTTCAAGCCGGATTTAATGATGAAATAATATTTTTTATATCTCTTCTAGTTTTCGAGATCTGAGTGTGACAGACGGACATTGTGCACAAACCTAATAGCGCATTTTCTCCTTACGGGGGCCGCTAAAAAAAATAAAATTGGGCTTTGTTGCTGAGCATAAAAATTTTATGTGTCAGACGCGAATAGCCCAATTTTTCAGTAAAAGAAATTACAAAAGGCATTTCTCTACGAAGGCTATATAATATACAACCACAGACCTATATATACTACAATAAATATAGATTTTTTTAAATTTCTAGTTACGATTTATTTAGGTAGGTGCTGTTTTACTATTACATACCAAGTATTCCCTATCTGTGGCATTTTACGTCTCGAGAGACGATCTTTTCCCTTTGCAACTTCTTGTGTGACTAAAGAGGCCAATCCTTTATACACAGCTGCGATCGCACGTTGGGCTTATATAATCACCAGGTGCCGTTGCATTTTCACCCTTCTTTCTGCTTCTGTTGTGTATGACATCTGCAATCCTTGACCCTTCCTTTATGCTCTCTCTCCATATGGATCTGTCCAGTGCCACCTCTTCCCAGTTGCCAGTGTCGATTTTGAAGAGCTTCATGTCGCGTTTGCATACATCCGTATAACGTAAAAGTGGACGACCAGCGGCTCTCCTGCCTTCTATTAGATCGCCATACATGTCCTATGGAAGTCGACCTACTGTCATTCTACGAACGTGGCCAAGGCAGCCAAGGCGTCTGCTGCTGATAACAGAGCGGATGTTCTGGCACCCTGTTCTTTATAGCACTTCCTCATTGGTTATTTAATCTTGCCACCTTATTTTAAAGATCCGCCTTAGGCATCGGAGGTGGAAGACATTCAGCTTTTTTTTCCTGCCATGAGTAGGTTGACCATGTTTTACTTCCGTACAGCAAGGTGCTCAACACACAGGTCTGGTAGACTAGGGCTTTAGTACTGCTAGTCAGCAATATGTTGTCCCAGATTCTTTACTGCAACCGTGACATGGTGGCCATTGCCTTGGCTATCCTGTTGTTTATATCTTTATCCAATAGAGTGTTGTTGGATATGATGGAGCCAAGGTAACAAAAGTGATCAACAATTTTCTAGTGGTTGGCCATTAATGCTTACTTGAGGTGCAGTGTTTGTGTTTTGGACAAGTATCTTAGTCTTGCTTTGACTGATGTTTAAGCCGAACTTCTGGCAAGCAGCAGATAGTTTGTCAACCAGGGACTGTAGCTGAATATCAGAATCGGCCACAATTGCTGCATCAGCAACATACAGGAGTTCCCTGATGAGTAGCTTCCTAACCTTGGTTTTTGACATTGGTTATTGTTGCAGTCACTCCGCATAGCATATAGTCAGTTTTTATTAGAATAAAGTATAGATATTACTAAAGTTTATTAATTATTAGATTATTAGATAAAGACATAGGAAATAGATCTAATAATACTGTAATACATTTACTATAACTTATACTTAATCTACTAGACTAGAGATCTAGGCTTATCTATAGAGCTAACTATAATCAAGTCAATCTAGATCTATACAATATTCATTATAATACTTCTACTTATTTAATAAGTTAGTACTTAGACGTAGATCTATTATAGTTTATTAATAGATTTACTTTTCAATGCCTAGACCTAATAATAAAATTGCTAATGACATACCTAATGACTGATTATTATTTTTTTTTTATAGTAATAGGCCTACTATATCTAGGGCTACATACTTAAATCTAGTCTAAAATAATGACTGTCTAAAACTCTAAATGATTGAGACTTTCACGTATAGGTGTTGTTAATAATACGGCATGTCGGCTGAAAGTAAGCTGTATACAAAGTATACATATATAAAGAGATTTTTTTTTGTAAAAAAAAAAGATAATGTACTTAGTGATAGATTGCTTAACTTTCAACTACTAATAAATTAACAATGAACGTTGAAATACAATAAAAGTAATAATTTTTCCCGACATTGCAAAAAGGTGCCGGTACCCCGTACCGGTGCGTACCGTCACAAAAATATATGTATATCTCAATCTTCTTTCATTTAATTTTTTTTTGCGGGGTTGTTACTTAATACATTGATACCGGATCGATTCATATAGGGCCTAAGTATACAAGCAGGATCTCAAGCATTGGATAAATTTATTTTTTTAATACAAAGTTTTATGGAAGAGGCAATATATTAGTTGTTTGAAGTTTGCAACTTTTTAAATCCAGACTAAAAATATCGAAGCCTACATTTTTACACTCATTGCTAAACAATTAGAAGAGATTGACTGACTCATAGTGTATCTTGTGTACATTTGCAAAAACACAAACTCTCTTTGTAATCTTATCAGTAAGACTTTCAAAACTATTAAAAATAAAAAACATAGTGATTATTTTTACTGTATAATTCTATTATTATTCCTTTTCAGATTAGAATATAAACAAAAATTTGCCATATGACTTGGTCTAACAAAAAAAATGAAACTTACGTTTATTTATGCAGTTATTTATAGTTACCTAGTAATATAAAATATATATTGAACTAATACGTACATTCATCATAATGCAGCCATGCGATTTTTCGTTTATAAACATAACATTATTTAGGACCAATATTTTACAAAGGCTGCTTGGGGAAAGCAGGAATACCCATTAGGAGAAAAAACGAACCTTTTACTCAAGAAAAATTTAAGAAACTAGAACAGGCACAAAATAAACAGTGACATTCAAAACAAACTAAAATTCAAAATTGATTAAAGTAACACCTTTTTAAGTAATCATTTAAAGTTTAAAATCACTACAGTTTTTTTATCAACAATTATTTTGTGTATGAAATTGTGTATCGGAAAATGCCGGGTCCTAAAAATCCAACACAGATTTTGGGTAAAATACTCGTCAAATAAAGTACTGTAAATGTGTAGTTTTACGCGCTAGTTTCAGGTCTTTTATATTTATAGCCTCTATCGGGTTTGATCCCAACTACCCGTATTTTTGCGGAATTTTTTTCTCTGTCAGGCACACTTAAAATGATAGCATAATAATGTCAGTTTAATTTAAAAAGAGAATTGAAAAATGCAAAGATATATAAGGAAAAAAGCAACTTCCGGCCCAATTTGTGATTTAAGTTTTTAATCATAGAAACGAAACGGACTAGTCCAACATAGCCCATTAGGCAGTTAATTACTGTTAATCCTGCAGTATTAACGGATATGGCTAAGTTATGGGTTTAGTATCCTTAATTGTTAACGATCTTTCACCCTCACGCTTTCTCCGATCAAGTTGATACTGATTTATTGGACCTAAGAAAACATGAATCAATTTAAAAATAAAGATACTCAATTAATTATTGGTAATTACTTATTTTGTTTGAGACCCAATAGGGGAAATAACTTGTACATTATTGATAAATAGGCCTATAGTTTTAAGGGCGCAGTTCTTCCCCTTTAGATAAGCTTTGTTGTTTTTTTTTTAAAGATTTTAAAAAATATTTTGCTTGCTATACTCCTTCAGACGTCGTGCTAGTGTGAACCTACTGGGGATAATCTGTTACGGGCCCTGAACTTATAAATGAGTACAACTAATTTCCCGATGTTATGAGTTTGTACATTAATGAATGCGATCTATATTCAGGTCTCAACCGGGTTTGCGTAGTCACGTACATTTGTAGGCCTACTCATCTTTAATCTTTGGAATCAAAGCCATTGCAATTATTATTATTATATTTCCAGTGGTAACGAAATTGTCTCCGATGGCATATCCAGTTACATGTGCGTTATGTTCTTGGGTTGGTAGGTATCCCAGGATTTTCCCCAAAAGAAGTCATCCACAAATCAATTTACAATCTTAAACACTTGACCATAAACATTTATTTTAAAAAAAAAAGCATAAAGACAAAAAAAAAAGAGGAATAATTCGGAGATAGCCTACTAATAAATGCACAAAGGTTCAAAAACCTCGTTGAACCTCATGATGATTGTTCGCATAGGAACCCACGTCGCCATTTACTCTGGCAGATAGAGCCACGTTAACAGCCGAAGAAACACACCAACTCATATCTACAAAGATTTAGACTCTCGAAGTCCTGAATATACGTGGGCACGTTCAACTTCCGATGCATTTGAAGAACAAGTGCCACTACAATTGATCCCAAAACAGTTCGTATATCTTACAATACTAATGTAGTTGACGTTGACTAAAAGTCTAGGAAACTATGAACAAGACGATGACTATTGTGACAATAGCAAAGCGTGTGATAACTGTCCAAATGGTTGTTACGGACTTTTAAAGAGGTGCAATCAAATGACTGAGGCATGTTTTATAATCGTTATTATGGCACAGTGACTTAGCAAGGGATTTAGGGGCCCGGAGGATTAACGTCTTTAGGGGCCCCTGCATTTGGACATGAGATAATGTACTTTATATATATATACGTGTATATAGATATATATTGTGAGCAGGTCAGGGTGGCGCTACTGAGTGAGGCCTTTTTGTTACTTGCTGCTCAACATTTGTTCATTTTTTTTTTAGTAGGCAGATGATAGCTCTACTGGGTGGGCCCAATCTGTGCACCTCGGTCTGCGACCAAGGGGCTATAGTAGCCTAAGCAACCAGACAGCACAATTAAACTAAACTAAACTAGCTAACTAAAGATAAAATAACAAACTGAAATTATAAAAGGAACTTATATACACTTTATTTACAACCAACTTACAAAGCAATAAAAATATAGGTGAATACGACAATGAAAATAAACTTAGAAATAAACAAAAACTATATATACGCACTACTAAGTAATTAATTAACCCTACTTAACTGAACTTAACAACTCCACTAACCAAAACCCTCTGCCGCCTCTGGATCTATGTTGCTAAATCTAAAACTATTACTAACTAAACCGACCACCAAATAATATAAATTACCCCAACACTAAACAGTAAGCTACTAACAGCAGTAAAGCATAACTGCGGCAGACAGTTAGACAGCCGAAATAATGGCAGCTAGGCAGTAATAACTGCGGCAGACAGTTAGGCCGTAAGGCAGTAATAACTGCGGCAGACAGTTAGGCCGTAAGGCAGGAATTATAGCCTGCAATTACAAAATAAACAAACATAAGACAATATTCAAAAAATAAAATAATAATGGACTATAACACATATATTACACTGGACTGGTCTAGACCTAGTTAGTGCATACACATAATACAAGCATGAGGTAATTTCAATTACCTACATGTAGCTAATAAAAGCAATACCTGAGTTATTAAAGTCCTAGCCACAACCAACACAGGTCAGGCTAGACTACAATAAACATAAGCTAGATCTAGATAATAGTAGATAAGACTAAACAAGCCGCCATGACAGCGATGCTTAGGCCGCAGCCATCTTTTACATTAAAAAGTAGGACAAAATGCCAACTTAAATAGAGTGGTTATCCTAACGATAAAATATTTATAAAAATACATAGGAAGCATAAAATAATAAAATATTTACACATAGACATAGTATAGGAAAGCAAAAAGCATTAAGGCTGGCGCAACTGGGTGACGTTACCCAAGTCTACAGAACTTCCGGTTCCATCAGAGGTAATCATGGCTAATTAACTAGCCAGTGATGCCACTACACTAATCAGTCTGCATCTAGACTATAGTAATAGATGCAGAAACAATAAATACAAATACGAACGAAAGAAAGTAAAAATAAAAACATTTTCCAACTTACAGCGGTCCCAGCTAAAATTACACTACACAAAAATAACTTTATACAGGCACCACTGTCAGCACTGACCACTGGTCAAGACAAAAGAGAGCTCAACGTGGTTCCGGAGCTAGCTATAACTGGTCAGCGCGAACTTATTGGAGAGCATGACGTCACGCTAATTATCTAAAACTAAACTGGACTACCTATTTCCCCTAACTTGTACCTAGCCGTACACAACAATAAAATCTAGCAAATTACTAAAGACACGGACTACAAAACATTATATACCAAATTAAACAGCATTAAAAAGAGAATCTTAAAATTTAAATCTACAAAAATACAAAAAGGAAGATAAAAAGTTATTTCTATTCTAAACTCATATGGGGGCTCTATACCGTTTACAGACCTGCACATATACTGATATAAAAAAATAACAACCAATCCAACGCTAATGCCAAAGACAAAAATAAGCAGAACTAACCAGGGACAAAAATAGGAAATAACATCCACAGCTCCAAGGCTAGTTAACTATTTTAAAAACTACTTTTCCTCTACGAGTAAAACAAAAATAACAGAAAAAGACTAAAACTAGCAGAAGGTTATAAAAAGCGGAAACTAAAAAATACTCAGCACTGAACTATAAAAATAAAAAAGGACACTAAATTACAAACATCATAGCCCTGGCCTATATAAATAATATAAATTAGATAAAATTAGGTCAAAAATTAGATCTAGGAGCGCCAGCTCACATCTTTAACCAGTAAAGCATTTTTGGAAAGGATGGGGCCAAGATAGCAAAAGTGATCTACAATTTCTAGTGGTTGGCCATTAATGTTTACTTGAGGTGCAGTATTTGTGTTCTAAACTTGTATCTTAGTCTTACTTTGACTAATATTTAAGCCGAACTTCTGGCAAGCAGCAGATAGTTTGTTAACCAGGGACTCAAGCTGAATATCAGAATCCGCCACATTAGCTGCATCATCAGCATACAGGAGTTCCCTGATAAGTATCTTCCTAACCTTGCTTTTTGCCCGCAGGATTGATACGTTAAATAGTTTTCCAGAGGATCTTGTATGGAGAAACACACCTTCGTTGATGTCGTTGTATGCATAATGCAATAGACAGGAGAAGAATATGCCAAACAGAGTAGGTGCGAGCACACATCCCTGCTTGACACTACTGCTAATCTCAAAAGGTGCTGATTGGGCTCCATTGAATTTTACAGTACATTTCGTTTCCTCGTGAAAGCACTTAATGAACTTCAGTAGTTTGGGAGGGCAACCTGTTTTCCTTAGGAGTTTGAAAAGGCCACTTCTGCTGACCATGTCAAAGGCTTTAGTCAGATCAACAAAAAAAAAACGATATAAAGGGGTTTCTCTTTCTCTCTCTCTCTCTCTCGCGTCCCGAGTCATGACGTTAAACTACGCTCCAATTTCCTTAGCACTTATGGAGCTCAAAAGTGCCTTACTTCTTTTCTATCATTGTGTCTGCCTCCTCTTTTCCTCCGTCTGCCTTCATTGATCATCACTCTGTCTCCTTATCTCTAAAATCTCACTACGTCCTAGACCAGTTCGTTTGCGTGGACTGCGACGGGTAAGGGGGGATAAAGAGATCCTCGTGTTTGAGTGGTGGCTATCTGAGGATAAACCACCACAACACAATACTTTGGCTCCAAGTTCCCCTAGACCTGAGGCCCAGATGGCCCGCTCTGGGTCAACCGGCTGGTCATGCCGAGCTAACAGGAGGGTCAATCAGGGAGCATCACGGACACATGCCCGATGCAGCAGCCGACTGAGTATAGCACCTGTGTAGCCCTGGCGGGCTCATTCTGGACATCCGAATGGCCCGTCCCGATGTTGGACTCGATGGCGGGTGGGGAGCACAGGTGCCGAACTAACAAGAAAATATTTATGGATAAAAAAAACCAATAAACTACTTGCCCCAGATTTAAGTCTGGGCAAGAGACGCCGTATTGAGGCAAAAAAGGAGGAGGCCACAAAAAGCTGTACTACCTGGCCATCATTTTTGGTGGTCAGGTGCACAGAGGAAGGGAAAAGCCTGACAAAGCTGTGCCCTTTTCTTATCTATAAGGGACTTAAGTCAGTAGTGGGAGAGCCCAAGAGTGTGTCTAAGCTACACAAGTCAATGGAACTTCTTGTAGAAGTAGATAGCAAGACACATTCTGATGGGCTTTTAAGATGCAGAAGACTCTGTGATCTCCAAGTGGAAGTCATGCCACACAAGAGTCTGAACACCAGCAGCATTAAACCCAACAGACATGGAGAACCTATTGAAACAACTTCCCCGGCCTTATATAATCCTTGGGGATTTCAATGCCCATAACACTATGTGGGGATCCAACAATACCGACACAAGAGGTCGTATGCTGGAGGATATCTTCCTCCAACATGATTTATGCATACTTTATGATGCATCACCGACCTACTTGCACCCAGGAACTGGATCTCTCACATGCATTGACCTCACCGTATGCGTCCCTGGACCTCTGTACGACTATAATTGGTCAGTTAGCAATGATCTACTGGGAAAGTGATCACTTCCCAATCATCATTACTAACAATCTCCCCTCATTGGGACGACCTCAGTGGTGGAAACTGAATAAGGCTGATTGGGAACCATTCCAAAAAAGATGCTCCGAGGATATCACAGAAAATATCCTCGATGAACAGAACCCAGCTGGTAACTTTGCTAGCAAGCTACTTAGTATAGCCAGGAAAGTTGTCCCCCTAACCTCCGCAAATCCAAAACGGCCTAGCAAACCATGGTTTAATACAGCTTGCAAAAGTGCTATTGGCGATAGGAAAAAACGACTGGCTGCATTTATAAAGAATCCTTCCCAGGAAAACCTAAAGCTATTCAGGATAGCTAGAGCAAAGGCTAAACAAACCATACGGTCAGGTAAAAGGAATTCCTGGAGAGGTTTTGTCGGCAGTCTGGATGTCAAAACTTCTTCTAGAGTGGTTTGGAAGGCAGTAAGGCGAATCATAGGGAAAGAATCAAATGCAATAGGGCATCTGAAAAACCAACGACGACCAGTCACGTCCCCCAGAGAAATAGCTGACTGCATCCTCAATAGCAGAAAAGTGATCCGCTGCACACTACACGCCAGAGTTCCGAAAAGTCAAAACCAGGGAGGAAAGACACCCCATTGATTTCAGGTCAGAGAACAATGAAGACTACAACAAACCGTTCTCGCTTGAGGAACTGAGGGAATCGTTGGACAAGTCACATGACACAGCGCCTGGAGAAGATGAAATCCATTACCAGTTCCTCAAGCACCTTCCCGAACCCTCATTGGCAGTCCTGCTAGGGGTCTATAACTGTGTGTGGCAAACAGGCGCTTTCCCAAACAGCTGGAGGAAAGCCACAGTTTTACCAATACCTAAACCGGGAAGAGACGGCTCTGACTCAGCTAACTATCGACCAATAGCACTAACAAGCTGCATCTACAAAACCATGGAAAGAATGATTAACAGAAGGCTGGTCTGGTACCTGGAGAGGAATAAAGTGATCTCCAACTGCCAGTGTGGATTCCGGCAGGGGCGGACAACAACTGACCACCTGGTAAGGCTGGAAGCTTATATTCGAAATGCATTACTCAGAAGAGAACATCTAGTAGCTGTATTCTTCGATATAGAAAAGGCCTATGACACAACCTGGAAACATGGCATTCTACGTGACCTTATGGGGTTTAAGGGACACCTCCCCCGTTTTGTGGGAGAATTCCTGAAAGACCGAAAATTTCAGGTTCGAGTGGGCAACTCCGCTTCTGACACTCATGACCAGGAAAAGCTTGCAATGCAGTATATAGTCAAGCTAAAATCCAACCCCACGAACCCTGCTTTCGACTCCATATTTAATCCCACAGACGTAGAATTATACAATCGAAGGCCTAACGTCATACAGCCGTTGGGCCTTCGAATAAGAGAACCCATCCAAAATTTAACCCCACCCATTGACCAAATCTCTAAAATAGAAACCCCTCAGAAACCTCCATGGCTAATGAATAAACCCAAATTAAATTTATCCCTCCTTAATTTCAAAAAAGAAAATACAGACCCAAGCAAACTACAAGTCCACTTTAGGGAACTGCAGGAGAGCTACGGAGATTGTGGCACCATCTACACAGACGGATCCAAAATGGATGGAAAGGTCGCGCGTGCCTGCTACTTTCGGAACAAAACAATCTCCCGTAGACTCCCCGATGGCTGCTCCATCTTTACGGCCGAATTGCATGCAATATCGCTTGCACTTATGGCCGTTAAAGCATCAGAAAGGAGGAAATTTATAATCTGCTCCGACTCCAAATCTGCATTGCAAGCTTTGGGGCGGATGAAGACTGACATCCCATTGGTACATAAGAGCCTGAAGCTGTTGGACCAAATAACAGCCGACCATAGGGATGTCACCTTCATCTGGGTCCCCTCCCATGTTGGCATTGAGGGAAACGAAGCCGCAGACAGAGAAGCAAAGAGAGCCCTAAATCATGCGGTGTCAGGAACCCAAATTCCCTGCTCGGACCTGAGACAAAGTATTGCCTCTGCCAACTATCGAGAGTGGCAGAACCGATGGGAGGCTGAGACTCACAATAAACTCAGGCAGATTGTGGCGGATGTCAGGTGGCGGCCCACATCTAAGTGTCTGACAAGGCGTGGTAGCCATTTTGTGAGTACTGTGAATCTCGCCTCACCGTGGAACATATCCTCGTTGATTGCCCCAGATACCAGGATGTCAGGGAGAAATATTTTAGAGCCACTAACTTAAAAACACTATTTGATAATGTCGACCCTGGGAAGGTACTGGGTTTTATCCAGGAAGTGGGGTTATCAACGAAGATCTGATTTATAAATTTGTGAACATGTACTATTTACATTAGATTTTTACCAAATAATTACATTTTTACTACCTTTACTATTTTAACTGTGAATAGACCTTGATTTTAATGATATGACTGTATAGAATTTGGCCCTTGTTGTTTAGAGAGTAGTCCTTAAGGGACTTCAGGCACGACATGGCCTAAATTGTGCCGATGTGCCTAAAATCAAAATCAAATCACTCTCTCTCTCTCTCTGAATTTCTCCTGCAGTAGTCGTAGAGATGATATCATGTCTATGGTGGATCTACCACTCCTGAATCCACACTGAGACTCTGGGTAGACTCTAGAAGCTATCACTTGCAGCCTAGATAGTGCCACTCTAGCAAAGATTTTGCTAACTATGCTGAGTAGAGAGATACCCCTATAAATGTTGCAGTCACTCATATATATATGTGAGCAGGTCAAGCAGGCGCGAGTGGGAGATACCTATTCTTACTGCTCAACATTAAAATTTACCAACAGTAGGCAGATGTTAGCGCTACTGGGTGGGCTCAATCTGTGCACCTCGGTATGTTGATCAAGGGGCTAGAGTCGCCTAAGTAACCAGACATACTAACTATACTAACCTAAACTAAATGAAAACAAGATAACAAACTTTAGTTAAGGATAAATAAACAAAACGAAACTTTATTTACATAAAAATAAATAAATCAATAATAAAATATAATATATACACTAACTTGACTAACCACTACTACTGAACCCATCAACTAACTAAAACCCTCTAAATCTACACCACTACAAACACTAAGAAACTAACCAAACCAACTATCTAACTAAATCACTACAACTACTACCCTAGACCTAGATCTACACAAACTCACTACAATAAACTAGTCTAGCTACAATATCCTACTAAATATATACAACCAACCCATAACACTAACACTAAAACAAGAACACCTTAGTTAGTACCTTACAATTATTAGATCTATTCAATAAGAACAGAAAACGACTATAATTAAGCCTTGACTAAGGCAATACTAAACTAGATCTAGTACAGAAACAAAATAAATCTAGATCTACAGCAGAGTTATACTCAAGTTATAGCAGTTATAATGAGCAGTTAAAAACAGCAGAGTAAAAACAGCAGAGTAATACTCAATAGCAGCAGTGTAATTGCAGCAGCTAAAAGCAGTAACAATAGCCTGCAATACATAAAATCATAGATTCTATTAACCTAATTAGGTCTAGAAAACTCAAAGCAGGACTGGTGGACGTCGACATCTTTAAATTAACATGCTCAAAACATAAACTGCCAACTAGAAAATAAAACTAAATTAAAATATATCTAGCATATTTACACACAGTGTGACATAGATCTAGTAAAAGAAAATATAAAATAGTTACAAACTTACAGGCCGTCCCAGGTACAGAAATATAAAATAATTACACGGCAGACCACAAAGATCTTCGGCTGTCACACAGACATACTATACTGACCACTGGTCAACTGTACACTGAACTGTTTTTAAAACAGCGTGGCATCACTTTTTATACACCCCACCCTAACCTACACAAAAAGCGGAAGTACAAATAATAAATTTGGCATTAGCCTATAAAAAATAGAATGCATAAAAATATAGCTCTGGGGGCGCAAGCTCACATATAGATTAAGTCCAAATTCGAATTGGCACATTATATCAGTAGACTTAACAAAAAATAATCATTAAGACTCCTTTAATAAATAATATCATTGTTTAGTGGCGAGATAGTGCACACGTGACAAATCTCAATTCTTATCGTGCATTCTGTGCAGCAAAGACATCTATAACATCATCTAAATATGATGCTGTCTGATTTTTTTTTACTCCAAGCATTAAAGCCAAGCTGCTAAGTTTTTATTGCGTCTTTGTGCTCCTGGGATAGTTTTTGATCAACTTGGTTTTGAAAATGATCTCTCACATGATGCAATGGAAGTGGCCTGAGTTAGCAGTACCGGTATTCGGATGTAGTTTTCAAGGTAGTACACATCATTACCATATGAAGCCAGATTTCTCAATATGTCAATTGGTGATTGTGGTACTGGATTTGTTGATGAAAAGTGCTCTTGCATCAATGGCATCATTGAACAAGCAATTTGCCTGTATTTTGTCATACAAGCAGGAAAAATTAACTCATTTTTTCAACAGCGTGTCATCATCCAATGACTCCAAAAGGTGTTTTGGTTCAAGAAGAAACCCATATGTTGTGACAAGTCAAAAGCTTGCTGTCGGAGTCACTCATTTTTATCACAGCATTAATTATTATTATTTATTATTTATTTATTTTATTTTAATTATTTCCCCGTCCTATCCCCAATTTCTTCACCCGCCCACCTTTTCCTCTCCAGGCTAGACTTAGTTCACCATCTTGGCCGCGTCCTTTCACTCATCTGCCCTTGATCGGGGAAAGATAAACACACAGCATCTTTGATCTTTTCCGCCGGATGTCTGACGGTCGCAGTTGACACCACCTTGGGTGGATAGCAACTCAATCTTTCTCCCACCCCCACCCCCTTCCCACCGCTCTCTTTGATCAAAGAGATTACTCTGGTCAACACGCCTTGTGACACTCCAAGGTGCAACTTTCGTCGGACTTCACCCACGTGAGAGATAATCTTTAGTCAATCCCATTTCCTGTTTCTGCCCATATACCCGGCCTTTATAAGGTAGATTAAATCAAGCCAGACCATCTCATTTTCTCATCCTAGCTGAACAGTCGAGTCTGGGCTATTTCATTTATTCTTACTCTTAGAGGAATACCTGGTGGTAAGCCGAACTTCATCACAGTTCCACTTAATTACTCTGTGTATATTTTTCACTAGATATTATCATGTGTATTTTATTATTTCATTTATATTTATTTAGTGCATTGTGTATTTCTCACTGTCGTAAGTAGTAAACATAAACATGGCGTATTTGTATATTTATGTATAGCATTAATCTATTAATGCTACGTTGCTTAATTGATCGTTGATGCAACCATGTATTTGTACATCTTATTTTATTTCCTTTATCTCGGCTGACCGCCTTGATAATTTTACTATCCCACTAATACTGCGCTTAGAAAAGAGATATGAGTTATCTCCTCTGTAGTCATTCTACTTTGACAAGAGTTGCGCCCCTTGAACGGTCGCTTTCCCCATTCAAGCACTCCATTGTTCTCGACCGACGGTCGTATGTAAACAAACCGTCATGGTCGCTGACCACCGCCCATTTCTCCCCCCCCCCCCTTTTCTCTTCCAACTTGTGTTGTTTATTTGAGATTATTATTTCCCCTTTTATGTACATTTTGTATTGCTACTATCAGCCATCTATTTTCCAAATTCCATTTGTCATCATCTCCCCATTGTGCTCAAAAGCAATTTTACCAATCTGACGAATGCACCTCAGTTGAGGGCATCGATAAGATGCATGAGAGACATGTCCTAACTTATCTTTATTTATCCACAGCCTCCCTCAGGTGTCTGCCTATTTATCGGATCACTCAACTGCCTGTTTATTTGGCATTGTCTGCTTAGTCAACTGCCTACTTATCGGATCACTTGCCTCTTTGTTTGGATCTATTGCCTTTGTACTTACTGCTTTTCAGCACTGCACACTGGCCTATTTGCTGTTGAGTATCTTCTACTGTTTACGTGGATCTACTCAACTCTACTACTTGGCGCTATCGGCTCTACTTGCCTGCCTATTCGACAGCCCACCTGTCAACTTATTAGGTACGACGTCCCTATAGACCCAGAGTCTGTGCGAGACGTCATAGCTACGCCAAACCCTCCGCAACTTACTTGACTTATCCTGTTAAATACGCTGCCCACGGCAGATTAGCTCTGCCCGCAGTACTCTAGTGCCCACAGTAGCCGGCCACCCGCCCTACTGTGCCCACTACAGATATCAGAACTTTGGATTGAGACTCCACAAGAACTGTATCACCGGCGTCCCTCTAACCGCTAGAGCGCCACCTCCAGCTGCAGAACCTCAAGTTAGGACACAACCAGCTGCGACACAACAGGACAACCAGCTAAGTTCAGAAGACAAAGTGACATACTCTCTTATTAACTTCAAGAGTGATGATTAAATATAGTATTGATTAAAAGTAGATGCAAACCCTCCCCCTTTTCATTCTTTTATGTAAATATTTATGTAAATAAGTATTCTTCAATTTTTAACTTTGTATCTCTCTTTCATTGCTTGTCTCGTTGCGTGCCTGCTCCCGATTTATATGCTGACGGGTTGGTGTGTGATAATTTTAAAAATAATCATCCCAAGACATTAAACCAGCCAAACACACGTCACTTTCGCTAACCTGTCACATATGTGTCAACGTGGTTTTCCAGCCTTTGGAATCTGTCCTTCGTCTCCATATGAAGTCCGTCCAGCTCTTCTGTCGCAACACGTTTGAATCGAAGTTCTGTTTCCTTGAAGATCACATTGTACTACTTTCCTTTTTTTTTAAACCCCCGCTCCAGCTTCTTTCAGTTTGGCTCATCTCTGTGGTGAATTAGAAAAAAAGTTGAAAAACTCATCTACAGTTCCAAAAAAGGTGACAATCGCTGGATCTATCTATCCAGAGCTGCCAGGTTGAGAGAGTGATTATTAGTTTTAAAATGTTGCTTTTAGATTTATGTCTAAGAGGTTTCTACAGGCCAGACAGGCGGCCACTCATTGTGACTGATTTATGATATGTCATACAATTTAGTGCTTGTGAAAAGTTTCTGCACGTTAAGATGTGTAAAGAATAGGTTAAAAAACATTCTGACACAAGAAAACCTTTAAGTTTTCATACCGAAGGCTGTTGGTAAAGACGTTTGATGGACTAGTTCAGTATAATTTCTTTGAATAGTGGGATGAAGCAGAGAAATTGAAAGACACACTTTGGCTTCAAAAGCAGGGATATCAAAAGAACGATTGGTTTGTAAAAATAAGTAAATTTGATTTTCAAGCGCAAAATAGTTTTGCCAAGCTGCGTCAACAAATTACTTCGTCATAGAATAGTTTGCAATGGAGATATTAAACAGTAAGGAGGCGCGAGTGGATCAGGCCCCCTTATTATTTGTATTATCACATCGGATAAACTAGCGTTTAGCTATAGTAAGAAGGGTTTTTTTTTAAATTGTATACAATTTTCTTATATCTGCGGACCCTCTACGGCCATTGTATAACAGTATGTATAAATTCGAGAACGTTAGGTTGTTAAAGTGGTATGTCTGTGTTCATGGGCGTACCCTACTGGTGTGGGGGGGGGGGGGGGTCGGAATTTAGTGACTGATTTTTTGCTTTGATTTTGTTTATTTTAGGTGAGATTTTAATACTAAACCATCACTTGCCCCAGCACAGCCAAAAGGGGTTTTGAGATTAAAACCCCCTACCAGGGGTTTTGCAGTTAGATCCCCCTCTTCTATAAAACAAAAAAAAAATGCAAACGACAATTCCCAAATTGATTTTTAAAACCCCTCCGAAATTTACGATCGTCATCATCATCATCAAACTCCATTTGAGTGAGGGCTTGAGAGGCCCAAATCCTTTCTTGCAAAAGCCCTGGACAGAAACCCTATTGTCTTGCGTAGTGCGTACGCGTCACCATACAGGTCGAGACCTGTCGATGCGAAGATCAGCAAGTCAAACAGAATATGAGGCATTTTTTCCTCTTTTTCCCCGCAGCGGGGGCACCGTGAATCAAAATGTGGCCATAGCCGTGAGAAATATGAGCCAACAGGACAGTGGCCTGTCCTGCAGTGTGCTATAATAGCCTCCTCAGGCCTGGACAGCCTCCACCACGGGGAAGTGCGATCAGGGCGCCTCGTGCGCCCCCAGACTCCACGGGCTTTTTGGGACTTGTCCCAGCACTCAAACCACTTTTACATTTCTGTTTTTTTTTTGTTGTTTTTTTTAATTTACGATAAACCGCTTTTCAATACAAAAAAGCAAATTACACACTCAAAATTCTATGAGCGCAGCCAAAGGATTTTGAGTTTAAACCCCCCTTCAACGGGGTTAGAAGCTAATAAATACCTCTTTAATATAAAAAAAGCAAACTATACACTTCAAATTCTATGAGTGTAGCCAGAGGGGGTTTTGAGTTTAAACCCCCCTCCAGTGGGGTTTGAAGTTAAAAATACCTCTGTAATATGAAAAAAAACGCAAATTACATACTCTAAAATCTATGAGAATAGCCAAAAAGGTTTTGAGTTTAAACCCCCATTCAGAGGGGTTTGATGCTAAAAATTACCTCTTCAATATAAAAAAGCAAATTACACGCTAAAACTCTTTGAGCGTAGCCAAGCCAATGGGGGGTTTTGAGTTTAAACCCCCCTCCTCTAGATGGCTTTTTAAAAAGTTTAAAATCCCTCCAGATTGTTTTGAGTTTTGATGTGAAAACCTCTCTCTTCAATATTATTAGTCACCAAAATGTATGACCGTAGCTAAATTGGGTTTTGAATTAAAAAAAACAACAAATCCAGAGATTTTTTAGTTTAAAACCCCCCAACAGATGATTTTGACGATAAAACTTCCCTTTTCGATATAAAATCTAAAGCAAACTACAGTCGCCTAATTCCAAGAGCGTAGTCAAGAGAGGTTTTTTCATTTCTACCAGTGGCTGGGCTCCATTAATAAAGTGCAGTGAATAGTCATCTGCCGAAATTAAAAAAGACTAAATTTGGCTCAACAAAGATGGCTAAGACAGATTTTAGGAGTCAGTTATAGAGATTGGGTCTCAATCAAATAAGGTTATGACAGAACCTCGCATGAGATTTGCGACGCGTTTTCCTACAAAATGAATCACGCATAATAAGAGTTGCGATGACATCCTAGTACAACTTAGCGCCACAATTTCATGGAGGTTCTCAAAGCAGGTGGGAAGAGGCTTCAGACATTGTCAGTGACAGATTTTGTGGTAACAGCCTGCCGACAAATGCGCCAAACGACGCGGGAGAGTCTAAGTCAGTAAGAATAGCACATTAAGTTTTTGAAATAAAACTATTTAATAACAGGATAATGCACTGTAGATACCTCAGAATATGCATTTTTGTTGGCTCCGCCCCGCGTTAGGTATATATTCGCGGTGGGGGGGGGGGGGGAGGCGAGAAAAAAAAACCTCCCACCCGAAAAGAATCCTGGCTTCGCCCATGTCTGTGTTAATTTTACCGTAAACGCTTTTGAAAAGTATTTAGGCCTTTAAAAAAGGGGATGGGAACGACCTGAAATCGAACTCATGGCTCAAGCCTCCTCAAGCAGACTCAGATAATGCAGGGCTTACGAACATAGAAGATTGTATAGTTATCTATTGTTTGTTTCATGTTTCAAACTTACTTTAAAGCGGCGACCTATAAAGGGGACAAATTCAACCTATACTTCCACTTCAGTCAAGTACAAAATCTATTTCCCCTGTTCGAGATACCAAACAAAATAATTACCAATCGTTAATTAACTTTTTAAAAATTGATTCTTGTGTTATTGGGTAAAAGAAATAACTGTAAAAATTTCAACTTGATGCGAGATTGGGTGTCGGAAAAATGTGTACAAACCTTTTGCCAGACAAACAGAGTGAATTGATATAAGCTTTGTAAAGATACGTCCCCATTCCTAGCACACTCTGTACGCCTTATTAGCGGAGTTTGCACCTGGGCGCCAAGCAGTTTTCTGCATTTTTATCTGCAGAAATGCATTCTTCTGAATTGTACAGTGCACACTTGATCAAAGTCAAAAGAGTGTAGGTCAACTATTTTCATACAGAGAAGGGCCAATAGTAGTTGTGAGAGACATTCGTGGCCCGTAACTTGCTAGTAATGTTACTTGGTTACTCAAATGAGGGTGGATCTATAACGACAATGCAAATAAAACAATTTGTGTCCATTAAAAAAAAATAGACCAGCTTCGCCGCTTCCCCCTGCGACAGCACTGATTGAGAAGCTCAGATTTAAGGATAAATACTCTACATACGTTTTATATGCCAGTGAAAGTCAGCTGGTTTCAGTACTCATTCCAAACCGCTGAGAACAGAAATAAAAGTATCTTCGGCCTATATAACCCTAGCTGAGTCTCTGACGGAAATTGTAAGAATGATAGGCCTATGGCATTGAGAAATATTGAGAATCTCTGCTCTTATTTGTTACAGTTTGAATTGTTTTGTTTAAAGTTCTAATTTTCCCACCGATAATTTGCATATTGGTAGAATTGACCTTCGTTTGATTATCTTTAAAATCATTGCGAAAGACATGTAAAAATACGCTGTCATACTCTCGTGATAAAGTTAGGCTACTGTGGTTTTGATTGTTATCTTTATGCGCTTTATCTTTCTAGTGGTCATCAATAGGTCAACCTAAGTAGTGTAATAAACGTAAAAGGAAGAAACTCAACGCGAAGAGAACAATGACAATATAAGTTTAATAGCACAGATCCCAAAACAAGGCTAATATCCACAACCATCAATCATCCTACTTGGGACACCAATTAACGTAATAACTTAAGGCAAGCAACTCAACGATATACATGTTTATTTACACGTGGACATCACACATACATAAAACAACGTCTGCCTTCAACACACCATCTTTATCAGCTTTCGACTTGGGCGGAGCTCGTTATCTTCTTTCTAATGTCAACATATCCTTCTCAGTCTGCCTCTAGTCTCTAATAGTGCGCACCGTCTGCACTATCTTGGATGGCGGTGTGCATGGAAAGGTTATAACAGTATGCACTAGGTCTTGTGCCTGACGTCGTTCTCTGTCCATTAAATTAAGGCAGCGTTTCTCAAAATGTGGGGTACGACGTGCTGATGGGCCCACGAGGAAATGGGGCATTGGTAGGTCTATTTGATTTTCCTTTAAATTATTAATCCACAATCAAGTAAAGTAAAGTCAATCAATAGGAAGCTTTTATCATATAGATATGTAACTAATTATGTTAACAAACTGTGATTTCTACACAAATTATTTGACCCCCCTCGAAAGTTTAAGGAGGTGCGAGATCGATACAATTGCCCCCGACCCCACCAAACCAAATCGGCAAAATAGGCCAACTTGAGGGGTGGGCGACATGATCTAAAAATAAATAAAATATAAATAATTAGTAAATATTATTAACAAAAGTAAAGAATTCGTATACAAATTGTGTGATTTCTATAATAAAATTAGCCCGCCCTGCCCCCTGGATCCGCCAGTGCCACTAGCTTGCTTGGGAGAGGAGGCAACTTATTTTGAGAACACCGCGTTTGTATATTTCCAGCACTTCACGCTCTATAAAACAAAGTTGTCTCATATTTGACGCAAGGAGTGGGCCGGGGTTTTAAAAAAAAAATATGACACTGGGCTTGTCCCTCTTCAAGAAATTAGAAGATAGAATATATCGGTGTGTTTAAAAAAAAAAATCACAATGTATATTTGTAGGCTAGCTAGGGGCACTGGCGGATCCAGGGGGCAGGGCGGGTGTCCTTAAAAGCTAGTCTCGTACGTCTTATTAATGAGGTACGTACTTACTATCCAAAGTGTTGTCCCTAGTGGACGTGTGCACATTTTAATTATAGAACTATGTCTCTCCCTGGTACAAGATTAGAAAAATAGTTTGTGTGGACATTTATTTTACACTAAATAAATAAAGCTTTTGCTATAATCAGTTCCTGGAATTAACATCAAGGATATCAGATATATAGATTGACGGATTTCGAACGTTACCGGTAACATGTCTAAGTCAAGTAAGACTGAGACCCAAAATTAGTAGACCATAGACTATAGTCATTATATAGACTGTATAGATCTGTAGACATCTATAGTAGACTTGTGACTAGGTTTTTTATCTAAATAAATCTATAAACTGGGAGTAGATTTCTTAAGTGTGTTAGATCTAGACCTAGAAAATAGTTAGCAAAATAATTTATAATTAATGAAAAATGCATTTAGATTGATAACATTGATCTAACTTGTTCTAGAACTAACTTTAATGCTATGTACTATCCAAATTAATCGCTACCTCAAGTTTCGAAAAAAAAAAACTTCAGTTGGTCTTTAATGAACCGCTGTAAAGTTCATGACATAAGAGGTTACGTTTTCACGTGACATAAAGTCATGTGACAGATCCAGAGTTAAAGTTTTGGCAAGGATGAGTTGCCGTATCAGTTCTAAACAACATCCATTTATGCATTTATCTAAACCACGTAGCATTTGCACAATGTATAACCCCCTGTCTACTTATTCATTAATTTTAATTCTTTTATTTTTTAATATAAGTATTTTGCATGGACTTAACGTGGATTATAGTCATTCGTATCTAGAACAAAGTCGCCACAATTTTAAAGGTAATTTTAAAATTTATGATTCTTTTTATAAAGATCTATTATTATTATATAAGGCCCCTTACCATGCCTTATTCATTGACTATTGGCTTTACAACATTAAGCACCGTTTGATTGTCGTCTGAGCTGAGCCGAAGGCTCTTCGAGCTCAAAGTTTGAAAAAAAAACCTGTTAGGTCGTCCAGCCTGAACAGTAAAAAAAAACAAACCTGTGTGAACACACAGTTCTGTTTGGGAGCGACCCGAGTCAATGCCTATGAAAGCATTGCTGTTTCCAATGCCTTAGGCCCCCAACTCATGGCTGAAGGCCGAGAACACCGGGAGCCTCCGTCATTTTCCTTCACTATACCAAGCTAACCGTGGGGGACTCGCCATTTATGTAACGGTCCTTTGAGGAACGGCGCATGGATGTGTGACAGTTTTGTGGGGACTTTTTTACAACCCCGCCCTTGCAAGGGGTTGACTCTCGTCTACCCGTGGGCATCCCCACGGGGGTTATGTTTTGCCATTCGTTTTGCCTAGCTACCCCCTCAAGTAGCCGTTTCCACCCAGGTGCCACGATGAGGCAGAACAGCTCACCTGGGACATTAAGCACCAATAATGGGTCTAGATCTAGATAAATAGACCCTAGCACTTTTTGTTTTGCTTGTTGACCATACATCTGATACGTTGACGTTGTAGTTTGTCTTCTTGGCCAATATATAATAGAATATGCATCCTTTGTTTGGACCCCTAAACTCAAGAAAACTTTATGAAACTATAGAACAGACACAGAATAGAGCAGTGAGATTCATAACAAATGAATATTTACATTTGGGTACTGCCTACATTTGATTAGTGATTAGAGTAATATCTGCCTTTAGTAATATAACTAAATTTAGAAACCCTTCAGAATAGAAGACTTAAAAGTAAAGAAGCAATTTTACATAAAGCGTTAAACAATATTTTTCAAATACAAAAACAAAACTTAATAAAATACTCAGAAAGACACAAAGAAAAACGCACATATTCCTTGTTCCATATGCTAAGAACATTTGTACTAATGCTCTTTCTTTCCTAGTGCTATTAGAGCATGCATGGAATGGGTTGCCTGAGTCAGCCAGGAAAACCAATGACTTGGCAGACTTTAAGTCATTGATTAGCATGCATGACAGGGTTGAGCTTGGAACAGGCGTAGGGCATTTAATCATTTTCTTTTTGGAAGTAATGTTTGTATTTTATAAGAAGAAGAAGAAGTCTTCAAAATACATTATGAAGCACACTTATAATATAGATAATATAGATGAAAGAATAGAATCTAAAATTACACTTTTGTACCCATCATAAACTTGTAGGTGCAAATATACATCACATGAGTACATCAGATGAGCCAAATGAAGAATGGGGCTATGTCCAAGTGAGACCCAAGGCTCACCTATTTTACTGGCTTTATTACACCACTCACCAGTCAGGTTATAAAAACAGACCTCTTATTTTGTGGCTTCAGGTAAAAAATATTTAGGTGGTAAAGTTATTGTTGCTTTTTATATTTGTCCTTAAATAATAATATGAGGTTTCAAGTAGAAGGGTTTTACTTGAGTTTGTGGACATAAATATAGTATAACCTAACATAATGAATCCATTGTCTACATTGTTATGCTCTTGAGTAAGCCAAGATCTAAAATTCACACTTTTACAAAGAAAAGAAAGAAAAAAAGATTTATCAAATAAATCAGGAACTTTTAGACTTTTTTTTAAAGAAAAGAAATAAGGCATTCATTAGAAATATTGATGTATAGCCCATACATCCTGCAAAATTGCTAGGGATGATCATAGGATTTAATCTCAGGTTCGTTAAACAGATCTAAAATGCATACTTAGTCTACATAGCTAATATGTGTACATTATGGGAGATAACTCTGAATTATTTTAAATAAAAATTATCTGAACAGATACCCAATATTTTTAGAGAAGACTAGACACATTTTTATATTAGTATTTTCATTATTTGCATCAAACCAATACTTTAATTATAGTCTCATAGTTCATATGCATCATTGAAAACGTAATTAAAGACTCCCAGTCCATTTATAATGTAGGCCTACAATGTTGCACTGCAATTCTCAGATATAATGAAAAGATATAATTAATGCAACTTCTTGTACAATATACTTTATATGATTTATTAATTATTATGAAGATTTACAACTTCTAGACCTTAGATTTATTTTAAATATATTTTAAATAATATGAATATTTACTTTTATTTTGCTTACTTTACAAAAAATAACAGGGGGGACCTGGTGGCTCAGGAACAGGTTTTGGTAACTTTGAAGAACTTGGTCCTTTAGATGGCAACCTCAAACCCAGAAGTACAACATGGGTAAGAAAATGTCAGCCTTATGTGCTCTCCTTATAATTGCTATTTATTGTTGAACTTAGACCTATACCTATTCTCTATGTCTGTTTCATAGCTTCAGACAGCTAGTCTTTTATTTACACCTTTCTCTATGTTTATGTTTCATAGCTTCAGACAGCTAATCTTTGATTTGTACCTTTTTTCTATGTCTATGTTTCATAGCTTCAGACAGCTAGTCTTTTGTTCATTGATAGTCCTGTTGGAACTGGATATAGCTATGCAGAGGATGATTCAGCATTTACAACAAATGTGGCAGAAATATCTAGAGATCTGTTAAGCTTGATGAAAAACTTTACAACTACATACAAAGATTTCCAAGTAGGTATCCTTAATCTCGTAATGTCATACAAAGTTATATTGTAAACATATATCTTATGCTGTTGATCAATTACAGAACTATTTTTGAAATGTTTTCATATATTAGACACCTTACAATACATTCACATGTCTTCATAAAAGATTCTGAAATGTGCTATGCATGATTGGTGTTCATGTATCTAGTAATGAGAATTAGTGATTATAATGAGGGGTTGATTTTCATTGCTTATATTCTAAGATACATGGAAGTTTATTGTTTAAAAAAAAAAACACACGCAAATATGAATACAGTTGTTTAAAACACATAAACTTATACTAACACATGTACACACTAAAAATATTAATATGGTTTACACATGTACGCACTAAAAGTACTATTATGGTTTATAACATGATCACTGTTACTGACCAAAGCTTAATCTAGTCTTGAATATTTGACGTTATGGGAAAAAATTATGACCTCATATTACATACAATGAAATTATGTTAATAAAAATAGATCATATATTTCTATTTGAGATTGATCTAAAAAGAAAGACATGTTTGTAAATGCTATAAAAGTTAACAAACCTTCAATATTGTCGAGGAAAATGTGTTCATTTAATTAATATTTTTAGCAAATATTTATATTTTAATTTGTTTTGTGCTTTATTCATTCTGAGTTACATTGTGTTTATGGGTGAACAAAGGATACTTTAAAAATATTACCCTAACAAGAGATAGACTAAAGAAAAACACATTGTAACATTCACACAAACATGGTTTAAAGGGAAACTCCGATAGTTTTTCAAATTTTAGTTATTGACTTATTTAAATTCTGCGTAATAAGTTGTAATAGTAAACATTATATCATTTTTTATTTAAATGCTCAGAAAATTTTATATTTAATAAATTAGACAGAAAATTCTTCACGTCCCAAAAAAAACGGGGTTCTGCGAGATGTTTTTAGTTTTTAAAAACGTGATGTCACAAGCGTGCTGGCTAAATTTAGATCTAGACCTATATAACCGATAAACTCTCTAGATTAGATCTATACCTATCGAATCGCATTTATTGTTACGCTGCACAGCTAGATGTAGTCTCCACGTTGATTTATAATCGGTCTTTGTTTATAAATAATATTCTAGATCTAAACCTCTATTTCTACTTGAAGAAAATGAAATACTGTTCTTCAGCTTGTTGCAGTAGTTCCAATCACAAAGATAAAATCAGAAAGTATGCTGACACAGAAATTAGTGTCTCTTTTCATTTGTTTCCAAGAGATGAAGTTTTAAAGGGTAAATGGAAAAAATGTATTCATCTGAAGAGCAAATATTTTACAAAGGCATTAGCTAATTCCTATTTATGCTCAAACCAATTTGAGAGAAGCTGTTTCAGCAACTTCATTGCTGTGGAAATGGGATTTGAAAAAAAAAATGAAGCTAATACCAGGTGCAGTACCAACAATACATTGGATTTCCAGGCCAAAGAATTCAATTAATGATACTACTGAGACACATTCTGGCTCAAAAAGAAAATCTAAGGCATTAGTGAAACGTAATGCACTGAAGGTAATTATTATTAGTTATTCTTTAGACTTATTAGAATGTACTAGATAAGAATGTCAATTAGTAAATTACATCTAGATTATGAAATAATAAACAGGTATGTCCAAGCCTAGATCTAATAGATCTATTTATATAATCAAAGATGAAATAGAAATAGGATCTGGACTGGTTCACTTAGACAATGAAATTTATAGTGCATGTGCACGTCAAATCGAGATATCTAGGTGTAGAGATTAGATAAGAGGAAAAACTTAATTTTAAATTGTAGTCTTTCTAGAACTTGCGTTGGAATCTTGCCAATTTTTTTTTTTTTTTTACGTCCGAGTCATTTTAATAAAAATTTATTTCAGTGATTGGAAAGTCTAATCAACGATAATGCAACTGGAGTACTTTTACTGAGCCTACTGAGAGTGATTTAACTAGTGTCTCAGAGGTAGCTACTGTGGCTGATCCAGTGGAACTACCATTGTGTACATCAATACAGACAGACACATTGGAAACCAGAAACAAAAAAGTGCAGTGCAATATACAATCACATTAAAGAAGTAAATGTTTTTTTTATTTTGTCACCAAAAAGAATTGTAGACTTGATTGAAATCCATTGCTTGTATTATAATTGTTTTTAAATTTTACTCTCAATATTTGTTTAGATACACAATGTTGTATGACAGTCATGAAAGATACTGGTACCCAGACAGATGTAGCTTTGGACATTCCATATCCTGTGCAGGCATCATCACCCCTACATTCAAGCTATAGCTGTGAATATAGTTCTGATTGCTATGAACTATCTATAGGAGTAGCATAGATACCTCATTCAATATCAGGTATCAATAAACAATTCTTATGTACGGTACTTGATTTATAAAATAAATATTGTAAGATCTTTATTGGCACTGACTTCTTAATATGTTCTTTTATTGCAGTATGCCTTATGATGCGCCACACCCACCAAATGAAATAGCCCTCCAGCATGAGAGGAAATACATGGTTTTCAAATCAGCTTTAGAAAAACTATTCACATCTTGTTCATCTTGTGGGTGTGTGGTGAAAGCAATTTTTCTAGAAAAGGGCACCTGTGTAAACATATCTCAACTCTGTTCTGAGTGTGGCTACCATCGAGAATGGAGCAGTCAACCAAAAATTCATCAGACGCCTGTAGGCAACTTATTGCTGTCTGCGCTACACTATTTACAGGTTGCTTAGTAGGTCAGACAATGCAATTTTTGGATGCTCTGAATCTTGCGAGAATTTCGGAATCAACATTTTTTAAACACCAGAAAGACTATCTGCATGCCACAGTAGAAAATGTTTTTTCAAAAGAACAGCAGGACATTATCAATCAAGTAAAAATAGCAAACTTGAGTCTTAACCTTGCAGGAGATGGGTGCAGCGACTTTCCAGGACATAGTGCAAAATATGGTGCATATTCTGTCTTGGAGTGCCAAATTAACAAGGTTCTGGATATTCAAGTTGTACAGGTAAGACTCTTTTTTTTTTTGGCATTTTATGACTAAGAAAGAAAAACCAAAAAAAAATTTTTTTAATTTAACCTTTTTTTTTTAGAGTACTGAAGTTGCCAATAGCAATGCATGCGAATTGGAAGGATTGAAAAGATCTCTATACTTTCTGGAAGAAAGTGGACTGATAATTAAATCCTTAACAACAGATCATCACACATCTGTTTCAACATTCCTACGAACCGAAAAGAACCACATAAGGCACTTTTATGACATTTGGCATGTTGCTAAAGGTATGTTGTGCCAAAATTTAACTTTCATGTTTTAAATAAGTGCTGTACATTGTTTAAAATGCATTACAGTTTGTTAAAAATGTATCTATATTTTTTGTAGGGCTTAAAAAAAAATTGGACCACATAAGTTTAAAACAAGGGGGAGAGCTAGTAAACAGCTGGAAAAAATCTATCATCAACCATTTGTATTGGTGTGCTGTTTCAACTGCAGATGGTAATGGTGACTTAATGCTTGCCAAATGGCAAAGCATTTTAAATCACTTGGTCAATCAGCATACAGGTCACCCAAATTTGCTGTTTCCCTCATGTTTACATGGCATTGAGTACAATAAGGAAAATAAAGATTGGTTTGAGCCTGGCGAGTATTTTCTTGATCTGCTATATTAAATTAAAGTTAAACAGGTTTCCCAAGATAAGTTAAAATGTTTTCTCACCAACAGAAGGATGATCTTGAAATATTTTGACTTTTTTTTTCTACATAAATGTTTTACAGGAACTGATGATTATGAAAGTGTGTGCAAAATATTGGACCATTGCAAATTAGAAAAGGATATTAAAAAACTATCTCCAATACACCAAACAGCTGCTCTGGAATCATTCCACAGTCTTGTGATAAAATTTGCACCAAAGCACACTGCTTTTTCTTATTTAGGAATGCAAAGCAGGTAGATAATACTATACATATAATATTTCATCAACCTGTTTGTACTACTATTTTTGAGTTCCATATTTCTAAATTTCCTTTTCATTTATTTGTTAACTAGACTCCACATTGCAGCCATGCACTACAATGAAAATTGTGATGACACAGACGAGGAAGGAAATGTGCGATGTAGCATCATTTTCCCAAAATACAAAAAAAGGAGACTACAGCATCAAAAAACAAAAGAAAACTCCTACACAAGGTTGAAATTTATGTATATCATTTCTTTTGAAACTAACGCAAAAGTCTTTAACAAAAAAAAATACTTTTGTCTTAATTACATAGCAAATGTTTGATAGCAAGGTTTATGGAATTGAAATTATATTTACACATTACGTTATGTTACATTGCTCCCACATTTTTTAAAAAGTATTTACCAAAATTTTATTTAATTTTTACAGTTTATGTCCATAGACTTTTGAACTATTTGTTTGATGAATTTGGCAAGGACCCAAAAGAATTGACAAAGAGCCTCACTAAATATGTGGATCACATACCAGAGCCATTATGTTCTAAATTTGAACGGCCATCATGGGACAATATTAAGAGATTGACATGGTTTTAAATCTGTATAAATAACATTGTACCATCTGTAAATAAGATTTTGTAACTTTTATTTCAAATTAAATTTTTTTTTTCATGCTATATATACATATTTTATTTTCAAAACTTATGTAGCCATTTTAGCATGCTGATGGCTTGAAACCTGCTTTTGTGCGTTCTGGAAACTCTTTTCTGATCTTGTTCACTACACAGGATGGAAGAGGAACTCTAATGCTTCTTCCCAGACAGCCCCAGCACCAGCGAACAAACTGTCTATATGCTGTATATCTGTATTGTCTAAAATGAAAGTTATACATCAATAATGTACAAAATTGTATTATTCTTAATATATATTTTTTTTAGGTAGAGAAACATTATTTTAAGCGAATCGACTCTAAATTTATATATTACATTATATAGTTATGAATTTCAATTAGTGTGTTTTAATCAATATTGTTTTGTGAATGTATATTTATTATAATTACTCATGTTTATCATTAAAATGGTCTCCAAATAGTTCCCTGTAATTGTGATGTGCAGTTTGTAGACTGTCTTTGTCCAAAACAAACAGGCCTGAATCCTGGATGATGGCTTATACATGGCAGGTTTTTTGAAGAAATTTTCAGTGATACATTGTGAATTTCTGTACAGCATATATTTTCATTTTCTGTATCCATGTGCTTACAGCATCCACATTTACACCTGATGATAGGAAAGCTAAAATCAGAATTGTTTATCTAACATGTATACATAAGAATTTTTCAGTCAAGCAATGTCTTGGTACCACTTACCAAAAAGTAGTCGTATCACTTAGTCTACTAGTATTCATTCTATCAGGAACTGGAGACTGTGAGACCTTACTTTGTAAACTTTGTGATTTCTGGGGTTCAAACATATAAGACTCAGCGTTAAGACTCCTGCCATGTATTAGCTAACAATGATTCAATTTAAATTTAAAAAAAAAAAACAAGATAGAAAGTTGAAACACAAAAATTAGACAAATACAAGAAAAAAAGTTAACTTTTTCTAGATATAACTCTACAGATTTTTTAATTTATAGATAATAGTGATACAGATTCAAATATTTTATTATCTGTAAAATCTAGATGTTGCCTAAAGATATATAATAATATTTATATGACAATATTTTTTTTTTATTAGTTATAATATAACTGTCTAGATAACAAGAAGCTCAACTTGGAAAAAAATATATATATAAATATATTACGTACATTCTAAATTAAAATTGTAATCCATCTAGATCTTGATATAAATAAAGTTAATAATACTAATTTAAAGCTTAGATCTTTATCTTGACTACTAAAATTGTTTACAAAGAAATATCCGATGTGTGCTTCGTAAAACAATGATAAACAGACAGTTCTATTAGCTCTATTATAGATAGATCTAGATCTAGTACTAATCAAGTAAATCTATGGTCAAGTGATGTGACATATAATTTGGCGCAAGTTTAGTTCTAAATATCTTAACCCACTTAATTAATTCTAGATCTAGTAAAATTTAAAAAAAAAAAAGGCCTAGCTTTATTAAACCTATCTCAGGTGCTTGTCTTACAATAAATTCGCGGAAGTACCGGTACTCGGATTAGTAGATCTATAGGATTTGAGTGCACCCTCGTGATGTCACACAGAAATTCGATGAAAATCTGACCGTTTTGGATGCGCAGAAAAATTATGTCACAAAAACATAAATTACTAAGTTATTCTTGCAAATAAAAAAAAAAGAATACTATATTCATTATCTATAAATCAAAACACATATTATATCAAAAATTGTCAAAACCATCGAAGTTTCCCTTTAACAAATACATACACATTGACACTAAGGATGTTACACACATAATGAACATTGTTTAAATTTCGCACAGACTTACACTAACATTAACACATATATGCTTATACTAAAATTGTTTAACATGTGTAATAGATTATGACATGTTTATAATAAAGTAATAAAAAAAGATCTGATGTGAACTAGGACACTCATGATTGTATATTAAGTTTTTCTTTTTATTTATTTCTAACAGAACATTCCATTTTATATATTTTCTGAGTCTTATGGTGGAAAAATGACAGCAGATTTCAGTTCAGTTTTATACAATGTAAGTTAAGACATGTTTTTGTTGTTTTTAAATAATGAGTTATTGGTTAAGATAAAAAGCTGAAAAAGTTTTTAAGACGAATATATAAGGATAGTCTAAATTTCTACTGAAGTTGTTGTTTTTTTTTTATTAAATCTGTTTTATTAATATCATTTTAATTTATTTACATTTTTTGTTTCAATCATTTCTGAAAATTAAAATGTGTAGTTTAAAGCCTTCAGATTTATATTACATTGCTTTATGATGCACTTCAGAAAAGAGCAGTAGTACATCTATATATGGTACTTTAAAAAAAAATAAATATAGTTTAAGAATGTGATATCTTGTTTTTGAAAAAGTCAAGTTTATTGGTAAATAAAATAGTGACAATGAAGCTCTTAGTCTGTTTTTGTTTAAATTGAGTTAAAATAAAAATCTCCTATATATATATAGCTAGTTTTACTTACAGTATTCAAATTAATTTAACATTAAAAATGTATTTAAAAACAAAACAAGTGATTTAAAAACATGTTCTTAGTAACATTTTCTATCATTTCATTATTAATTTTGTTTGCAGGAAATTCAAAATGGTGGAATTAAAATGAATTTTCAAGGTTTTGCAATGGGAGACTCTTGGATATCTCCAGTAGATTCAACAAATTCTTGGGGTCCTTTCTTGTATGCAACTGTAAGTTAATAACCCAGTACCAAGTTAAGGAAATTAAGATTAATAATTCTAGATTCTATAAAAAATATTTTTTAGCTTGTGAAGCTTAAAAAAAAAATTTTAACCCAATATTTGATGATCATTTAAGCCATTCATAAGAATAAGTGAAATGAAAGACGTCTAATCTCTATCTGTCTAGTAAAAATGTTTATCTTATTAAATTTAAAATGACATAATTTTTCAGTCTATTGTGGATCTAGCAGGAATGCAAAGAATTAATGCTGCTGCCAAAAAAGCAGAAGATTTGGTTAAACAGGGTAAGTTGGTAGAATAGTTTTGCTTAGAAAAAAAAAGATGTGTATGTGTGTGTGTGAGTTTTTTGTTTGTTTGTTTGTTATTATGTTGTTTTTATTTTGATATTGTAGTTATTATAGATCTAGTAGTAATGATGAGCTACTCAGACTAAATTTCCATTTGTTTAAACCAGTAAAATTATGTTATCTTATCATAAAAGTAAGATATATAATTGACAACTTAATTTTTTTTTTTAAATTGTATTTCCTGAACATTTTTAAAATGTAAATGTTGCACATTAATTTGTTCCAATCTATATTTAACATATTTCTATCAAAAGGAAAGTTCGAAGAGGCAACTGAAGCTTGGAGTCTAACAGAAGGAGTAGTTAGTGCTGAAAGTGGTGGAGTCAATTTTTATAACATACTAGACTGGGATGGCGATGCTACCTTGTTGAGCAAATCAGGAAAACCTGATCTTAGAAGTCCTATAGGTTTGTAGGATCTAATATGTTCATGTCCCAAAATGTTGTTTATCATAGAATATTTATTTAATGTTTGTCAGAGAAACTGTATTTAATCTTGTTCATAAAACATTTATATTTAGGCCTATTTAATTTTTGTCTTAGATTATTTACTAAAACATATTGTTTTTCATAGACTATGTAATTTGTTTTTTTTCTCATTAACATATTATTTCTAGAAAATGTTTTTGTAGTTAGTGGCACAAGTATGTAGCATACAAATTGAGTTTACGCAGTGTTGCAATTAACATTTAATACTACCCACTCATTATCATAGAAATTTCTATTTAAAAGTTAGTACTTATTTGACACAGAAATAAATCTCAGGATATATTTTAGCTCATTTTAGTACAATATTTTTTCTATCTTTTAATAATGCTAAAACATTTTTGTTAGAGTTACCACGAGAAATAAATCAGAATTTTCAAATAACTGGTCACTTCAATTTAAAAGCTGCATTTATATGTGTACATAAATTTAATTCATTTTGGATGATTTAGATAAGCTGTATAATCGCCATGTGCGTGTGATGCAGAATGACGACCTAGGTGCTCTGATGAATGGGCCAATTAGGAAAAAATTAAAAGTTATTCCAGACAAAGTAACCTGGGGAGGTAAATCCTGCAATTTCATTTGCTACATTCATTAAAATAGTTTATTATACAAATTTGTTCTAATTTCAATATGGTAAATTATTGTCAGTATAGAGAATGTAATGACAAATTGTTATGTTCTCTAAATTCCTAGTCCTATAGTAAATGAAATGACTTGTATTTTGGGTATGATTAATGTAAATAATTATACTAAAACTTGTGAATATCATTTCATACCTGTACATTCAACTGGGTATCAGTTCCAAAACAAAATGGTCAGACTAATAATCTGCACACATTCACAATCAACATATGGAATACTATCAATAATTATTCACATACTTTGTTCAATTTTAGGTCAGTCTGGCACTGTCTTTGAAAAGCAAGCTGGAGATTTCATGAAAAATGTTACATCTACAGGTACAAGATAAACAACTTCTTAATTTATAGGAAAAATAAATATTTGTAAGCTTACTTAAAAGTATAGAAGAATTAGTTCTGATATTGCTAATCTTTTTAGACAATTATTAAAAAAGGTTTAAAAAATTATTGAAGCAATTAATTTCTATCTACAGTAAATAATCTTGTCAATAACTCAACCCTCAAGGTGATCATCTATAGTGGACAGTTAGATTTAATCTGTGATGTCTTAGGTATTCTCTTTTTTCCATTCAATTTTTTTTTTAGCTCAAAAATTGTATTATCAATTATTTTATTTCTAGTCTTGCTCCATGCAATTTTTTAATTTTTAAATGTAGGAACTGAAACCTGGTTCTATAAATATATTGACAAGTCAGCACCGTTTCAAAAACAGCCAAAACAAAATTTAAAATGTGGAGAACAGCCTGGCGTATGTTTTTATTTGAAGGAATATGAAAACTTGAAGTTTTTTTGGGTACTGGATGCTGGTCATATGGTAAGAAGATTTTGACTTAAATATGCTGGCCTTAAAGAAATGAAATAAAAAGAAAACTAATGCAATAATTAGAAAATGGTTTTACATGATTGATTTATTTTCTTTCAGGTTCCCACAGACAATGGCCCTGGTGCTCTGGCCATGGTGAACAATATTATAAAATAACTAGTTTTGCTTAAATCATAACATTTAACATGTACATTTATCACTCAAGTATTTATTTATTTCTATATATATTTATATTTTTTGTATTAAAAAAATGCCTGTATGATCAGCAAGATTTCCAGAAATAAAGCAATAATTTCAGAAATGGGAAATGTGAAATTATTAAATTAAACCAAACACTTTCTCACTAGTAGTTCAATGAAATATTAAACAACTTTAAGTAAATATAGAATATTAAAGAAGCTACTTTGTAAATTATTACTTTAGATCAGGGGTGGGCAACATTATTCAATCGAGGGCCGCATTAAAAAGTCATTAGGAATTGGGGGCCGCATATATAAATATGTATTTACAACTTAGAAAATATACAAGTATACTGTATTAAACATTTACATCTTTTTTTACACTACCAATTGAGGAATTACTACAAGCGATTTCTGAAACTAATTTTACGAAAAAAAATTAAAATTTTGTTATTGCCTTTTTACATCACAACAATTCGATTGTACTGTTGTACTTAATGTAAAATATTTAATTTTACACTTGTGCATAATGTTTTGGAACTGTGGTGGAATTAGCTAACTAGTTGTTATCCTTGTGACAGCTGTCAAATTAGTCTGTCAGCATCGAGTTGTTCTTACACTTGTTTTGTTTTTTTTCAAACAAAAAAAGTTTTGTTCACGATTTATGTGGACCCAAATAATGTTAAAAGTTAGCATCAAGTTCCAGTGGAAGGTCTTAATTTGCTTGGATATATTTCGTCTGGAGCTGAATCAGCTTCTGTACTTAATGGTAATGGTGAAGTGAGGTTATTGAAAACTGGTGTCTTAAAATTTGTATTTTAAATTTAACAATTCTTGTACTTTTCAACCATTTTACTAGAAACCTTTCGGCAAAGGAAAATTATTAAACCTGTTTTCACTTGCTTGCCTGAAGAAATGGAAAAGTTTTGTTTGGAAAGATGTACAGACATTTCTTGTGCAAGCAACCCATTGAGATACGATGAAAAACACGAAGTATGTCTTCACTCTTCTTTAGAAATATCACTCACAAAGTCACAGTCCTTCAAGGGACATAACAATTTCTTCCTTGAGATCCCATATTCTTCTCAATACCTTGCCCATGCTCAGCGGACTCTACTGTGATACCAAACATTGGAATGTTTTGTTTTCACATCTTCAAGTACTTCTCGGAACTGTCTGTGGTTAAGTCCCCAAGCTCTGATAAGTTTGACAGCTGATAATTGGGTCAATAACATGTTTGATTTTCAAAGCAGTTTTATGCAAACTTTCCTGTGTAGTGTTGGGATATTGTTCTTTAATTTATTTTAAAAATAACTTTTTACTCAGTCAAAGCACGGGCTCCATCAGTTGTTACACTTGCCATCTTGTTCCAAGCCAACCCAACACTTTCAACACAGTTCTTCATAGCATTGAATAAATACTGGCCTGATTTTATGTCTTTGACTAAATGGTTGAAAATATTACAAACAAGCATTATCTTCATTTGCTTTAAACTTTTTAGAATGACATGCAGAGACAATGTTTCTTTAGCCTCTTCATCACAAGAGATAAGAAGATATTTAAAAGTATTTAATTATTTTTTTTTCCCTTTATTATATGTTTAATCTGTGGGCGCATAAAACATTCTGACGGGCCGCGTGAACAAATAGATGCTATCTTACTAGATTTTTTCAAGGCTTTTGACAAAGTTCACCACCATAGTTTGCTTACATATAAAAACATATATAAAATATTTCTGCATTAATGGTCCATTGCATCAGTGGATTAAAGATTTTCTGATAGGGAGAGAACAAACTGTAATAATAAATGGCTCTAAAACAACACTGATAACAGTAAACTCAGGTGTACCTCAAGGAACAGTCTTAGGTACACTACTATTTTTAATTTACATAAATGATTTACCAAATTGCATTACTTCAGGAACAAAAATCAGATTATTTGCAGATGATTGCATAATATATAGAACAATAAAAACAACACAAGACACAGATATTTTACAAAGAGAATTAGCTGAATTACAGAAATGGGAATCAAATTGGAGCATGTCTTTCCACCCAGAAAAATGTCAGTTGTTAAGAGTAACAAAAAAACTAAAACCAATTAATTCCACTTATCTTATTCATGGCAAACCAGTAACACAGACTAAAAACGCAAAATACCTAGGTGTTATAATCAATGAAAAACTGTCATGGAATCCACATATTGATGAAACTATAAAAAAATCAAACAAAGCATTAGGGTTTATTAAAAGAAATTTCTATAAATCAAATAAGAACATAAAACTAAAATGTTATTTAACCTTGGTTAGGTTAATAATAGAATATGCATCCTCCGTTTGGGACCCCTCAACTCAAGAAAACATTAAGAAACTGGAACAGACACAAAATAGAGCAGTGAGATTCATAACAAACGAATATTCACATTTGACAAGAGTAACACCTTTAGTTAAATCACTAAATTTAAAAAGCCTTCAGGACAGAAGACTCAAAAGTAAAGCAGCAATTATACATAAAACACTGAACCATAATCTTCAAATACAAAATTTAATAAAATACTCTGAAAGACACAAAGATAAAGGCACATTCCTCATCCCATATGCTAGGACAAATTTGTACAAATACTCCTTCTTCCCTAGTGCTATTAGAGCATGGAATGGGTTGCCTGAGCTAGCCAGGAAAACCAGTGACTTGGCAGAATTTAAGTCATTGGTTAATATGCATGACTAAATGCATGACGCATAGGATGTAATCATCTTCTTTTTTGAAGTATGTCTGTATTATATAAGATAAGATAAGCTGTAATTTGCCCACCCCTGCCTTAGATGAACTGGTATTCTAGTATCAAGTCATTTTGATAGACAATCTTTATAAAAAAAAATATTTTTGGAAACAAGCATAACTCTAATTATACTACCCCCCCCCCCCCCCCCCCCCCCCCAAAAAAAAAAAAACCAACTATCAAACAACAAAACTTTATCTTTCTTTGCATTGACTCATGTACACACACTTTTTAAAATTATTTATTTCTAAAACTTACAATTTTTAAAGTCTCTTTGTGCTAGCATTATTGAACACTCACACTGTACTTATCTAATGGTGCTCAGTTTTGTAACTTTGGAGTGTAAAATACAGGAGATTAGATTGTTATAATAGGTCAAATGTATTTATCATTATTTTAAGTTATGAGTATTGTTGTTGTTTTGTTTTTTTTAACAATAGTATTAGGAGCTTATATTTTTTTATTTGGCTTAGAGATTTCAACTATTAAATACATTGGACAGATACATTAATCCAACAAAAAAAATTTTTTTATGAATCAAATTTTATTACAGAAATAAGCAAAACATTTTAATGCAGTTCGCATATAAACAAAATGTACTCTTTAAGTTTTTACATACCAAAAAGTAAAAAAAAAAAATATCAATACGCATGAAAGCCATTACAACAGTCTAGACTTTCTAGGTCATGCTGGTGGGTATGGACAAGACCATCTCAAACTCACAATCATGGAGGTCACTTGGTGAGTTGTATTGTTGGAATGTCTAACAAGTGAAAAGTAGTTATGGCAAACCAGTAAATTAAAACTCAAGAGAAAACATGTTACTGAATTTAATTATACCATTCGGATTAAAACTTAGGCTACCTTTGAAGGTATTAGCCAAATTGCAAATCACTACTTGGTTAATGGTCCTCATTTCAATTACTGTCAATGCTGGAGTTTCCAAGGCAATTTGCTTTGAACGCTCTTTTGGTTGTTGTTACGTGCACAGCCTAGTGTGAATGTGGAATGGTGCGAATGTGCGTTTAAATCAAAGTTATTATCAACACATTATTAATTGCAACTCAAGATTAAAGTCATCATAATCTACCATATACGAGTCTGTTATTGTATCTTAAAAGTCTCATCTGTATGTAACAGTTGTGCTTGTTTGTTGTATAATGTTATTCCTTTCATAAAGAGTGTAGAGTTTGCCCTTTAGAATATTTCCTATTGGTGCAGTATGATGGGATGTGACTCATACAATTTATGTTGGTGCAGTATGATGGGATGTGACTCATACAATTTATATTGTTGCTTCTGTTGATTGCTTATAAAGGCATTAAAAGTGATTATTTTTAACTTTGTTTATGTAACAAAGGTGCCCCAAGGAAACACTTTAATGACTAACTTAGGCACCAACTTGCTTTAACTGACATAGAAATGAGACCTGGCTTCAGATGAGATCAGGATCACTTATAAAGGCCTAAAGAAAATCCATTGTCGATGATGGAAATTAGAAAATCTAAATCGACCACTGGAAGACAATGGTTTTGTCTGCGCTGGATGTGGCAAAGTATGTAGGTCCCAGCTGCAGCTGCATAGCCACCGAAATACTAGATTCCTCACTAACCTTCAGACTCAAGACAAGCCTTATTATTAATTATTATTATTATTTAATAGTCAGAATTATCAACATAAAACAACTCTATAAGCTGTGGTCAACAGAAAGAAATAGAGTCTCATTGACAAGTAGTTTGTTGTCTCTGCTTGTCAAAACAATATCCAGGCATGTTTGGCCAATAAGTGCTATACTAATTTCACACACAGTGTTTATAAAATCTACCTTTTTAAGTCCCCAGAGCCTTGTTGTTTTTTTTTTATAGCATGGTGACAATATTTTTTAACACTGTTTAAAGCACAATCTTAAAATTATATGTTTATGGAATGTTATATGGTGGGAAGAGTTGCGCCCATGCCCAGCCAAGAAGGCTGATTAAAGTTGTTTGTTTATGATCTGAAAGTGTTCTTATTTCGAGTGTGTTTATATTCAGTTATCAATAACATGGTGGCAGCGGTGTAATAAAGGTAAACGATAGCCTAGAGAAACTTAAAGAACAGATATTGCCCAGCACCGCAACTGCAAACAGGCAACATGGCAGCCAATTGGAAAAGATTCAGAAGAGACTGGGATAGCCATGAAACTCATAACAGACAGAAGATATACGTGTAGCAACACTAGTGACCATAATTGGAAGTGGGGCAACAGACGTGTTTGAGTCATTGGGAAAAGGGCAGGAGACAAAAATAAATGAAGTTTTGAAGAGTTTTGAAGAGTTCTATGTTGGGAGAACGAACGAAACATATGAGATATGAAAAGACAAAGAAGGACGAGAACATTGACTCGTACATAACTGCCCTGAAGAACCTGGCAAGCAGCTGCAATTTTGATAAACTAGAAGAGAGTCTGATTAGGGACTTAATTATCTTAGGGGTTAGAAGTGAACACTTGAAGATGAAACTGTTGCAAGACAATAAACTAACCTTACAGAAATACATAGATGTGTGTAGGAGATAGAGGAAAGGTCACAAGGTCATGTGAAGGATGTCAGAGAAGGAAGAAACGAACGTTTGGACCCAGCAACTGATGGAAAGAATCTCAACATCTAAGTCAGGCTCAAAATACAGAAAGGAATATCAACAGAGGGACAAAGGGCCAAGACAAAGGAAAACATGTAAATTTTGTTAGGACGACCATGAATACATAAAGGAAAAATGTTCGGTCTGGGGAACATCATGTCACATTTGTGGAGGCAGAAATCATTTTGCTTCAGTTTGCAAAAAGAAAATATACAGCATTACTCAAGCAAAGACAAAGAGCAACATATAGACTCAGACACAGAAGAAGAGGAAGTTACACTCCAAACTGAATGGGTAATGGCAATGAATGGCTCCAAAAAGCATAGGATGACAGCTGTCATGATGATCAACAACCAAAGAGTCAGATTTCAAGTGGACAGTGCCGCGGATGTCAATACCATAAACGAAAAATATGTGTGCCCAGACCAGATAGTACCAACATCCCAGAGATTAACTATGTGGAATAAGATGGTAATGGAGCCAAAAGTAAAAACTACGTTGGTAACCACCAATCTAAAGACCAATGAGAAATTCAATGTAGAGTCTGGTAGTACCAAATGTTTTAACATGCCTGCTAGGATTATCAACACTGAGGAAAATGGAGCTCATTCACATAAATGAAGATCGATTTATTGCCAAAGTCGAAGCCACAGGAAACAAACATCAAAACCTTGACGCACTCGGTGACTTGGGCGTGGCTACATTGAAAGTAGACAAAACAGTAAAGCCCAAAGTCTTACCATGTAGAAGAATTCCGATAGCATTTAAAGAGAAATTCAGAGCTGAATTAAACTTGTTAGTTCAATGAGGAATTCTGAAAAGAATAACTGAGCCCACAAAGTGGGTTAGCCAAATGTCATTGGTAGAGAAATCAGATGGCAGGATTAAAATCTGCATTGATCCTCAACCCTTGAACAAGGCACTACTGAGGGAGCATTACAACCTAACAACACTAGATGGCTGAAATGGGTAATGCCAAGATATTTAGCAAAGTTGACATTCAGGAAGCTTTTTTGGCATATCAAACTAGACTCATACTCATCAAGTCTCACTGCAATGGCGACTTCATTCGGTAGGTACAAATGGAATAGGCTTCCTTTTGGTCTCAAAGTAAGCTCAGAAGTTTTTCAAAGACATTTGAATGATGTGTTTGAGAGACCAATAGGATGTTTTAACGAGGTGGATGATATAATGGTAATTGGCAAGGGGGACACAGTAGAAGAGGCTCGCAAAATCATGAGGAAAACCTATCAAAATTACTCAATAGGCTAAAGGAAAAGAACATCAGACTAAATGATTCCGAAAAGTATTCCGAAAATCAGAAGTTGTGTTTTTTGGGCACATTATTTCCCAGTCGGGAATAAAACCAGACCCAAACAAGGTGAGAATCTGACAGAGTGCAAAGTTAAAAAATAATATTTAGAAAATATAACAGATTAATTAAGAGATGAAAAAGACAAATAATAGTTCAGGAAAAAAAAAATAGAAAGCAAGGCAGTGTATTAGATTAACCCTTAGAACGCGTGAGGCAGTTTAGCCTCTTAACATCAGAATTGTAATTCCATTTTGAATACACTCATTGTAAAACAACTCAACACTTTAAGGGTTAAGTATTTAGGACTCAGAAATATAACTAATTCTAATGTTTAGAAAAATGTAATTACCATAAACAGAAATGTTAATACTAATTTTTTTTCAAAAGTACCAATAAATATTGAAACAGGTTAAGTAGAAATAATTACTACAACTGATGTTATATCAGAGCTCTTTTGAGGACCACTCTGATTTTCTTTCTGAAAAGCGAGTCATATTTACAATTTAATATAAACAACTCTAAAAAATTAAAGTACCTAAACAAATCCTTACAAAAAAAGTCAAGCACGATTAGTTAAAAACAAACATATTCCACCTAATGAATAAAATACAGCTACATGTAAAAATCCAAAAGTAAAATAATAACCAGTAAATACAAGTACAAAGAAATCTTTAAAAAATTGAAATGTTAATCACTAGCACTAGTGAGACTAGTAAAAACTGTTTAATTTATGGGAAATAGGGACAACTCTAGTAATAGTGAGACTAGTAAAAACGCTATCATCCTCAATAATCTGCCAATATGCTATCACATACTCATCATCCTTACCATTAAAACTTTCAATCCTGCCACAGTATAATACTGGGCCCTTATCGTATCAACAGTGGCAGATTGACCTACCACACAATACTTCCTGCACATCATTTAAAGTGTCTGTAGTCACATTGGGAAAAAATGTCTTAAGACTGTCAATGTAATTGTCTCTTTTCAGTATTTTTTCCACTTTACTCCTATCTTGCTGTTCCTTTTGTTGACACTTTTGTTCTGCCCTCTTCACCATTTCTTTAATCCTTTCTGACTGACTCAAGTGTTCAGCCTGTCTCCTTGTGCGAGATGTACCAATGGCCCATTCAACCACTTCTTTCTTAGCTGAACCACTGAGGGAATCTAAATTGGCTAAAGTTTTATTTTTTTTACCACAGATTCTGGAGGAGATGTAGCCTATTGTTGCATTTTGGAGAATTTTTTTGGCTGCACTGAACATTCCAATCACCTCCTCAGAATATATGTTGTGTAGCCTAGCAGATTCTGTCTCAGTGCTCAGCTCATTCGTCATATTCATTTGCAGATATCTTTTATACTGCTGATTGATAACATCTGCAATCGACTGGCTTTTATCACACATTTTTCTCATCCTGAGGGCAGAGCAAAAGTGCCTCCAAAACAACATCAGTGGCATCAAGGCTTTCATTAAAGAAGTCTAGCTGCCTAGTAAAAACAGTTATAGGATTTTCCAAGCACTGATGTAGTTGGGCTAGAACTTCTTTAATGACTGAAATGCCCTTAAGATGACAAATAGTTTGCCCATCAGGTGATGTGTAAAATTTTCTCATCCAAGGGACAGTCAACAGTTTCCTTATTATGCCCATAACAAATATTTCTTTTCGTGCTGTTTCCCTCTTGAGGTCTTTACTGAAACACATTTTAAGTGTTTGACAGGTGTTGGAGAAGGATTCCAAAAATCTAAGTATTGTGTCATAATAAAGGGCCATTATCTCACAAGTATGAAAAATGATATGGAGGCGATTTCCTCTATACCGAGGAAAAAAGGGCCTTTTGTAAACCCTCATTATTTAAAAATAAGACATAACCTTTAATTAAGCTCTCCTTGTCCATTTTTATACCTAAGTTTGTTAAGGGCAAGAACAATATTTCCAGCTAAACAATCGTTTCCAAATAGGTCTCCCCTTTCCCTCTCTAGAGACTTTGATGCCGCCCTGCACTCGCAATAGTATCAAGTGGGTGTAGGTGGCAATGAAGCTCATTAAAGGTTTTCTCCCAAGACTCACTTATGAGCAATATAGCTTTATGGTTAACACAAGCCCGGTCAGATATGGTATTAGATATTTATTATATCTTCCCGAATTGGTGAAACTCAGCTTTATGAAAATCAGAGTACACGTTAGCTAATAACAGAACTAAATTAAATTAATCAATTTTTAGCTATATGCTAAATAATGAGAGTTAAAAAAAAAAAAAAGCTAAGCAAATAATTTTACTGAATATCTAAGGAACCTAAAACCATTCACACCAAGTGCGCATCTTTTATATCAAAGCGGATTTCAAGCCCAAGCCTATGTAAAAATTTATGAAAAAAATTATCTCAACTTTTCATGTCATTTTTTTTATTCACATTTACTGGATTCTCCCATACCTACTTCAAATGCAATCCTGTGTGCCCATCCAAAAGGATATTGAAATATATTGTTAAACTTTTTAACCTGGTTTAAAAAAAAACAATGTTCACTTAGATTGCAACATCATTACCTTATACTAAAGACATAATTGATTTCTGCTGCATTCTGCACTCAAGATGAAGAAGCTTCGTAACAGTGGCCCTATTAACATGCAAAATCATTTTTCCTATAATACAATGGTGTTTTCACTTCTAGATGTGCTGCATGAATGATGTAATGGTTGCCATGTGAACAGCTAAATGTGCCATGTATGAGAAATAGTCGCCCTAGGAACTTCTAAATGTGCAGCAATGAATTAGGCAACAGTGGCCATGATCACTTTCAGATATGCTGGAAAATATCTTTCAATAACAGTGTAGTTACTTCTATGCTCATTAGAAAATCTAACATTATAATCATCTATAAGCATCTTCTTATATAGACGACTGCATCAAGAAAAGTTAAAATGTGGCACTGAAGCTGTGCAACTCATAAGTGCCAGCTTTAACATTTCTATGTGTGGTTTTGTGAAGTAAACCATCTTGGAACCTGTCTTAGTTCAGACAAACAAGAATCTAATAAATCAAACTACTATAACTCTAAAGTATTTAAAAAATAGCTTTCATATTGCTAGAAGAGCACACATAAAATTGCTTTTTACTGGATTGACTAGTAAATCAAAATAGAAAGACTACAGATAGTGTTACTAAATAAGATCATTATCAAATCTCATATTTTCTGAACTTTTCCAACATCGTATTTGATCTGTCACTTTCCCATTGAACAGAAGAATTCTTTTTAGATGGATCTGAGAAAATAGAAGATAAATTTTAAAAAAAGTAGTTAGCATTTTTTTTCAACTATTATTTTACATTTTTTTGTTATGTATTTTTTTTTAATAAAGCCTCTAAATATTTTATAACAAGGTTACAAAGACAGTTTGTGTAGAAACACAAACTCAAAATCAGCCCCCGAAGTGATCCACCCAGGCAGGTAAAATGGCAGGTTTCAATATTTTCAGAAATTCTATCAAAGGCAAACGACAGAGCAGAATGGAGAAAGGTTGATCGATCTTGTGTGGTGCCCCAAAGGTCCAGCAGACAAAAGGATAGGTGAAAGTGAAGTTACATGTGAACCTGGCCTAACTGTCATATAATGATTATCTCATTAATGTAATTGTTTTCAAAATTTTATTCAAAGCCTCAAGAAAAAAAAAAAATTTCCGTAAAAAAAATAATAATTCCTTTAGTTAAGTGTCTTTGCTGTGATGCGAAGTGCTGAAGTTCATGCGATAATATAAAAACTACTTAGTAATTGTTGTTTTTAATTACTGTACATTCCACTTAAATGCATACTGGGTATTAATTAGGTTTTTTTCTCTTTAAAAAAAAAAGGAAACATTTTTGTGTGTAAATGTTGTACACACATTGACAGAACTTATTGAATTTATCAATAGATTTGTAAAGTTTTTTTGTTTGTTTTTTTAATTCGAAAACCATTTGCATAAATGTGTTAAAATTATGGTTAAATTTTGGCTTTCAGAAAAGAAAAAAGTAGCAGATGCATCAGAACTTTGAATGGTCTAAAATATTATGATGTCAGATTTTAAATATCTTTTCTAATTTACGAGATCTAAATGGGACGGACAGACAAACCACACAAAACTAATAGCGTCTTTTCCACTTTCGGGAGCGCTAAAAATGTGAGAAAGAACAAATATTTTTTTTAAATAACTTTTTATAGAGTTAAAATATTTGTCTTAGCTCAAAAAGAAAATGTTTCTCAACATTCAGAAAATGATTGGAGAATTGCCCCAGGCTGCCTCATAGTGGCGCCCAGGTGGAAATGGTAATGTGAGGGGACGACTAGGCCAAAGGGTAACAAAACAAGGCTCCTGAGAGAGTGCCTAAGAGGTGCAAGAGCATCTCCATTGCACTGTGCGGGGATGTAAAAAAGCTCCCGTGGAGATTTGTCAGCCATTTCATACATAGTGTGTCCCGCACGGTTAGCCTGGTACAGTATACGAATACGACGAGGGCCCCAGTGGTGCAGCCTTTAGTCACATCTCTAGTCCATGAATCCGGAGTGCCCGTGTCCATTGGAAGTGAACGCAAAACAAACTCTAAGTTTAACCCCGAGTCTCACCCCCCCCCCCCTCGGACAGGACAGCGGGAAGGAGGAACTAGCTGTCCAATTCAGGCTGATGAAAGGGAGCTTTTGTTCACTTTTGCTGGCCTTAGTGTTCCAAGTGCGACGCACAACACTACTAGACAATTTCAGATTTGAGAATTGCTTTCTTTAATTTTAATTATGAATTTTTTAGCCCCTAAAGATAGGTCAATACAGTATATGTAAAAAACTTCACTATGTGTATATTTCATGTTTGTACAAGCAAATAATAAGATTTAAGATATTACATTATTGATGTCACCATACAGTTTGTTACGTATCTAGGCATTGTTACCTAGATACTATTTTTTTTTCTCTTGACCTGTAGGTTGTCTGCCCCTTGTGTAATAAGTTTTTTTTTATTTTATTTTATTTTTCACGGTGAGTCAAGCCACACAGACAGTGACCGGTCCTTGACCTATGTGTGTACCTCTGGTTGAAAGGAGGGTGGTTTTTTTTTTTTTTTTTTTTCTTCTGTCTCTTTGAAGAGCGTTCTAGATCTGGGTGTTGATGACTTTCTGTTCTAGAAATTACTAGATATCGACGCGCGGTAGATTATATAAAGACCGCTCGCGTAACGTTGACGGACAGACATACGGAGACAGCCGTGAGACAGAATAGCGGAGACATTGCGTGACCCGTGCGTGGTATACCAATTGATCGTGTAAGTTAAGATTTTTCTTTTTTCAAGGCCTTGCTTGTATTTGTAATTATATTTTCAAACTCTTGTATTGTAATATTTTTACATGCCATTTTTGTAAAAGGGTTTTGGTCAACCCTTACATTTTGTATTGAGTTATATTATGATTAAACATTAAGTTGATATTTTACCTTCCGATTTCTTGTGTCATTTTTTTTTATTCATTGTAAGTCTTTGATTAAATTCAGACTAGATAAGTGACACAACTACCTTTTTCTCTTGTCACGTTCCCCTAGGCAAGCCATTTAAAAGTAGAATTCAATTCGTAATACGTGACAAGTTAATTTAAATTTTAAATTACTGATGACTTACAAGTAATCTTTTTATTTCTTGATATAGAAAATCTGAGTTAAAAAAATAGACATCTAAAAATTGACAACAAAATCTTTTAAAACCCATCCAAAGACCATTCCAAAAAAATAAACACCATTATCCCATAAAATTTTTTTTTTAATTAGTTTTGTACTGCACAACTTTCATGCTCATAGAATGCTCAGAGCACTATGCACCCCAGTTTAATCAGTGTAATCATTCAAGAAACATTAACTACCGAATAAGTCAGTAAATTCTTTGGACTAGTTAGGGAAAGGGGTATCTGGCTGCTTTTAGGCAACAACTAGTTTTAGCTCAAGTAAGGATTTGAACTTGAGCCCACTTATAGGTAACCAAGTGTTTTTTGCACCTCAGCCACACATCTCAAATGCAGTTCAAATATTAAATTTACTCATTGATTGTCAATGATGAACAGATGAGGTGCTAACACTCTAAAATATGATTTCACTAGAAATATTTTCTGATGCCAAAATGTTTTCATCAAAACCAATGCTATAATTAAATTTACACGATGAAAATTATAAAAGAGTCTGCTGGCATTTCATCATCTATGTTCACCCATATTAAATTAAGATGTTTGTCACAGCTAGCAAGCTAGCCGTTCAAAAGTGATATGCCATAACTGAATCAGCCCCTTTTTGTTTTTTCAAAGTACCAGTATGTAATTTGTTGTTCCTATTTTCATGGGGATTACAGTTTTTAATAAGTTGTACAAATCAAGTTTCTAAAAGCCCATGCTGAAGGTGCTTATTTGAAACAAATAAGCCTTTTTTTTTCTTTGTTCAAAGTTCATTAACATATAAATTCTTGCCTCTTAGTGTGAACCTCATTTTGTCTTCAAGCTCTATCAAACTTTGACTTTTTTCTGCTTGTGTTAAGTTCAGCTTTCTCTGCTTGTATTCCGCAGCTGTCTGACTTGGATGATTGAGAGATAACTGTTCTTTATAATATCCCCAATGTAAGGACTGTTATTATTGGATACACAAACAAAATGCATGTCTTTTGATCAAATCTTCACTTGAACTAATATAACATATAAGAAATCATTGAGTACCGGTACTAGAAAACTTTTAAAATAAAAAATCATATCCCAAGATTGGCAAAACAATAGGCACTAACAAAAAAAAACAATGCCTTTTGGCATTTTTTTTTAACTCTAAATTTCATCGCTTATTTTTCACTTACAGTATGAACATGAGACATAGATTTCCAGGTATCAAATGGAATAGCAACACCACTATTTCTCCACTTGTCATATTCTTTTCTTTTCTCTGAGTCTAGTAAAACATCTTTAGCTTGTGAAAGCTTTGAAAATTGTTCATCTATAGTAAAAAAAAATAATTTTTTAAGTTTTAAAAATGTTCAAATACAAAACCTAGCCATATAATACCTACTCATTTAGCCACATAAAATTGGACTACATGTCAAGGTGCAATTTAAAAAAAAAGTATAATGCTAATTCACAGATATTTAATTAAAACAAAACAAAAATTATTATTTAAAACCTATTATTATTTTTTTTTTTACATTTTTACCTACAACATTGTATCATTTGAATGAATACATATAAACCTGACAATAGTATTATTATTTCAGAATATGACAGACAATAGTAGGCCTATTGTAATTTTAGACTGATGACAGACACTAGTATTGTTATTTCAGAATGATGACTTACTTGCAAGTTTAACATTGTCAGCTTTGTCTGGATGACACGAGAGCACTCTTGACTTGTATTCTGCTGATATTTGCTCTACCTGAACACAATGTACATTTAAAAATTAGAGTTACCAGTATGATACATTTTAATGGTCCAATAAGCATCTGAAGGAATGCACAAAAATTTTTTTTAATAAATGTAACAAAAGCAAGGAAAAAAAAAAAAACACTCTCAGGATTTTAAATAGTATGCCAATGTTTCAGTTATAATTTTTTATCAATTTTAAATCAGTTTTAAAATCACCAACGTGTGTTGTGTCTGTGTGGATTAGGGAACTTAATTGAAAAGGATCAACTGAGTGGTCTGAATGATTTCCTGCATTCTGAGCTGCAACAAAGAGTGGGGAAAGGACATCAGGATAACTCATCACATCAAAATCTATGTCAACATGAGGACTGCTAGTTGCTTCATAATTGCACTCTGGGTTCATTTTGACAATATGAGATGCAGAATATTGTTGGCAGAAAAATATCAAAATTATTTTTTTTTTGGCAAGCAAATGTTTTGAGTTGTTGTTTTTTCTTGCAGAATACTCTCACAGAAACAGTATAAAAATGACAACCTACTTGAAAGACGAAAAGGAATTTCTCAATTTTATAATCATTTTTAAAAATTAAATATTGATAAGAATGTTTTCACTTGATTAATCTTAGTCTTAGTAGATCTATAATTTATTTTGACATAAAAAGCTATTAACTATATAGATTAAGACTATAATTAGTATAGTATTGTCAATGATACCATATTGAGAAGATGACCACCCCTTCCCCTCCTTTTGTCAACATAAGTTGAAACCAGCTGGTTTATTGGTACTTTAAGTTATTAAGTAGGCCTATAAGATATTGAAGTCTGTTGTTGAACAGATCAAGTTATTCTACTAGACCTATTATAATTATAGTATTTTTAAGGTCTAGTATCAACTTCACCTCCACTTAGTCTGTTGAGCTAATGAAACACCATTATACAAGTACTGTCAACCATCTTTCTCCATTCCTCTGTCCTTTGCCTTGGATAGAACTTCATTCACTAACATTCTACACTGTCCATTCTTTGATGTTGTCTTCCCATCGCTTTCTCTGTCTTCTTCTTCTTCTTTCTGGTACATGTTTTGTGAAGGAAGGACGTTGTGATGTAGCCATACAGTTTTGAGTTTATGTTTTTTGAAAGTGGTTAGCATGTCATCGTGGGTCCTATTGCTGTATTAATCCTGTTTCTAATCTCTTCATTCGTGATGCGGTCTTTGTAAGTGACACCTAAGATCTGTCTATAGCATCTTAGTTCCATTGCAAGGGTCATCTTCTCAAGATCTGCAGTCAGCATCCAAGATTCGCATGCATATAAGAATCCAGTGGTCATCACCAGGGAGCACATCAGTCTGATTTTAGTGTTGAGGGCTATGCCTTGTCAGTCCAGATTATTTTGAGTTTTGCAAGTGCTGCTGTGGACTGTGCAATTCTGGCCAGTAGTTAAAGTTTGGTTCCTTCATCTGAGACAATAGCTTCAAGACATTTATTTATAGTATATAGATCTAAATACACAATAGGTTTATTTTTATAGAGAGAGATTTAGATTTATTTTAATTTATTTATAAATTTTGTCAAACACAAAAAAATAGATATCTAAATTACCATTGAATTTTCATTACAGCCAAGAATAAAGTAATAATCATCTTCCTGTTTTCTTTCAAAATTGATTATTTCATCTAATGAATTCATTTTGATTTGATCTAGAATTCTTATCTTATAAAATACAGATACACTGTCTACACTTCAAAAAAGATGATTGGATATCAATAATAATCAATATCATCTAGAGTCTACTGATGATCTAAATATATAATATAGTAAAATCTAGATCTAATTTCTAATAAGACTATAACTATAAGACTAAATAAGTCAGTACATGAGACTAAAAGTAAGTAACTACTAGATCTAAGTGTCACTTCACTATTGACTAATTCAACAAGTCGGTTATAAGTCTAGATCTACAGTCACTGAGTCAGTACTGAGTACATTACAGATAGATAAGAGTACAACAAGTTGAAAATGAAATCTACATCTAGATCTATAATATTAATAATTAATATATATTAATTAATATATTGTATATCTAGGATAATCTTAGAATCTCTCTTCTTAGATCTTTTAGGTGAAAATCATGCTCTCCCAACCCCTAAGTCAGTTTAGATTCTAGATATCCAGATGGCAGATCTTGAACTGTGTGTGAGTGTAGACGTTTAGATGATGTCTTGTATGGATCTAATAAACAATGATATAATTATATATTGTTTTCTATTTACTTCGTTTCTCTGTTACGTCAGTAGTGTCCAAAATTTTAACTAATCTATAGGGAGGCTATTTTTAAGAGTAAATAACACTAAGCTCTATAATAAATTAGAATTTAGAAAATAAATCATATAAGAAGATATATAAAATAGCTGAATTCAAAACTATTAAAATATTCGTATAAAAATATTTTGAAACGACACAAGAAACAAAATAATAAAAGAATAAAAATAAAATATGCAGCACAGTACTAAAAAGCCCCCCCTCCATAGATAACATCCGGGCATGCGTAGTAGATTCAGCGTTTTCTTATCTTACTGGTATATGGCTTTTGACTAATTTCAAATTGTTTTTGTTTTGTTTTTTCCATAAACTTTTAATTTTTTTTCTTGCTCCGTGCTTCTTAAATACAGGAGAAACAATAAGTCATTTCATTTCTGGATTTACAAACATGCAAGCAACTTCTAACGCCACAGATATCACTTCATCTTTGGCGCATCCACTTCCACCACAAACGTCTCGAACGATGATTTCTTCAGACTCCTCGGAAGAAGCTGCTAAGGCTAGCTCTAGATTGTCTAGATCAGCTACCGCCGAATCCTGCACGTCTACAACCCAAGTAAATGAAACATCACAAAGCTCAAGAGGTATTTTATCAAAAGACTAAGAATAATCGGGATCTATTTAGCCCCATATTAATTATGATATTACTCATTTACTGATATAATCTAGTCTTCTAGGGAGCTGAAATAAAAAAAAATATCTTTGAAAAAAACAATTTTTCGATACTACGATAGTACATCATTAAAATACTTTAAAAGAACTTTCCAATGATGTATAAATTATGACTGTATCAGTGTGTTTAACAGTTAGATTAGTTAGAAAGTTGTGATTTTTTTGTGGCGTTTTGACCTAACATTGTTGACATGGAACAAGTGAGAGAAGAGCTTGTCGCTGGCTCAGCCAGACAAGACACACCCCTACTTAGGTCAAGAGTTTAAAAGTTGGAATTGAGTTTCGTAGGCAATAGATCTATTTATTAAATAAGAAATTTAATAGTAGATATAGTATTAGTAGTAAATTTCTAGCTCACAAAGCTGATTTCATTTATATTTGTATAAAATTTACTAGTTTAGAATGTAAATATTGAAGCAAATAAACAAATGGGGTCTTGAGATTCAAGAAAGGTCAAAGAGGTGTGGACAAAATGGCAGCATTGTGATGGAAGAAAATAACAAAATGTTTAAAAAGTGTGATCAAAATCGTCTGAAACAATTTTTTTTTCAAATGCACTTTAAAATTTGTGCGCATATGTTTAATACACAAAAATTATTTGGCCTTAAGTAATTTTACGTCTTTTACGAAATCCCGTTATCAAAAACTGTAAATCCCATAGCCATTTTGAACTTTTATTAATGTTCGATTATTTTCCTGGACCCTGTGTTGCTTAAAACAAAAAAGGCTTTAAAAGGGTATTTTTAATTATAAATTTTAAAAAGATATTTAACTTAAAAAAAAAATCCTAATTAGGCCATTGTCTATAGTAATTGATAACACAACTTTAAAACCTCTCACATTTCATTCTAAAGTGTAGTAAATTTCTAAGTGCAGCCTGTGTTTAAAAAAAAAACATGATCTCTAAATTATCTATCGTTTTTTACTTCTGCACTTCAGGGTTTTTTCGCCTAGCTACCCCATATAATACATATTATATAACATATTTGAACTTTAAAAGCTTAAATAGAAGGAAACTCATAATCATCATATTCATAATGATAATAATTATAATTTTGATATAGATCTACTGATCTAGATCTAGCTACCTTTTCAAGCATCCCCCTTTTGTCTCCCGCATCAGTATCCTAACTGTATTTTTATCAGTGTGTCTGTATTTTGATAGATATGACAGAAATACTAATTACTATGTTATCAACTCAATGTTTACTACCTACTTAGCTAGATAGAGCTTGAGAAATGCTTTCCAATGATAAAGTTTATTTTTACTTTTTTGATGACTTCATTTTAAGGAAGTTATTATTATTATTATTTGAATATATATCTAGACTTCTAGAGTAAAAGTTACTTAATTGAATATTCCCCCCCCCCCCTTTTTTTGTCTCAACATTAATATCCTTACAGCCTTTTTATCAATGCACATTTATTTTGATATATATGGCAGTTTTTCTAGGGACATGTTTAGTGACTAAATATTTTAACTTCAATAAAACTTGTTCCTTAATTTTGCAAGTTAGATCTTTCTGTAAAAATTCCAGTGACAGCAAATTTATTTTTCACAATGAAATGAATTTAAAGCATTTACTGTTTCACAAATCAATAACTCATAATAAAAAATATATTTTTACATTAGCAAGCGATGGACATGATGAAGGCCCAGGTTCTGCCAGTGCACTTGCTGTTAAAAACCAGGTATTACTAACATCTTAATTAAAACAATTTCTCAGGGGTTTTGTTTGTTATTATGATGTTACATTGTAATGGCAATCACACTAACAAAAAAACAAACAAAGGATATGTAACTCACTTTCAAATTTTTTCAACCTCAGTGTATCAGTAATGAGGCAGATAATGACAATACCAGTGAAATCAGTGATTTCTCAGACTTGAGTCAGGAGTCATGGCAACCAGTGCAAGGTAGGATAGGAATACAAAGTGTTAGCAACTAATTCAGAAACAAACATTTTACTAATGTTGAGTTGGACTTAAAAAATAAAAGAAATTATGTGTGGAGGGAGTATAATAAAAAAATCTTTAACTGGGATATTGGTTTCCACAGAAGTCACCTTTGAGAAATGCACAGTGATGCTTTGTATTTTGCAGGAAATATTTTGTAGTGAAAAAATGAATTTCTGTGAAGTAAAAGAAACTTTTTCACATTATGTATTTAATAAGTAATATACTGTTTATAATTTTTGCATTCATTATAGAATGCTTTTCAGCTGAAACTACATGTATTATCTTATTATTTTCTTTAATACAGTAGAATGTCGTTTATCCGACTCAATTGGGACCGGACACCGTTCGGATACGTGATTGTTCGGATAACCGAAAACCGAAGCGATCCATGCAGTATATGCAACCGGACACTATACGAATACATGTACATGTGGTTGATAAAAAAAAAAAAACTGGTCCGGATATTTGACGCTCTGGATAATAAACGTTCGGATAAACGACGTTCTACTGTAGATTAATATATAAGCTGTGATCTTGCAATTTCACTTGATTGTTAGGCGTTATGGCTGAGTTGTAAAGCGCTTGGCTTCAGAGCCAAGGGTCCTGGGTTCTTTTTACTTTCAGGATCTTTAGGGCACCTTTAAGTTCACCCAGCTCTAATGGGCAACTGACATTAGTTGTGGGAAAAGTAAACACAGTTGGTTGTTGTGTTGACCACCTTTGTTAGATATGTGCCATGGAAAAAGATAACTTTTATATCATCTGCCCTATAGATCGCAAAGTCTGAAAGGGAAACTTCTACTTACTTCATTCCTATGTGAACATGAACAATACATGTACTCTCTAATAGCCCCAATCACAGGTCATCTTACAAGCAAGAAGTTGATGTGCTGTATAATGCATGCCACCTGCTACCAAGAGGATGCACAGGAACTTCTATATTATTATTTGGAGGGGTGGGAGGATTTTTATAAAGCTTTTAATCATTGAGTCAATAAACAAACTTGTAAAACTTTTTTTATCCAAAATATATTATTTAAAATACTCATTAGCAATAAAATTAAAAAAATTAAATATCCTTTTAATTAGGTCCCATAGCCTGGGTTCAGGAACAGATGAGAAAAGGACAGAGCCCTCACAAAATATTGGAAGACCTTGTACCATCTGGTACCGTGATTCCTGAGGGTCTTGATCCAATAATGTTGTGGAAGATCATCATTAGTATTGTTTCGGAGCCACCAAAGCGCAAGAAACTGACAGACATTAACACATTAGATGATGTGCTTAGGCTGCTCAGAAACTCAAAAAAGATAATGGTTTTGACTGGTGCAGGGGTAAGTTGTCTTTTCCTTTGTTGCTTCATTCACAGTGAAGATTTTATTCTCTCTCAATGATTATGTTTATTATTTGTTACCCATGTCCCTTGCTTTCAATATCTGACATTTCCAAATGAAATTTCTTACTTTAGGTTTCTGTATCATGTGGTATACCAGATTTTCGATCTCGTGATGGTGTATATGCAAGACTGGCTAAGGATTTTCCCAATCTTCCAGATCCACAGGCTATGTTTGATATACACTTTTTCCGATCAGATCCAAGGCCATTCTTCAAATTTGCTAAAGTAACTATTGAATATTTAGTGTCAAATTTTATTACTTTTTTTTTTTTTGTTGTAAACCAGAAAATAAAACATATATTTCTAAAATACCTTTTAGATATTTTAAATTTGTATACATAAATACTTTGTTTTATGTTTATTCAGGAAATTTACCCAGGTCAATTTCGTCCTTCCCTTTGTCACTATTTCATTAAATTGCTAGAAGAGAAAGGTAAACTGTTGAGAAACTATACGCAAAACATAGACACACTAGAACAAGTGGCTGGGATACAGAATGTGATACAGTGCCATGGTAATGAATGCCAAGATCAAACTTTTTACCATCTACTTTTTACAAAAATTTCAATACAAAACAAAATAATAGAATAATGTGGAATTTTGTTATTCTTATTCTGCAGGTTCATTTGCCACAGCTTCTTGCACAGTTTGTGGATATAAGGTGGAATCTGATGCAATTCAAGAAGATATATTCAACCAAGTAAGCAGCACCACTACATATTTCTTTTTAACTATAGGAATCAGTTTTGTAGACATCATTTTTTTTTTCCTAATTGAACAAATATTTGTTTGTAAAACAAAAATGTTTGTTTTGTAAAATGTTTTACATGTTTCGGATGTTCCTTCAGAGTTGAAGATAATTACTTCCTAGTCCAAACCTCCTGCAGGACGACGGGGGATGGGAGCGGGCAGGGTTTGAACCATAGACCATCGATAAATCTGAATGACAGTCCAGCGCTCAAACTGCATGACCAGGCAGCCATTTGAGCCATTGTATCCAGCTTAACAGAACAAGATTTCTACTGTCTTTCATAAAACCCTTTTTTTTTTTTTTTTCATTTCATAGGTGATCCCTCATTGTCCAAGATGCTCCCCAGCAGTACATAATGCTGTAATGAAGCCAGATATTGTCTTCTTTGGGGAAAGTCTTCCAGAGCATTTTCACAACCAAATGGCAGCGGATAAAGATGAATGTGACCTTCTTATTGTTATTGGTTCATCTCTTAAAGTTCGCCCTGTCGCCCTTATTCCTAGTAAGTATAAGTTTGTCTTGTAGACAAAGGTTCTCATATATAAAACTCCATTGTACTTTGATGTTACTTTTGTATGTTAGTTATAAAAAAAATTCTAGGGAGAAAAAAATTACTTTATTCAATATGTCTATTGTTATTGCTAATTTATTTGGATATGTATTAAGGAAACAAAAGTCGAATTTCTCTTTGAGACATAAAGGTCTTCTTAGATCTTTTAATTTTTATAAATCAGATTTTTTATTAAGTGGCCAAGTACTCCACCTCTTGACCACTATAATTTTATTTGTAAAGTATTAAATCACAGAAAAAAGTTAATAGCCATTTTCTTTAAATTCTTTCCTATGTATTTTCAGACTCTTTACCAGCTCATGTGCCACAGATTTTAATAAACAGGGAAAGACTTCACCACTTCAACTTTGATGTAGAACTTCTTGGTAATTGTGATGGAATTATGGCTGAACTTTGTCGTAGGCTTGGTCCGGGTTGGGACCACTTAGCCACACCAGGACCACCACTAGATGAAGTGACCATGTCTAGTCTTCCAACTCCACCAATAAGTCCAGAATCAATAGAATCCCGTGCTTCTGTGTGCTGTAAATCTCGTGAGGCTCTTTCTCCTTCTGTCACCAATAGAGCAGCTTACATCAATTCATTGACCAATGCAGAGGATGAAGTAGAAATTAGCACATCAGAATGCATTGTTAGCTCTGCAGCTACATCTCAGAAAGCATCATCCCCTTCAGTAGAGGAAGATTTTGCAGGCAACAACGAAGTTGTGACATCTCAATCTGACTCAGCCTGCTGCAAAAGTCACAAGGCCCACCACTACAAACATTCAGGCAAGTGGACTTTCTCATCATCTCGTAACACTCTAGCCCTGACTGACTGTGTATCACCTGCAGATCATTCATGCTCCCCTCACTCCGACCACCCTACAAACAGCTCTTGCTCATCCCAGGAGATTGAAACACTGGTCAGTGCATGTCATAAAAAGGATGTTATGTATGTGCCCAACAAAAAGTCTCACTCACACCACTGGCAAACCAATTCTCTTTCTTACCACAATCACCACAGCCAGGAGCAGCAGTTGGGCACTTTGGTGCATACTACGGTTGAGCCTGAGCAGCACAGAGCTGCTCTATTGCTTGATCAGCTTGGCTCTCAGCAGCCAAAGAAAGCAGAAAAAAGAACCCATGATGTTAGTGAATTTGCTGAGGCTGATTCCCAGGGGGAACATTGTGATGAAGTGAAGAGACCTCGGCTAGAATCTCACTGTGAAGAAGTAAATGGAAATGAGATTGATCTAGTGAGAAGTGATTCTATATCACAAGATGGATCACTGGATGACATCAGAAAAATGTGGTGTAGTAAAAACAGGGTCAGTTTGGCACACAGAATGGCTGGTAAGACAACCTAAATCTAAGATTTTAAGAAATGTATAAATTATGTCGACACAATATGGTTGATAGCTAAGGTGCCATATGCATGCAAAGCATTCATGTTTTGATGTTTCTTAAAAGGACAACTTAATTCGACCAAAATATTTTCAATAAGGCATAAATGATCTATTTTATTAGTTGAGTTTTTGTTAATGCTGACAAATTATGAAAACAGAAATAATATGCATTTGATTTTCTCTGTGTTTAAATGTATGCACACATGCCAAATCAAGCGCATCATTTTTTTTTTCCTTATTCTAATACCAGACTGTTTGACAAAGTTAAAACTTTTGTCATGGACTCTTAATGTTTATATTTGTATCTTAGAACTAGACTTGTTTAAAATTCTTATTGTAATAATTATATTATAAAAAAATTTTCTTAAATTTTAGACTTCTACAAAAATAAATACTTTAAACATGACTCAAAATTGTAATGAATCTTGTGTGCTATTCATTTTTCAGAGCACCAAGTACTTTATCTCCCACCAAGTAGCTACGTCTTTAAAGGGGCTGAAGTATACACAGATTCTGAAAGTTCCGATTCCAGTGATGATGATGAGGAGGAGGATGAAGATGCCAATGAAGAGAGTAGTGCTTCCAGTGAGGCAGAGGCTGACCAGTCCCATGAAATATCTGTTGAAGCTGCTGGAGGAGCAGATTCTTCTGGCCTTGCCACTTCAGAAGTTGATTCTCCTGGAGCTGATGAGCTCTCCACTCTGAATGAATCTCAGAATAATGAGTGCCTCTCTATGCCAGACATTCCAGTTGATGTGGCAGTTGATGCCTTATCTGCGTGCCAAGTCTCATCTACGGATGACATTAAGTCATTCTGAATGGATTGCATTCATTTGATGGCCACCCCAGAACTTTCAACTTTTAATAAGTATGTATCCTTACTAAGTTCATTTAGAACAACATACATAAGATTTGCTTGTCATATTACTCATTTCTTTTTGAACAGCATACATAGAATTTGCTCATTGGTATGGTAATGAAAATAATGACCATATCATTCTGAAAGTTGTATACCAGTACCTACTTGTAAGAATCATCTTCCTTTTCTTAAAACTAATAAAGGTATTAGATTGTATCAGAAAATATAGAAAGTTTTATTTTGGGATGAATTGGTAGTGGACATGAAATGTAACTGTTCTGAGTGTGCTGCATATTTAAAATATAAATATGTGTACAAGCCAATATATATGTTGATCATCTGTTAGTTGGATTTATGCTGTGTTGTCTGGTGTAATATTTTGTTTGAATTCTTGCTCTGTTGTATCTATTGTACTTAATAATTGTATGTCCTCCTTATCCTCTGGCTGTGACTGTCAAGTCGACTCATGCAGCATTAAATGATTGTACTTAGCATCTACTTCTGTGCAGTGACCACTTCTATTGTGGTGTAATCTGAACTGCTGTGGTTCTTGTTCAATAGTTTTGAGTTCATTAGTTGTGATTTTCCTTGTGAATGAAGGTGCTGTTGGACACTCTTCTGTGTGGCAGAGTTCCGCGGCCTCCTGAAATTCCAGGATGTCCTAGAATCTCCTGGAATTTCAGAAAAAATAAAAAAGTCATGGAATTTCGCCGATCGAAAAAAAAAGCGGCATAAAAAAATTTGGCACCGTTTCTGTAGATGGGCCATCGCGGCGGAAATAGATTCGAAATGAGCATTTCCGAGTTTGCGCAAAATGTGTATACTGATATAGATCTAATCTATTTATAGATCAGTTTCGTTATCGGATCGCTTTTTCACTGAACACGTTGATTTTCATCCAAACTACGTTACATAACTTTTTACGGGCTGGCCATGTCAATAAGCTGACCAGTGACGCGTCTACACCGCCTTTCACCCACTTGTGAAGCGCGACCTCGGGATTGAAGATGGCCTTGGCTCAAGCGAGCATTTCACCTGGCATTATAATGATTTTGTCTGAAGGGCCCCTCCCTCACCTAAAATCTTGCTGTAACAGAGTGTTTTTTTGCGTAAATCATCTAGACTCTAGCTAGAAATAGTATCTAGATTTTGATCTAGTGAAGATAATTCACAACCTAACTTGAAAACTTCGTGCATTTTAGTCAATTGAATGTTCTCGATACATCTAAGGTCTAGATTAGTCTAGAAATAGGCCTACGCTAGATTCTAGATTTATGCTAAATGACTAGAATATAGTGAAGATAAGCCTTGAAAAGTCCGCGAATTTTAGTGACTTAAATTAGATCTAGAGTCTGGATTCACTGTAGATTCGGTGAAGATAATTCTCACATAGCTGTGAAAAGTCCGCGAAATTTGTGACTTAGATCTAAAGTCCTTATTTACCGTAGATTCAGTGAAGATAATTGTCACACAGCCGCGAAAACTCCGCAAATTTAGTGACTTAGATCTAGAGTTTAGATTTACAGTAGATAGGTGAAGATATATCTCACACAGCCGTGAAAAGTCCGCAAATTTTAGTGTTTTTAGATCTAGACTCTAAATTGTACACACTAAATCATTAGAATCTAGTGAAGATAATTCTCTCACAGACTTGAAAAGTCCGCAAATTTTTGTGACTTAGATCTAGACTCTAGATCTACTGTAGATTTAATGAAAATATTTCGCACACAGCTGTGAAAGCCCGTAAAAGTTATTTCGGTCGTAAAAGACAGGGAAACTACATAGTTAAAAAAGATATTGTGCTTGAAAAAAAAAAAGCTAATAGGCCTGTCCCCCCCCCCCCCCCCCCCCCAAAATCAAAATATAAAAAAATCCAAAAGCCATTATTTAGTAAGCAAATGCCAACTAAACATACAAATAGGCCTGTACGTTACAGCCTCTGTTTATGAGGAGGATTTAAGCACAGTTAATAAAACATTACATACTTCTAGGAACTAAAAAATGTAGCCTACATTTCCACCACAGAGAAGGCAACTCTAAGAATGTTTCTTATTTTTTAAAAAAATGGAATAGTAATCATTTGTAATGTTCTTTAATAAATCTTTGAAAAGAAAAATGGTTGTTTGAGGTTTTGGGATGGCAGTCAAGTTGTTACTTGATTAAAAGATACATTACATTTTCTGTGGACATACCAAGCTGATGACATTACTGTTCTGGGTGGGATGTCGGCAAGATATTTATTATTTCAAAATAGTTTTGTGTGTGTTTTACAATGTGGGACACACACATACATTATATATATATATATATATTTGTATATATATAATAAGGCTTGTCTTCGAGTCCGAAGATTAGTGAGCAATACTAATAATCAACTTTGACTATTGTTATGTAATATTTTGGCGCAAATTTTATGTCCCGAAATTGTAAAATTTCTTCTGGAAAACTCCTTGAATTTCATATTGACTTTGGTGCAGAAACCCTGGTGTGGCCAGTATACAGTCTGTTACAAAACTGTTGTTTTATCTAAACATCAGATTTTTTTTATTCCCCAGATGATTTTTCATTCAACTGTTAATAAATTTCATGGCAGCATGATTGTTTGGAAAGTTCTTACATTGTACTAGAAACTGATGACAATAGTTTGAGTGTCACTGATACATTATTGTGTATACATACAATGTCTATTCAAATCAATGTATAACAAATAAAAGATTGTAGAAACAAATATGTTTTTTGTTTTCTTGTGGAGAATAGGTTTCTATAAAGCATTTTCAGACTTTCAAATGTGACTTCCCACTGATTAGGGCAAAAGTCTATTAGAAAACTTTTTAACATTAATCTTTGTAATATTTCCATATCTGTGTAGTTGTTTTTTTTTTTTTTTTATTGCTCTAAGAACATAATATAAAAATTAAACCATTAAAAAAACAACAAATAGTACTATCATTAGATTAACATTTTTATTACTGGTACATAAAGAACTTGATATGACTGACCAATAGCCATGTAAACAGTTTGTCTTTTAAATTTCAAATTTCTGACTCAAAGCCATTAGAACAACTTTTACATGCAAAATGTCTGGCACAACTTGATATACACATGTAAACAGATGTTAGCTCAAGTGAAATTCATTTAACATGAATCAAATATTCAATTTGGGACAGAAAACATGATTAAAATTCTACGAGAATTTTGAGTACTTATGACTAGTAGATAGACTGAGGAGTAATTAGAAGGCTATTTTATCAACCCACATTCATTGACTTTTTAAATCTGTCGGTAATAAGCGTTACTATTGGCATAATTTATAGCCTGAACATAATTTTAAAAAATAAAATTTTAGTCACTTCCAAATCACTACATTTTATTGTTGATAGACTATTTGAAGATCTTCCAAAAAGTACTAGTAAAGAAAGCATTCCAAAAAAAACACACAAAAAAACTCAGTAGAACATTAAAATCATTTAAATTTTCTTTACACTAGAAAAGCTTTTATGAACTTAAATATTTTGTTAAAATGCAAAAGTGAAAAACAATACATATGAGAAATAAATCAGCCATCTGGTCTTTAAAATTGTTAAGATAAAACTTGACATAAAACTTGAAATAAAACCTCATAAACCAATTTAAAGTACATTTTCAATAGCTTAAATAAACTTGAGATAATAATCACATCCTAATTTGTTTATGCACAATAAAAATGTCGCAAATAGCAGCTTGACAGCTAGAAACACTAAATAAACCCTCTAGTGGTAATAAAAAAAAGTCTGTTCAACAAGCAGCTAGGATTTGACTCCCATTTGAGAAGTAAACTTGTTGAACATGAAATCTGCTCTACAAAACCATAAATTGTGGAAGAAAAAAATAATTTCAAATGACAATTTCATCTTGGTCAAAAGTTTGCAGTTGATTTGTTAGATAGAAATTATAACTAAAAATTGATGTTATCTTAAAAGTGATATTCTATTATCAGAGTTTGTAAAATTGTTCATCACCAATACTATTTGCAAAGGGAAAAATTGGCTGTATAGAAAATGAGACAAGTTTGTTATCATTAGAGGGAACATAGACAAACTTTTCCCCCACTGTCTGACCTAGTAGTTTTCTTTGACCAGACTGGTCATAACTGGATACCAGAATATAATCTATGTTCATAGAACTAGAGTAGCTCCATTTCAAGATGTAAATGGGATTGCTGAGTTCTGAGCTGCTTTGAGACAAGGCTGACTGGAGGGAGGAAACAATGTCACAATTTTGGGCACTAAATGAGCTCACACTTATGCTGCCTTGAGACTTACTGACAGAGTCATGGTTGAAAGAGATGGAGGATTCCTCAGTGGAAGGGGGCGTTTTTGTGTTCTGCAGGTTGATATTGAGATATGGATTGATCAAAATTTTGTGCATGTCATCTAAAGACAAAGGCAGGTCAGCTTTCAGAGTCCAGCACAACATATTATTTAAAGATGGCGGGGGAAACAAAGCTGTGTGATATTCATGAACCTGAGAAAGATTGAAATGTGTTTAAAAAATAGAATGGATGTTGCAATGACATAGTCTAGTAACCTCTAGTGTCTTGTCCCAGAACCCTTGCTGTCTTGATATTACTTAGAGAAAGAGGACATTCAAAAACAAAGATATGCTTAGATTTTTTAAAATTTTTGCACATCTGCGTAATTTAGGCCATGTCGTATGCTTAGAGCTTAAACGGTCCTAATGTATCCCTAGGAAGAATTAATATAGTAAATGTCAATTCTCAATACAGACTTCATTGATTGTGTTGTGAGTGTCAATTCTGAACTCAGACACAATGTTTTATAATCATATTAAGATGCTCATCCAGAAAGAAAAGTATTATATTAATCATGAACTATATATACCAGACATAACCCTTATGCCCTTAGGGAGCCTGACATTTCCTTAATATTACTTTTCAGCTATTCAAGCTCAAGATATTGCACCATTTGCTTTCTATATATTTATACTACTTGGTTCCATAAGGTTGTTATTGCCAGAAGTGGTGATAGTGCTCCACTACCTATAACATGCTTCCAATGGCATGCGTCTCAAATAGCCTCTGACATTCATATGTGGCTGTTATCAGGTCAAAGGCAAGCAACTGATGCCTAAACCAGTAAGCTGCGGCCAGGAAGGGCTTGTTAGACTTGGCTGACTACACATCTAAGAGAAAGAAAACTCTGAATCAAATTTAAGCTTTAGAAGCCAGTGATCACACAGTGCCACACCCTGGCAGAACCTACTGATCCCAAACGATAGGCTTTAATCTCATTTTTATGAAATGATGGTCACCTTACTGTTGAAAGAGGCAATAGAGATATACTACTTACTGTAATGTACGTATGCAAGATATACTACTTACTGTAATGTACGTATGCACTACTTACTGTGATGTGCCCTATATGTACAGTCATGCAAGAATTCAAGGCTCCAACATTATCACAAGGAACAAGTATAGCAGATAGAATAAACAAATTGTCTTTGTATCCAGCTTCTATAAACTTTGAACTGCTCACAAGGAAAGTACTAGGGACAAAAAGATGCAGTAGTCTTTTATTTTGATAATGTAGCTAATGATATTGGATATATTTTTAACCCATCTTCTTTTGCATTCTGGCCTGAAATTAGGCCTACATAAAAGTCAAGCTGTAAATGTAATAAACCAGATATACTGCTACTGGTAATACAGCCTAATGCAATTATGATATTGGCCAAGCATGAAATAAGCTTGGTTATCAACAAAACTAGAATCTTATGTTTGGGAGTTTCAAGATGTCTCGCAGACCACTCTGCTCTAATAATGGAGCCTAACAATAGTTGGTGAATGTTGGATAAATCTTGGATACTTTGGGCTTCTAGGTCTCAAAGCTTACTTAGACTTTTTTTTTATGCAGATTAAGTCAAAAAGAATTGCAAACAACAGAAGCTGTGTTTCATATTCTACACATGGAGTGTGATAGACATAGTAGTGGATATACTTAGGCTTTTATAGGGAAAAGCTTCTTCCCTTGAATGAGAGATTGGCCTTTTAGAAAACCATCAATGATATAATCAGTTAGGCCAGGTTCACATTGAACCATATCTTTGTAACAATAAGTTCATTGCATACATTTGAATATTATTATATATTATTAGTAACACTTTCAATGCATACATCAAATTGGCGAAAATAATGTTGTGGTTTTAAATATTGTGAATTTCATAGCTTCTGATATTCTTACTAAAATATTAAAAAGAACCCTTTTACCTGCCTGAGAGGACCACTTCGAGGGTCGATTTTAAATTATCTTTGCAACCTTGTTTTTTTAAATGCAATCCACACTATCAGATGGGAGATTTGCTGGTTAAAGAACATAATTACTCATCTAAGATATGAACCAAAAGTCACTACAAATAGTTTTTCTTAGCTCATGATTTAAGGACTCTTGATTTTATGTAAGTAGCTATTTAGAAAAGTGATTTCAGATCAATACAACAAGCAATGGCGTATAAATTCCACAGCTGGTGCTAGAAACACACTTGGAGTTTGATAACTCAATGACTTTAATTCAGGTTAAGGACCTTAGTTAAAAATGATCATGGATTCTTAGTTAAAAATGATCATGTTTCACAAGGACAAGATTTCAGTAACTTCATATATACTGTTATAAACCTGATGGTGACACAGGTGGGGGTAGTGGTGTGTGTAGTCAGCCGACGCAAATCTCCCCAAGCCAGTGCAGACGAGCAAGCAACTGTGACGAGTTATGACGGTCAGCCAAGACAGTTCGGGAAGGATCGGTGTTGTGAATAGAGCTCAGGGGCGTTACGAGGGATGTATTCATCTGATCAACCAGAATGGTCAAGCAATGTTGTGTCTGGTTCTAGAAGGCCATTAGGGACCCTATATGAAGATCAGAGATGTCACAGTCAAGACGGTTCACTACAGCCCAGTTCAATACAGTTCGGTCGACTACAGCACAGTTCAGTGTGGTTCTGTACAGTGTATTGCGACAGTTTAGTATGGAGTACTGTCAAGTACAGTCAAGACACCTTGACTAGTATGAGAGTGTCTTGATCTTGGTCTACAATCAAGTCCGACACAACGAGCCCAGTATTTGAAGTCAGTGCAAGCCTGGAATGAGATGGAGAGGCCAATGCAAGAAAAGTTGATACGTCGGTACGGTTGTTCACAAAGAAATATTTTTACAGCCTGTGTTACGTGCTGCGAATGGTACAGTACTGGCTATGATTTATTGGACATTAAACCTTTATGTTATTTTAGAGCCCTGAGTTGTTAAGTTCTTTAAGTTGGTGGTGTCATGTGGTGCAGCAAATGGTGGTCAACATGTTGACTGCAAAAATAAACCAAGACACATTACAAGCAAAGACTCATAATACTTGACTACACTTGCCCTTGTAAGTCTGGATTATAACTTTTTATACATTAAATTCACCTTTTCGTAAATCCATTTTTGAGGTTTGTTTCTTCCATCGGCCTAATAGTCTCCACGCATATCGATGGATCAACTTCACACAATTGTAGGCTCATATCTTTGCGCTGCTTGTCTGACAAGCTTGTAGTCTCTAGGAGAGTAAAGACGGGGCGAATTTTTTCTTCATCAGCAGATGTCAGCGCCAGTGCAAAACTAAAGTCATCAATACAAGAAGCTTTCCAAACAACAGAAATCTGCAGAGCTTTGAAGTAATCTGAGTCAAGTTTAAATAATCTGGAAGTGGTAAAAAAAAAATATTTATAAAAGGTCCGATTGGGAGTTGGGGGGGAATATAAAGAAATATTTTGAAAAATGTAAATTTCAGATTAGGAAATTTAAAGCATGAAATAAATTACTTTTTAACATTTTCAGAATTCATTTACAATTCACAGAAGAAGAAAATCTTGTTAAAGATGCCATAATTGTGTGTAGATAAATAGTGACATGTCATTATTTACACACACAAAAAAGCATCCCTGCATATCATATACTTTACATGCTTAACTTAAGAAATGTTAGCATTTATAATCAAAATTATTTATAAATATTAAATGCTTCTATACAAAACAGACCACTCTATTATATAGAACAAAAAATAACCTACTTCTCTTTCGTGAAATGAAACTATTGTTAGCTAGGAGTAATTTTTTTTCATGACAGCTAGATCTAGTCAAAAGAACATTTTGTATAGAGTGTTCCAAATGAATCAAATATGATGGTCACATATAAACACGAGTTTTATTTGGTAAATAGTGGAGTTGGACTAAATCTAGTTATCTCAAACATCATGTATATCTAACAACAAGGATGAATGAATGAGATTATTCTAGGCCTTATATGGGTACTCAAAATTATAATCAGTTTATATCCAATCCAATGTTAACATTTTTGAAAATTCAAATTTTGGACAAACTCACTAACTCATTAATAACAGATATATTTGCTAAAAAAAAAGATTAATTTAGTTATTGAAATAGTAGCTTTAAAACAAAAAATACACATTGAATTTCAGTCTATGTGACAGACAAAGATTCCATAAAAAAAATTTACTTGAAGCACACAGCTTGGGACTGAATTCTTTCAGCAAACAACTTCAGACATCCACCTCCTATATATCCACAGCTTACATCATAGTCCATACTTGGGTTTGCTGGATGCTGTACTTCAGAGTGTACCTTCACATCTATTTCCTCTTTGGTTTCTCCAGTTTTCTCTGTGACTTGTCTCACAGTTTTTGCTAGAGTGTACCTGTAGAACTGGCTCTGTGTGAATGATGGCTGAATCTGTTGTACACAGAGGTTGTACCAGGGACTCTCACTCAAGCTCTGACACAGGAAACATTTTTAATGATTTTACACCAATATTGATCAAAGTGTGCAAGTCAGAGGTCAGCCATCTATAGCACTAAAGGTAATTGTAATTTAAAAGACAAGCTAAAACTAATGAAGCCATTACAAGGTAGACATAAAGTTATCATAATACTAACCACAAAAAAACATAAATGTCTAGTTCTTGTATGAAACTTTTAGGTCTTTTCCAGACAGATCAGTTAGAATACACCCAATTATGAGCTAAAAAAAGGTAATGCACTTCAAACACAAGGAAGCTTTTATTTATGTGTGTTGCCAGACTTTTGGGTTGGCATAATCCCTTTTCCTTTAACAACTTTGGAGAAGGCACACAGTTCTGCATTCAGTGTATGGTGTTGTGCCCCTGTTGCCCTTTTATGGGTAAGTAGTTTGGTCGACTTTGGTCTTGAACTATTGCTATTTGCATTGCCACCAAAATTTCTATGCAGCAGCATCACAAGGTCTTTACCTTGTATTTTTCATAGGGAACTAGAGATTGGTCTAGATCTGAAGCTTGAGTTTAGATGGGATTATTCCTTAGTAGTTCCATGACAGGTCTCAGTCATATCTTTATATATTGTATATTATTAGGCTTATATTTAATAAGTGAATTCACCATTTCTTTATGCAATGTTATTTATCTAAATTAATATTATATTGTTACCATTGTGTTATTCAATCATATAATGTTGATAGTTGTGGTATATTCACCTGTTAATATTACAACCAATGCAGAATTAGCCCACAAATGATGGTTGTGCTTGCCCTGGATGGGGCAAAATATGTAGGTCACAGCTGACAAGCCTAATTATTAATATTATTATTACAGCACTCTATCCCTTTTGTAAGCCTGTTGCAAAAACTGAACCAACAATGGTAAATGAGGGTATAGTGCAACCAGCCCAATGAGAAAGAGTTTTCTTTTCTAAGTGGTATCAGGAAGATTTATCTTATTAATCAGGTCTCTAGTGGCATAAGCTTAAAAGTTCTCAGACAAAAATCTTTATCAAACTAAAATTTATAATTTTGTTAATCCTAATTGTAAAAAACAAAAAGATGCATCCACTAACTTACACTAATTGAAAAAAACAGTTTCCATTCACTAACTTACACTAATTGAAAAAACAGTCTCCATTCACTAACTTACACTAATTGAAAAAACAGTTTCCATTCACTAACTTACACTAATTGAAAAAACAGTTTCCATTCACTAACTTACACTAATTGAAAAAAAAATTTCCATTCACTAACTTACACTCCTTGAAAAAGTCATAGTTTCCATCCACTAACGTGCACTAATTGAAAAAGTCATAGTTTCCATCCACTAACTTGCACTAATTGAAAAAGTCATAGTTTCCATTCACTAACTTGCACTAATTGAAAAAGTCATATTTTACTTCTGATTTCCAGCTACTGGTACATCAAGGTACCAAAAGGGGTCACAAAGAATTGAAAATTTTTGTATAGTACATGTAGAATATTTTTTAATGGATTTTGGAATGCAGTTCTTGGACAATGTATAAAAGGATTGTGTCTTAATTAACTGGAGACTGGAAATCACTGCTAATTATGAACATATTTTTGGCTGCATTACCTGCCCTTCTAAAAAATACTGGTTTCCATATCCACGACAGAAGGAAGTAGAAAATGGAACTTTGACTGTTCTTGTTGACATTCTATCATTGAGTAGTCCCCAAAACCTGAAAATGATAAAACTATGAGGTGTGACATAATGATTAATAACTATAACAATTTTACCATTAATAACAATAACAATTTTCCCATTAATAAAAAGAACAACATTGGAGCTTTACTGCTAAGAGGTTATATTTGGTACCGTACTTTAGTGCTGTGATGTTACATTTGGTACTTTAGTGTTGTGATGTTACATTTGGTACTTTAGTGCCTGGTGTTACATTTGGTACTGTATTGGTACTTTAGTGCTGGGTTTTACAATTGGTACTTTAGTGTTGTGATGTTACATTTGGTACTTTAGGGCAATGACTTTACATTTGGTACTTTAGTGTTGTGATGTTACATTTGGTAAATTAGTGTTATGATGTTACATTTGGTACTGTAGTGTTGTGATGTTACATTTGGTAATTTGGTGCTTTGATGTTAGAGCCTGAGCAATCATAAATACACATTTTTACTAAGCTTGTATCAAATCACTGTCTGTTAAAAAGTTTGTATATGTTATTTTCCCCACACCCATTCTCTGATCAAATTGAAACATTGCACAATTATTCATTGGCATAGACAAGACATAAATCAATAAAAAAAAAATTACTCAATTAATTACTGGTAATTATTTTTTTAAACCAACAAGGGAAATTAATCCTTCAGTATTAAAAGATAAGGCTAAATATGTAGGGTTTCATAACACCAATTCTCATATCAATTTTAGACTTAAAACAATTAATAATTGTACCTAACAGAACATGAATCAATTGAAAAGTTAACCAATTAGTCAATTAACTATTGGTAATTAATTATTTATGTTTGATATTGAATAAAGGAAATAACTTATTAAGAGATATATTTGTAAGTGTAGAGTTCTTTCCCTTAAATAAGCTTTGTTTATTAAAAAAAGATTTTTATATATTGCTTGTTTAAAATTATCTTAGGAATAGGAACAAGATGTATTTAAATCCCAGTTACAATTTAAAAAATTGTCAATTTTTTAAATTACTTTTTAGTTTCATTTATTGCTATAAACATTTTTAATTCTTTCTCTCCTAATTAACGATACCATTGTTGATTGGACCCCATTAAATTAAATTAATTTTTAATTTTATAAACTTTAATTTGTGTTGTATTAAAAGAGCATGCAGTCTCCTATAATTCTATACCAAAAAGTAACGTTTTCTGATTAAAAAAAAAAAGTTATTGAAGTGTAATCATAACAGGGTAGAATGTACAAATGTAAAAAATAAACAATTCTGTGAAAACATGGAAAATAATAACGGAGATAAAGAGTTAAGTCAGTTCTAACATTTATAAGAAAATTGATTGAACAATTTGACTTAGTGGAGTTAATGTTATAAAAATAATCTTCTAAAGTTTATATTAAAAATTGATTGTCTGAAATCATTGTAAAGGAGAATATTAGTATATGATAAATATTGAATGAAGTAAAACAATTAAAATAATATAGAAGCAAAAAAATAATAATGAAAATGACAGATACTGAGATAAAATTAATCATTTTATATGGTTATTGATTTATGATTGTGCTAGATAGGTCCCGGGTGCGCTGTTCTGCCTCAACGTGGCACTCGGGTGGAAACGGTTACTTCATGGGGTAACTAGGCTAAATGAATGGCAAAACAAAACTCCCGTGGGAGTGTCCAAGGGTACGTGAGAGTGGACCCATAGCACAGATGGAGTTGAAAGAGAGCTCTCACGACCCTGTCAATAATTCGTGCGCTTTTCCTCAAGGGGTCGTTACATTAATGGCGAGTTCCCCCATGGTTAGCTTGGTATAACATAGGAAAATGGCAGAGGCTCCCAGTAAACTCAGTCCTTTGGCCATGTCTAGCCCATGCATCCGGAGGCCAGTTATATCAGAAATAGCAATGCTTTATCTAGGCATTGACTTGGGTCTCTTCCAGACAGAACAGTGGTTCAGACAGGTTATTTTTTTTTTTTACTGTTTGACACTCAAACAGGGTTTTTTTTAAAACTTAGAGCTCGAAGAGCCTTCAGCTCAGCTCTTAGACGATCTAACAAATCTATCTACAAACTATGTTTTTTAAAATCCAGTTTCTAACATAGTTCTAAATTATTACTTACATAACTTCCTGGACATCAAAGTGTTCTTTAGGATGTTTTTCATATGTCCAGCCAGGAGCAAACAAAGCACACGACAAACCATGATTTTGTATCATCTCCATCACCTACAGGTTATAATAAACCTTAAATTAACTTTCAAGCACACAGCAATTTGTATTTGGTGCTCACAAGGCCCTCACCATACCACATTGATAAGTTTGGCTCATTGATGGTGCACAATATTGATCACAATAATTACTACTGACATTCAGCCTTTACTCACAATGTTCTTAAAAAAAAAAAAAAGAAAAAAAAAAAAAAGGTCTTATCAATAAATTGTTTAAATTAAAACTTTGATATAATAAGTATGATCTTAATGTAGTGAAATTCTGAATAGCTAACTGGCTCTGAGCATTGCACTAAGGACTGGCAATACTTAAGTCAGGAGCCTAAATTTGTCAAATATCTTCCAAAAAATAACCAGACAAGTTGATATAACAATAATCTTCTGTCTGTACCATTATATGGAGTCAGCTTCATTAATTCAAAAATATTTGAAACAGACCCCACCCCCCAAAGTAATTCATCTCATCATCTCATTAAGAAGAGTCTAAATCACTGTATAATTATGTATGATGATTCTTTAATATCACATGTATGATGACTTTGTAATATCACATGTATGATGACTATAATATCACGTGTATGATATCTCTGTTATATCACATGTATGATGGCTCTGTAATAGCACATGTATGATGACTGTGATACATAACCAATTAGCTCTTAGTTTTTATTCTAAGAAAGGGATTGCTGAGTTTTAAAGAAATGTCCAGAATATTCAGGTTAATGTTATTTTAAGAATCTCATCATTTCTGATTTTCTCAAAATAATTAAGAGTATAAGAATTGTAATCTTTTGTATATTTACCTAACTCAAATCTTATCTACTCCTCACCATTGTTTCTTACTATTTCAGTTCAATCTCTTTATCAACAAGGTTTGCTAATCAATCTTTGTTATTTTTAATATAAACTTTTTAATTGCCCAACTGTGACAACATTCATCTAGTCTGATTTTATTACCTGAGGCTAAAACTCTCTTAACTCTATCTCTCCATATTTATTTTCCGTGTTCAGAACGAATTTTTCATTTTTCCCATTTGTATTTTACTAGCCTGTTAGGATTATATGTCAATAACATTTTTCTTTAATCAGAAAATGTTATAATTGGTATAGATAGATGCCTGCCCTTTTTATATAACACAAATTAAAGTTTATAAACCCCAAAATTAAGTTAATTTAATGGGGTCAAATCAATGATGGTATTGTCAATCAGGAGAGAAAGAGTTAACAAGTAAGTTACTATTAACCAGGATGCAGATAGCATCAAATATACAACGGCAGTGCAGTATACAAAATATGCTCGAGTGGATATTAAAATGCAATATATTTATATTTTTAATACTTACATTTTGCATAACAAATATCATACTTTGCAAGAACAAATAAAGTGTTTAAATAATTTACAATCAATATACTTTTAAAAGCAGTATCATTCAGAACATCAATTTTATGTTTTAATTTATATTTCTAGTAAAACTATGCATACATTAGAGGAAGGCTTTTAAAAAAATTGTCAATCTATAAGTTAAATATTTAGTGCTGTTTAAAAATTTTATATCAGCACCTATAAACTATCTCTAAAAAATTTATAGCAATGAGCCACAGTGGCTGGCTCTTATTCATTATAATCTAATTAGTACATGTCTGACCTCCCTGCAATTAAAGCCGCCACCACCAGGTGTCCCTCTACCAAAGGCATCTACACCAACATAAACATCAAACTGGCGCCCATGGGATGCTGCCATCATCTTCGAGTGAGATAAATGATCATTGGAGATGCAGTAGTTCAGAAATATCCCATCACAAACTTGAAAGAACATTCTAAGGAAAGATCATGTATTTGCTACTCAACAACAGTCACAAAACAAACAAGAACAACTTTCCATTTTGTCAAATATTTCACCATGAAACTGTGACCTAAAAGACACAAAACAAACACACAAGAACAACTTTCCATTTTGTCAAATATTTCACCATAAAACTGTGACCTAAAAGACAAACTGAGATCATGTGAAAAATGTAAAAGTCATGAGATTAAATCCTAGTGTAGCCAGAAGTTTTTATTCAGTATTTATTAACGTTTTCAAGAAATGCAGTAAGCATAAATAACAACTTGGCTGCCTGTTTATGTTCAGAAAGGAAATGTGGTTGGCGATTGCGTGTGGTTGGTGGTTGTGCTGGTTACATTGCAGTCTAGCAACTTGTCAATCTTTCAGAACAAATTTACTCTTTTAACAAATTGAAACAAATAATCTTTTAGAAGCAAAAATTATTTAATGAAAAAAGAAATTTTAAGAAATATATTACAAAACTATTTAATACTAAAGTAAAAGGAATTTAAAAAAAAAAAACACACACACAATAATGACCTAACTATGAAAAATATAGACAGAAATGAGCATCAAAAAATATAAGTTCATATCCTACTCATTGAGTGCATTCAATTCATTTTGCCATTTGAGTTCACCAGTGTTGATAACACTGTCATACCAGAGTACTTTTGGGGCATCTAGCATTGCTCGACACTTTAAAGTCAGTTCATGCACAAAGTATTGCAGTCCTGGTATGTGGTCGATCTAATAAGATGCCAAAACTCATTACTTCATTAGATGTTAATATTCAACATTCTAGCAGATTAATATATAGAAATGTTATGTATATTTTGTAACTAATTGAAATAAACTAACAGTATTTCTTTTTTTCTAAAACTTTTATGTCGATTTTTGTTTTATTTTTACACTCAAATCATTGGTTATTTCTTATTTTCTAGATTTTTTATACTAAGCAGTTATCTGCCCATAATTTTACATTTGTTAAAGGGCTAACACAATAAGATAATCCATTTATGTTTGTCAGAAACAGTAAGGGAATCTAGGAAAGTTTCTGGAATTACAATAAGTTATCAGTGTTGTTTAAACAAATATTTGTTTACTAGTTATTATATTGAAAAATGCTGAATTTTTACATGTAGTGGATCAGACATTATAAAAATAATTTTTAAATAGATAAAAATAGTGAAACTTATAATATGGCATGTATTTGCTCATCATAAAAAAAAAAAAAAAAGTAAAATACCTAAAGGTTTTGAGATATATGGGCGTCACACCAAGAACAATTATTATAGGAAGCTTGATCACTTTTCTGCAATGTCACAAGCTGTGGGCAGTTTAGACCAATAGCTTGTTGCCACGTCACAGGTCTGGTCTAAAATGCACACAGGTTGTGATGTTGCAAGTCAGTGATAAAGCATTCTATAACGAAGGGTCTTGGTCACATCATGTTCGAGGATTTTAAATGTGCTTTTAGTAAGAAAGGAGGCTAGATGGAAAATGTGGCAAGCACCCTCAAATGATGCTTTTCAATTTGAATTCAGGTAAAAGTTATGAGTCCGAATTGGGGTTTTAGAACATTCCTGGCTACTTGACTTTTGTTGAGTAAAGTTGTGCTACAGAATGACAGCTTTACTAACTTTACAACGCTGAAAAGAGTAACATTTACGTCATACTCCCCATAGTCCATTCATTCTAAATGAGAAATTCAACTTTTTACTAGTATATGAGACTTAAATTAATACATTTATTTCTGCCATGGGGAGTCTCATTCTCTATATTAAAATTTATTAAGGCTCTTTTTTTTTAAAGGTTTCATTAAACCTTATTATTCTACCTCTATTTTATTCTCTATATTTATTAGCCAACCATTGAATCCATATGCTAGTGCCATCTGTGCAAGTTTGGTGGTGACTCTGTCAATGACTGAGGTAGACTGTAGCATCTCTTGACATATACTGGATCCAGTCTCCCATTCAGTAATGATAGTACCTAGAAACAGCACAACACTGGTTTTGAAATATAGTTACACGGTTATGGTTAGAAATGATTGTACACATTCTGACATTTAAGTCTGTTTATCTAATTAAATGATCAAAGTTAGCCAGGGATATTTGAATAGGTGAAAAACAAACAGAAATCTTCTTTAAAGAATTGAGTAGCATTCCAATTGAAATCATAAAATGAATCAACAAACACACACACACACAATTCCAAGTAAGAATACACAATATACAATTAATTATAATAACAAATCCACAGTAAGAGATTGAACATGAAGTTTAAAACTTACATTTTTACCAAGAACATTTCAATTAGCAAGTGGCAGAACACTCCAGAATAGGAAAGCAAATTAAATTATGTTTTTTAATTATTCTCCTGAATTATTTAGTAAAGGCAGGAAGCATTTAGAATCAAATGTGCAGAAAGAGAAGTCTGCTACCTTACACATTTTTTATTCCCTGACATACATATATACAAATCCATCTTGAGATCAACTTACAAAATAATAGAGACTAAGAGTTCAGAAAACAAAAAAAATTATTCTAAACAAAATCAGTCAAACTCACACATAATAAAACTTATCGTCTAGATTATGCTCATTACTAATAACTATGGAAGTTGTTCGTGACAAGATGAAAATACAAGAAAACAAGAAAAAATTGGGAAGAATAGAATATTTAGAGTTGGTTACTAGTACATTGTGCTTGATTTCAATACTTTCACTGTGGATTTTTTTTTTTCATTTATATTGTCATTATATCTTAACTTTTTTTTTTCCGCATATTCAAGTTTGTACAATGGGCAATAAAAATTTGTATAACCCACATTATATGAACGAAAATATGGTAGTCTACATTTAGAATTCATATCTATACTTGTATAGGTCTGTGATTAAAAGATTTGGTCTAGACCAGGGGTGGGAAACCTTTTTCTACCAAGGGTCGCATTAAAAAAAAATTAGGGACCGGGGGGGGGGGGGGGGGGGGGGGGGGGGGGCACATAAATAAATATATATATTTATATATATATTATACTCCCAATTGAGGAGTCACAACAAAAGTTAGCAATTTCTTGAACTAATTTTACAAACTATTTTTTTTACATTTTGCTATTGTCTGTATATATCACAACATTTCGCCACAAATGCAAATGTACAGTAGTACTTAATATAAAGTATATAACTGTTTACTCTCATGCATAATGTTCCGGAACCGTGGAACTAGCTTACTAGTTGTTTTTCTTGTAACAGCTGTCATTTACAGTCAATCAGCACCGATCTGTTCTAACATTTGAAAATTTTCAAACAAAAAAAAAAAGCCATTCCATATAATGTGAAAGTTTAGCAGCAAAGTTTTTTTTAAATGTGGATATACAGCTTCTGGCACCCATGAACTCCCGCGAAAGAACTGACCCGAACTTCTCTTTCAGGTCATAATTTGCTAGGAGGTATGTCTTCTGGAGCTAAGTCAGCTTCTGCATTAAATGGTGAGCTGAAAAGATTTAAGAAGCATATACATTTCATGTGCAAACAACATGTTGCAATGCCTCAGATGATAAACATTAAGTCTTCAACTTTTCATTAGAAATATTAGTAACAAAGTCACAGTCAATGTCCTTCAATTTTTCCTTGAGATTTCATGTTCTTCTAATGCTAGGCCAGCGGATACTACTGTGTTACCAAACATCAGAATGTTTTGTTTCCAAATCTTCAATTACTTTTCAGAATTGCCAGTCAGGGCCAGCCTTAGATAATTGGAGGCCCTAGGCAAATTGAATTTGGTAGCCCCAAATAAAATAGAAAAATAAAAATCAACAGCAAAAAAACTAAAGTATGCAATTTATTAAAAACCTGGTGTACAAAACAATAACATTGAGGATAAGTTTCACTATTTCTTCTCTAAAATATCAACATATTTAAAAAAGAGAACTGCAAAATACAAAACATATAAAAAGGAAAAATCCCATCCAGCCTTATTATGTCTTTTACAATGAGAAGAAATGCAAGTAGCAATATCTACCAGTAGATTATTCAAGATTCATGATTGACTTTGTGTTCTTTGAATTCTATACAAAGAGACTTGCATTTCGCATTACCTAAGATGACAACTCATGCTATTTAAACCGCTACCAATTATCCAAATGTGTAGATTACCTAAGATGTCAACACTTGTTTTTTACAATTGCTTCAAATCATCCAAATATGTAGATTATATGTAAGATGTCAATACCATATTTTTTAAACTGTTTTAAATCATCCGAATGTGTAGATTACCTAAGATGTCCACACCATGCTTGTGAGCTGCTTGAATCCAGCCAACTGGAGGGATGGTGATGAAGTGATGACTAAAATAAACAAAGCTGTCAATCAGCTGCCAATGGTAGAAGCAGTAAGGGGAAACTGAACTGGAACCCTGGTAAAATCTGGAGGAATATTTTTAAGTCAATTTATGTCAGTGTCTAAAGCTGTTAAATGTCCTTTTGTATAACTGCATTTAATTATTTGTAGGCCAGTGCTACTAAATAAAAAAAGGGGGGGGGGGGGGGGTGATGAACCTTTCATATAAACAAGAGATCAACAATCTAATGATTATATTCATGAAATCAAAAGTATTTTATCAATGAGCAGAATATTTTACATAGGATTAAGTAAAGAAAGATATCTATAGGGTATTTGATTTTAGGCCAGTATGGTAGAAAAAAAAGTAAAATACCTGTCATCTAAGTATCCACCACACATATCATGACACACCAACACCTGAGGCCGAGTAGATGGTTCTAGTCCTTTCCTCAATGAATCATTATTAGCAACCATCTGAACTTTTTTTTGTATTACTGACTTGTTAAAAGAGAAGTTCTCTGGATTCCATTGCAAGAGCTCACTCAGACTGTCTAATGGCTCAGTTATTACTTGACCAGATTCATCAAGCCCTATTTTCATTCTAATGTTGACAGTGTTATTTTCCTCAACTTGTTTTTTTTTCTGCCTAATTATAGTGAGTCCAAAAATTCTTTCTTTTTTATGTGTACATTATCCTTTAAATTTAAGAAGCATTCATTAAAATCAATGTACATGTCATATACATTCATTTATTATTTATAGCAAAATTTTCATTATAGTCGATGAACAGAAAATGTAAGATTGTAGCTGCTAGCTTTATCATTCCAATAAAAGCCTACATTTGTAATTAAATAATGTTTAGATCTATTTATCATTACGTTTCATTTAATCACTGAAAAGAACACAAATAATACTAAGACTCCTTTATCTTGATCTATCTATATCATCATCATCATCATCAACATCAAACTCCATTTGATTTGCAAAAGCCCTGGTGTTTTGCGTAGTGCATACATGTCACCATACAGGTTGAGAATTTTTGGTTTTCCAGACCTGTCGAGACGGAGATCAGCAAGTCTGGGGCAGTCAAAAAGAATATGAGACATTGTTTTTCTCTTCTTCCTGCAACAGGGCACCGTGAGTTAAAATTCCGCCATAGCCGTGAGACATAGAGCCAACAGGACAATGTCCTGTCCTGCACTGTGCTTGCTCAGGCCTAGATAGCCTACACCATGGGGAAGTGCGGCCAGGGCACCTCATGTGCTCCCAGACTCCACAGGCTTTTTGGGACTTGTTTCACCACTCAAACAACTTTTCCATTTCTATTTTTAGGATTATAGCTAGAGCATGATGAAAACTCACAGCCTGCTCTATGGGTGGTGTTTGCCCTCCATGGTAGGCCAAGGAGTCTGCAATGGTGTTGCCAGTCACACCTATGTGACTCAGTACCCACTGCATTATTACAGGAGTGCCATAGCATTGCTTTACAATGATAAATTGATATTGGGAGGCCATGGTCCAGGGCTTTGCAAGTAGTATCTATCTATAGGTTTTGAGTCAGTGACCACTAAAATCTGTGTTGCCCTCAAATGTCCTTCGCCGAGTTGAGAGTCAATGACTTTTAAGGTCTCTGCATCAAAACTGCAAACACTACCACATAGTCCAAAGATTTTGACTGAGTCAGAGCCAAGAAACTTGATGTAGGCTCCATAACCTGCTCTTCCAGAATCTATCGATTCTGACCAATCAGTACATGCAAAAATGGCACTGGGCTTGAAGGCATTAATGGTCTCCAGTGCTAGAATTTGAAGGATGAATGACTTAGCTTAGTGGTGTTAGGGTCTACTAATTTCAAGCATATGTCTGGGGTCCTTGCACGACACCAAGGGGGAAGGCGAAGAAAATGTTGAATGTTTTTTAGGTTTGTGGAGAGGCCAGCTTTATCAGATAGTCTAGTGGAAAGATGCATAAAAGACTACATCTGAATACATCTTCTGCATCTCCAACCATCCACTAGTTTTCTAGCTGAGAGGTATTCAGCCAGCCTTTTAAACCACACAAAGCCAAAGCAAGTCAATTCTGACCGTTCCCTTCTAAGGTTTAGTTTAGTGAACCTACATTAGCCATTATATTTCAGCTGCATTTAATGGGCTTGTACTAAAGGTTCCATTGTCAAATCTTAGTGCTTCGGACTGTATTTTATCAAGTAAAGACTTGAATGAAGTTGTTCAAGAGCTGTCTTAGAGCCATTGTGATCGATTTGCACAGGTAGACTGTAGTCTAGTCTAGAACTAACCTAGAATCGAATTATAGATCTAGATTAGATCAATATCATTTGAATATCTACTTAGATTTAGATGTCTTAGTTAGTCTATTATATTTATGATATAATATTGTTATTATTGATATAATTTATATTAATTATCATAAACATTTTAAAAAATGACAGATAATTAATTAATTATGATCTAAATTATAAATTATAGACTTTCACTTAGTTATTGAACTTATAAAATTATTCTAAATCTAAATCTTACTTAGATTCTATTCTTTTCTTTCTTAAATAATCTTTATCTTGTCTAGAACCAGTTAGACTTAGAATTAAATTATTAAATAGAATAATAGATAGTCTAAGACAAGATCACAAGATTGTGACAAGATGTTAGATAGATAATAAGATATATCAATTATATCTAGATCTAGAGTTAAGGAGTCTAGAGTGAGTAGATCTAACATTAACATACTGTCAATGGAAAACGTTTCAATAAATTTTAAAGACTATCGACACTATTGAAAATATTGACTACATCTAAGTAATCATAGACCATCACCATGGATAGTGTATAAAGTGTATTGGAATCTAGTATTATTTTATTATAATTAAGTATTCATTCATATTGATATTGTAATTGTTTATGAAAAAAGAAAAACATTGATCTCCCTTATAAGCACTCTCTACTTGTTAATACCTAGACTGGAAAACGGAAACAAATTCTCATCCGATAATGATCAGATCACAGACCTTTACATGCTAGAAATGTCTATGACAGCTTTCTGTCGCATGTGAGGATAAAACCAAACCTCTAAACGCAGATCGTAATTTTAAATTGGTAGCTTCCAGTAGGCCTTCATTAAGGTAGCGGCCTATTCAACAGGTTAACACTTTCAGATGGATCGCATGGAAAGATCTAAATCGAAAAACGTATAAGAAAACCTGCGATTATTTAAATTAATGTGTGTGCATGGGAAAGAGGGGGGGGGGGGCGGACTGTCTATATGACCAAACTGGCAAATGCTTGGTGGTCGGCACCAAATGGTCCGGTCTGGTCTAGACCAACTGCATTTTTTAAAAAATGCAATGCAGACAACTTTTTAAAATAGTGACATCAGCTAAACAAGGATGCCACCAAACGTTTTATTTTATTTATTATATTATTTTTTTTTACAATTAAATTTGTTTGAAATTCAACTAGAATATCAAAGAATTTACACTATACACTGTACGTATTATGAATTGCAAAACGTTAAACTGTACTTTTTGCTGTGTACGAACGGCATGGGCTTCATAACTGCTTTGATCTCTTCGAGGTTTGTGCTTGGCTGATCGGCATGGACGTTTAATGGCACTCCCATTTGTTTTTTCTCCTTCCCTTCCCCGTCTTTTGATGGTTCCGTTTCCATTGACAGTGGGGTTCGAAAACGAGGGATGAGAGACACTGGCGGATCCAGAACTTTGGAGTGGGGGGGGGGGAGCGATTTTTTTCCAAACCCTAACCCTAACGCCCAGTAAACCCTAACCCTATGCATGAACGTGCGTACAGCATATATATATATATATATATATTCAAGCTCCGACTCCAAAAGCATTTTCTTGCATTCTTCACTGCAGAAAAAAACATTCGATTAATAATATTCAATAAAATTCAAGCATAAATTGTGAGTTATAGTCCTAAATTTATTTAACTAGAAAAATATGAGATAGAGTAAAGGTTGGGAAAAGTCGTGTAATTTCACATGAATTTATCATAACTATTTTAAGAAAGACTTTGCGCATATTTTTCTAGTTAAATAAATTTAGGACTATAACTCACAATTTATGCTTGAATTTTATTGAATATTATTAATCGAATTTTTTTTCGGCGGCGATCCTCAAAGCCTTAATCTAAATATGTGGGGTATCTTATCTTTTCAAAGAAAAAATCAGTTTTATTTGCAATGTATTAAGGGACTATAAATTCATATTGGAATATGTTTCCACATTATTCAAAAGGTCCTTTATAATAGAATGAATAATGAGCTGTAGGACAGGAGAATGCGTTACTGCATTGAAGAATGCCAGATAACGCTTTTAGCGTCGAGGCTTCGCCACGAACCTCACTGATGAATAATAACCTGTAGATGTCAGGAGAATGCGTTTCTGCAGTGAAAATGCAAGAAAACGCTTTTGGCGTCGGGGCTTCGTCCCGAACCCCACTAAGGAAGCTTACAGCGCTCTCCCAGACCCCCAAGCGTGCAAGAGAAAGGCCTCAACATGACTTTTTTTTCAGTTTTTTTTCGCCGAAGATTGAGAAACAGTCTTATTTTATTCTCATGTATCGAATATATATATATATATGCTGTACGCTCGTTTATGCATAGGGTTAGGGTTTACTGGGCGTTAGGGTTAGGGTTTGGAAAAAAATCGCCCTCCCCCCCAACTCCAAAGTTCTGGATCCGCCAGTGACATAGACACTCCACCTGCGGGGGGGGGGGGGAGGGCGTTAGGGTTAGGGTTTGGAAAAAAATTGCCCTCCCCCCCAACTCCAAAGTTCTGGATCCGCCAGTGACATAGACACTCCACCTGCGGGGGGGGGATTTTATTTCGGGGGGGGGTGAACCTCAACCCTTCCTGGCTACGCCCATGCATCACATAATCCTACGCAAACAAACGTCCAGTTTTCGATGCGCTATCAAACTTTATATATTTTGAAGAGTATACACATATAATATGATACAAGGGCGTAGCCTGGTGGGGGGGGGGTCAGATTATCAGTTACCCCGGACCTTATTGTCTGAAAGGGAATTACTTACTGCCCCAGAGCAGCCAAGGATGGGGTTTGAGCTTGAGCTGTGTAGGAGGATATGCACAGTTAGATGCTGCATCAGGCTGGCAATTTTCATAACCTAAATTGAGTTCACATATAATTATTTTTATAAAAGAATATATAAAATATTTGTTAAATGACTTAGTGGCATCCATGCGACTCTTTCACTGGCCCTACCGGCCCAATTACCCTACCGTCCCAATCGGGTATCGGCCCACAGAGCATTTGCTAAAATGCCCAAATAGCCAGTCCACCCCTGGCTAGGCCCTTTGATTTGTTTCCAGGCTTTATACCTTCTTTTCTTTTTCTTTTAATGTAATAAACGGGCCACAATTTTGTTGCTTAGACTGTTATCTACGCTCCAACCTGCTTTTTAAATTGTCACATAAATATGATACGCATTAAAAAAGTAAATATATGCAATTCATAAAGATAAAATTTCATATATCAAACACTAAGAAATTTTCAGCTTTAAAAAAAATACAACATAAATATCAGACATTTGCATTATGATTACTGTCACGTATCACGGATTTCGCGGCGCCAAGTTTGGTTAGGGAAGCGGATAATAAGTGAAATTTAAGAGTTTGTATTAGAGAATAAATTCGTCTATGCAATTTATTCATTCTTTACTTCTTACAGAATTACTTTACGAGCCTTGCTGTAGCAAAGTCATACAGTATATCATAATAATTCCGTTTCATACATAGATCACGCTCAATAGCAAGAATTACCAAATGTTTCAATGTATCTTTGAGAATTGTTGACCTCAAGTAATTCTTCATTAGTTTGAGGAGTGTTATGAACATAAAGATAAGAGAGTCAAAAACCATGTCTGTATAGTATGGCTTTAATACACTGAATGACTAAACAACACACATTTCGTGAACACATTATCACGGACGAGTTACAAGCACATGTAAACATAAGAACGATAACCGATACAGACTATAATTTTCATAACATTCACCCCCGGTTCAAATTATGCTAACTAGTATTATAAACAATAAAAGAATTAAGTAAGTGTAGAGTAATAATAGAGATTCAAGTAAACAAACAATGTAGAATAGCATGAAATTATGGACATGTTGATATAACATGGTAAATCAAATAGCTTATTAAAATATATCATGATAGATCAAATATCACATTAAAGTCAACAAAGCCAAAAGAAAGTAGTAAAATACACAAAATAAGAGTTCTAGTAAGCTGATGAGCTTTTACACTTTGTAGTTGGGCCTAGTTCTCCTTACTCTAAGATTGTATGTATGTGTAGTTTCATCTACTTGAGTTTCGGACGGTCTGGCTATGTCTTCGGTGGTGCTGGTGGTTTCTTCAGGCTTGATAGAATCAGTCGGTTGATTCCTGGGAGGTGAGCTTTGGACGGGGCAGCCAATATCAAGCTCTGTTCTATTCTGATTCTCATTTTCTATAACTTTTTGTACCTCCCTAGGGGCTAACATTCGTAACAGTTTCCTCTCGGCCGTTTGGTGTTCGGATAACAGCGTACTGAGGGTTGCATGTTACCAAATCAACTTCCTCTGTTATGGGATCGTATTTAGATGATCTAACGTTCTTCTTCAGCAGGACAGGACCAGGACTGGTCAACCATGTTGGCAAGGATGTCCCGGAACCACTTCTTCGATTGAACCCAAGAAGTCGTTCATGTGGTGTCCTGTTAGTTGCAGTGCATAGTAATGACCGGATGGATTGCAGAGCATCATTTAGTACTAGTTCCCATTTAGCTATGTCCAATTCCTTAGAATGTAGAGCCACGGTGATGGATGGCTTTCCATAAAGTCCCGTTAAGTTTCTCTATTTGTCCGTTCCCTCTCGGGCTGTAAGGGGTCGTTCTACTGGTTGCAATTCCTCTCTCATGGAGGAAATGCTGCACCTCTGTAGACATAAACAAAGTTCCCCTGTCAGTGTGGACGTATGCTGGAAATCCAAATAGGGCGAATAGTTCATTGAGACATTTAACGACCGTAGAGGAAGACATATCTGGACATGCAAATGCAAATGGAAATCTAGAGAATTCATCTATAATGGTAAGTAGATATCTATTTCTTGAAACAGTAGGGAGAGGTCCCTTGAAATCCATACTAATTCTCTCAAAAGGTTGAGTTGCTTTAATCAGTTCTCCGGTCGGCTGTCGAAAAAAACGGGGCTTTAGTTCTGCACAAGTTTGACATTGCTCTATTACAGTTCTGACGTCATCACAGGAAAATGGAAGATTTTTAGTCCTTACGTAGTGCAATAGTCGAGTAAGGCCCGGGTGGCAAAGACTAGTATGCAGCAATTTAAGGTTTTTGCGAATGATAGCAGATAGATAGTTTCTGGTAAATATATCAGCTACAGTGTTCTGCTTGCTAGGGCGATAGATGACGTCATAGTGGAAACACGAGAGTTCTAGTTTCCACCTGTGGATTTTTTCATTTTTTAGCGGCCTTCGTAAGGGGAAAAAGCCGCTATTAGGTTTGTGCAAAATGTCCGTATGTCCGTCTGTCACACTCAGATCTCGAAAACTAGAAGAGATATGAAAAATATTATTTCATCATTAAATACGGCTTGAAAAATTTAGGTGCAACGGCTACTTTTGGTTTTCTAAAAAGCAAACCGTTTAATTTATAAAATTAATTATGCAAGCGATTTTTTCATAAAAATACACCAATTCTAAAACAATTACGTAAATGTAAGGGAGGCAATGTTACAATATGCTAACGAGGATGAATAATCTTTGTGTATTTTCAGTATCATTAAGTAAAATATATTTATAAAATATACAGGAAATGTTTACAACAAATATAAATAATACTTAAAGATGTTTTTTCTGGACAACTAGCTGCTAAAATGAAAAGGAAACATTTCTGTTTGTTTATAAAGGCTAATAATGCACTTTGTATGAAAATATCACGCACATTTTTTAAAATGGACTTTTTATACAACGACTTTCGTGCAGTAGCGTAACGTCTCAACATGACTATGTACCAAACCATTTCCTTAAACTTTAAAAAAAATCAGATTTTATTTATTTTTTGTGTAGTGCCCCCATCAGAATAAAAGAATCTTATTTTTGTGCGTTTTGTCAGTTGGTCGGTCTGTCCGTCATGATTAGATTAACAAATAACACTAGAGGCTATGTAAATCTGATTTAACCTTTAATTTTTCATTCAGAAATATTGCAATAGTTTTAAGTATCTATAATAGATTGTTCCGGATGTTTTGTGAAAAAAAAATCAATGCCAATGAATATTTGTTTGCTCTTATAACTTTTATTAAATTTTATTTCCATGCTTAAACGTTGCAAGAAACACATGATCTTTAATATATTGTTCCGGTTTTTTAATGTTAATAGCATATAAATGCTAAATAAAAATATCTATACTGATTTATATTTCATTAACTATAAAGCTGTTCGGATATTGTTATATAAAAAATAAATTATGTCAAATGATTGTTTGAAATCGCATAATTGACTAATTATACATTATACTTATATTCTTTGACACTAGGTCACTATAGTTTATTTATCAATATCAATTGTTCCGAATTTTTAATTTAAAACAAATTTATGTCAAATAATTGTATTTTTTTTTCAATAATATCGACAATAGGTTATTCGGGATTTAAAAATAAAGTAATTTACTAGAAACGATTATTAAAAATCAATTTTTAGCGGCCCCCGAAAGGGAAAAAAGCGCTATTAGTTTTGTGCGAAATGTCTGTCCGTCTGTCAGTCTGTCCGTCCGTCCCGTTTAGATCTCGTAAACTAGAAAAGATATTGAAAATCCGACATCACAGTATTTTAGACCATTCAAAGTTCTGATGCAACGGCTACTTTTTTTTTTCCTGAATGCGAAAAATCTAATTTTTAAAATTAGTTATGTAAGCAGTTTTTTAAAGAGAAAAAGCTAATTAGTATGCATTATAAGTTAGACCTAATTTAAAACGAATAGTAATCTTATAAACTTCATTTTCTTAAAATATTTTTTAATGTTGCTGGAAAGGAATTCGAATAAAAGATTAAGCCTTTTCAAAACAATTACACTATTTAAAGACCTGGAGAGGCTCAGTAAGGCGCTTAGCTTCCGAACCGAGGGTCCCGGGTTCGAATCCTGGTGAAGACTGGGATTTTTAACTTCGGAATCCTTGGGCGCCTCTGAGTCTACCCAGCTCTAATGGGTACCTGACATTAGTTGGGGAAAAGTAAATCTGGTTGGTCGTTGAGCTGGCTACATGACACCCCCGTTAACCGTAGTCCACAAAAACATGAAAATTACATCATCTGCCCTAAAGACCACAAGGTCTGAAAGGGGAACTTATTAGGTCAGGTTCACATCTAACTTTGCATTCACTTGCACCTATCCTTTGATCTGCAGCACCATTGGGGCACTACACAAGATCTGTCAACCTTCTTTCTCCATTCTTATCTCTCATTTGTCTTTGATAAAATTTCATTTGGATGTTCCTTCTGAAAATATTGAAACCTGCCTGGGTGGACCACTTCGGGGGCCGATTTTAAGTTTATGTTTCCACACAAACTGTCTTTGTAACCTTGTTAGACTTATTTTACAGTTAATTTTCTTGCCGAAACATAATAAAAGTTGTTTAATCGGTAAAGAATGTTCCGGATTTTGTTTCGAAAAAGAAATCGACCTACATTACCTTAATTTTCTTACAAATCGTCGCCAGAAATAATCCGAATTTTATATGAAAAATCTAATAACGCTAATAAATGTTTGAAATCCCTCTTCTAATAAATAAAACAAATAATTTTCTCATTTACGAAAATCGGTTGTTCCGGATTTTTTATGAAAAATAGTTTAACTCTATTTATGTAAAATCGCACTTCTCACTTACACTACATTTAACTTTCTAGCTAAAACGTTAGAAAATCTAATCATCGTTAATATTATGCTCCGATTTCTAAGGAAAACAACTTCCTAACATCAAAGTATGGTTTGAAAAAATCTCCATAACAGACCATCCCACAAATTTAATTAACGACATTTGATTAATCTGGAATTCTTATTTTCTCTCACTATAAATATATAAACATCCGGAACAATCTATTATAGAAACTTAAAGCTAACGCGATGTTAAGGAAGGGAAATTAAATTTTAATCAGATTTTCAATAGCTTGTAGTCTTTTTTTTTCTCGCTATTAACATACGGACAGACAGACTGACAGACAAAACTATATAAAAAAAGCGTCTTTAATCCTTATATATACAAAAACAAAATTTAATAAAATACTCAGAAAGACACAAAAATAAAGGCACATTCCTCGTCCCATATGCTAGGACAAATTTGTACAAATACTCCTTCTTCCCTAGTGCTATTAGAGCATGGAATGGGTTGCCTGAGCTAGCCAGAAAAACCAGTGACTTGGCAGAATTTAAGTCATTGGTTAATATGCATGACTAAATGCATGACGCGTATGACGTAATCATCTTCTTTTTTGAAGTAACGTCTGTATTATATAAGATAAGAAGAAGATATATATATATATATTAGGTCTAACTAGCCCATCGTATGAAATGCTAAAAGAACAAACTCGGTGCATCAATGTCTATGAACCCTCGAGAAGCTGCTCGTATAGAAGACATTTTTTAGTCTAACTAGGCCGTGTGACGTAGTGGATTTTTTTTCCTTTGACGTCATATGGAATAAATTCTTTAAATGCTAAAACAACTCGGTATAGTAATGTTTATTAAACTTCGTAATGTGACTCGCATTTTAAAAAGACATAATAGCTAGATTTAGATCTAATCTAGATTTTTTACACTAAATCTAGATTGTTTTTTACACTATAGCTAGATTTTTTACACTAGATCTAGATTTTTTTTCTTACACGAGCTGGATTTTTAAAACTAGATTTAGATTTAAGTTCTAATTAAAATCATTATAGAATCTAGATCTAGAATTTCTTGGTCTAGTTTAAAATGTTTGTTGTTTTACATGTTTCGGATGTTCCTTCAGAGTTGTAGTCCAAACCTCCCGTAGGACGACGGGGGATGGGAGCGGGCAGGTTTTGAACCTGTGACCATCGATGAATCCAAACCACAGTCCAGCGCGCAAACCAGACAGCCATGATTTAGACTAGATTAAGATTAAGTTTAAGATCTATAATTGTAATTTCTAGGCTTAAAGTGTAGATTTTTATTTCTAAAGTCTAGATTGTCAATGTCAATATTGCAATGTTATAAAATACTAAAACTAATCTACTATTTTAGATTTAGATGGTTCAATAATTTCATCCTTTATTAGTTGTTACATTTCCTTCTCTATAAACTTTCTATCTGGAATTGAGTATCTGCGAGACCTTGTAGCCACTGGGGTACAGTTTGGTGACATATTACTAAATAGGCTAGGAGCTTCTACCCTCGCTGGCTGTAGAGTACTCAGGCACAACGATGGTTTCTGACCTCGAAAAGAATAAACAAGTTTTGGTGCAAACTTATAAAGTCAAGTCCAAGAATTACGTCAGAGCATAAATTGTCTAGTAGAGAAAGTCTAACTCCGTCGTATCGTTTATTTTTGAGACGCATGTTAGCGTAGATATGTTCTTGAGTGATTCGAGATAGATGGGTGGAAGCCATAAAGATTCTGTTGCCTGAGGAACATGTCTGCCATTTGTGCTTCTTAGCGATGTGCGTCGAAATATAGCTTTCACAGCTCCCAGTGTCTACTAGGGCTTACAATTGCACGTTGTTGATACAAATAGGTATTGTAGACTTGTTTAGATTCAAAGGATGCATAGTAACGATAGCCGAAACTGTTGAAAATCTAGATTTGCAAACTCTTTGAAAGTGGCCCTTTTTGAAGCACTGGTTGCATGTGGTTTCCCTTGCAGGGCATTGAGAGCGGGGATGCTTAGCCCTGCTGCAAAAGTAACACTTGCAATCTAATGCATTTTGAGGAATCGTTACATTTGGCAAGGGTGAGGCCGAAGAATTGGTGGGAGTAGTTGCCGCGCAATTAGTTTCCGGCTGTGATGATTCATACTGTAATGAGTGCTGATAAGCATGCTCTAGTAAGCGAGCCTCCTCGAAGGCGTCCTTTACACTCAAAACAGTCTTTTCAAGTAGACGTTTTCGAATGCTGTTGGACACTAGTCCATTGATAAACGAATCTCTAATAGCCTCTTCTCGGTGTTGTTCAGCAGTCACCGCTCTGAAGTTGCAATCTTTGGATAGAATTAATAATTTCTTCATGTAGGCGTCTATCGTTTGACCTTGCTCTTGTTTGCAAGTAACTAGCCTGTGCCTAGCAAACACCTCATTCTTTGGTTGAATGTAGATGCCATTTAGAGTCTGGATTGTTTCATCAAATGTCTCTTTATCGAGTATCATTTGATATACAGCAGGAGAGATATAGTTTATCAGTAGTTTCTTAGTATCAAGATTATCTACTGATACTACTGATATAAAATTTTTTAAAGTTTCATACCAGTGCTGCCAATGCTCTGCTGCTTGAGTTGCTGTGGGCTCGATGTCAAACTTCTCTGGGCGAAATATCCTATCCATTTCGAAATTCTTACAACTTCACAGTTTTGGATTCAGTGTATTAAATTGTTATGAACATAAAGATAAGAGAGTCGAAAACCATGTCTGTATAGTATGGCTTTAATACACTGAATGACTACACAACACACATTTCGTGAACACATTCTTACGGACGAGTTACAAGCACACGTAAACATAAGAACGATAACCGATACAGAATATAATTTTCGTAACAAGGAGCGAGAAGTTTCTTTCACCAGGTGACACAATTACGGCTGATGCATAATGCCGCGCGTAGGATTGGCGTTTTCCATATTGAATGACACCCCAAAATGACAATTTTCGACTATATATTTCCGTATATTTTAAGGAGCTCCTGGTAAATCGACAGGAGGGCGCGGGAAATCTGTTTAAAGTTATAATTTGGTTTAATTTAATAATTTATACACTTTGAATTAGCGCGGGTCCTATGAAAGTGCGGGTCCCAATGCGGTCGCATAGGTTGCAGTGGCCTAAGGCTGGCCCTGCAAAATAGCGGCGTATGCTACGCCGCCGTTCGACTAGTAGACAATATATTGGCAACTTCAGCCATCAAGAATATTTCACATAATACAATGGTATAATCCAAGTGAATTCATCATATACCGGTACAAAGCTAATAATACTTTCATCTTAAATACGACACGTCTGTTTTCTACCATATCTCTACTACTTGAACAATTCACTGAGGCCCCTTTGATTTTCCCGTGCGACCTCATGCTCTTCCTAAAACAAATGAATCTCGTGCTTCATAACCAATTCATGTCACTAACTATCAAACAATGATATGACACACTGGTTAAGCCATGTGTCATATTAAAGGTCAAATAAACACGCGGGAGCGAGAATAAAGAAAAAGTCAGTCTGGAGATAAATCTTGTAAAGATAAAACTTATATCAGTTTTGAGTTAAATTTGTAGAGATCAGTCTTGTAGTTGTATTAAATCTAGTAGTAAATTTGAATATTTTATTTTGATACATTTTGCTATTGTAAATACTGTGCATTGCAGTGATTCCTAGTTTTCAAAATTAAAGTTCTCTATTTGATTTAAATGATCTTCACTTATTCAATCTCTAAGATAGTATTTAGCTCTAGAGATATACATCTATAGAATCCCCGGCATGCCACAGTAACTTCTTGTAACATGTGACATCTCAAGAAAGAGTCTACAACTTTAGCACTTCTCAGCACCATCAACGAATTAACACTATCTTCTACAAGAGTACCTATAGCACATTCTAGCACCTACATCAACAAGAAGAACTCGTGACAATTACATTTTCAGAGGGACAAACGTAATAGCTAGGCTTATAAACGGTTGAGGTTCGCCGCGTAGTTTGTAACTGTAAAAGTGGGTCGCAGGTTGAGACACCGTGCGATATAGGCATACCATCTTTTTTCACAATGTAAAAATTTCCCCTTCATTTAGCAGTGACATCTACAATCTACCACGTTTTTATCTGCAGGACGTAATTAGAGTTATGTCGTCTTTTTTGAAAATACGTCTGTAATTGATAAGATTAAGGTGACCAGGCATTTGGGGAGCCAAAGCGTGACACATGTGGATCATGGGACGAACAAGACATTGTGAACAATATTTCCACAACGTAGACGTTAGTACAATACATCACAATGTACACACACACACAATGTACACACACACGCTAATTTAAATAATTTTGAAACATTTTGCAAGATAGATCATCTTTCTAAAAGCGTTAACCTGTCGAAACTGTTTGATAAATACATTTAGCGGCTGCGTATTGATGAATAATACCAATATTAAAGTGTTGGAAAAGCAGGCTACCTTAATGGAGGCTTACTGGAAGCTACCAATTGAAAATTACGATCTGCATTCAGATGTTTGGTTTTATCAACATGTTCATCAGAAAACTGTTAACGACATTTCTAGCATCGTGCTTTCATTGTGGTTGTTGGTTTTTCATGCTCGCCTTATAAACGGAAGCTCTGTTTGTAGGTCCCTAAGAACTTCGATATTTTGTGTACGACATCCATCTCCTTGTCATTGACTTAACAGAAAGAAAAGCCAAGCCAAGGATTACTGTCTGCTGGAATCGAGATGAACAGAATCAGTCAGAAACATGAGTTATCACAACACGCCAGTTATTAGTCAAAAAAATAAGAAATATTTTAAAATCAAAGCGTGACATTGATCGACTTTTTAATGAAAATGTGACATTGGCAGTGCCGCCCGGACATTTTCTGAAAAGCGTGACAGATGGTCCAAAGCGGGACTGTCTTGACTACGTAGGGACGTCTGGTCACCTTCCTTATAGTTATAAAGAAGGTAATGTTTTTTTTTTAAAGTATTTTTATATACTTTTCTCATTAGCAAATTTAGTTTACCATTCAAAAGATTAACCCGTTAATTTTAGGCTTTAATTAAAAGGTATATGCTCTAAGGGAGTAAAGCGTTAAGAAACATAACTCAAACAGCAATTAGAACGAGCAGAATCAAGGGACAAAACTCATAATAGAGAAGGCCATGTATGATTATAAATATATCGTAACTATTTCTTTTCGCGTCCATTTGTTTTCTCTCCCCTTTTCTTTTTCCTTCCCTGATTCCGTCGGTTCCCCAAAATTCACTCAAGTGAATTCCTGACACCAAACACACAAACTCAGTCTGGTGTAATTGTGAGACCACGAAGTGTAATGATTTCCTTGCGCGGAGTAGCACGGGCGGAAGAAAAAAAAACTGATTGATTCCGTGGGCCATTAGCATAGTCAAGTGTATGAAGATGTGAGTGATTCAATAAGTTCTTCAGCTTATGCAGCATTCAGTGTAGCCAGGACAAGATATTTCTATGGTAATTCATCTTCGCCCACTTGGAAAGTCAATAGACTCCGTCAGATAACTTCAGGTTTTTTTTTTTCCTTTTGGGTTTTAACAAGATTGGAGAGGGGAATAGGAGGGGGGGGGAGGGGCTAAGGCGATTTGTTTTTAAAATATGAAATAAAAAGAAAATGTATCATTACATTCTGATTAAAAAAGAAAATCTTTTTAATGTTTTTAAATCATATTATCGATAATTTATTCATGAGTATTTTGTAGTTCTTGCGTTGTTATCTTCTTATCTTCATGAATTAGAGACGTTACTTTAAACAAAGAAGATGATAACGTCCTTTGCATGTTTCTAGGTCAATCTAGTCATGCCCGCTAATCAATGACTTAAAGTCTGCCAAGTCATTGGTTTTCCTGGCTGACTCAGGCAACACATTCCATGCTCTAATAGTACTAGTGAAGAAGGAGCATTTGTACATATTTGTCTTAGTATACGGAACGAGAAATGTGCCTTTATCTTTGTGTCTTTCTGAGTATTTTATTAGGTTTTGTTTTTGTATTTGAAGATTATGGTTTAGTGTTTTATGTATAATTGCTACTTTAATTTGCAGTTTTCAATCCTGAAGGCTTTCTAAATTTAGGGATGTTACTAAAGGTGTTACTCTGCATATTCTATTATTGGCCTAACCAAGGTTAAATAACATTTTTAGTTTTATGTTCTTGTTTTCTTGAAATTTCTTTTAATAAACTCCAATACAATGTGTTTTTTTAAATAGTTTTACCAATATGGGGATACCATTATAGTATTACATTTATTATAACAAATAGCTCTGCCTGCCTACAAAAATCAATGTCTACTTGGCTGTGGTTCTCTCAACCCTCCTATATGGCTCTGAGACATGGACACTATACAGAAAACAACTAAGACTTCTTGAGCGCTTCCACAAAAGATGCTTGCGCTCCATCATGGACATACGGTGGCAAGACCGCACTACAAACAGTGATGTCCTTGCGAACGCCGGTATGGACAGTATAGAGGGACTTCTTATGGCCCGACAGTTACGCTGGGTAGGGCACGTATCCCGTATGCGAGACGAACGTATGCCAAAGGCAGTCTTTTTTGCTGAGCTAAAAGGTGGTCGACGTAACAGAGGCGCCCCACGGAAACGCTTCAAAGACCAGCTTAGGCGTCAACTTTCCTTGGTTGACATAGTAGAGGGCACCTGGTTGCATGCGGCCTCAGGACGAGACAGCTGGAGGTCACTCACGAAGGCCGCGGGATACATATTTGAGACCAAAAGAAAATCTGCTGCCGAGGACAAACGCAGATGGTGAAAAGAAAATCTAAATCGACCACCTCCGCACAATGGTTATGCTTGCCCTGGATGTGGCAAAATATGTAGGTCACAGCTGGGGGTTCGCAGCCACGGGAAATACTGCACTCCTCACTAATCTTCGGACTCGAAGATAAGCCTTATTATTATTATTATAACACCTAGGAATTTTCGTTTTTAGTCTGTGTTACTGGTTTACCATGAATAAAATAAGTGGTGTTTATTTGTTTTATTTTTTTTTGTTACTTTTAATAACAGTTATTTTTCTGGGTGGAAAGATATGCTCAAATTTGATTCCCGTTTCTGTAATTCTTCTAATTCTCGTTGCAAAATTTCTGTATCTTGTGTTGTTTTTATTGTTCTATATATTATGCAATCGTCTGCAAGTATCTGAGTTTTGTTCCTAAAATACTGCAATTCGGTAAATCATTCTTGGGGGAGCTACCACCTTCTACCAAGCGCGTCCCCAGATGGCGGATAGGGGAAAGACCCTTAGATATAAGGGTTAGCTGTGAATAGCAAAAAAACAGCTGCGGACCAACTGGTTTGCAGTCATGGAGGATGAGGTGAAGTATTCCAGTGGGTAGAATATTTACTAAAAACATCTCAGAAATCCAGGGAAATGATTGCAAAAAGCGAGTATAGGGCGCTCTAACTCTAAACCCGGGTAGATGAAACCCGTTAGCTAGGGATAGCAGTTCATCTAGGAGAAAAAACTCCGAAAATAAACACCTGCTGCCTTGCAGATGATCTTGGATGATCAAAGGCTATGGGAGCAGACCCAGAAAGAAAAGCAGGCTGAAGTCGGAGTCAATGGGCCTCCTGGCGCATAACACATTGACACGCAACCTCATCTATGTTGATGAGAACGATGAAGAAGAAGAAGGTAAATCATTTATGTAAATTAAAAATAGTAGTGAACCTAAGTTGTTCTTTGGGGGTACACATGAGTCTACTGTTTTGGTGTTTATTTACATTTTAGAACCATTTATTATTATTTTCGCTTTTAGAATAGAAAAAAGTAGCCGTTGCATCAGAACTTTGAATGGTCTAAAATAGCATGATGTTGGATTTTCAATATATTTTCTAGTTTACGAGATCTAAATGGGATGGACGGACGGACGAAAGACAGACCAAAACAAAACTATTAGCGTCTATTCACTTTTGAAACGGCTAAAAAAAAGTCGTAGTCCCGCATCCAATTTACTATCAAAACAAAGAACAATCACTCTCATTTGCAAAAAATTAATTAATTAAAAGAGAAATAACAAGTTCAACATTATAACGATAGTAAATTAATTATTGTATTACAAGTTACTCGCTGAGAGTAATACGGCACACAAGGAGTTTATGTATGACCATAGCTTTTTATTGTATCCTTAGATATTGCATTGTTTATGTATTCACTCTGCAGCTGTCTGCTTACTTTTTGGGTTTGGAGTTTAATTTTAAAATACTTTTTATAAACCATATGCTATTTAGTTTCCGTAAATGTTCTATATAGGTATTCCTTTTGTTTGTAAAGTTTCTTTATTATTAAACCAGAGTTTATTTTATTTTGTCCATGCCCTATGTAGTTGGTAAATGGTTTTCTATAATGTTCTTATAAGGAAATTCCAGAGGTCATTAACCGACTTCTTACTTTTTTTTTCTGAGAAGAATGTTCACAGGAGACCACTTTACTTAACTATTGATTAGTTTTGGTAGTTTAGTAGTTAATTCCCCAATACGAAACTCGCACACATTTCATTCAAAGAATAAAACGTAGAGTTAGAAACATTGAGCTCACAAACCTGAACATTTTTAATTAGTCAAGAGTTTTAAAACCTTCATGGAGCTAATGACATTTTTTGCGAGTTTTTTTATGGGGCGTGATGGCTGAGGGATAGCGCCTGGCTTTCGAACCAAGTGGTCTCGAGATCGAATCCCGATAAGCACTTGCAGGGGTCCCAAAAGTTTTTGTTGTGGGCGGGAGGTTTAGGGGGGGGGGGAGTATAAGTGATACTAGCATTCAAGGTTCAAAAGCATGTGCTTGTGAGTATCGGGAGGGGGATTGGCGTGCGAGTCTTTCTATATCAACTAAAAGTCTGTGTCGGAGAAATTACACTGCGCAGGTAAAAAAACAAACAAACGGGGGTTCCAGAGAAAGAAATAGAGAGAAGAAAATAAAAAGAGAGTTGGCCGTTTCACGGGCTAAAAAAGTCTGTTAGTGAATCAAGTGGCACGTTTATACACATTCAAAAAAACAAAAACAAAAAGGAATGTTCCGGCTATAATACAACTTGTAAATGTTATGAAACAAATCAACGGACGTATTCAATAAGTGTGTATTTTTTGTATTAAGGAGACTCAGTAAAACCTACATTTATTCCTACATTGCTACATCTATATTATAAAGTAGAAAGTGAGGTGTATATATGTATGGATGTATGTTACTTATAGACATCAAAACCGCTTGACCAATCTTGATAAAACTAGGCAGGAATGTTCCTTGGGTACTAACTTAGACCGTAGTGTATGTATTGTAGCCCCAAAACAAACTTAAGACCCTCAAAAAAAAAAAAGTTGTCCGACTCTATTACAGCTATAGTATTTTATGGATCTAGGCCATGGTTAACAATGTTGACATGAGAAAAGATCGAAAGGATTTAGACCTAGATCTAATTTTAAGAAATACACTTTGCGCACATAGTTTTTTACTTTGACACATGAAAATACAAAAGAAGATCCATTGATTTCATAATGTAGTAAAATTAACCTTTAATTTTGTGTTTCAAAAGCATTTTTTACATAAATTAGTTCCTGATATCTGTGACTACAGATTTCCTGGCGAACATTCTTTCATTAGACATTACCAATTGGTTACACATTAACACATCTCTCTACTGAGTCTATTCCTAGGTCTAGGTCTAAAACTCTTATTGAACTCTAAGATGATCAAGTTGAGATAGGCCTATATTCATTCATGAAAAAAAGTCACGCATGCGCAACACAGAATGAACTCTATAAAAGCCAATATTTAGCTCGAGATTAGTGTAGATTTAGATCTATGTCTACCTCAAGATCTACTTTATACTGTAACATACGAACATACAAAATGAAGTCTATTCATCTCAAATTTTAATCAAATATATGTAGGCCTACAAGCAAATGTTTTAATTTGAACAAATGGATTTAAGCCTATTAGCTATTTTGATTTGAGAGCTTCATTCACACTCTTTTTATATTGACACATTCGCTTTACTTATTACATTATTATTTCGTTTAATTGTTTACAAAACACTCTCAGTGACTATATCGACAGTAATGCGCAAATAAAGACCCGCGGATCGCGGGTAACATATGTCTAGTATAAATATATTGTGTGTATGTGTGTACCAGAGATAGAGAGAGAGATTGAATGAGTTTAAGTTTAATCCAATAAATAATTGAAAGTCAAAGCCTTATGACATCAATTGAAACTAATGTTATGAAAATACATGGCATGTTGTTTGTCCTCCCACTTCAAGAAATACTGGCCAAAATCTTTAACAGGCTGTAAAACATTATCATAAATAGGCTTGCCAAATCGGCTGGGCTGATCAACGGCATCTCCCGCCTTCCAGCTAGACAGGAGTAAAAGAAAAAAGAAACAACACATAATTAGAGTCGTGTTCATAGCATTAAGGGCGAAGTGCTGATTAATTCCAAATTGATTAGGCTGCCTGTAGTCCTCAGTTACAAGTAAAGTCCAGCGAGAGATCCCGTCGTGTCAGACCGGATCTGCAGATGGGATCACAGGAATCTGTGAACCCGCGATCTCTGATAGCGCCATTTTCATTTCCATGCAAATGAGAGAGGCGAGTTTTGTGTAGCGCGCGGGAGCTTGCGTCTGTCACTTTGTTGCTGGCTGCGCTCGAAGGGATATCTATTCTCGTCTTGAATTTTGACAAACGCGCCTACAGATGGAAACAAAAGATAAGATTGGCATAAATTTGTTTTCACTACAATCAGTGTTAGAGACTTCCTTTAGCTGGGGGGCTTAAGTTCACTTTTAATGCATCGTCTTCTTCTTTTTTAACATCATCTTCCATCTGAATCAAGCCAAACGCTGGGAAGTTATTGACTTAAATGTTTTTATAAAAATGCAAAGGCTGTTTTGATTTTGTGGCGAATAGTGAGAGTCTGAGAGAGCGGATTTCTTGTCTAATGTTGAATAAGTTGGTCATGGTAATTCCATACGAGGTCGGATCCTGAACTTAGAGTAAGAATGTAATATGATGTGTGTCTGTGTGAGAAAGTGATGTGATATGTGTCTGTGTGAGAAAATGATATCATATGTGTCTGTGTAAGAAAATGATGTCATATGTGTCTGTGTAAAAAATGATGTCATATTTTAGGTGTCTGCGTGAGAAAGTGACGTGATATAACATGTGTCTATGTGAGAAAGTGATGTCATATGTTATATGTTTCTGCGTGATAAAGTGATGTGATATGTGTCTGTGTGATATCATATGTTATATGTTTCTGCGTGATAAAGTGATGTGATATGTGTCTGTGTGATATCATATGTTAAGTGTCTATCTATCTATCTATCTATCTATCTATCTATCTATCTATCTATCTATCGGTCTCTCTCTCTCTTTCTTTCTCTCTCTCTATTTCTGTCTGTCTCTCTCTCTCTCTCTAATACTCTGTACATAGGTATATTTAGATATCCTATTTTCACAATTATCAGCTCCGGCGATTGATTGCATCACTTCCATCCCCACTCTCCCCATCTTCCTATTTAAATGTACAATGATTTGTTATGTACTTGTACAAAATGAGAGAATTGATTAACGGCCGTAGTGTTTCTCAAACGCAGGGTCCGCCTTAGAAGTTGCGGGGCTCAATACAATAACTATTACCACTAATTACATCATTGCATCAACATCTGTTATACAACCTGCATAGGAAGAAACTCAAACGCAAAAGGCGCTAGTGGGTTAATCGTAAGATACATAAACTATGTTGACCCTTTCAGTGCTACATCCTTAAAAGCCTGAAGAACAAGAACCATGACTGATAGTGATATAATAAATATTAATTGCGGGACCCTGCCAGGCCTGGGCCCCAATTGAGCAATCGGTCAAATCAGCCTAACAACGGACCTGCAAAAACGTTTTCTTGATACGCACGCAATGCAAAAAAAAAATACGTGTTCCTCTCTACCATCCCCTGGTACCAAGCATTTTCATGACTTCTGCACATTAGTGTTGTATTCTACTGACTCTACAAAGAACTATTTCTCCTTATATCTCCTAGTCAGTGTTAGATTAAATACCTGGCTTGTAGCCAGATTAAATTTTTGGTACTGACATTTATTTAGAGACAGTCACGTAGAGACATTAAACAGTTGAAAGGAAATGGTTGTACTAATTAATAGTCAGTGTATTTGATTGGCGATTTTCACGCGAAACTTAGAAAGTGCTAGGACGCAAAATTAGAATTCATTGTTGCCAACTAAATCAAAAGAATTAAAGCTAAAATTTTTAAAATATCTTTTTTTTTTCACAAAAGTGAGAGTGCTATGTTTAAATTACGAATTAACGAAATATGTCTACCTTGTGCACTTTTTCTCCTTGAGAAACACTATTTGAGTAATAGTAAAGTATATAACTATGTAGTGTACATTGCCACGTGGCTTTAAAAAGTTTTGCGTCAGACCAAGAAAAACTTCGTATAAGCAATTATGGTTGATAAATATTGCATAATATATAGTAAACTTTAAACCAAAATGCAATAATTTAAATTATATTTGTAAAATACCAATCATTGACTCGTGTATCAAGAGATCTCTTCCTTGTACCACTTAGGTGCTCACTAAGACGCGGTTTTGACAACCTGATTCGCAACCTTAACACCATAATTTCCCTTTTGGGGGAAATACCGATAATAAAATACAATGGGTTAATAGAAAGCTTGCGATTTTGCGTGAAATGCGAATTATATTCAGTTATAGAAATTCTGAAGACATTGACAAGTACAGATGAATATCTTTTCACTAGATCTGAACCAGTTGCAGCCATAATTTTTTACCTACCTTGTTTTTTTTTTTTTTGGTCTCGTATTAATGTAAATAAACGAACAGCAAGTATACATTAAAAAAAAAAGAATGTCTATTCAAGACTGCGCATTGAAACTGAAACCGTTGCAGTTTATTTGGTGATATTTTTAAAAAGGTGATTCTAAACGACACACAAAAAAGAGCTTCGTATAGAAATACATTTTATTTTTGGGCCGGATTGTTCAAGACAGGGCATGTAACTGATTTTTCACAAATTCTTAAGAAACCTTGGAACTTATGAAACAAGAACCTGCTAAGCCTTGTGTGTTTTATAGAAATCCTAATTGGTTGGATCATTTAGTTCCAAACGTCATCTAGGTTCACATATTTTTAACAACTGTGTAAGCAAAGTTTCTCTGGAATAATGTCAGTAAAGAATTACTGGCGATCAACGATGACAAATTTACAACTCAAGGATTTGGTGTCTGTTGAACAAGAGCTGACGTAAAAAATAGATTTCGATACAAATTATTGTTACTTTTGCTAATATGCATTACTAATTCATTTATTTGTAAAATCTTTTTGTCTTAAAGCTTTTTTTTTTGAGTATTAAAAATGGTCTAACTATGCATACAAGTTATTGAGGAACAAAAAGTAACTTTTGCAGTTTTATTACAATTTTTTTTTAGGTCATCATTAGGAGCTTCCTCAACGGGCATCATATACCCTCGCTACGCCCATGTAAGGAAACAAATTCAGTATACTTCATCTTCACTAACCAAGCAGATGCTTGGTCTCCTCATTGAGTACATCGCAACAGAGGATTTCAAATTCAATGAAATTCTTGCTGCCTGGTCGTGTGGAATGCACTCTGGACTGTCGTCTAGATGTTTCAGGGTTCGTACCCTGCCTTCAGCTATCTTCCGTCGTCCTGTACGAGATTTTGCCTGGGATGTAATAACCTCAAATTCGGAAGGAACATCCGAGACATTTAAAACAAGCCTTTAAGAATCAGACGATATCAATGACTATTTGAATAACAAAATTTCCTGTTATAGAACAAGAAATATTTTGGCTCCTAATACATACGTAATCTCATGTTATAGAACAAGAAATGTTTTGGCTCCTAACAGATACGTAATCTCATGTTATAGAACAAGAAATATTTTGGCTCCTAATACATACGTAATCTCATGTTATAGAACAAGAAATGTTTTGGCTCCTAACAGATACGTAATCTCATGTTATAGAACAAGAAATGTTTTGGCTCCTAACAGATACGTAATCTCATGTTATAGAACAAGAAATGTTTTGGCTCCTAACAGATCTTAATCTCATAGAACAAGAAATGTTTTGGCTCCTAACAGATACGTAATCTCATGTTATAGAACAAGAAATGTTTTGGCTCCTAACAGATACGTAATCTCATGTTATAGAACAAGAAATGTTTTGGCTCCTAACAGATCTAACAGATACGTAATCTCATGTTATAGAACAAGAAATGTTTTGGATCCTAACAGTTACGTAATCTCATGTTATAGAACAAGAAATGTTTTGGCTCCAGCCATCTAATGAATATTAACTTCAGGAAAATAAAAGAAAAAGAAATTGTCACCCACTTCTACTCTAGTCTTCATATTTATTTTAATCTCAATAGCTTTGTTTAGAAAGACATTGTTAATGGATGAATCTATTAAATAAACACAACGAATACTCCCCCAACAGACCAATTAACTATCACTGCGGCAAAGAATTCAGAGAAAACTATTTAACAACCTCTCCAAAAAAAGTGCCCCCATTTCGGCACTTGCACGTGCCAATAGCCAGTTCTATTGATCTAGTTGTATTGATCTGAAAATGAAATTAGACGAGCTAATATTTGATTGGCCAGGACTTTTAGGAGATAAAAAGCCAACAAAACTCTCTCTCGCTTAAATGTTTTCTTTAGAAGAGGCAGAGGGAGAAAAAACATTTTTGATCATTTCTAATTAAAATATGTTTTCATTGCCCTCGGCCGGGTACAAACTGTGGAGTATAAAAATAACACAATGGCAACCTCTGGAACGGGGGATAAACATTTTGGGTCCCTTAATATGGCCAAATATGACTTGCCGCCACCCTGGCCATTAATTGAATGAAAATATAAGAATCATTCCAGGCGGAAATTGGGCAACTGGCCACAAGTTTATTTTGTGGTTACATCCCATTTAAGCGCCTGGCTTGAAGGGGTGAAAAGCGAGACGCAGCAAAAGAGTCGATGTCTTGATATTTTTTGACCGTCTGACTTCAGTTGATTGTATTGCTCTCTAAATACTGGATTAATTAGAAGAAAGAAGTTCTCATCAACGCTGGGGTGAAAGAAAGCTACAACTATTAATGCATGGGAGTGAAAAATGGCTTCGATAACCGATAGATATCAGAAGTGAAGATTTAATTGAAATTACTGTAGACATCGTAATATTCACATGCGTTGTTTTTTTGTTGTTTTTTTTATTTGTTTTGTTTCTTTGTCATTTTGTTCTGTTTCACTTTGCACAAAAGAAATATTACTAAAAGTTCTCTGCTGATTTTTTCACGTTTACCCTTCAAATCGTTGTTGTTTTTTAAATATTTCATTCAAGACAGCTATTAGAACCAAATATTTCATTAAAGACAGCTATTAGAACCAAATATTTCATTAAAGACACAGCTATTAGAACCAAATATTTCATTAAAGACACAGCTATTAGAACCAAATATTTCATTAAAGACACAGCTATTAGAACCAAATATTTCATTAAAGACACAGCTATTAGAACCAAATATTTCATTCAAGACAGCTATTAGAACCAAATATTTCATTCAAGACAGCTATTAGAACCAAATATTTCATTCAAGACACAGCTATTAGAACCAAATATTTCATTCAAGACACAGCTATTAGAACCAAATATTTCATTCAAGACAGCTATTAGAACCAAATATTTCATTAAAGACACAGCTATTAGAACCAAATATTTCATTCAAGACACAGCTATTAGAACCAAATATTTCATTCAAGACACAGCTATTAGAACCAAATATTTCATTCAAGACAGCTATTAGAACCAAATATTTCATTCAAGACAGCTATTAGAACCAAATATTTCATTCAAGACACAGCTATTAGAACCAAATATTTCGTTCAAGACAGCTATTAGAACCAAATATTTCATTCAAGACAGCTATTAGAACCAAATATTTCATTCAAGACAGCTATTAGAACCAAATATTTCATTCAAGACAGCTATTAGAACCAAATATTTCATTCAAGACAGCTATTAGAACCAAATATTTCATTCAAGACAGCTATTAGAACCAAATATTTCATTCAAGACAGCTATTAGAACCAAATATTTCATTCAAGACAGCTATTAGAACCAAATATTTCATTCAAGACAGCTATTAGAACCAAATATTTCATTCAAGACAGCTATTAGAACCAAATATTTCATTCAAGACAGCTATTAGAACCAAATATTTCATTCAAGACAGCTATTAGAACCAAATATTTCATTCAAGACAGCTATTAGAACCAAATATTTCATTCAAGACAGCTATTAGAACCAAATATTTCATTCAAGACAGCTATTAGAACCAAATATTTCATTCAAGACAGCTATTAGAACCAAATATTTCATTCAAGACAGCTATTAGAACCAAATATTTCATTCAAGACAGCTATTAGAACCAAATATTTCATTCAAGACAGCTATTAGAACCAAATATTTCATTCAAGACAGCTATTAGAACCAAATATTTCATTCAAGACAGCTATTAGAACCAAATATTTCATTCAAGACAGCTATTAGAACCAAATATTTCATTCAAGACAGCTATTAGAACCAAATATTTCATTCAAGACAGCTATTAGAACCAAATATTTCATTTAAAAAAATCAAACGCAACTCCACAGACGGACTTGCTCCTCAGGCTGCCCCAACGTATTCAGATCAGCTACATACATAAACCAAATAGCCTATATTGTTCAATATATCTACATAAACTGTTGCGATCATGGTGCAAAGCTTTTTTTGTTTTTATAAGACAAAATACACATCAGCTTCGTGTTCACTAAGTGTCACTAACTAGATACAGTCTTCATTGTTCGAAGTTATATACGATATGTGATTTATTATTGATTGCTTCCCCCCCCCCCTCTAATTTCATTGCATCCTATCATATAACAGTCTTATATACCATTTTAATTTTATCTTATCCTATCATATAACAGTCTTATATACCATTTTAATTTTATCTTATCCTATCACATAACATCTTGTACATCAGTGTAATTTTATCGTGTCTATCATATAATACGGATGATCTAATTATGTAGTGTATCAGCGAGTAATGAATGTAGCGAGCCAAATGTTATGTAAGTATTTTAAGCTATGTACAACTAACTGCACCTGCCTTTCTTTCGGCAGTAAATAACTGAAGTACGTCAATGGATAGCGAAAGTAAATGTCAGCGCGATTGTGTAGGTAATGTATGCATATGCTAACATCTTCTCCGTCATAGTTGTTTTATTATATTGATCTAACAGAAAAACTGTAACCATCATTTTTTTTTCTTTCTTGTTCACTCTATTTGAGCCCCCCAATCCTTCCCCCTCTCTCGCACACACACAAATATGTGTAATTCGTAATTTCACATTTATTCTGTTGTAATAGTTTTCTTATCTTATCTTATAAAATACAGACGTTACTTCAAAAAAAAAAGGTGATTATTACGTCTTTGGAGTCCTATCTTCGCTTTAAAAAGTAAACTTATGACTAAAACACTATACAACAGAGAGGAACTGTGTACTTAAAGGTTTATTGATGGGAAAAAAATCATTTCAATAATAATGCATAATAATAAAGATAAAAATAATTATAATTGTGGTCAGTGTAGCCAATATCAAGGTGACCCATTATAGAATTAAGAAGAATGAATAGTATACAATAGCTGAGTTCTAAGCAAACATGTAAATACATTCAATAAATCAACACAACAGTCGTGATCACATTAGTATTTAGCCAGTGAGTTTGACATTTCTCACTATATATGCTATACTATCAAACAGGTCAACAAATGTCACAGACCTAAAGATTATGTCGCATGTCAACTCATTGCCACGCTGCAACAATGCACGCCAATGCGTGTGGGCAGATGCCATCGATACAGGTCTAATGGGATAGTTTGCATTAACACATGGAAATGGCAATGGTATACATATATTGCAGCTAGTAAAAAATGAAGGGAAAAAAATTAAAATGTAGGCCTATGGGTACTTGTTTAGAAGTGTAGGTCTTTACAATTAGTCTTGAAACTCTTGATATATTGGTATATCATGACTCTGTTCATCCACTTATGACTTTTTTTGCTGTTGGTAACAAAGATATAGAAAAACTTTAACCCTAAACTACTACATCAGAAGTTCACATAATAAGATAAGATAATAGAAAATAATGAACTTCTTTTGAGGCCGGAGGGGGGGCTACATTGATTAGTTTTCCCAGAAAATGTATAGATTTAAATAACTCTTTCTATCTATCTAACTGTCCTGCTATATATCCTTTAACTTTAATTTTATCGCGCTCATTGGCAGTCTGTATATAAACTTGTTTATTGATATCTACAAAAACATTTTTTAAATGTCTTTGTTTTTTAAAGTTATGAAGACTTTAAACTCTTTTATTAAACATTTGGTATTCTTTTTCTTATTCTTCAGTTCAGTGACACTTAGCTCATTGATAATTAGAGAATATAAAATTAATGAGAGAAATACAATAGAGAGCAAAAGAGAGACAGAGACAGAAAATAAAAGAGGTAATAAAGAGAGAAAAAAAAAGGAAAAGGAAGAACGAACCCCCCCCCCCCCAAAAAAAAACAAAAAACAAGACAAAAGATAGAAAGAAATTAGATACCGAAAAAAAAGAGAAACAGAAAATAAACGAAAAAAATGAAAGAAACATCCAATTAACAAGAGAAATTGAGCAATGAAAAGAGAAAGGAAAGCTGAAGATTCTGTTAGCAATTTGAAATTATGAAGTACTAATATAGTAAAGCTATACAATTATTGTTTAGTTTAAATAAATGTATGCCACCACTTAAAAAAAAAAAGATAAATAAAACTTGTTGTTCTTGACATTATAATACCAACATTTTGTTATGATGTTTATAGAGTACAAATTAAAAGAAATCCCTTGACTCTTACTCTCCTAATTGACGATGCCAACTTTAATTTGATACCTTTAAATTAAATTGATTTTTGGATTTTTAAACTTAAATTTGTGTTGTGTAAAAAGAGCATGAAATCCCCCTATAAATCGACACCAAATTTAACATTTCCTGATATCAAACAAAAATGTTAATGAAGTTTAATCCTAACAAGAATAGTGAAATACAAATGAGCAAAAGGAATAGTTCTATCGGAACGAGGAAAATAATTACGGAGAGAAAGAGTTAAGTAAAACACTTCCTAGAAATAGCATATGAAAGACGACATAACAGCAGTAAAATAAAATAAACTCTACACATGAGTTTTGGTCTCTAGTGTAATTCAGCTTAACCAGTATTTCAAAGACGTTCTAATTTCTCTAATCACAAAACTGACATAAATGAAAAAAACATATTCTGATAGCTGATTGAATATAGGAGTAAATTTTATTTGATTAACTCTTTATCTCCGTAATTATTTACCACATTCTGGTGGAATCAACGTTGGTATCGTTAGTTAGGAGAGAAAGAGTTAAAGCTAAAAGTAAATCTATCTTGAATTTCTAATGTGAAATAGATTCTTCAATAGGATTTGCTAATAAAAATGCTATCAGAGAAGATATAACTTAAATCATGTTCTAAAAAATCGATTTTTGCTTTTAATAAGCTTCTTTATTAACTTTGACTGTACATTGATCTGGAAGATAATGCGTTAAAACAATTACATTTCTTCCTATGCGCTGCCAGAAAAAGTCGATCTTAATTCAACTATTACGTCAGTGTCTTGTTCATTCAAAACAAATATTGCTGTACTACTTAATCTTTAGAGTTTTGTGTTCTAAACTACGGTAAGCATAATAGTAAAATATAGCTTACTAAAATTAACAAGTTTTGTTGTTGTTTTTTTTTGGGGGGGGGGGGGGGTTACCATATTTGTGGGACTATGTTATAGTCTAACTCTAAGAAATAATCTATTTAATATATATATATATATATATATATAGTGCTTTAAAAAAAACAAAGGTGCCAGTACTCAGTGATTAGGTGCCGGTACTCAGTAGTTGATTGCCTAATTTTTAACTCCTAAAAATTAATAATATACGTTAAAATAAGTAATATTTTTTTCAAAAAGGTGCCGTTATTTAATATCTTGTTTTAGTGTAGAGGAAGTAGTTTCTTTTAGGTGCGTTTTGTGGTCTAGAATATTGTGCATGTGTGTGTTTACGTCATCCTTAGTTCCCGCTAGAGAGAGAGAGAGCTTCAGTTGTTGGCTGGTTAGCTAGTTTTCTGTTTACCCGTTGTAACGGTACGTAAGTACATAGTTTTATTAAGGAGGAGGATCTTTCGGTACGGGTGTCGCTATTGGAAAGTTCTTTGTTGTAGCGGCATCGCTAGATCTAGGTTTTCTTTTCGTTTCAGGGTGTTAGGCTTTGGGCTATGGGAAAGATTGTCACCTTTTCCGTCCTTGGAGCCGTATCGTAACTATCGTTGTTGAGATGTAGGAAGTTGTTGGTCTATAGGGCGTTGCGAGCCCTGATTGACTGGAGCACCGCATTTTAAGGTGTGCTCTATCTATTGTAAATAATTTATGTATGTGTACTTGCCTTTGTAAATACCATTAAGACTTCATCATTTTTATCATAATACTTTATCTGTTCATTAAATTGCTAAACTTCCGCTTGGGTTGTTAACTAATGTCAGTTCCCTTATTGTTAACATTAATAGTGTTCGTGTTGAACAATTGCCGTTTATTTACTAACTGTCTAGTTGAATAACATTTATTCGGTGCTCGTAGCTCGGTATGTTATTCCCTTTTGGTTGCTTTATACCAGTGATGCCCAACCTTATACGGCCTGAGGGCCATTTTAATTTCAAACACTCGCGTCGCGGGCCACATTAACGAAAAGATACACAAATTAAATAGAGAATAAACCATTTTAAATATTCTTATTACAATCTTATTACAATCTTATTACAATCCCGTGGCTCCAGTAGGTATACTTACACCCAATTACGTAACAAGGGTTTCAGGTGTCTTATAACTGAAAAAGTTTTTCTACTAAATTAAGTGCTTGTAAACATTTTGATCCTACACAGCAATTGTTTTCGGAAATGTGCAAGGTTTATGTAGACAACACGGCGTAGAAATCTATTGACTGTATTGCTCGATTCTATTGACTGCATTGCTCGAAATCTATTATCTGCATTGCTCGAAATTTCTCAAGCAGGGAAGTCTGGCTTTGTAAGTCAATCAGTTCCAGTTGGTGTCACTCCTCATCGGCAATAGTAGGTCTAACGATCTCGAAATCTTCTGCTCTGTCATTTAGTTTTGAATGAAGATTTTCACCAACATCGTCCAGTCGTTATGTAGTTGTCATGCCAGAAAGGCGGCACAGCTTCAACCTTTTTTTAGGACTATTTTATTCCCTCACTGCGAGCAAGCACTTTTTAAGCTTCATTCTTAAAATTTGAGCAGCTTTGTTGCCTCCATTAAGGCCGACTCATTTTTCTTCTTGGTAAATATGTTCGTCAATCGCTCAACTCTAGACGTTAGTTGGCGATTTTTTCCTAGCGGCTCAAGCCAACAATGCCACTATATCTTTGTAATGGTTTGTTTTAGAATGCTTTGTATTATTTTCCTAAAAAGAGCCACATTTTCTTTACAAATCAAACATGTTTGCTTATTATGCTCCACCAACAAAAAAAAGATCTGTCCACTTTTCCTGGAAGTTTCTACATCCAATTTTTGTTTCTTCGACTCTCCCATCTTATTAACGTGCAAATGTTACACGATGGGGCACCAATCATGTTGCTATCACACGTACACGAACCAAAATGGTGCACAAAAGATGCGCTGCGTTACACACATGAGATGTCAAGGTCACGGCTAGCTCAAGACAGCCGCGGAATCATCCAAGACTCTAAAACAACTGTCAATTCTTGTCGCCGAAAAAAAAAAGCCTTGTGTTCTTATATAAAAAAAATTAATAAGAATATTACAAGACAATACATTACAATGAAATCTATCAAAGAAAATGTAAGAGTCCTAATATACAGAAAATACATTTTAATTTTTTTTTTAAAATTTTCTACATTTTGTGCCGATGTTTTGGCGGGCCGGTCGGAACCACGTCGCGACCCGGATCTGGCCCGCGGGTCGTAGTTTGGGCATCACTGCTTTAAACTGTTCAGAGTGGGGATAAGGGACTGTAATATCATACCCTATCTAAGAAAATAACCCACCTGACAGAATTGGGGATATATATATATAAAAAAAACTCTGTAGGTCTGTAGGTATATTCATGTTTTAATATACTCTATAAAGAATACTAAGTCATCGCAATCATTACTTCAATAACATGATTATTCAAGACTACAACTCTGATTTGCAGAAACCTCCATAGATAAAGGAAATTGCGCAAAGTATTTTTTTCAGAAAATTCGATTATTATACTTGTATAAGAGAGATGAAGCAATGACTAGATATATAAACAAATAAATAGCTGTGTAAAACAATGTCCTAGTCCAGACTAACAGTTTACTGTGCAACACGAAATGTAGATCCTACTGAAAGAGTAGACAGAAACTATTGAGAGACAATTGAAAACTACGTCTTATATGCTCACTTAAATATCTGTCCTGTGTATTTACAAGTCTTTGTGTTGTTAAGAAACTTCCAGGTCCACGTCGTCGTCTAGGTCATCTCTGCTAGCATCACTGACCAAGAGGCTGGTCCAATCACGGACATCACGCCTGTCCGAGCTGCTATTGTTATTTCGATCACTGGCGATGCTCAGGTTTATAACTTTCTCCGCCTCGCTGCACTCTGTCGTTTTCTCTGAGTTGGGCTTCAGTTGGTCGTGTAGCGCTTTTATCTCTAGGGTGTCATCTCTGAAGACGTTCAGTTTATCAATGGCGCTGTCAGTGTTTGCTCGCTTTGTTTTCAAAAGCGCTTCGCCGTGCCTGCCCATACCAGTGTCGTCGCTAAGGAGAGAGTGCGGCGATTCTCTGGATTTGTCTAAGTGGCTCTCGGTGAAGCTGTCGTCGCTACTGCCAGAGGTGGGAGCCTCTCGTTCTGGCGATCCCATTAGTGAGCTCATTGGACTATTGCTGTCCCTGTGGTTTGCCTGCTTGACTAGAAAGCCCATTGGCTGTGTGATGGGAAAGAAAGGCAGCAGTCCAAGGCTGAGAGAGCCCAGAGACTTGCACGCTTGAACCAATGGGTATTTCGAATTGGGCCTTCGTCCTCTGGGAACTTTAGGAGCCTCCAGCAGTCTGTCTATACTAAAAGCGCTGGACTTGGCATTGTTCGTGTTGGAGGGGTTCTCATGTGCTCTCGGAGGGGTGCTCAGGAGGGACACAGACATGGGAAAGTTAGCTGACATATGGCGGTCAGATTTGTCAGTCATGTGGTCGGAGAAGCTGTCACAGCTTGCGTCATTTCCGGAAGTTGAGGAGGAAGGAGACAGGAAGCTGTCCACGTGGAATCTCATATTACTTTTGTCCGGTGAAAGTGAAGAATGAACACCGTTCATGTTCTTTCTCTTTTCTTCTAGCTTCCTCAGTCTCTCCTCTTGCTTTCTCCTCTTTTTCTCCAGCCTCTCTTGTTCCCTCCTCTTTATCTCTTCTTCGTCCATGGGGTCCCCGCTGCAGGTCTGCGGATGAGCGTTGTGGGCCGGCCTCCCAGGACCTTTCTTTGTGTGTTCTTTTTTTCTCCACTTAGCCCTGCGGTTCTGGAACCAGACCTGAGAAACAAGCATAGATAGGAAGATATGATATCAGTTCATTGGATTGAGTTGAACTCGTTTATGTCATATGCTTAAAAACGGACCATGTCAAATATTAAACTTGAATCATTGAACATCACAATACACCTCTATACATTTTCAATGAAACATAAATAACTGGCGAAGGCTATATAATAGAGGCTTTGCATATAACGAAGAAGATAATCAACATTGATTAGCAGTTACGGATGTAACATAATTATATAACAACATTGGTCTGTCCGTCAGTTGACCTTCCTAAACATTGCATTCATATGATTAGGATTTAGATGTATATTTTACTATGTTCTTCTAAGTACTGATAGCCTACATAGAAATCTGGGATCAAGTTTGTTTGTTATTCTTTTCACTAGCATGCCCTTCATTTCACTAATTTCATCTGATCAGCATTTAGATTTGGTACGAAAAAGAAAAATATTATTAGAGACGCTGAGATGTGCCAATCTGAAAGTAGTGGGCAGATAATTAATTTACAGTAACATTTAAAATAAATAAAAGTCTACAAATATTTGAATTTTTAATTACATATAATCATAATAAAAATCTAATGACTCTGACAGAAGCAGGGGAAAAAATCAATTTTTATAAGCAATTTTAACAACACATTGCTAATTTGACAATTATTTTTTAAGATAAAACAATTTGTTCAATAAACGTAAAAGAAATTAAAATTGTGTCTGAAGTATGAAGATAGGTCTTTCAAACATTGGAAACGAAGATGTCAAGCACATACTGCCACAAGTTCATATTTTCGCGTGATAGGTATCAACAACACGTTGTTTCTCTTCCGATGAACAAGTAGGTCGCTGTTGTCAAATGTGGTTCAGGGGAAATAATAGTTTAAACTACGAAATATCATATCTCGGGAGAAGGATCCGAGCAATGCTACAGAAAGAGGTCAGGTATTACAAATGAAGAGATTAGAAATAGGATTAATATAGTTATTGGACCCCACGATGACCTGCTAACTACTGTCAAAAAACGCAAACTTGACCTCTATGGCCATATCACAAGGTCTTCAGGGCTTGCAAAGACCTTCCTTCAGGGAACAGTACCAGGAAATAGAAGAAGAAGAGGCAGACAGAGAAAGCTATGGGAAAGCGACATAAAAGAATGGACAAGCCTGTAATTAAAAGAGTTTCTATACACGGCAAAAGACAGGGGAATAGAGAATGAATGTCCATAGATCTTGTGTGGTGCCCCAACGGTTCAACAGACTAAGGGATAGGTGAAAGTGAATAGCGGAAATCGAGAATATTCATGAAGCTATGGTTAGGTCGTGCATATATAGATGGAATACCCGCCGCAACGTGATTAAAAGGGTCGTTCGAGGAGTTGACAAGGAGACATCAAGGCATCAAGGTAGAATAATAAGACTCCAGTTGTGATGTCTAGGAACATTGTTCATTGCACAGGTCTGAATCGAAGAGAGCCACAACAACCCTGTCCGGATCCAATCGCCGTTCCTCAAGGAGCCGTTATATTGCGAACACAAGCATAGTTAATGTGGTACATAAAAGGAAAATGGCGAAGATTCCATGGTGTGATCGGCCTTCGGCCTCGTCTCTAGTACTGAGAGTCTTAAGTTTTGAGGCTTGGATGTCTCTAAGTCAAAACAATTGTTCAGCTTCTTTCTGGCCTGGAGTTTTAAGAGTCAACGACTCTACTCTTTCGACAATTGCAAATGTGTACATATACTGGGAGAAACAATTGTAAACTAGGGCTCCATCATATTGAATTATTTCTGTGAATTTCTTATTGAAATTCAGTTGTATTATGCAGCCTTATTAAAAGTAAAGTTCCCTTTAAGACCTTGCGATCTATAGGGCAGAAGATGTAAAGGTCATCCGTGGCCCACGGTTAACGCCAGCACAATGACCAACCGCCTTTACTTTATTATCAGGTAAACCATTTTGAGCTGGTTGGATTCAGGCGCCGAAAGATCCCGAATTTTAAAATCCTAGTCTTCACCAGGATTTGAAACCGGGACCCCTGGTTCAGAAGCCAAGCGCTTTACCACTTAGCCACCACGCCTCACTGTAGTATTACCAGCTTGTGTTTATTGATTTCCTGGGATTCTTTTAAAAGGATTTCTGTTGGTTTTTCGCTAATTTGAATTAGGCTATGTTGGTTATTGGGTCATCTGACTTAATGTGCCGACCACCAAATTCATACATCACGCGTATATTAAAAAGAGTTTGCCTGTAAATCTCGGGTGTCTCACATCGCTCAATTGTACTCACACATGACGTGGCTCACAAATAAATATATAAGTGTTTTCACGTGTTGGAGGTTGGAATTGATAAGAAATGCATTTTAAATGTTTTAATACTGATATTATATGTATACAGCCTTTGAATGAAATATGCAAGCTTGATTTTTTAAAATTTCTCAGTGTTGCATATTGATGCGACATTAAACACATTTTTATTAGCGCCCCCGAAAAGGGAAAAGACGCTATTCGTTTTGTGTGGCCCGTCTGTCCGTCCGTCCCGCTTAGATATCAGAAACTAGAAGAGAAAATGAAAATCGGACATCATGATATTTCAGTTTTTTTAAATCAATTATGCAAGCAGGTTTTTCATAAAATTACACCATTTTTACAACTATTCACTATTAATATTAACAAACACTGGAGGCTTTTTAGTAGAGAACAATTGCATTTACCACATTTGTAAACATTTAGGCAAATAGTTTTAGATTTTTGATAAAAAAAAATATTATTTATTACAATTGTATTGCTAAATTATGTAAGTTCTGTCATACTAAATACTACATATAGCCTACAAAAAAAAAAGTTAACTTTTTTTTAAGAGAAAAATTTTTTTACTATGCAAATAAGTTGGACTTAATTTAAAACAACAATCAATAAGTAAGTTTTTCGGATTATCGCGTGAACTGTAGACGTAATACGAGCTATAGAACACAAAACTAAAGGATTTTTTTTTACGGAAATGTTTTATTCTTGAGGCTTTGAATAAGAGATTGGCCCTTTACAAAACAATTAAATCAATTAGATACTCATTATAAGACATCAGTTAGGCCAGGTACACATCTAACTTCAAATTCACTTTCACCTATCCCTTGGTCTGCTGGATCTTTGGGACACCACACAGGATCTGTCAACCTTCTTTCTCCATTCTTCTCTGTCATTTGCCTTTGATAGAATTTCATTTTTATATTCTTTCTGAAAATATTGAAACCTGCCTTTTTACCTGCCTGGGTGGACCACTTCTGATAGAATTTAACACCAATATTCTTCTGAAAATATTGAAACCTGCCTTTTTTCTTGCCTGGGTGGACCACTTCGGGGTTCGATTTTGAGTTTGTGTTTCCACACAAACTGTCTTTGTAACCTTATTTAGTATTGCATTTATTTTTTAATACAAAAACTTTATATATGTTTGTACATAAATAGATAAATAACTATATCCCCTATATTTTTGTGTGTGTTTCTAATAAAAAAAAAAACATTTTTATTATTTTGCTTTCTATATACTCGTGTGATTGCTAGACTGTAGTATTACTCTAAAAGCCTTTTTTATGTTGTTTTTAAAAATGGTGTATGTTTATTCAAACAAAAAGTTTGCATATTGTATTTAAAAAGGATACAGACTTTCATGAAATCATATTTTATAAAGCGTTTTAGTTTAGTGGGACACATAAAGACAGACGAACGAACAGACAATCAGAGCAAAAAAAAACGCAAACTGAGGTAACATGTCAGATGATCTCCAGGACTTGCAGGACTGGCCAAAATGTTTCTGCAAGGAACAGCACCGGGTAATAGGAAGAGAGGTGAACATAAGTACAACGGGAAGACAAGAAGGAATAGCCGAGCATTACACTAAGAATGGCAAGAGCGAAATAGAAGAAATGGGTGGGCAGATCACGTGTTTCGTCCGAACATACTTCTGAACAAGTGGAAGTGTGAAGACTAAGATGAAATCACTGTTAGGCTAGGTTTGGATAAGTTTGCATTGATTTTGGATAGAATTGGATAACTTTACATTGGTTTGGATAGATTAGCACAGGCTATGTGTGATATATAGTTATATGTTATAGTTTATTTATTGTATACACATACGTATAGAGATTGATTTATTTACCCTATGTGCATTAAATTAAGAAATTTAAGAAATATTTGAATCAATAAATGAATGTCCACTGAAAATGTAAGAGACATAGGGTAGGCCACGTATGGGAGACGAACGTATGCCAAAGGCAGTCTTTTTTGGTGAGTTAAAGGTGGTCGACGTAACAGAGGCGCCCCACGGAAAAGGTTCAAAGACCAGCTTAGGCCTCAACTTTCCTTGGATGACAGAAGAGGGCACCTGGTTGCATGCGGCCTCAGAACGAGACAGCTGGAGGTCACTCACGAAGTCCGCGGGATACACATTTGAGACCGAAAGAAAATCCGCTGCTGAGGACAAACGCATTTCTCACTAATTTTCGGACTCGAAGACAAGCCTTATTATTATTATGTAAGAGAAATGATGATTGGAAGAACATGTTACCATGTATACACATGTTACTCTGCGATGTGTCTCTACATCTCTACTTTACAGACAAAAGACAAGTGAATCATTCAGTATTTTTTTATCGCTGATTGTGCATCAAAACGCTCACCCCACCACCACCCCCTTCCCACCCAACCAAAAGTGTTAATTTTCAATCAGGAATTAAATGTAGATATAATAAAACTTTTTCTTATTGAAAACTTGTACTTTCATTGCAAAAGAACTTATTCTGCACAAGTTCGTAGTGCTAAGTTCAATGTGGCAATCATCCGCGTAACTCTTTATAGCTGAGAAATCTTACGGACTTTTCCATTGCAAACCGGTTTAAACATAGTCTTTATTTACATTACGGGAGCCTACTCTTCCCTTGATCTGTAACTATAAATAGTGTTCATCCAATTTGTTTTCTAAGTTTATTCTTCTTTCAGTCATTTCAGAACACTGGGAAACAATGTCGAAAACAAACTTTTTTTTCTGCTTTGTTAGATATAAAAGAGTTAGCGGCAAAAAAAAAAAAGACAATATTGACCTATAGTCTTTACTGCACCTGAAGTGGGTCGTGTTTAATTCCCGATGTCGGGACTAGAAATGATTTAAGTCGATATTTGTTTGCCGAGCAATTAAGACAGCAAGGACATCTACTGGACATATACTGGCCGATATTCCCTTCCAACCCCCACAGTACAGATAGGACCCAGAGACAAGCTGTACGGAAATCCATGAGCGTGAACTAATTTTAATGTTTTCTCAGTATTTAAATCCGCTTCTCAAAAATAACTTATAGGTTGAGATTTGTTTTCTTAAAAAAAAAATCATTTAGAGCAACTTTTTAAATTACCTTTTCCAATTAAAGATAATGACTTCTTAACAATAAATATAAACATATCAACGTAACTGTTGAGCCATTTGTAGCATCTTACGGTAAAACTCGGTATAATGCAATAAAAATGATTTCAACTTTTACAATTAATTTTTAAACAGTACGATTTGAGATTTTATAATTGTACAATCTATGTCGCTTAAGTAACTGAGCCAACTCACCTGAACTCGACTTTCCACCAGGTCAAGCTTCAATGCCAGGGCCTCCCTCATGAAGACGTCAGGATAGTGAGAGTCCTGAAACGCTTTCTCAAGTTCTTCCAGTTGCCAGCCAGTGAAGTTAGTTCTGGTCCGTCTTCTCTTGTTGCCATTGGAGTCTTTGGAGTCGTCCAAGACACCTGGGAAGTGAAGAGTGCATCTAAAGTCTACCCCACTTAAGAGAAGTTGTACAAACAAATATCTTAGATACCCACCCATCTGAACAAAAAAAACTATTGCGTAAATAGCATGCCTATCTATTTATACACGAAACAACGCTGGAAAAGAATGGCAAAATAGTAAGACAGTCGACAAATCATGTGTGGTGCCACAACGGGTCAACAGACTAAAAGTCATGTGACAGTTAGAGTGAATCATTGACGGACTCATTGATTGATGACTGATTGACTCATCATGAAATCTCTGGAACCGCCGAACGGATTAGCATGAATTTGTATACAATGTTTATCTTCCTTATTATAGGCTTACTAAGAAACGGTTTTAATAGATTCGTAATTGTGGAAAATAGAGAAAAACATTGAGCTGTCTATTATCAGTCTTAATAATTTTTTCGGCAAGTTCCAAAATTGCTTGCAGTACATTTTTTTAAATAGAAATTGTTAATACAAAATTTAATACCACAAAATGTTACTTCCTCTCATTTTTTATTTACTACTGGTGCAATAATTAGCCATCCTTACATAATTTTGGGGTTACCTTTTTTTTTTGTAACTGATTTTAAGATTTGTTGTTTTCAGTATTAATTGTCCTATATTAATAAAAAAAAAATATGATCGGCCGATGATCAAATTATAAATGTAAGTAAAAGTCTGTTAAGTTGTGCTTAGTATTTGCAAGTATTTGTTGACTGCAATAAAGCAACGTTTTATGAAAACACACATTTTAAAACTCTAACGATTTGGTTTAAAGAAAATTGTATTTCATGCTAGAAATTAAAATGACGATGAGTTCTCAAATATTTTATGTATTACAAAAATATCTGTTCATTTGTTTGTTGTATTACTGTAAAGTATGGGTATAAAGCAGTGGTCCCAATCCTTTTGTCAGACAGAATCAAAAAAAATTTCAGACACACATGTCATTGGCCGCATCAACCTCAAGAAATCATCGAGTCCAATGGTACTTAGTCTTCATTATGTCGTAAGTTGGGATTCACTGCCCTTAAAGAGATCATAGAAATCGTTAGGACCATTGCGCTTCATTTATTCTAACCAGAAACGCCAGTCCATCATTTGTGTGTGTGTGTGTGCACAGGGCCTCAACAGCTAAAAATCGTCACAGACAATGAATGTTGAGGCCCTATGTACTATGACAATGGTGGCCTCATTGAAAGAAAGCCGTTCAAGTCAGCCGGTGCCGCTAAGCGATTCCCTGTGTTCTTCAGGAGAAAAGTCATCCAGTCCTGATCTACGCAAAAAATAAAACAAAATAACTTTCACATTTAGCTTTATAAATTACTCCAATCATTTACCCACCGGTTGTGCCTGCCCTTTTGGTAACGATGTGTCACTTAGTAATGAAAAATAAGGACATATATCTATGTTTGATCTATGTCAAGTTTCATGTTCAAATAAAAGAGTAAACTAAACACTCATATATGACAGTGATGCCCAAAATACGACCCGCAGGCCAAAATCGGCCCACGACGTTGTTCCATCCGGCCCGCCGAAAAGTTGGCACGAAAAGTAGACATCCCCCCTCCAAAAAAGAAAAAAGTTGACTTATGTATCTTTACCTATGTTAGGGCCCTCAATTTTTCTTTAATTGATTGGTACCATGACCTTTAACAATTGTGTGTTTATGAAATGAGAATCTACCAGAAAAAGAAAACGGATCTTAACTTTTTTTTTTGTGGAGCTGATCATAAGCCAACATGTTTGATTTGTAAAGAAAGTGTGGCTATTTAAAAAAAAAGAACAACATATAAACGTCATTATGAAACAAGCATGACGACATTATTGGTATGAGCCGCGAATAAAAGATTGTTAAACTACGCCTACAGATTGGAGGATCGATTAGAATATTTACCAAAAAGTGACAAGAAAATGAGTCGACAGTAAAGCTAACTACAATGTTGCTCTATTTTAAGTAGAGAAATTAAGACATTTTCTGTCGCTTGAAAAAAATCGCTTCAGATATCCAATTCCTTAATGTAAGTACTAGATCCACGGGTTTCTAATCAATTAGTTACAAATTCAGGTAAATTTCATTTCATTTTTTTTTTACCTTTTCGTTCATATGGCCCGCGACACGAGTGTCAGTAATTATAATGGCCCGCAAGTCGAATTAGTTTGGGAATCACTGATATATGACATAAAAAAAATAAAGACAAAAAAAATGGTCAGTTTGGAGATCGAGCCCACAACTTTCGCGTTCTTTGTAGGACCAATTAACAAACCAGTCATACAATAAATGGTCAAATCTAAGTTTATAGATCCAGATCTATAGATAACTTCTAAATAAAGGAAAAATAAAACTGGCAGCCGATTTTTTTTTAACCTTTTAAAATTATTTTTAGTGAAACTCAATAATTAAAGAAAGTGACCTTTCTGAAATTAAAATACAATTTGTTGTCAATCACCACAAGTTTGAACATTTCCTCTCGATTGGATAAACAAAAGGTCTCTAAATGATTCACATTTTCTATAAGACCACGTTAAATGTGTGATGTAGGCATTGAAAGGAAAACTACAACATTCATTTCATTGTTCAATTGTTTTGACTCGAATTAAATCTACGCTAATGAAAAACAACAACAAAAAAGAGAAAAGAGAAAATTTTTTTAAATGGGGCGGAATGAAATCATAATATAAAAAGCTTATCAAAATATAAAATTTATTCTTTTTCTTTAGTTTCTTTCATTTCTTCACACTCAAAAGCATTGTCTATCTGTACGTAAACATTTCGTCTATTTGTTTCATTTCTTCAACTACTTCAATTTTGGTGTCGGAAATTTATCTTTAATGTGACATTTCAAACTTCTACTTTAGAAGACAAAGGTTTTAGTTTTTTTTTTGTCAAACTCTTTCTTCAAACCTTGTCTATTGAATAGATGAAGTTGCAGTGTATGTATAAGTCATACATTTTATTTTCCTAGCAGTATGCATACTACATTAAATATTTTTCATGCAGTTTTATTTATATTTTTAAAAAAGTTATTGACGATAAATTCAAAGTATTTTGTTTAGCATTTAGAATGTTTTAATTTTTGTTTATATATTTAATTTTGATGTGAATCATTTCTGACTGTTCTTGACATTTCTACGTTTTGACATTGAGTGATTTCTTACATTTGGATTTGTGACTTGTGTGAGTGACTTGTGTGAGGGAATTGTGCGACAATTTCTTGCAGGTTTTTTTTTTTAGCTTTCTATAGTATATAAAAAAAAAGATAAGTAAAAAAAAAATAAAGAAAATTAATCAATATATTTTTGAAAATTCCTTTCTGCTTTATGAAGTTGATGGTGGTCTATGCCCTATGGCCTACGCCCTATGGTAACACGTTGCTCGTCTATTTATTTCTTCAGCTTTTTACTTAGTTCACAAAAACAATCGAATCGAGTTCGGGAATTCCCGATAAAGTCGTTTAAAAAAAACGTAAGCCAAATTTAATTTCAAGATGATTATTATATTTTAAGATGATTGTATTATATGGGTCAAACCAGAGCTTGCATTGTGCGGCCAATTAGATAGTTTTTTCACAAAAATATACATAAACTGAACCATTTTTATGAAAATGGTTAGTGCCATTTTCGAAACACTCGTCCACTTAAATTCAGCCACGATTAATTAATATTAATTAACTAATAATTATGCATTGTACAAAAGGTTTATAAGCGTAAAAAAAGAATTCCTTAAGATCGACAATGTGTTCCAAAGTGTCATTCTATTAAATTGTTCTTATAAACTATAGTATTCTTATTTGAATAAAAATTGTCTCAGTATGAGAGGCTGTATGCTAAATTTGTATACTCTCAGCAAAGTGGTAATACAAAATTATAATAATATATTTTCAAAATATTGTTTTAAAACGGATGGAAGATTTTTTGACAGTGTGTAAATCGGACAAATTAATTAGTAGGATCAAATCCACAATCTTAATTAATCACATAAAGACTTATCAGGTATTTTAAAGAATAAAAAAAATGTTGATAACAAGTAAAAGCTATACTATCACAAAGATTTAAATGCTCACATATTTAAATTAATTATAATTAATTTGTTTCTCAACATTGCTTATTTTACTTCTAATTATTTCACTTTTACTAATTATACTTGTAATTTTCAAACCTATATTTTCATCCCTCTACAGATTGCACAGGGTTTATTTTATAATTGAATTTTGAATCTTAGCATTTCTGTAATCCACTTTTTTTGAATAGTTAAAAACTAAATGTGTTTAATGAAGCAAGAATAGGCCCCAATCTTATATCTTGATTAACAAATGAATAATAATTCATACTTATGTTAGTTCATTTAATTCATCAAAATGATGCTTGCAATATGAATCAATATGAAATATCTTAGATAAATAAAATGCTATTTAGATTCAGTACAATCTATTGACAACTTCTGCAATAAATCATGAGCTATAAACAATGGCATTACCTGCAGAGCTCAGGGCATCAGCCAGTTTGCTATTGTCTGACGCTTCCAAGAAAGAAAAGGCGCCCATGTCCACATTTGGCGAGACCCTCTGGGGACTTTTTCTCTCCAGCATTAAATTCTCCATAAGACTATTTCCGTGGGAACCTCCAGAGCCGACACTGGAAGACGTGACCTGACCTCTCCCAGAGGACTCCTCCTGCATCATTCTGTGATGGTGTCTCATGGAGCAGTCGAGGGCGGCGATTTGGTCCGCGGCACTCTGGTAGGGAAATGTCGGGAACCCTAAAGGGTAACCGTGGTGATAGTTAACTGCGGCCATGGAAGACACAGCGGCGAATGCTCCAGGGTATGCCGCTGCTAAAAGGCGCATGTCTCTCAGACTCATTGTGTTTTGTTGTAACTTCTCGAAGTCTCCACACAGACAATAAGTTATATTTTTATTGAATACATTTGACACGGATTAAAAAAAAAAAGTCTCTAGCTCAGTGTCACATAGCAGATTCAAAATGTTAAACCAAACCTAAATAGCTCAATTTCATCAGATTATAATTAGTTTCTTACTGTACCAACTACTTCACCAAATTTCTTTAGATATTACACCTACTCAAATATCCGTCACTATATTTAATAGTGTGGAGAAAGACTAACTTTAAACAGAATGTCCACTCTTGTTAAGTGGCTTGGACATAGACACGTTAGTCTCTGCCTCGAGAATAGATTGAATTTAGTGTATCAATAAATGATATGAAAATTTCACTCAAGACTTACTGAACCGCGTCTTAAGTCGTACCAGAAGCACCATTAGCTCTCCCAGAGCCCACTACAACTGATTTCTATTGAATTAATACCTTTGGGGGGAAATAACTCCAACCCCGAAGTGGCTACGACAAATTTGGGTGAAATTTCCAATAACACGTTCCAATAACAAGCGACGTATGATGTTCACCCCCCCCCCCCTTACACTCTTGTCTTATTTTCCCCGTTCCTCTTCTCTATCACTCGCGCGGTTAACGATCACCCAATCAGGGCGCGGTCTATCGATTGGTGTTATGGCTAATCAGCTCCGCCCCTTTTAGCCTTTTTTTGTCTTTAGCCACTTCACAATGAGGAGAATAATGGCGTGGCCCAGCCGGATGACAGGCGTCAGTCACACCCCCTCCCTCTTGTCGGCTTCAGCGGGTTCGACGTGACAACAGCATTAGCCTGGAGGGACACCACGGAGTGACCTCTAGTCAGCCTCTTTATGAATTCGTTTTTGTTTTTGTTTGGTTTCTTTTTTTTTTTTATTCCTGTTCGTGAAGATCGTCTGCTGCCGGGGCAATAGCCAAAAAGAAATTTAATATTACAGACTTGAGGGTAACTGTTTACTAAGACGTCACGAAGGCATAGGAGTGTTTAGAAATAGAATTGTCTTCTGAAACAGTTGGGCACATCAGAGTTCCTTGACAGGCATATCTAGAGGGGCATATGTGGCAGGTCAGAATGACGTAATCGTTAAGGCATCTTAGAAGGGCTCGACAATACAACGAAAGGATATAGTGGCATAAGGGGCATTCCTGGGCATGACGTGAAACATATATGTCACCATGACTACTAAGAGTGACAGTCTTACTTCAAAATAATAAAAAATGGAACATTGTAATGTTACAAATATATAGATTATTTTTACACTGAATATCAACAAACATTTATGTAGTCACTCGTTAAGTTTCGTATTCTGTAAATTAGGATTTCTTGAATAAAAGACATTTTTAAAAAGAATATAATCGGCACCCGAAAAGGGGGAAGGACGCTAATAGTTTTGTGTGAAATGTCTATCCGTCCGTCCCGTTTAGATCTCGTAAACTAGAAAAGATAGTAAAACCCCGACATCGAAATATTTTTGTCCGTTCAAAGTTCTGATGCAACGGCTACTTTTTCTTTTTTAAAAGCGACAAATTTAATTTTCTAAATCACTTATGCAAGCTGTTTTTTCATTAAAAAACACCACTTTTACAACTATTCACTATTAATAGTAATAAACACGGGAGGCTCATGAGTACCATTACCATATTTAAAACACATTTATGCAAATTGTTTTAGATTTTTTGTCAAAAAAATATTTTTTTTACATTTGTATTGCTACGTTATGTAAGTTCTGTTCTACTAAATACGCATTTACCCCAAAATAATGTTTACTTTTTTAAAAAAGAAAAATCTTTTTAATATGTATATATGTTGGACATAATGTAAAACAAGAATTAACAGGTAGTTTTTCATATTATTGCATGAGCTACAGGGCATCAATGCATTCATGAAATACTTTTTTTTGTTAAGTAAATGTTGTTTTGTTTTTTTTAAGGATTTGAATAAGGGATTGACCCTTTACAAAACAATGAGATCAATTAGATATTCATTATAAGACATCAGTTAGGCCAAGTTCACATTTAACTTCACATTCACTTTCACCTATCCTTTGGACCGCTAGGTACACCACACAAGATCCGTCAACTTCTTTCTTTATTCTTCTCTGTCATTTGTCTTTGATAGAATTTAATTCTGATGTTCTTTCTGAAGATATTTATACCTGCTTTTTTACCTGCCTGGTTGGACCACTTTGGGAGCCGATGTTGAGTTTGTGTTTCCACACAAACTGTCTTTGTAACCTTGTTTTGTTTTGTTTTTTGTTTTTTTTTATTTATGCATAATTTCTTTTTGGTTCATAATTTTTTAATTTCTTGTTTTTTTTTTTTTTTTTTTTTTTTTTTGAAAGCTTATATCAACTCTGTCTGTCTGTCTGTCTGGTTAAAAGGTTGTACACGTTATTTCTCCCACACCCAGTCTCGGAACAAGCTGAAATTTTGCACAAATATTTCTTTTACCTGACGACAAAAGAATCAAAATAATTACTTAATTAACTATTGGTAATTAATTATTCTGTTTGGTATCTTGAAAAAGGAAAAGAAATGGTAATTGACAGATGTGGTGGTATACGTTGATTTAGTCCCCTTAAGGACTCGAGCCCTGTGTGAACTTTTTTTATGCATTTAAAAAATGATCATGTAAACATTCACCAAGATAACCCCTTCTTTCCTCCTCTTCTCAAAGCTGGTTCAGACTAGTGATAGGATCATAGGGCATTGAAAAAGCCAAAAGCTAAACAAAAAGAATAGTTAAAAATGTTCATAATCGCACAGATTTGTTAATAGTAGCCTACATACAATTACATGACTGTTAAAAAATAATTGATACAATAGTCTTAATATAATCCTTGTTGTTTTTTTTAAAGTATTTTTAGCGGCCCCCGAAAGGGGAAAAGACGCTATTAGTTTGGTGCGAAATGTCTGTCCTTCTGTCCCGTTTAGATCTCGTAAACTAGAAAAGATATTGAAAATCCGACTTCACAATATTTTAGACAATTCAAAGTTCTGATGCAACGGCTACTTTTTTTTTTCCTGAAAGCGAAAAATCTAATTTTTAAAATCAGTTATGCAAGCAGTTTTTTAAAGAGAAAAAGCTAATTAGTATGCATTATAAGTTAGACCTATTTTAAAACGAATAATAATCTTGTAAACTTTATTTAATTAGATTGTTTATCCCGCACAAGGAGGAATACACTGATAAAATCCCAATCTCAACATTTTAAATATATTTCAGATCGATTATGGTTTGAATCGTGAATCTATAATTTTCCTATAATGTCCTTGTAGTCTAGTATTACAAACAAACACAGTATTACATAATGCCATCTTTTAATTAAAGAAGTGACCTAAAGTTTAAAAAAAAAAAAAGCGGGTTCGAAGACTGGGATTTTCTACTTTGGGCGCCTCTGAATCCGCTCAGCTCTAATGGGTACCTGACATTAGTTGGGGAAAAGTAAAGGTGGTTGGTCGTTGTGCAGGCTACTTGACACCCTCGTTAACCGTAGGCCACAAAAACATGAACTTTACATCATCTGCCCTAAAGACCACAAGGTCTGAAAGGGGAACTAGTTAGGCCAGGTTCACATCTAACTTTACATTCACTTGCACCTATGCTTTGATCTGCTGGACCGTTGGGGCACTACACAAGATCTGTTAACCTTCTTTCTCCATTCTTATCTCTCATTTGTCTTTGATATAATTTCATTCGGATGTTCTTTCTGAAAACATTGAAGCCTGCCTGGGTGGACCACTTTGGGGGCCGATTTTGAGTTTGTGTTTCTACACAAACTGTCTTTTGTAACCTTGCTTATGTTTGTCTTGCTTTTTTTTTTTAATCCAATAAAGTTTGTATTGTAAATTGAAAAAGAGCGAGTAAAGTCTATGTTGAAATGGAAGCAAACTTTGCTGAACCTTGCACTTTTCATTTGGAATCCCATCATCCTGACAGCCAACCAGCTCCTATTTGACCCTTGTAGTGAGCGGCTTGTCGTATTGGTAGCTTCAAGGTGGCGCTCGAGTGGAAACGATCGTTAGAAGAGATGATTTAAACAAATAGGGAAGCAAAAGAAAACCCCCGTTTGGGGTACCCAAGGACCGAGTCCATTGCATTGGCGCGGATGGAAGAAAGCCCCAACAAAAGATATTACTATTCACTCACCGTTCCTCAATGGGCCATTTTTTATGTCGGATACCTAAACAGCTGATGTGGTACAGAGAATGAATATGAGAGAGTTTTCCTCAGTGTGCTTGGACTTCGGCCTCTCTTCTAACCCGAGCATCTTGAGATACGACCCATCGATAATAGGGATATAAAAATTTACATCTGCTTGGATCATTCCCAGGCAGAAGTTTGTTCAGGCATGCAGAACTAGGCTCAACTCTTAAGACAATTACGAAGCAGACGAAGACATCACGGTAAGCGTGGGGGACAGATTCAAAATGATAAACATGACATTTCCTATTACCATTATAACGTCCAAAGTTTGTGTTCAAGGCTAAAGACCTGCCAGTGACCTACATATTTTCCCGTATCTAAAGTTTGTTAGAGGTCGGGGTCGTCTGTGCCTCAGTGAGTGTCTATTAAGGGTTGGCCTTGTGCCCTTGACCAGCAGGAGGGATTTTACCTAGAGGCCAGGAATGTCAATTCACCGATCCCCCGATCCCCCATCAACAAGATGTTTATTTATCATATTTTTTTAATTGTGAGACACAGCTCTTTGAGCCACATCTGGGTTCTTCCCTCCCAAATGAGGCCGGAGACCGAACCCATGAGGGGATCCTATGTGTTCCTAAAATGTACCGCTTTTATACGTGAGAAGGCCATCACTACCCGTATGACCCCGAGGTGAATGGGACATGTTAACGGAGCCACTCTTGTATTATCTCCATGTGCGATGCTTGTTTGGTGTAAAGTGCTTTGGAAGCAGTGTTCGGTCAGTATCATAGCTAGTGTATCAGTCTCTCCTAAAAAAGGTTTCCATGTGGGTGCCACAATGGAGCCTAGAATATACTGGTTATCTGCGTCATCCTTCAATGGCAATTTTACTCTCAAATATATGCGCATCTTCTTTCTTCATCTGTTTCTTCTTTAAGCCAGTAGCAGAAAGATGATGTCGAGAAAGATTGTCTTAGCCTCATCGCCATAGGAATAAGTGACTCGCCCATTGTAACTAGAAACTGCTTTAATTTCATACTGTTCATGCTGCCTTTGATCACAACACTGTGATTAGGGGTGTAATCACATTTGGGGCATTAATACAAGCAGTTTAAAAAATTAATAAAACTGTTCTGATGATAGCTCTACATGACCTGCCTAAAGCCTTTAATGTTTGTTTTACAAGTTTCAAATGTTCCTTCAGAAAAGATTATTTTTGTCCTAGCCCAAACTTCCTGACCACAGGAAATGGTAGCGGGGAGGGTTTTGATACCAGGACTATCGTGACGACAGTTTACCACCCGCCCAGGCAGAGACCTACCTGGCCCCTTGAGAAACTTTGAACTTTCTTTTCTATTTCGTGGAGCTCTTGCAACTGAATTGACACCAAACGAGATGTCTCTGACTGATATAAACAGATAATGTTGAAGCGTTCTGTCCCCTCTTTGGCGATACATTTACAAAACTTTAAATTCTTAATGTCATAAACCACTTTGCCGAGGAACCAAAAGGCTTTCAAGATAAAATCCTGGTTGAGACTAAGAAGGTTTAATTGGAGATTTAAATCAAACTGATTTATATCTATCGCGCTCTAAACTAGAGGCAGCACAACGTGCCCCACACTCATACCTCCCCCTTTTTTTCGACGACGGAACCACACATCACACTGAGCAGTGTGGGCTATGTGATAATGCTTGTCTCAAGTCCTGAGATGTAAGTGCATGACCTATCTGAGACCTACATATTTTGCCATATCCAAGCAGACAAAGCCAGGGATCGAATTAAGCTGTCTTTGATCATCGCACTGTAGCTCAGGATCGCGATATAGAATTAATCAATAATAACACAAAGAATGAAACTGATACATGTATACTTCATATATGCCATAGAATCAGTCAAGTGAATCTTTAGTCAGATTCTGGTGTGGAACAATACTTGAGTTAATAAACTTTGTTTTAGACACCCAGAATTAAACTAGATCCTCGATTTCAAAATGTTATACTTTTCTTCGTCTTGTTCCCAAGCTTGAAAATGACTTACAAAAAAAAATATATAATTTATTAAATGGTTATAGATATTTTTTCTTATTTATTATTCGTATTTATTTATTTATATATCATTTATTTTTAGACTAATATTTAGATCTAAATAAAACCAGCAAATACAAAAACAAGGGAAGCAACTCAAAATTCGGCCCATTTCTATCATCTTTATTGCTTGCAACTTCAGATAATCCTTTTGGTGAGTTTTACTGGCCAGGATTTATTCATTGACAACCATTTTGTAATGAGCGAACAGCTCTCCATCGTTCATTCGCTTCCGCGACTCAGGGGAAGAAACGGGGATTTCCCTCACAAGTAGCCCTATTGCCGCTGTGGCTTTCTCTTGTTCAATGTTATTATTACACAGCGCTGCCAGTAAAGGGAGATTAGCCCAAATGAAATTAACGTAAACTAAATTGTTGGGGGAAGAGAACTCCATTAAAAAGGGCTGCGTCTTTTCTGTTGCTCTTTTGTTGTCCTTAGCAACAGGAAATTAAAGGATTATGATCTTTGGCTCTTAAACTGTAACTCTTTTGCATTTCAGAGTCCAGAAATTGATGTAATGGGTTGTGTGAGACATGTGCGTGTGTTAATGTGAGGAAATATACAATTATGTGTGCGTTTACGACAGTGTTAAGCTGCTGTATTTGTTTGTAATTGCTCAGTCCTATGTCAAGCCTCATTAAAAGATTAGAGAGAAAATATTTTGATTTTTTTTTTCAAACTATAAATCTCGTGATAAATTATGAAATGGTATAAATTTAAATGTACGTGTGTTTTCATTTATTATTGTAAATATTCTTTTTAATTTACAGGAGGCAATTAAATCTTTTTTGTTGAGTAATGTATAGACATTTTTTTTACATCAGGTCAGAAAAACAATTTAGTTTGGACTTTGTAAAAAATTTATTCAAATTGCAGCGGTAATATGTTTGTTTTTTAAAGTAGTCAATTAGTTTGTCATTGTAGTACTGTTATCATCGGCCTCCTTCAGTCGTGAAACGACTATGGTTCATCTCGAACACTTTTTCATATGACTGTGGTGGCCTATTTCGGAGAGACACTCCAGTCCACATATATTGCAGGTCAAGGTGGCTTTCGCTTTGGTGGTAGTAAAGTAAAGTTTCCGTTTCAGACCTTGCAATCTGTAGGGCAGATGATGTTCAGATGTCATCTGTTTCTTTGGCCAACGGTTAACTAGCAGGGTGTCATGTGGCCAGCACAACGACCAACCGCCTTTACTTTCCCCAACTAAAGACAGGTACCCATTAGAGTTGGGTGGACTCAGGGGCGCTGTAAAATCCCGACTTTCAAAATCCCAGTCTTCACGAGATTCGAACCCAGGACCCCAGGTTCGGAAGCCAAGCGCTTAACCACTCAGCCACCGCTCCCCCTTTGGTGGTAGAGGAGCTGGCTATTTTGCGTGTGGCATGCTTTTCTTCAAGAATCGAGGCCCATGTTTTCTCGCAGTCTATAGCTTTCTTGGTCACCGTCTCTCTTCAACTAGTGCGGTCTAAGGCTATGTTTACTGTGGTCAGTATCAAAGTGCACTGATTTTAAATCCTTTTTTATCACATCATCGTAATAGAGTGAGATCATTCAATAACATCAGTTAGGCCAGGTTAAAATCAGTTCATTGAATACATATGAATATTAACAATATAATAATAATAACATTAATAAATCTCCATATCCTGTAGTATCAAGTCGTTAGTCGAACTAAAATTACAACAGTATCGGCAACACTTTCGACACGAGCACGTCTCTTCTCTTTGTATAGACGGACAGATAGAGTTGTAGTTGTTGATAGTTTATAGTTCATACTTTCTGATATTCTTTTTACAAATATTGAAACCTGCCTGGGCTGACACTTCGAGGGCAGATTTTGAAATTGTGTTTCCACACAAACTGTCTTTGTAACCTTGTTTTTTAATTCATGTTTTGTAGGTACAAAGTCTTGAAGTAACGTCTGTATTATATAAGATAAGATAAGAATTGTGTGATGTTTCAGAATGGGTGTGGGAGCAATAACATGTACAACAGTTATAACATACAGAGTGAGTTAACATAAGCTTTATAAAGATTGTAAGTCTGCTGAAGTTTCTTAATCATAAAATCAAAGATATACATATACGTTGAATTGTACCTCTCCTTCAGTAGCCCCTCATAAAGAGTACGCAAGTCACTTGCCCAATAGGGTTTGTTGCTGAACATAAAAATTATATATGTGTCAGACGCGAATAGCCCAATTTTCAGTAAAAGAAATTACAAAAGTCATTTCTCTATAGAAGAAGTTACGAAGGCTATATAAAATACAACCACAGACCTATATATACTACAATAAATATAGGTTTTTGATTGCTAGTTACGATTTATTTAGGTAGGTGCTGTTTTACTATTACATACCAAGTATTGGAGTTTAGATTATTAGATATAGACATAAGACATAGATCTAATAATACTGTAATACGTTTACCATTCTCTATACTTAATCTACTAAACTAGAGATCTATCTATATCTATTATCTAGTCAATCTAGATCTATACAATATTCATTATAATACTTCTACTTATAATGACTTATTTAATAAGTTAGTACTTAGACTTAGATCTATTATAGTTTATTAATAGATTTACTTTTCAATGCCTAGACCTAATAATAAAATTGCAAATGATGTCTATAATGACTGATTTTTTTTTATAATAATAGGCCTACTAAATCTAGATCTAGACTGTACTTAAATGTAGTCTAAAATAATGACTGTCCAGGGGCGTAACTAGGGATTTGGGGGCCCGGGGGGATTGACCTCTTTGGGGGCCCCTTGCATTTTGACATTCTACGTATGACATGAGATGTACGCAAAAATATATAAGCCCAAAATCCATTTGGTTCAGTATATCAGTAAACTTATTAAAAAAATAATCATGAAGATTCTTTTAATGAATAATGCCGTTGTTTATTAGTTAAAAAATGCAAAAGTGACAAATCTAAATTGATATCGCTTCACGTCGTGCATTATGTGCAGCAAAGAAATCTATTACATCAACTACATCTATACTTTCTAGTATTTGTGACTTCACTGACATTAAAGCCATGATAAGCCTTACTTGCGTCATTGTGCTCCTGAGATAGTTTTTGATGAACTTGAGCTTTGAGAATGATCTCTCACATGACGTTATCGAAGTGGCCTGAGTTAGCAGTATTCGGAGGAGGTTGCAAAGTTTGAGAACACGTAATTCCCATATGAAGCCTTTTTCCTGAATATGTCTATTGGTGATTGTATTACTGGTTTGTTGATGAAGGATTAGATGGAAATAAAAAGGGAGTTTCCATTGAAAGATGAATAGAAGGGTAATAACTCGAGTGTGAAGTTTAATTCTGAAATTATAGACGCCATACCTGAATAATGGACTATTTTAGCATTATTAAGAATAACTTTTAGATCTGTTATACTCGATTCTGTAAATTTTGCTTCGAGGTTAATTAGTGTAGCCATAAAATACTCGCCATTCAGATCTATTATTACTTAGTAAAGGTAACAAGAATTAGCTGTATATCATGCAGTTTTATTCGTGGCAACAAAATGTAAAATGTATAACAAACTTTTAAAAAAAAATTAGATCTCTGTGGGAAAAAATATTTTTTAAATGTCAACAAAGTCAACGTACTGATAGACCTAGATCTAGGTTTAGTCTTTGTGATAAATTTAATCCATAAATGTTGAAAAAAAAAGACACCCGTTGACACTATTTGTCAATCAAATATATTAATTTATGTATTTACAAAATAAATTTCGGACACCCATTTGGCCCCCCCCCCCCTCCAGGTGGGGGCCCAGGGAATTTTTCAAACTCTCCCCCCTCCCCCCCCCCCCCTTAGTTACGCGACTGTGACTGTCTAAGACTCTAGATGATTGAGAAGTTCACATAGAGGTGTTTCAATAATACGCATGTCGGCTGAAAGTATATAAAGTGCTTTTTTGTGTAAAAATAAAAAAGAGGCTCCGGTGCTCAGTGATAGATTGCCTAACTTTCCACTAATAATAAATTAACAATTAACGTTGAATTACAAGAAAAGTAATCATTTTTCCCGACATTGAAAAAAGGTGCTGGTACCCCGTACCGGTGCGGTGCGTACCGTCACAAAAATATATCTCAATCTTCTTTCATTTAATTTTTGTGCGGGGTTATTGCTACTTAATACATTGATACCGGATCGATTTAAATAGGGCCTAAGTATACAAGCAGGATTTCGAACATTGGATACATTTATTTTTTAAGTACAAAGTTTTATGGAAGAGGCAATATATTAGTTGTTTGAAGTTTGTAACTTCTTAAATTCAGGCTAAAAATATCGAAGCCTACATTTTACACTCATTTCTAAACAATTAGAAGAGATGGACTGACTCATAGTGTAGCTTGTGTACATCTGCAAAAACACAAACTCAGACTTTCAAAACTATTAAAAGAAAAACTTAGTGATTATTTTTACTGTATAATTCTATTATTATTCCTTTTTAGAATTATGATATAAACAAAAATTTGCCATATGACTTTATCTAACAGAAAAAAAAAACAACTTACGTCTATTTATGCGGTTATTTATAGTTACCTAGTAATATAAAATATATTGAACTAACACGTACATTCATCATAATGCAGCCATGCGATTTTTCGTTTATAAACATAGCATTATTTAGGATCAATATTTTACAAAGGCTGCTTTGAGAAATCAGGTATACCCATTAGTAGAAAAACGACCCCTTTACTCAAGAAAAATTTAAGAAACTAGAACAGACACAAAATAAATAGTGACATTCATAACAAAAGAATATTTAAAATTGATTAGAGTTACACCTTTTTAAGTAATCATTTAAAGTTTAAAATCACTACAATTTTTTTCAACAATTATTTTGTGTATGAAATTGTGTATCGGAAAATGCCAGGTACATGAAATAAGCTAGTCCTAAAAAAAACAACACAGATCTTGGGTAAAATACTCATCAAATAAAGTACTGTAAATGTGTAGTTTCACGTGCTTGTTTCAGGTCTTTTCTTTTTATAGCCTCTATCGGGTTATATCCCAACTACCGGTATTATTGTGCAGAATTTTTTCCTCTATCAGATACACTTAAAATTATAGCATAATAATGTCAGTTTAATTTAAAAAGAGAACTGAACAATACAAAGATATATAAGGAAAAAAACAACTTCCGGCCCACTACTTTTGAATCAAAGAAACGTAACGGACTAGTCCAACAAACCCTATTGTCAGTGCACAGTACTCAAAGTGAGGTAACAGACTTAGGTATTTGTCTTTCTGAAACATGATTACAAGTTCTGGACCTTTCATTATCCTCGATTGACCTCGATTTGCTTTACACACTCCTTTAAGCACAGCGGTCTATTCAGCCCCAAATAACATTATTATTTTCATTACACACACAAGCACATTTATTTATTTATATACAAGAGGGCCTAAAAGTATGTTTACAGTTATCACGTAGACTACTTATTTGAAGATTACCAGACTTTTTAAGAAAATAAAAGACTTCAAATTTCATTGTTTCAAGTTAATTTGACTTGCTCTAGCTACAGTATTCACGATTTTTTTAAATCATTTTATTTTCGATTGCAATTATAATTTTCAAATAATGATTTTCATTCTCTTTTTCTTTAAATTGGAGCTTTGATTCAAATTTTTGAACTTCATTGTGAGCTTAAAATAATTTGTTCAAAATCATCCAATGATATCGTCGCGTGTGCAGTCATCTGCAAATCTACTTCCGATTTTCGACAATGTTCTGGACACTTACGGCTGAATGCTTGACGGCTCGTTCTTTAAGGATTTCTTAGTTCCGCGAGCGCGCTGGAGGGCGCGTGGACTTCCCGCTCTTACTCGAGTCCATTTATTTAGATGAAGGTTATTACAAGTAAAACGAAGATAGAATAGGGCCAGACGGACATATTGATCTCTGCTAATTAATTGATTTAAGTTACTCATATTAATGTTTTATTAATGGCATTTAGACCAGTTTCTCAAATGATTACAAGTGGCGTTCCGCCTTCACCTCTAACGAAGCAAAATCGTTATTTCGTACACAGTAATTGTTTTGTAGACTTGAACAAATTCTTTTTGGAGATAGTATTGGATAGGCAGAGGGTTTCCACTCTATCTAGCAAAGGGATATGAGGGATCGCTGTAAGATCCCTTGGTGGGGTTCCGGAGCAGAGCGTTTCCCTGCCGATTTGAGCTTCAGAAATTCATTCTCTTGGCATATATAACACAATTCTTTTAGTTTGTCTTTAAATGATTTCGTATTAAGAAAGAGTGAAATACGCCTGTCAAATTAAATCTAACAAAATGAAAGCACAGGTCAATACAACTATGCGACGGACATTCGAGGTAAATGAAGCCCACGTATGTCTGTTATTGGCGTGATCGTCGCTTGATGCTCTTGGTAGTAAGACTTTTTGTCGCGGACTTTTTATTTGCAACGCAAACGTCGTCAACTTAACCATGTACCACTTCAAGCTTGCTGACAAACGAAAGTTGAGGACCAATCGCGTCTTCAAAATGTTGTGAGTCGATAGTGTTGCAGACGCTTCTCGTGAAAACAGAAATCATTTTAAAAGTCCTACTTGAAAGATAAAACGAAATTTCTTACTTAAAATATTTAAATGCTTGGAATATTGTTATTTTACTTGATTAATATTAGAAGAACATGGATTTAGAACTACAATGAAACTACAAGATTTTGTATCACGAAAAATAAATTGACAGGTCTAGCGCCCTCCCCTTTCCAGTAGTCAGAACGTTGTGCCTCTTGGTTGGATGTCGCGCCACTTATGGGACGTTTCCTAAGAAAACTGGCATCTACTAAACTAGACTTTTCTAATGCATTAACTACTTAAACAACAGCATACTATCTCTATTTGGTCCATTATATCAATAATATCTGGTCCATTGCATCAATAATATCTGGGCCTTTAAATCAATAATATCTGGACCATTACATCAATAATATCTGGTCCTTTATACCAATAATATCTGGTCCTTTATATTTATAATATCTAGACCATTGCATAATAATATCTGGTCCTTTATATCAATAATATCTGGTCCTTTATATTAATAATATCTGGACCATTACATCAATAATATCTGGACCATTACATCAAAAATATATGGACCATTTCATCAATAATATATGGACCATTACATGAATAATATCTGGTCCATTACATCAATAATATCTGGACCATTATATCAATAATATATGGCCAATTACATCAATAAGATCTGGTCCTTTATATCAATAATATCTGGTCCTTTTTATCAATAATATCTGGTTCTTTATCTCAATACTATATGTTACTTTATATCAATAATATCTGGACCATTACATCATCCCTTTTGTCTTTTTAAATTATTATTTTTCGGATGTTTTTATCGCTCGAGCTTTTAATAAAGAATCTTATTAAACGAAGTGTTGAAACAACGCAACACTGCCTTGAATAGTTTCGCAATGTATATTCTCGTTTAAACATTAAGCGATTTTTTTTTCAGACATTCCCGGATACACAGTAATTGTATGAATTGTACACAGAACTTAACCGCATCTAACTAGCTCGTCTGTTATGATAAAACAAGTTAATTATTAGACCAGGGTTACATTTGATATTGACAGCTAATTCAGCCCAATCTCTAAATCGACAATAGTCTCCTATTACCATCAGCTTCAATTAGGATTGTTGTCAAAGTTTGCGACATGTTCCAAGAGATGGTCAAATATTTTGAGAGTCAGTGCAATTTTTTTTTAAAAAGCGTGTGTCCGCATGCCGCCGCCTCCATCCACGCGAGCGTGGGCACGCCACTGCTCACATCCTCTGCAGACAAGGACAATGGCTGCTGAATTCTATTTGTTCCCGGTTACTGAGTAATTAACAGTGCTAATTGCCGACCTTTTTGTTAGCGAACACGGTGGCATTGAGTCGGGCGGTTGGTTGTCCTTTCTCCGACTAGATCAGCTGAGAGAAGTATACACACTGGGCTTCCTGGTGTACGGAGACTGTTGTGTCAACAGATGTCTTTGTCATTCTTGCAAGTCAGTCATTCAGTCGGTTATTCAGTCAATCATGCAGTCGGTTACTCTGTATCAACGATCTAACACCCAGTCATTGTGCAGATCACCTTAGATGGTCATAGCTATCAACGTCATCGTTATGTGCCTTACACAGACTGGGGAGCAGGGCCGGTCGTAGTGCTGTCGCAGTGGGCCCCGCACTTTCATAGGCCCCGCGCTAATTCTAGGTTTAATTTATTAAATTAGATCATTATCATGATTTATCAGGGCCTCCTGGAAATCTCCTGTAATTGCAAAATATACGAAAAAGTCCTGGAAATCTCCTGAAATTATTAAAATCTCCTGAAAAATAGACAAAGTTGTCAATTTAGGGGTGCCAATCCTACGCACGAAAAAAAAAAAACAACAGCAAAGTCGATTGCATTTTCTAATACAAAATCTTAATTTAACATTATGCTTATCCCTACCCAGACTGGGCCCCGCGCAATCCATTTCGCATAGGGCCCGCATTTGTTAGAGCCGGCCCTGATAGGGTGACATCAGAATGAGATCTAGAAAACTAAGGGGGAGGGTCAAAGAGACGGATGGCTTGATGGACGGACAAATTTTATACAAATCTAATATCACTATCGATTTCATTGCTCTCGGGCCCACATTAGTATTCTTATGTTAATTGCATTCTGGTTGGTTTAATTAGTTCTATATCCACAAATGTGAGCCTCCTGGCCAAAACATGATATCCTTACCTCTATTTGTATTACCCACACATTAATTAGTATTATACATATATGTATATGTATGTAGCTGTACGTCAGGATAGCGTTTACACTAACTGTAAACCAACTCGTCTCTTGGAATTCTAGGCTCACAGAATCTCCATCAGAACTACTGTCCTTTCTGGGAGGTATCCAAGCAGATGTATTTTGTTAAATCACTAGTGCCGATGGCTCGTATTTCAAGACGTTTGGGCCAAGCACACCGGGAACCACCCTGCTGTACCACATCAGCCGTGCGGATGTTAACCTAGAGGCGTGTGGATAGTGACTTCGTAGTTAGGGTTCTCTTCCATCCCCGCTAGTACTATAGACTTTGTCCTTAGGTACCCCAACGGGATCAGTTCTGTTTTGTTTCCTTATTGATCGTCTTACTCTCAAAAAGAGTTGAACCGAAACTCATGAAACTCTAGGTGAGTAAGCCTGATTGAGCAAAGCGCTCTGTCTGGAAGAGGTCCATGCCCAAGCTAATGTCCATATTTAACACTGATATTTTCAATGGGTCGGACACTCTGGACGCACGGACTAGAATAGGTGGCCGAAGGCCGAGGGCAGTGGGAACCCCTCCATTTTCCTATAGTTTACCAAGCCAACTGTGCAGGACTCGCCATTGATGAAACGGACCCATGAGGATTTGAACAAGGTCATGGAAGCTCCCTTACAGCTCTGCACTGTGCAATTAGAATGCTCTCGCACTCCCTTCGACACTCCCACAGGAGTCTTGTTGTACTACCCATTTAGCCTAATCGTTTCCTCCACCCGAGTGCCCCATTGAGGCAGGGTAACGTACCATATTAGCCGTTTCCTCTAACCATCGTTTCCAGCCAGACATCATGTTAAGCTGAGAAGCATTGCCCAGGACTCAATTTTGCTACAACTTCTAACAAGTATTATATGACTTACACACGTTCATATTAACAAACACAAATTTACAATTCGAAAACACTTATATCAGTTATACGTAAGGACTGTTTGATTTTTGATTTTTTTTCGTTCCGTTTTTTTTTTTCCTTGTCTTTGTTGACCCCTATTTCTTCATGGTCTCAGGCGCCACGATTGTGCTTTGCTATGTACAGCACTAAACTGTCATCTATCATTATTGACACTGCAAACATCTAAATATAGCTGAATACTAAACAGAAAATAGTACCCATGACCATCCATTAATAACATATTTCCAATATCAAATACCAATAAATCTATGACAATGATTTGCTCCTTTGCATAAGTTTGAGCAACCGGATGGAGAAATGAAATCAAACATCTCTTACAATTAAATAACAATAAAAAGATATTTGCTTTTCAACCAGAGAAAGATAATGGAACCAATCCAAAGACCGTGGGACATTAGAGCCTCTATTTACCTACTTGTCTCCATTACGTGATTGGCTGTAACAAATGGGTTTGTTCTACTCTCAAACCCCCTCTACTCTCTTCCCCTCACTGCACGCTTACCGGCGAGCGCGCGCTGCAGACGCCAACAAAGACAAGATGTAAGGAAGTGAGTAGCAGACGATTCACTCAGAAGTTAAGGCAATTACGCTGAATGAATGAGTGGCCGCCTACTTTTTTTTTTTACACCTCGTTCTTGTATTTATAAAGCCCGGATTGAATTAAATGGCTTTGAGGAATTTTGATGGCTTTTTTGCCATGTGGGTAGTCCCAACGGCGGATACGAAATGCCGGGTCGTGTTAAAAGCCCCAAAATGCTGCCAGTTTTCAGTTTGAAAAAATAACTAGCAGGCTCTTAGAGAGTATTAAGTCTTTCAAATGGCACAACAATACAGGCTGTCGATGATGGCGCGGGAGAGAAGGCAGCGGCCGGGGCGGTGGTGGAGGTATTCTATTTGTTGTCGTTCCATTAAATTGAGCTGTCCAGTATTTACAAAAACCAAAAGGGAGATACTTGTGCAAGGTCTGGTGGGGTGGTTGGTCGTCAGACACTTTTGAGGGGAAAAAAGGGGGGGGGGGGAATAAGTAGCAGCTCGGGTTCGCGCTCCCAGTGACGTAGTTCTCCTCGAAGTGGTAGTTTTCCTGTCTCAACCAGCAGGAGCGGAGCGTTGATCCTAAATAAGGAACTTTGTGGGTCGTCAAAAGCAAGTGTTCTACAGCATAATACTAGAGGGCTATGGGGAAGGCGCCTCTTCGTAGTAGCATTAAAATGTTGCCAACTCTTGTTGACGTTCTCACTTACAAATCCTAGTCTAAGCAATGTTTGATGAATACATTTTCAAAATATAGTAATAGTATCACATGTCAAAACGTATATTGTGACCTAACAAAGTAAAATAAAAAACCTTGCCCAGCAGAACTAAGCGAACTAACCGCTTGACCTTCCGGAAATAAAAAAAAAGAATCTTTTTGATTGTTAGTGTTCGCCATTTCCGGTGTAAACGTGTCTTTATATATGTAACATGTATGCATCAATCATTCTTAGCTTCATTGAAGATTTTCATACATGGCGGAAAAAACTATAAATAATAAGCTTTTTGGTGTATCCGGTGTACAAAATAAAATGTTGATAAGCTATATGTTTTTTTAAAGTTCATAAATTGTCTTAACTGGCGGTTTAACACTGCAGAATCTATTTTTTTTTAGTTCTTCCGTTTGTAACTTTTATTTAGTTGGCCATTGTGGAGTTAAATTTAGCGTCTTTTTCATTAGGCGCCTTTATCGAGAAAATCTCCAAGATTAGCATTTAAAAGTTCTACAGTGCTGATACCAAAAATAATAATAATAATAAAACTAGTTATTGCATGACTTAAAACTGGCCTAGCATGCCACTTGCAAAGCTTGAAGACATAAAATTAAAGAAATTGACATTCTGGTCACTTCACTTTAAATGACAATGTATCATGGACTCAAAGTTATCATTTAGTGAACGAAGAGATCAGACACAAACAAACAGGTAGGCTACGTTACTGAGTGTCGAGGTCATCAGCAAGGCCCCAGGCCATACTTTGTCAACGATCGTTTTGGGACGCCATCGAGACGCTTGCGACACGTGTCGCATCTCAAACGGTGGACCCTAGGAACATCTTTACACTTTGCAGTCGTCACTTCGAAACAATGACCTTTAAACGGACAGGAGAGACGGTGAGGTACATGGCGGCATGTCAGCAGTTGACTGACCACTGGTCAGAGTGTCACGGCCTTCAAATTCATCTGATCTGGCCAGACGCTGTCATGACCAACACAAACTGGGGTCAAGATAAGAGCAGAAATCGGTGGTGGTTGTGGGGGGGGGGGGGGAGCTTATTTAATGACTGCATAAGATGTTGAGGATAGTCCAACAGGTTCAGAGGAGGTGCCACATGGTAAGTAAATGAACGGGAGCTTATTATTTAGGAGGCATAAAATTACAAAAAGTAGATTATCATTTGAACTACCCGGCAGTATAGCTTACGGGTGACGGAGGGAAAGGTGGAGTTAATTTTAAAAAAAACGTTTTTAACATTTAAACGCATATTCGCAACAGACACCGGTGACATCTAAGATGGAACTTCTCGATATAAAGTTGTCGTCATTGTCTGAATAGTCAGTCAGCATCTCAGCATACCTAAAACAAAGCAAAAAAATGCTTGACCTGATGACGCTGTGCCCTGAATAAGTTGTGCATTCAGCCCACGAGCAATTAAGGCACAAGGCTATAACCGTTAAGAAGTTCAAAGTCTCAGCCAAGGGACATAATTCTCTTATCTCCAGCCGGTCCCCATCCATTAATACATCTTTAACTTCTTTGCTTTGATATTAATATCCAGGCGCGCAGTCTCCCCTAGCACCCTATCTGAACAATCATCACATTTACTTCCCTTAGAATCAATTCGGAATTGTAACAATAGGGGGAATTATTAACCCATGATCTCTTGCTAATAGCCTCCCCTTAGCCGTGTTTCCATCGATTCTATCTCCTCTGGCTCATTCCGTTGGACATATTAAAGGCTAAATTTAATGCAGTTAGGATCTCAATTGTTTTAGCCTAAGGACTGGTTTGGGGGGGGGGGGGGTTGAAGAAAAAAAAAGAAGTGGGGGGGGGGGGGAGAATAAATATATATATATATATATATATATTGTGCCTCAGCATTTTTTTCATAGTAGAATTAGTGATGATATGATTGATATAGCAAAATTATTTTTTCCAGGCTGTCGTTCAGAACGCTTGAGAAAGATAACTGCTTAAAGGTCTAAGATTTAAATTTTAAGCACAAGAATCAATGGTGTTTATATATTTAGTGTATATACAGTTAAATGTACAGCTCAGTGTGTGAATGGAGTACTGTTGATTCTTTGATAGCTGCTTGATTACGGGATTCCCCTCTAAATTTTTAAACATACAGCCTATAAGTTTTTAACATATTACTATCTACTACCAAATTGTAGTTGAATTTCACTGTTATACTATTTCTCTCTCTCTCTCTCTCTCTCTCTCTCTCTCTCTCTCTCTCTCTCTCTCTCTCTTTGAATATGTTTCTTTCTATTATTCTAATGAAAGCGGCATATTGTCTCCATTTACTTCTTTATATCACGGCGGATTTAGTCAAGTCAAGATGCTATTCTCTCCCTTTGGAGCAGCGCGTTCCAACAAAGAAAATATGAAAATTATTATTCATTAGAATTAACATATTCGAATGTGTTAAGCAAAATTAATGAATACAAAGTGGATTTAAGATCGTGTTTCTCCTTGAGGCGTTGCGACGGGTGCAGTGCGGCCCCCACCCCACTCTCCCCCCATGCACATTATACAGGTATAGTCACTGGGCGATCTCTCAGAGCTAATTAACATGAAGTACATTCGGTGAGACTTAATTAGGGGACTTCAGTAGACCCCCACGTGGACGAGTGTCAAATGTCAACATGTATATTTATAAGTGTATATGTATATAAATATATATTTATATATATATATATATATATATATTTATTTATTTATTTATATATATATATTTTATATGTATTCATTTATATTTATTTTTTATATTTATATAGGGCCTATTTATATATTTTAAAATATTTATATATTTATGGTTTATATTCATAGATTATTTTTATTTAAATATTTTTTATTCCTATTTATAGTATTTTTTTTCAAATCAACCAGGTCCGGTTTTAGACGATAAGGCTCTACGTTTGACAATATGGGGGCCCTTGTAGTCAACATAAGGCATTTTATTCCTTTGCTTTTTCTTCAAAACAATTGTTGTTTTATAATTAGCAAAACGTTTTCTAAGCACTATCGTAGTTAATTAAAATGAGGAATAATTTCTAGCTTTCTCTCTCACTTTTTCCGATGATTCACGGTGCAACGATTTTTTTTCAGTGCAGTGCAGGTACTGAGTAAGCGAGTGTTTGAATGAGTGAGTGAATGAGCAATTGAGTGAGTGAATGAGCAAGTGAGTGAGTGAATGAGCAAGTGAGTGAGTGAATGAGCGATTGAGTGAGTGAATGAGCAAGTGAGTGAGTGAATGAGCAAGTGAGTGAGTGAATGAGCGTGAGTGAGTGAATGAGCAAGTGAGTGAGTGAATGAGCAAGTGAGTGAGTGAATGAGTGTGTCCTTGATAATGCTCTCAACATTCTCATAATTAATGATTAACAGAAAGCTACTGCTTATAGGTGCACTACCCTAAATGAAAAAAACAAAGTGATAGATTACATCAGAATAGTTGACCAGGGGGGTGTTTTAATAAAGCTTATATCTACTCACCCTGTCTGTCTGTCTGTCTGGCAGGATTTGTTTTTACGTTTTTTGTCTATTTTCACATGCTCGGATCAAGTTGAAATTTGTGCACATTCAATGACAACGCATAAAAAGAAAAAAAATTACCATTTAATTATTTGGCGGTAATTAATTAATTTTGTTTATTAAGGGAAATACATCATGCATTATTGAAAGATGTGGCAGCAAATGTGCAGTTCCTTCCCATGTTTTTATAAATAGTATCTTTTTTAATATTTCGCTTGTTAATCTATCCTATTCTTTGACTTTGTCTTAGTCTCTTTCCTCCAAACATTGTCGTTTTGTTTTATACATTCCTTTATTTCCCCGGTAACACTTTTTATTTTCTCTGTTAACTCTCTGACACAAATAGAAACGCAGCTCCGTCCAATCTCCTAGAAATACATTTCTTTGATAGCCATGGGGAGGATCAATCTATCAATCATGCCACCAGGATAGGACAGACAAAAGATTGTTACTGAAATGACAATTTGATCGAAATGTACAAAACTGAATTGCCTCATACATTAAATAAGCTCCCTTTATTCATCGTCTTCGAGTACTCCCCCCCCCCCCCCCTTCCTCACGACTAGGGCCAGCTCTATGGACAAAGGGAGTGAATTTAGAAATTCAATGCATCAAATGACACATAACAAATGGCAGGTCATTGCTAGCCGTGATCCATATGTGATAGATGACAAGAATTCACAAGACATAACTCGCACCTAATCCCACATTTGGATGGTCCACTTGGAAAACACAAATTTTCTATTTTATGCCCGGTCAACGAAAGACGGAATTTAAACTCATTTCTCTTCATGCTGTGAGTTGGGAAAATTAGAAAATTAAGGAGGCTCCATGCTGTATGAGAGACACGTTTAATTTGTAATGTCTTAAATACAGTTTAAAATTAATCCACAATTCTCACTATTAGTACAATATACAATACCATTAGTATAATTAGTGCTAATTTATTTCACCTTTTTTTTTTTTTGGTTATTAGGAGGTAAAGAGGTGTAAAACAAGGAGGTTGGAGGGAAATGTAGGCGTTATTTGAAACGATTTTATTTACAAAAGTACCTCGATTACTCACATGGTTAATGGTTTGTTTGATAACTATGCTAGATGTATATCACGAGTTGCTTTTGGACACGTGGTGCATTTATTAGCCACTTGTGATTCATTTAAGATGTCTTGTTTACAAAGAAATATTTTAGTCTAATTAAGCCTTGTAACATGAATGAAAGATATATTTGTTCTCTTTGACGTTATTTGGAAAGACTGCATAAATAAAAGTACTCGATTCCTCGTTCGGTTAAATGATTTGCTTAAGAACCTTGACGCCAAATGATTGTTTGAAATTATATTGAATTATATTGCATTTAATTAAGGTCCAAAAGTACAATAATCGATTTTCTTTTATAAAGGTTGACTTACATATTCCTGTGAACTCCCTGTGGAGCATAGGGCCACAACTACACCTCTCCACAATTCTCCACACCTCTCAACATAACTCGGTTCTGGGCAGCTTTCTTCATCTGCTCTTGTGTCATTCCAGTGTCCTCAGCTTTCTTCATCTGCTCTTGTGTCATTCCAGTGTCCTCAGCTTTCTTCATCTGCTCCCATGTCATTCCAGTGTCCTCAGCTTTCTTCATCTGCTCCCATGTCATTCCAGTGTCCTCAGCTTTCTTCATCTGATTCCATGTCATTCCAGTGTCCTCAGCTTTCTTCATCTGTTCCCATGTCATTACAGTGTCCTCAGCTTTCTTCATTTGCTCCCATTTCATTCCAGTGTTCTCAGCTTTCTTCATCTGCTCCGATGTCATTCCAGTGTCCTCAGCTTTCTTCATCTGCTCCCATGTCATTCCAGTGTCCTCAGCTTTCTTCATTTACTCCCATGTCATTCCAGTGTCCTCAGCTTTCTTCATTTGCTCCCATGTCATTCCAGTGTCCTCAGCTTTCTTCATCTGTTCCCATGTCATTCCAGTGTCCTCAGCTTTCTTCATTTGCTCCCATTTCATTCCAGTGTTCTCAGCTTTCTTCATCTGCTCCGATGTCATTCCAGTGTCCTCAGCTTTCTTCATCTGCTCCCATGTCATTCCAGTGTCCTCAGCTTTCTTCATTTACTCCCATGTCATTCCAGTGTCCTCAGCTTTCTTCATTTGTTCCCATGTCATTCCAATGTCCTCAGCTTTCTTCATCTGCTCCCATGTCATTCCGGTGTCCGCAGCTTTCTTCATCTGATTCCATGTCATTCCAGTGTCCTCAGCTTTCTTCATTTGCTCCCATTTCATTCCAGTGTCCTCAGCTTTCTTCATTTACTCCCATGTCATTCCAGTGTCCTCAGCTTTCTTCATTTGCTCCCATGTCATTCCAGTGTCCTCAGCTTTCTTCATCTGCTCCCATGTCATTCCAGTGTCCGCAGCTTTCTTCATCTGATTCCATGTCATTCCAGTGTCCTGAGCTTTCTTCATTTGCTCCCATTTCATTCCAGTGTCCTCAGCTTTCTTCATTTACTCCCATGTCATTCCAGTGTCCTCAGCTTTCTTCATTTGCTCCCGTGTCATTCCAGTGTCCTCAGCTTTCTTCATTTACTCCGATGTCATTCCAGTGTCCTCAGCTTTCTTCATCTGATTCCATGTCATTCCAGTGTCCTCAGATTCACTGATGGCAGACGTCTTCCAGGTTTGCTTGGGTCTGCCCACTTTCCTCCTTCCTTGAAGATTCATCTCAAGTATCTGTTTTGCAACATTATTAGCTTGTTTTTGCATGGTGTGTCCTATCCAGTTCCATTTTTGCTTTTTGATATTTTGGACTAAGGGTTTTTGCTTGGTTCTCTCCCACAAAGTGAAACTAGTTATCTTTGATTTTGTATATCGCCACCAGTTCCACTGTCTTGACTAACTTCCCTGGTATGTGAATGGGTTTACATCGAGAATTTCCCCCCTCTGTAGTTACATTGTAGAAAAATTGGGTTCTCATGTCTGTTATTGATGCCCATAACCTCTGTTTTCTTTTTGCTTATTACAAGCCCAGTCTTTTTCGTTACTTCTGATAGTCTGGTCAGCTTGGTCTGAGCATTTTGTTGCATATGGAGGCAGATGCCATCTGCGACATCCAAGTCCTCCGGATGTTGTGTTAGGGTCCATTGCATGCCGCTTTTGTTGACTGTCTGTCACATGACCCAACCAATCACCAACAAAAATATCAATGGCAAAAGCCTACATATCTTTCTTACTCTTGTTAATACTTGAAAATGCTTTGTCAGCTTACCATTGTGTATTACTTGGTATGATGAGCCAACATACAACTGTTTAAAGATATTGGTGAACTATGTTGGAACTTCGTAGTGATTTATTCAGTCTCCAGATTATGTCTTTGTGAATACTTTCGAAGTCTTTATCAAAATCCACAATGGTCATGTACAGAGGAGATTACCACTCAACAGATTGTTCTATGATAATGTTCAGTGTAGCAATGTGGTCAGTGCATGATTTTAATCTTCCAGAAACCAACCTGTTCGGGTCTTAGTCTTTTGTCTAGTGCATCTTTTAGGGCATTTTAGGCGTTTCAGTATTATTCTAGTTAATACCATACTAAGGTTTGACGATAACGCGATTTGTCGCCAGTTATTGCATTGAGTAAGGTCCAATTTTGGGAAACTTGATTAAGTAACCCGGTTCCCAAATCTTCTACAGCAGCGGTTGTAGCATTTCAACTGATGTTTTGGGGTCTAGTTGAATTGCTTCCACCGGTATACCATCTGCACCTCCCGGCTTTCCACTTTTTTTAGCGGCCCCCGAAAGAGGAAAAGACGCTATTAGTTTTGTGTGGCCTGTCTGTCCGTCCGTCCCGTTTAGATCTCGTAAACTAAAAATGATAGTGAAAATCCGACATCATAATATTTTAGACCATTTAAAGTTCTGATGCAACGGCTACTTTTTTCTTTTCTGAAAGTGAAAATTTTAATTTTTAAAATCAAGTATGCAAGCAGTTTTTTTCATAAAGACACCACTTTTACAACTATTCATTATTAATAGCAAAAAACACGGGAGGCTATTTAGTAAAGGATATATCTATTTACCATATTTTTAAGACATTTATGCAAACGGTTTTAGATTTTTTGTTTTAAAAAAAATCTTTTTCACAATTGTATTGCTAAGTTACGTAAGTTCTGTCATACTAACTAACTAATGTAACTACTACATTAAAAAAAATTTTTTTACTTTTTTTTTAAAGAGATAACATCTATTTAGTATACATAGAAATGGAATATAATTTAAAACAACAATTCATAACTACCATTTCGTTAGTCGATACAGAGTTCAGTGCCGTACCATATCTATGGAACTCTCAACTAAATGAATTTTTTTCTACGGAAACGTTTTTGTTTTCTCCTTGAGGTTTTGAATAAGAGATTGACCCTTTACAAAACAATGAGATCCATTAGATACTCATTATAAGACATCAGTTAGGCCAGGTTCACATCTAACTTCACTTTCACTTAAACCTATTCTTTGGTCTGTGGACCGCTGGGGCACCACACAAGATCTGTCAACCTTCTTTCTCCATTCTTCTCTGTCATTTGTCTTTGATAGAATTTCATTCTCGTGTTCTTTCTGAAACTATTAAAACCTGCCTTTTAAACCTGCCTAGGTGGACCACTTCGGGGGCCGATTTTGAGTTTGTGTTTCCACACAAACTGTCTTTGTAACCTTGTTTTTTTTTGTTTTGTTTTGTTGTAATTTTGATGGCCTTGATAATTTTCACTTTAGTAGGAGTACCTGTGTAACGCTGTGTTGACCTCCATTATTTCTGTTGCTGGTGGTGTGTCCGAAATAGATTCTGGAGATTGTCGGTTCAAAATTTCTTGAAAGTGTTGCGCCCATCTATCCCCCTGTTCAACATCACTAGTCAGAATCTGTTTGTAATCTTGTTTTGTTTTTTAAATCAGCGCCATTTTGTTGCCAGAATCCATGCGCCCGTCTGTTTAGATATAACACACACACACACACACAAACGAGATTAAAAGAAGTGATTGGTAAATAAGACGAAACGAAAGAGAAACGAGCGGCCCCCGATATCTACATTCATGTTTACTAATGTAATGTCCCCTCATCTAGGACAAGGTATATATATATATATCACAACTTCTGACACCCCTCTCCCCTGCCTACGCCCATAATTCTCTTTGCAGCAGGAGGTTAGCGTGCATGAACGTAAAAATAAGTGGATGGGGGGGGGGGGGGCGTATGTGAGAGCTCAAATAACAGTCAAAGAGAAATGATGCCGCAAATGAGGACACTCCGGGGTGTCTATTTGGACGAGTGGAAGGAGGGGGGGGGAGGGATGTTCCTTTCGGCATTAGTAAAACAGATTTATTCTTGATTTATGGAATAGATTGTAGATCAGCTTCTTGTTGGACAAAAGACTAGTACGAATTCTTGTGTGAGTGTGTGTGAGTGAGTGTGGTAAAGAGATGTGGTTGTGTGAAAAACAGTAAAATAAGTCTGTAAATCTTAAGAATTATTTTACATTTAAGCAATTAACATTATATATAACAGACAGATAGATAGACAGACAGATAGATAGATAGATAGATAGATAGATAGATAGATAGATAGATAGATAGATAGATAGATAGATAGATAGATAGATAGATAGATAGATAGATAGATAGATAGATAGATAGATTGATTGATTTGTTCCTATGTAAACTTTCCTTTGTTTAAGAAACAATTTTTTTTATTAAGCCTTAAGTCAACTATAATAATGACTGTTTGTTACCTATAGGTAATTAAATAATTAACTCGGTATTGCAAACAATCTGAATGTAACAAAAATTAACTTCAGAAGTGAAAAAAAAATGAAACAAATTTGATTTTAAAAACAACTCACAAATAAAATCCCCCCCCCCCCCCCCCAACTCCAATAGATCTGTCATAGAGGAAGATCATAACGCGAGGCTTACTAGCCAATGAAAAGGTCCCAATGACACTTTACTACAGCGCCCCCTGTGTTAGAGTGTCGTCTTCCATTGAGTGATCAATCACTAACAACAGCAGCGGCAATCATTTCCATACAGTGATATGTGACTAACTTTTCCATTCAGTGATATGTGACTAACTTTTCTTGGCCATTTTTCAAAGGCTCATTTTAATGTCCTAATTGTGCTTTTGTGCCTATGAGTTTGTGTTTGTATCAGTGTTTTGAGTCAGTTGTAGCGTAAGAATACAAACTTACGCATAATTTCTTATAATTAATTTTTCTCATCCTTCATGTATAAACAATTATTGTTAAAATAGCGGAAATAAGTAGAAAAAAAAAAGGTCTACATCATAGTCATATATTATATCTAGACTGGAAACAGGAAGTAAATGCTTATCCGCGACTGATCGATTCACAGACCTATACATATATAGATTTTTATGTACGTAAACTCTTTTTTCAGACTCTAAGGGGAGTCGCCCCAATCATTCTTTTCTGTCTTAGAAAAGTAATGATCTTTAGTTTTCAAAGTTTAGAAATTTCCTGTTTGTTTCCATTGAGATAAGGTTTCAAAAAACCTAGATCGAAATAATTCATGTTGATTTAAATCATGTTATGTACATTTAAATAGATTGATTACCTAGATCTTTCTAGATTATGTATCTAAAAATTGCAAAATAATAATTATGAGACGAGAGTACTCTTATTTTTGATGTTCAATTACTAGATCTAGATCTAAAAATTAAATTATATGTTACATAGGTTAGGGTTGAAAAAAAAACAACACTTTACTTCTTTTAACTACTTTACAAAACAAAGCCTTGATTGAACCATGATTGAACTTTGTAAACAATTTTCACATTTTTTGTAGTGCTAAAAAATCTTCTTGTCCAGTCCAGTCTAGAGTAGTATATATAAGTCTATGGTCTACATTCAATTAAAAAAATGTGAATATAAAACTTGTATGACAGATATTGTATTCCAAATGATCCTCTAAAACTTTTGTTTTTCAATTTGAAGAAAATATCCAGAAGTTTTGAAAAGGAGAGACTCTGTCCTGCTTTAACACAACTTTACATTCAGATCTCTCCTTAGCTCGTAGATTGTGTAGATTTATATCAAAGAACAGACATTTTTTTCATACGACAACAAGCAAACTTTTTATAAATACTGATAACAAGCAGACATTTACCTCATTCAGAAAACAGACAATTACTTCATACAGACAACAAACAGACATTTACTGTATACAGACAAAAAAGACATTTACTGCATACAGACAACAATCAGACATTTACTTCATACAGACAACAACAGGCATTTACTTCATACAGACAACTAACAGACATTTATTGCATGCACACAACAAACAGACATTTACTTCATACTGACAACAAACAGACTTTTATTGCATGCAGTCGACAACAAACATTTACTTCATACAGACAACGTACAGACCTTTACTGCATACAGACAGCTAACAGACATTTAGTGCTTACAGACAACAAAGAGGCAGACGTCATACAGACTTGTGTTGTGCAAGGACCACACGTGTTATCAACTTGCAGATTTGCCCAGACATGAAAAATTTGCTAGTTCCGCTGAATAAGGATCACAATACTATTACATTTCGAAGACACACGGTGTCGCCTGGCAAGAATATCATTTCTATCACTTGTCACTTTCATTGATATGTCACATCTCGTTATTGCGTGGGCTGGAGGTGGCGGGAATGGGCGCAACTTAGGCGCCATCACGTGACTGGGTTCTATGAAAAATGAGTAATTTGATATAAAAGAAAAGAAGTTTTAAAAGTGTCTGAAAATAGTCATATAGGAGGCGGGGAGGAGGGAAGAGGGTGGAGGCGAAAAGAGGCGAAGTGAATGAAATTAGATTTTATAACAGCAATAACAACAAAAACATTCAGAAGACATTTATTGGATGTTGACTTGAGAAGATAAGTTCGAAGCAGGAATGTTTCCATGCACAAATTTATCAGAGATAAATTATATGAATGAACAGCCAGAACTCTAAATATTTTTTTTTCCAAATTGTTCAATTTATTATATACCGAATTCATTTAACATTTTATTACCAGTAGTTAAAATTTATGAACGAAATTGAACTTTAAGATTTCACTAAATACAATTGTTTTCTAATAATGAAAATGCCTTATAAATCTAATAGGACTAATTAATTAAAGTCCTAATAATGATACACCCCATTGAATGGTATTGATGACTCTAGCTGCTCTGCTGCCTCATTAGATTGAAATAAAGAGAATAGCTAAATCAAACATTTCTGGGTTTGCTTTCTGTAGACCTCTTAGGGTTTTTTTCCCCCATATTTTGATTTTTGCAAGTGCTTTTACTAAAGTTACATTAAATTTGATGTATGTACACGTTCTTGAGATTGTTCTAGTGATAGGGGGAGAAAAGATGCAGCACATTTTACAGTAACTTTAACCATTATAAGCAGAAGGGACAATAACCAGAGTCTTCAACATTAGAGTCACTCTATAATTCAGCAAAAACGCCAACCCAACTGTCACTGGTTTTAGGAAATAATGAAAAAAAAAAATCTGACAGAATTCAAAACGTTTTCCCCGGAGATAAGACGTATCATTTGAATGTAAAATGTGTGGTTGAAAGGCTTTCTAGCAAGCGGGCTCGAGTTCAAATCCAACTCAAGATGAGTTGTGTTTTCTGAAAGCTTGATGGTAGCATGGAAACATTCTCCAACATACCCCTGCCCCCACAGACACAAGAGAGATTGGACCATAGCGCACTGAGCATGCTCAAAATGCGCTATACTAAAGTATTTTTTAGAGAACATTTTGATATGTTTCATATTTTAATTTTTAGCTTATTTTTAATCTGAAGTTAAAGTTGAAAGAGAAACAGAAGTTTTGAGATTTACTTCCAAATTTTGTTTCACCAAATGTCAGCTGGCCATTTATTGTATACTTATTTCAATATGAATGTGAATTTCTTGAAAGGAAAAAAAAATAGACATGCATTATACGTTGACATCCAATCTTATCTTATATATTACAGACGTTACTTAAAAAAAGAAGATCATTACGTCCTACGCATTTCATGTGTCAATCTAGTCATGCATGTTAATCAATGACTTAAACTTTGCTAAGTTGTTGGTTTTCGTGGCTGATTCATGCAAACCATTCCATTTTCTAATGGCATGGTCTCATAAGAAAGTGCGAGCCGATAAAGAAATATGTATTGAATTTAATATGTATTGTATTTTAAACAAGACAACAACAAATATAGCGTAGTTTGTGTTTTCACTAAAACTTGTAGACGGTTCTGTGGGACTGCTGTTTGATAGGTAACGCAGGTCAAAGGCCAATTAAGATTACTATTGCTTTTATTATGTATTACTATAACTAGTGCACTTTCGTTTTTGATTTATTTTACAGGTGAATATGTCCCTTATAAATCTAAATGTCATTGTGGGATGCTTGGCTACCTACCAAGAAGGCTTGAGTAATCATCGTGAAAATTACAGGGTTTGTTTCAATGTACTGGTGATTTTCATACATGGTGGTAAATCCATAAATAGTAAGCTTTTCGGTGTATCCGGTGTACAGAATATGAACGTATTTATAGTGAAGTGTGAGCTTTTCAGCACTGAAGAATTTCATTTTGAAGCTCTTTCACTTTTAGCACAAAGTAGTTGTTAGTTGGCAACAGTCAGCTTTCACTAAGGCGTCCTTGACTTTGCTCAGTTTGTCTAGTTCAAAATCTCTATCAGCAATTCTCTTTTCACTTTTCTTGATATATTCTGTCTCGGAAGATAATGGATGCGCCCAGATGAGTCACTAGTTTTTGGTTTCGTCTTGAGACGGGGCAGAATCTGATGTGGTTAATCAAGCCTATTCTGGAGCGGCAGAATTTGCCACACATGTGTATGCACCCGTTTTAGGGCTAGCTGCTAGGGCAGCTTTCTTTTTCTTTCCCTTGACTAAGGACGATTCATTTCTTTTGCTGTCGGCGAAGATCGTACCAGCACGCACAGTCTGTCTCCAAGCACTACGGTCTTGGGCTATATCCGTTGATGCCTGTGGTTTTCATGTCTCGCTTGCAGACATCTCTATAGGTTAGTCTTGGGCGGCACTTGGGTCTGACTCCCTCCACAAGCTCAGCATATATCTTTCGGGGTTCTGCCATCTGGCATCGGGTGACATGTCCGAGGCAGAGTAGTCTTCTCGGTGTAAGGAGAGCATAGATGCTGTGCATATTGGCCAATTTCAAAACTTCCTGATTGGAGACATGGTCCCTCCAGGAGATACGTTGTTCCATAGCTTCCAATATATTACCATCACATTTTTTCATATCGCTTTCTCTTATTTTTCTCTCTTACGGAGCATTGTTGCTTTATAATCATCAAATCAAAGAATAGATTACTGTAAATAACCTTTAGTTTAAAAATCTCCAATGTAATGAGATTAGTTTGGTATGGTTACAACATTGGAGACTTTTCCGATAAAATAAACAAAGTCAAAGTCGCTAAGTTAAACTTTACTGTTGCCAACGAAATAAAAAAGAATTGAGCCATTGTTTTTATACTATCTCAATGCGTGGCAGTCTTCATTGCAAGACTGCTTTAATACCGCCAGTTTTTTAAGTCCTAGAGTGAAAGTCTACATTGTAAGGCTTCCTCCATAGTGAAATTATTTTGTACTACAAACGAGTTTAGAAAATGTTAGAAAAGTGAACAAATAATATCAATTTTTTTTTTAAATAACAGCTTATCAGCACTTCCTTTTCTTTTTTTTTTTTGTACACCGGATACATTGGAAAGCTAGCTATTGATTGGTTTTCCACCATGCATAAAAAATCTTTTGCAAACTAAGAGGGCTCTGCCTTTGGATTAATGTTGGCGTGCCGATATTTTTTGAATCAACTGCTCCACAATTCTCCCTTTCAATGATCAGTCTCAAGTTTTGCGCGCGACACTTTTTTTTTTTTTTTTTGCTTTCTTGTATCTTTCGCTTCCAGTGTTAAGTGCAACATGTCATCCCGAGTTAAGTTTTCTGTGGAGAACTGTCTCCCCATTAAAGCCTCATTCTGGTGGGGATGTATTCACACCAAACAATAACTTAGAGCATATTCTCAAAATAAACGTGACAGCCTTGAACAAACCTGACATGGATGAAATTCCACGTCACGAAAGAAATCTCTACCCGAATCTCTCCCCTTCTCTCTCTCTCTCTCTCTCTCTCTCAACCAAATAGAAACAAAAGAGATGTTTGGTCATTTTATCACTTCGTCTCTTGGGATGACTGGCTGCGAAGCCGAAATCCGATTAGAATTATGTTTCAATGTTTAAATGACAGATACTCCGAGTTCTTCACCGAGCATTGTCAAAAACAAAATGTGAACCCCCACCCGTCCCCTTTTCACCGTCTTCGACTATGACCTGACTTCACCCGCCTCCTATTCATAGTCCCATGACTACATTAAAGCAGAAGTCTAGGGGAGAGAACTCCAAGTTGCTCCAGTGATCACAGCCTCCTTCAACATATCAATTACTCATCAGAATAGAAAACTCATTTTACGCACGAGCGATTTAGCAATAGAATAAATTTATTTCCGGAGTCGCAACGCTGGTTCGGAATTAAACGAGCGATGCCGGAAGGAAATGCACGAGCAATCCCTGGGCCTAAACACGAGATAAACCGCGTAATTGTTTCGCATCGACGCCTAGTCTGCGCTGGCGATCGAGGCTCTGGGTGGAGAAGTTGAGCCAGGCGATGGTTTGATTCTGAAAGAATGAGATCCTAAGAAAGAGATCGAGATGGCTGAAATGGAAAGAATTCAAATACATGGCGTCGGAGCTTAAGCTCTGGGACAAAGGCAAATGTTTCAAAAGCTCAAGGAAAATGAAGAAAAAAAATTGTGCGAGTATAAAGACAAATACAAGACAATTAGTTTAACCAAAAGAAAAAAGGATAATAAAGGGAGTTTGTGTTTAAGAGAAACTCTTAAAAGGTCCTGAAGGTATGTTGTGCCCACAGAAAACTTTACAAGTTCATTAGGAAAAATTAGAGATCATCAAAAAGTACCATTAAATATTATGTTTATAATATTTGTATCTAAGTCTTTGTACTTAAGGAAATACATACGTTGTTGGTTTTTTTTTAAGCAAAGACTCACTCTGTAGACAAGACAACAACGAAATGACCAACAGCATAGAGACATTGTTCATTTTTGTTTTTTATTTATTTTTTTACTTTTATTTTTTTGACAAACTTATGTTTTTCCATTGAATTTGTGTCAATGCCAGACTACATTTTGAAGAAAAGAAGACACAGTAACACACTGGATAGCTGCTACCCTTCAGTGCACACAAGAACAAAGTCTTTAGACGTAGGATCACTTCACAACTTTCAGCTCCCGTTCTCCATGGGAGAACTATTGGAGACTTTTAAATCGTCTTTTATAAATGGTGCATGTGCGTGAAAAATGGTTTGCATATTTAATATTAAAAAAAGAACAAAAAATGTTCGCTTTCAGAAAACTAAACGAAGATGTTCTGATATAGAAGTACAAAACAAACAATTGAGAGATCGTATTCTGTGGATTTAAACAATGTGTCAGACAGAAGGAAGGTTCATACAACTGCTAATAAATGTTTTGTAGCTTAGAGACAAAAGTCAAAATAGTGCTGTACAGCATGTAAGAGGCGAAAGTCAAAATAGTGCTGTACAGCTTGTTAGAGGTGAAAGTCAAAATAGTGCTGTACAGCATGTAAGAGGCGAAAGTCAAAATAGTGCTGTACAGCATGTAAGAGGCGAAAGTCAAAATAGTGCTGTACAGCATGTAAGAGGCGAAAGTCAAAATAGTGCTGTACAGCTTGTTAGAGGTGAAAGTCAAAATAGTGCTGTACAGCATGTAAGAGGCGAAAGTCAAAATAGTGCTGTACAGCATGTAAGAGGCGAAAGTCAAAATAGTGCTGTACAGCATGTAAGAGGCGAAAGTCAAAATAGTGCTGTACAGCTTGTTAGAGGTGAAAGTCAAAATAGTGCTGTACAGCATGTAAGAGGCGAAAGTCAAAATAGTGCTGTACAGCTTGTTAGAGGCGATAGTGAAAATAGTGCTGTGCAGTATGTTACCTACACTCTTTTAGTCAGCAGTGATCAAGACTTAGCATGACTGTCAATGGATTGGTGCGCCATTGCACTATTAATAAAAAGACTTTTATGACTCCATTAGTTTATTATTAACTATTTGTTACAAATCTTTTCTAAGGGACATCTTCAGCCTTAAATATATTTTTTTTTTAAATTAAAATCTTTAAAAGACGAGCCCCGTGTCGTATTTTAATAACAAAAAGATATTTAACAAGATTATTCATCGCTTTCAAAAGCCGGTTTTAAGTGAGGAATCAAATTATTAAAGGCTTGATTTTTAGTTTCTTATCCTGACAGCTGCAACATGAAGTTATCATTTCTCAGACGTTGCAAAAAAAAATAAATAATAACGTCCTGCGCATTTCATATGTTTATCTAGTCATGCATATTAATCAATGACTCTGCTAAGTCGTTGTTGTTGTTTTTTTCTGGCTAATTCAGGCAACCCATTCCATTCTCTAATGGAACTAGGGAAGAAGGAGCACTCGTACGATTTTGTTGTAGCATAAGGAATGAGAAATGTGCCTCTGTGTTTGTGTCTTTCTGAGTATTTCATTAGGTTTTGTTTTTCTAATACAACCATTTTCTATGTGTAAATAGCAGGGTCAACATTTGTACAAAGTCGGAACAAGAAAGTTCTAGTAATAATAAGTTTTGGATGAAGGCGAAGACGTGTGTTTGAGGGGGGGGGGGACTTTGTTTTAATATTTAGAATTTTAAGAACAAAATTTTTTTTAAATGGCGCTGCGCTGTGGCGACATGCAATTTGTGCTTTCATTATTCATTATTATTTCTTTGCTGGATGTATATTGAATGTTCTTTTGTAATTAGTTATGCAGATGAAGACTTCTGTTTTCAAGGTGGGCTCCACAATGAGTATTTACATTAAACGTTTTACTAGATCTAGATTTGTTTAACTTTGGTTATTTGGTTAGAGATAAAAGAAAAAAATGGCGGCCCAAGATGGCGGCCGATCTAGTACTAGATCAATTCATTATAGTAAAGATCAACTCCTCGGACTTCGTTCAAAGAGGAAGCCTCTCCCACCATGTTATGCACATATAAATTGTCTCTACCCATCCTCTATTAGTACAAGGAAAAGAGGGAAAAAAGGAGGACTACGGCAAAGACTGAGAAGAAGAGGTTTTCGCCCACCACTTCCTACGATTATTCTAGCTAACGTCCGCTCAATAAGAAAGAAAGTGGATGAGATATGTGCCCATGTACGCTACGACAACGTTTTTAGGGAAAGTTGTCTATTGGCTTTTACTGAAACATGGTTAGAGGAGGATGACAACGACAACCTGATTGCTATTAATGGTTTCTCTTGCGTGAGATCTGACAGAACGGCTGAGTCTAAGAAGAAGAAAGGTGGGAGGCTGTGTGTGTGTGTGTACATCAACCTCAAATACTGTACCAACTACACGGTTAAAAAGAGAATGTGCTGTCCGGATCTAGAACTACTGGCGCTCTCATGGAGACCTTTTTATTTGCCACGAGACTTTGGTGTTATTTACATAGTCCTGGTTTATGTTCCGCCTACAGCCAAGACGGAAGTTGCAGCTGCAATCATCGCTGACGTAGTGCATGAGTTTCAGACTAGGTCACCGGACGCACCAGTAGTTATACTGGGTGATTTTAATAAATGCACCTTGAAGGTTGACCTACCCACCTTCTATCAACACATCTCATGTCCGACAAGAGAGAACAGAACTCTGGACTACAGGGATGTCTAGACTGCACTGACTGGAATTTGTTTAAAGAGACCACTTCAAATCTGGAAGAATGGGTCGACGCAGTGACAAATTACATCAAATTCTGTGAAAACATGTGTGTCAGTACTACGAGCATCAAGATATATCCCAACAATAAACCATGGGTCACTGCAAAAATAAAACGGGAAATAATCAAAAAGAAAAAAGCATTTATGAGTGGCGATGGACAGACAAGGAAACGTGCTCAACGAAATCTCAACGTCGTTCTTTAGGAAGGGAGGAGAAACTACCGCACCAAGCTGAAGACTCAATTAATACGAGTGACATGAGACAAGCGTGGGGCATCATGAACAAAATGGCAGGAGCACAAGGAGCTCCTTCACAAAATTCGCTGATGATGCGGCTCTTCTTGCCCTTCTCTCAGAGAGCTCAGACGTATGTGAGTATTTCAGAGAAATAGAACACATTGAAAAATACTGCAAAGATAATTTGTTATTATTAAATGTAAAAAAAACAACAAAGAAATGATAATCGATTTTCGTAGGGACATGAAGGAAAATGATATTGTTTCTGTAGCTGGAGAGACTATTGAAATTGTGCAAACCTTTAAATACCTTGGAACTATCCTAGACAATAAACTAAATTTTACTGCAAATACTGATTATATCAGCAAAAAAGGGCAGCAAAGATTACGATTACTAAGAAAACTGTCCTCGTTTAATGTTAGCGAAAAGGCCTTGGCTATGTTTTATCACGCTCGCATCTGCAATATTTTAAGTTTCAATATCACTGCCTTGGTATGGCAATCTGAGCATAAAAAATAAAAATAAATTTTATAGAATCCTAAAGGCTGCTGGTAAAATCATTGGCAAAAAACAAACCCCATTTTGGCAGCTGTTTGAGACAAACATCTATAAAAAAAGCTAACAAGATCCTCGGAATAAAGAATCACCCTTTGTGTCAGGATTTTGTGATTTTACCATCACAAAAGAGATACAAGACACCGATAGCAAAGACAAACAGACACAAACACTCTTTTGTTCCCCTAGCAATCAAATCATTAAATAAGAACAATCTGGTATAAACTTTGTCACATGTAAATTATGAGTGAGTCTGGTGTGAATGTACACTGGTTTCTTATAGTTATAATGTTTTTTGTTTGGTGTAATACACAAATTGTAAGACAAATTTCCATACGGATAATAAAGATTATTATTATTATTAATACAGGACCCTCCATACACACGCACACATGCGCAAGCAAAACCAAATGTTCAAGGATGAATATTTGTTATACAGTTTTAGTGTTCCTAGTTACCATGATGTTTTACATATTTAATATCTATATTCAGGGTGGCCCAAAAGTAGTTGGCAGTTATTTAACTACCACATTGTGGTTCAGAGTGTCCTGGGGACATTGAAGAATGCTGCAATGTTGAAGTAGATTTTGGGAGATTTTTTTTTCCAAATCGTAACCCTAACACCAAGTAAAACCAAACCCTGTGGGTTACATTTATATGTGTGTTTATGTTTTTGTATGTTGTGTGTGTGTTTTGTTTGTTTTCTTGTAGTCTCCCTTGTTCTACTGTTCAGTGTGTTCACGTGTTCACGTTTTTCTTCTATTGACACTTAAGTATGTTTTTAGTGTGTGTTAGAGTCTCCTATTAGTTTTTCACTTTTTTGTCATGTCAATAAAATTGAGTTGTAACTTTAACAGCAGAGTTGTTATTGCATTATAAATGATAGTGACTGTGACATAATTCTGTGACATACAATCTAAGGTTGACTCAAGCTCCTGTGCTAGCATTCTGCAATCCACTTAAAGAATTGACCATACAGTGTGATTCCAGTCTTCTTCTTCTTAAACTGTCAGGTAGAGTTGAGCCTTCGGCTCTTGGAACTCTAGGCCAACAAAAGTGAACAAGAGCTCCTTCTCAACGGCATGTATGAAAACAGTGTACACTGTTTTGTCTGGCGGGTGGGTCAGACTCGCGGCAAGAGGCCGCGTATTCCAGTCAAAATGGTCTTGGCGCTGTTTTTAATGCAGGAAAGTAAACCAATAGCTTACGCAAGTCGATCTTTGACTGATACTGAGACAAGATACGCACAAACCAAGAATGAAATGATAACAATTGTATTTGCGCTGGATAAGTTCCACCTATATACGTTTGGTCGCCATACAACCATTGAAAGTGACCACAAACCTCTTGAAGCAATAATGGCTAAACCTCTCTCAGCTGCTCTCCGAAGATTGCAGGGAATGATGCTGCGCATCAACTATGATATAACAGTAGTTTAGAAAAAAAAAGGAAAAGAAATGTGTCTGGCCGATGCACTTTTAAGAGCGCATATAAAGCCATCAGCAAACAGTCAAGGCGGGTTAAAGCTGATAAAAATGGCCAGTTTCCTATCAATTGGAGAAGAAAGACTACATAGACTAAAGGAAGAAACCGAGAAAGATAAGACGCTTCAAAAACTTCTAATCACAATTAATCAAGGCTGGCCAGAAGGCAAGCATCTTCTATCATATCAACTAACGCCTTATTATAATTTCAGAGACGAAATGTCAGTTCAAGAGGGGCTTATATTCAAAGGTGAAAGAGTAGCAGTGCCCATGTCACTACGATTAGAAATGAAAAGAGAAGTTCAGTCTACGCACTCAGGCATTGAAGGGTGCTTGAACAGAGCTCGTGAGAGTTTATTCTGGCCAGGAATGACTGGTGACATAAAGCATTACATTTCAACTTGCGAAATATCTCAAGCTTTTCAACCCAAATCAACAAAAAGAGACTTTAATGAATCATGAAGTTCCCACACACCAGTGGGAAAAGGTTAGTGTTAATCTATTCACACTTGACGGTAAAGATATACCGATTTTTTCCTTGAAAAGAAAAGATTCCCTACAGATTTAGATTAAGACTTTGAGGGTCGCCCCGAAAAAAAATGTCTTCGAAAAATAATATATAAAAAAATAAAAACTTTATTTATGAATAATTAATTACTTTTGTTCAATACGCCTGTTTGTAATTTCGTTTTGTTACAGAAATAGAATTCAAAGTTCTTAGCAAAAATTTCGAAGATGAGGAGAAATTAAGAATACAAATTAATTAATTAAATTTTTTAAATATATTTTTTAGGATCGTATAAATTTAAGTTATAGTCCCAAAGTTATTTATAGAATAGAAAAATCTCAGATTCAGTAAAGGGCTCAGAACTCATCTTAATTGTTACTCTTAATATTTCTTAAGAATTCTAAATTTTCCAAAACAAAGTCTTTCTTTACATAATTATGACTAATTCATGCGCAATTACATAGACTTTGTCGTCATATTTGACTATTCTTTTGTTTAAACGTCATGTTTTCGTCGGAAAAGGTGAGGGGGCAGTAGAGTGAAAGCGATTAATCATGTAAGAGTCGTCTCTCATTTTATGATAATTGGTAATGTAATGTTTGGCATTAAAGAATATGGGTCAGGGGTGCGAGATTAAATAGGTTAAAATATAAATAATACTAAACTAAATAAAGAATACGAATACAAATTGTGTGATTTCTATACTAAAATTCGCCCCCCTCCTTCGTGGAGGGGGGCGGCGATCGCCCTTACCGCCTACCCCGGATCCCGATCCGCCAGTGCTTTTGGGCCACTCTGTACTATTGGCCTAGATAAAGAAAAATGTCTTTGTTAAATGACATAGTAGGTCTAATGCTTTAAAAAAAAGTAGTAGATTTTTTTTAGTTGTTAAATAATAAAGCTTATATTGAATATTATATTATAGCTATAGAAGACCAACTTGTTAGCCATTGAGCTATCTAAGTACTAATAAAAGTAGGTTTTATTGTCTATTGCTAGTTTAAAATTTTAGCGAACGACCTAATACACTAGGCCCTACTTTTCTCTACATAAAACTAAATTAATTAATAACAAGTAATCGCTTAATTAGTTGTTTTTTAAATTGATTCGTGTGTTGTCATTGACAACGAATAATTGTACAAAGTTTCAACTTGTTCCAAGTATGGGAAGTGGGGAAATGACGTGTACAAGATTCCAATCAGAAAGACAAAGCTAGTTGCTATAAACGTTGTACCTAAATAAGCAAGCAAACAAAACAATTAAGCCTATTAACTTTCTTTCCTAATTTCATCTTCTTTTTCTTTTCTTATTTTCAATGTCCACACTAAATATACTCCCAAGTGCGGGCCTGCTACGAATAACGTCACACGTAGACTGTATCTCTACACAGTGTTGTAGTCAAGTAACCTTCCAACTCGCTTGTCACCCATTAGAGCATTTCAAAGATTTTAAACAATTAAAAACAATGTGTGGACAGGCTGTCAGAACAACATCTAATATTCCGGGAGGGGTGGCGAAGAGGGAGGTTAATAGGCTCAAGGGGGGATGGGGGGGGGGCATGTAATAGCTTCGAAGAGACAGTGTTGTCAGGTCAGCTAATGGACTCGTGTGTCAGAAGATTGTTTTAGTGCCGCCCTAAGGATTTGGCGGGAAGCAGCAAATGTGAGCCATTTCATGTCCCCGAGGAGCAGACGTGATGTTTTATAGGATGGACGGGGACTTGGAGTCTTCAATTTTCGAGTTCCTTTCATCAGTGACTTAAAGCTAAGCAGCCTGGTTCAATTGAAATCTTAGTTGAATCAATTTCTAATGAAATTTTTTTTAAAAAAGGGGGGGGGGGGAGAATTTAAAAAAAAAAAGCTTATACAAAGTGTAATTGTAACAACTAGTTTGGGTCAGTCATGTAATTAAATTTGTAATAGACCTAGACCAGGGGTTCTCAGCCTGTGGATCGCGACTCCCTTGGGGGTCGATTGGCGATTTACCAGGGGTCACCTAAGACCATCAGAAAAATACCCTTTTTTTCTAGAAAAAGGGACATTGTATACATTTTTTTTTAAGTTATTTACTTTAAAAAAAAACTATAATTGTAATTCAAGGATAGATGTTGAGAAACAACTTAATCTAAATCATTTGAAACATTATAATGTCGTAGCATAAACATTGCGTAATATTTTTTTTCAGTTATTTATAGGGTGAAAATTTACGAGAATCACATTAGTTTATAATTAGCAATACGCCATCATGTTGTTGAAGGAAATATTTTCATTATGGAACAAACAGTGAAAATGGACCTCGAACAAAAGGACATTTAGAAAAGAAAATATATTGACGATTTCTTATTCTATTGTTTTCCTTCAATACTTAACGCAGGCATTGAAAAAACTGAACGCCTCATTTGTAACGAAGTTCTGTGTTCAGAGTCAATAAGGCTGTACAAACTGAAACGTCCTTTTGTTAACAAACATCCCAGCTTTGCCTACAAGAACATACAGTAGTATAGTTGTAAAGATGACAAGAAAGCCAGGGTATAGAAATGATTTGAAAGACGAGTTCTTACTTTGTAAACCTGCCGCCATTGAAACGTCCCGCCGCCACTACAGCACTTTACTTTCACTACGTTACTTTTTCTGGGAAAAAAATTAAAATCTTGTCCAAAAAAATGTGTAGTGTCTGCGTAGCATCCATGGCGCGAAGGGGTTCATTGAGCCAGGGCCCACAAGCAATAGGGGCCCACAGCTGTGGCGTAGCAACCATGGCGCGAAGGAGCTCATTACGCTTGGGCCCATGCCTCAAGGCCAGCTGGAGCCCATATAAGAACTTAGGAAGAACATTTGTTTGTTCATTTGAAACACTTTTAAGTCGTTTAACTCTGTTAAGAAGTTGTAAAAACATTGACTTTTAAGACACTATTACTTATATGCAGTCCTAACTGAATCAAACGTTATGACATAAGAAAAAGGTTCGATCTTTACATTGGAATGTCTTTACATTTAGTTTACTCATTTTTTGTCACACACTAAATTTGTCTTATTGGCTGGAGAGGAGCCCATCAATATGTTCTTGAACCTGGAGTACTAGTGTGATATTTACTTGTGTACCAGACAGTGGTTACGTCCTGTAGTTCTCGCAGTACTGGTGTGATATTTACTTGTGTAGCAGACAGTGGTTACGTCCTGTAGTTCTCGCAGTACTGGTGTGACGCGAGCACGCTACTCTGCCTCATCGTGGCGCTTGTGTGGAAACGACCATTAGAGGAAGTGGTTATGCTAAATGGGTAGCAACACAAGACTCCCGTGGGGATGCCCACGGGTAGACGAGAGTCAATCTCTTGCACGGGCGGGGTTGTAAAAAAAGTCCCCACAAACCTGCGCTGTTCCTCAAAGGGACCGTTACATAAATGGCGAATCCCGCACTGTTAGGTTGGTACAATGAAGGAAAATGGCAGAAGATCCCGGTGCATTCTCGGCCTTCGGCCGTGTCTAGCCCAAGCGTTGGGGGCCAAATGCATCGGTAAACAGCAATGCTTTACATAGGCATTGTCTAGGGTCTCTCCCAAACAGAACTGTGTTCACACAGGTTTTTTTTCAAGATGTTCTTGAACCCAGGCCGATGAGTACCTTGCTACGCCACTGAGCAAAGATGCTTCAAGAAATGAAATTTTTAATGTGACCTACCAATGTTCATTTCGTGTAAATTATCCAAAGTTTTCATCATAATTGTTTTTTTTTTATTTGTTTGTTTTTTCTTTTCATCACATAGCCTATCTTATATTATCTACCACTAAATACCACTAAAGTAAATTACTCCTTTCATACCTTGCGATATATATAGGGCAGATGATGTAAAGGTCATCTTTCTGCTCCTTTGGCCGACGGTTAACAAAGGACCAACCGCCTTTATTTTCCCAAACTAATGTCAGATACTCATTTGACTTGGGGGAAATCAGGGATGACTAAAATACCAAAATTAAAAAATCCTAACCTTCACTGCAATTTTTCAATTTAAACAAAATCATATTTCTTAACAATGGCATGAATTCCTTTTTTTTTTAAGTGGAACACCTTTTGTTTTGTTGATCTCGTTGGAATCCATAGAAAATTAGCTTTTACTATATTAAAAGCATCGAGATAAAACTGGTAACTATTTGAAAAGTAGGCCTACCCCCCCCCCCCCCCCAAAAAAAAAAGTTTGAAAGGCTAATTCTTTCAATGTCAGAATTTCGTAGAATAATTATGCCTAATAGTTCTACAATACATGTATAATTAATTTTTTTTTCTTGAGATATGTTAAGTTTAATATGTTAAATGTATTTTTTTTCCTGTTTTTTTTTTCGTTGCCTACAATACATTAGCTAAAAACAAAAACAAAAAAAACAACATTCCGCCGTTCAATATAACTAAGGGTAACTAGCCATTCCGATTTCTCTTCTGCTGATCAAAAGTCTCGAGCGCCGTATCCAGCGGTCAAGCGGTTAACGCTGGTCAGTTGTACCCCAACCCCTACACGCACCCACTCCCCATTCCAAGATTTTATCTGCTGACTCGCGGAATAGTTACGAGGCCCGGGAGACCATCCGTCTCGTTCGCGCCGCCAATTTTACGATGTAATCCAGCAGCATTCAATAAGCTCCCTTGATTACCCCGATATTACATACGTCATCTTTCTGAGCTCTCTTCTATCTAAACACAGAAAACTCAATTATCAGGCGCGTTCACGGTGTTCACAGGGAGACTGATTAATTCAAATTTAATTACTTCATACACAAGAAACAGGGGGCCATTGGGCGGAGGAAGTCCAGCCAATCTTACAGCGCATCGCCCTCAATCGAGACTTGTATTTCCATTTAGATGGGAGCTCTAAGGACGACGCCAAAACGTGGTAATTTGAGGGGGGAAAGCATGAACATTTTTCGGTGTCGATTGCTAGGCGATTTCGGGCGATTATGTAAATATTGTTGATCAAATAGCCTCTCCAGATTTCAGGAAACGGAATTCGAAACTGTCTCCCAAAAATGGATACGACCCCAATATTGCATAAATATTTTTTTTATTCCTCAATCAATAAAAGCCAAATCGTTAACATCCTAACAAGCAGACGATGGCGCTAAAGATCAATAGCCAGATTTTTCTAGAAGTTGATATTTGCTCTTTTGTCGAGGACTGAAAGAGAAGACACGGTAGATTAGTTTCAATGACTCTACTGACTGTACATTTCATAAAACTGAATGGTGGGGGAAATAATGCGTACTTTTACAATACAGTTAAAAGATAAAACTTCAAGAAGTAAAGTTTAATTCATGGCAGTTTGGCAAAAAAAAATATCATACATGTTTTGTAGAAACGTGACAATGTTAAAACATTACAATTTATTTATGATGTCGACTATGAAAAATAACAGGCCTCTGCCAAGGGAAGGCATAAAACTATAACTTCATTACTTAAAAGATTTCGAGGAGCTTCATTCGGAAGGGATAATGGATGAATTATTCTAAATCTAAGGCTCCTACATGTTTTGACCACTCCCCCCACCCCCACCCTTTTCCAAACCATGCTGAAGGATATAGAACACACAAAAAAAAACGATGTTAAACATTCATCTGGAGCAAGACTGCGGCAATACTGTAAATTTAGTGGAAATCGTGTAGAACCTTTAGTCTTCAGGTATGAGGAGAAGCCTGAAGATAAAAAAAAAAATGATTACGTCCTACGCGTCATGCATCTAGTCCCATATGCTAGGACAAATTTGTACAAATACTCCTTCTTCCCTAGTGCTATTAGAGCATGGAATGGGTTGCCTGAGCTAGCCAGAAAAAACAGTGACTTGGCAGAATTTAAGTCATTGGTTAATATGCATGACTAAATGCATGATGCGTAGGACGTAATCATCTTCTTTTTTGAAGTAACGTCTGTATTATAGAAGATAAGAAGATGGCCTCAATCCCGCCCCCCCCCCCCCCGCCCATAAACTTTCGAGTGGGGGGACGGTCCAATTTATTTGTAGAAATCACAGCTTGCTAACAGAATCAATTAAATATCTATATGATTAAAACTTGTTATTGGTATTTTAACCGACATCTATATCATGTCGTTCCCCTGTTGAGTGGGGAGGGGGAGCGAATACCTATACTTCCCTTCCCACCTAAACCCTTTGAGTGGGGGGGGGGCATTCCTACTTTTATGGAGAAATCATAGTTTGTGAACAAAATTAGTTAAATTAAAATATAAATTTTATATTATGTCCCTCCCTTTCTGGTATTTTGACCGATTTAGTGTGGTAAGGGGGGGGGGGCGATTGCAAGTACTGCCCTCCCCACTCTAGCCCTCTGAGTATGGGGGGGGGGGGGATATGTCCTATTTTTATGGAGAAATCATAGTATGTGAACAAAATTAGTCGAATATCGATATAATATAAACTATATATCCCCCCCAAAGCCCTCCCGAAAAAAATATATATCATGGGCGTAGCCAGGTTTTTTAGTTTTCGGGGGGGGGGGGGCTTTCCCCCCCCCCCCCACCCCGTGAGAAAAATATTTATATGTATGTATGTGTGTGTGTTTGTACATAATCTTTATTACATTCTGACCCTTCATTCTTTCGGAAGACGTTTATTGTGCCCTAGAATAGGTTCTTCCTGGTGTTAGTGGAAAAAATGTAGACTCCCCGCAATTGCCAGCAAGGAGGTCTGGGGGAGCGCTTGGAGCTCCTCCTGCTCGGGGCGGAGCCCCCGCCACCAAGCACTATTTCTGGTATTGAAAGCCAACAAAATGCACATTCTGAGGTATCTGCAGTGCATTTTCCTGCTATTAAAAAGTTTTATTTCAAAAAGCTCATGTGCTATTCTTACTGACTTAGACTCTCCCGCGCATTTACCGTCATGGAGCCCCGCCACTGGTAGAAATGTGTAACCTCTCTTGAATATGCTCTTGGAATTAGGTGACTGTAGTTTGCTTTAGATTTTATATCGAAAAGGGAAGTTTTATCGTCAAAATAATCTGTTGGGGGTTTTAAACTAAAAAATCTCTGGAGTTTGTTTTTTTTTAATTCAAAACCCCATTTAGCTACGGTCATAGAATTTGGTAACTGTAGTTTGCGTTAGAATAATATTGATGATAGAGGTTTTCCACATAAAACTCTCTGTAGGGGAATTTTAAACTCAAAACCATCTGGAGGGGTTTTAAACTTTAAAAAAAAAAGCCATCTGTAGGAGAGGGGTTTAAACTCAAATCCCTTCTTTGACTTGGCTACGAAATTTTAGTGTGTAATTTGCTTTTTTTTTTTTATATTGAAGAGGTATTTTTTACCATCAAACCTCTTTGAAGGGGGGTTTAAACTCAAAACCCCTTTTAGCAACGCTCATAGCATTTGAGTGCGTATTTTGCTTTTTTTTTCATTGAAGATGTATTTTTTTAGATTTAAACCCCGCTGGCGGTGGGTTTAAACTCAAAACTCCTTTGGCTACGCTCATAGATTTTAGAGTGTGTAATTTGCTTTTGAATATTAAAGAGGTATTTTTTATCTTCAAACTCCACTGGAGGCGAGTTTAAAATCAAAACACCTTTGACTACACTTATACAATTTTGAGTGTATAATTTGCTTTGTTTTTAATATTAAAGATGTATATTTTTTACATTCAAACCCCGCTGAAAGAGGTTTAAACTCAAAACTGAATCAAAACTCATTTAGCTACACTCATAAAAGTTTGAGTGCGTAATTTGCTTTATTTTTATATTGAAGTGGTATTTTTTTAGCTTCAAACCCTACTGACGAGAAGGGGGTTCAACTCAAAACCCTTGGCTATGCTCATAGAATTTTGAGTGTGTAATTTGCTTTTTTTTTTATATTGAAGAGGGGGTTTTAAAATCAATATCTTTCTTAACTGTGCTCTTGGAATATGAGGATAGTCGTTTGCATTTTCTTTTTGTTTTGTTTTATAGAAGAGGGGAATTTAACTGCAAAAAACCCTGGTAGGGGGGTTTATACTCAAAACCCCCATGGAAGGGGGTTTTAAACTCTAAAAACCTAGTAGGGTGTTGTAAACTCAAACCCCCTGGTAGGGGGTTTTAAATTCAAAAACCCCTTGGCTATGATGGGACAAGTGATGGTTAATTATTAAAATCTCACCTAAAATAAACAAAATCAAAGCCAAAAATCAGTCAATAAATTCCGATCCCCCCTGCGGTAGGGGGGGGGGATTTCATTTCGGGGGGGGGGTGTTGAACCCCAATCCCCCTCCCTGGTTACGCCCATGATATATATATATATAAATATTTATTTATTTATTCATTTTTTATTTGCTGTACGCACGTTTATGCATAGGTTTAGGGTTTACTGGGCGTTAGGGTTAGGGTTTGGAAAAAATCGCCCCCCCCCCCACTCTAAGTTCTGGATTCGCTAGTGGTGTCATGTGGCCAGCACAACTACCAACCGCCTTTACTTTTCACCAATTGGTTGGCCGCGTAAGGGGGGATCCGCCAGTGCATGACACCTTCGTTAACCGTAGACTACAGAAACAGATTACCTTTACATCATCTGCCCTTTGGACCACAAGATCTTAAAGGAGAACTTATAACTTAATTTCCATAATAGATTCACAAAAATACAGCTGTCATTGGCCTAGATTTCCAATATTCTGAGGCTCAACTCTAAGGACAATTATGAACAAGAAGAAGATGGTGATCTTTGTAAGAAGTATATTTTTGTAACCGTTTGCTAAAAAAACACATAATAATAATTAGGCTTGTCTTCGAGTCCCAAGATCAGTGGGGAATGCAGCATTTCCCGTGGCTGCGCAACCCCAACTGTGACCTACATATTTTGCCACATCCAGGGCAAGCATAAAAAAGACATAAAATTTGTACAAAATAGCTAAATTGGCAACACTTCAAATGCCATTATATATATATATATATATATATATAGGTCTGTGGGCTAAAATTACTCACTCTTACGCTATAAAAGATTACAAACATAGATTTAGTTCTACTATTATAGAAAGACTACACACAGACCTTCATATTAGACTATAACTAGACTATTATGGTTATTATTATAGATCTACGTGGACTCTTACATTTGGCCCTTGAGACACTTGAGTTAGAGTTAGACTTTACTCTTTAGACGCAAGCCTAAAAATCTAGTCTAGATTACTTGTCTTTTATCATTAAACCGGATTTTCAGTGTCCAGATTCTAGAGTCTAGAGATATTATACTTTGTTTTATAGTACTAGATCGAGTTACTCAGTTAGTAGAGTACTAGTCACAGTACGACAGTAGACTAGTAATGTTACTTAATATACTACCGTGATGTAGATCTAACTGTTACTGTAACAATACTAGATATATATAATACTAACATAATCTGGAGAAAAAAAAACATTATAGTTATAGATCTACATCTACATTCATTGTACATGATTATGATTTTTATATTATAAATATTATATAACTATAATGAAATAATACTATACTTAGTACTAAGACTAAGTAATAGTGACCAGTCTCATTATATTTTATATTATTATAATTATAGTTACTCTAGCTAGTCTAAGATACTTAGATTCTAGATTACTAGATCTAGAATAATCTAGATTCTAATTCTAGATCATCCGAGATCAGATGTCTAGTTTGTAACTAAGATAGTATAGATAAAATATGTATTTTTGGTAATATTTTTTTTTATCTAGCTAGGTGTTGATCTAGAACACTAGATCTAGTCACTAAGAAATACAATATATATATATATTTTATAGAATTATACTTATATATAATAGATCTAATCTAGAGCCTTTTATATTCCCTAAACTAATAGTTACATAGATCTTGTAGCTAGAATAAGAATTTTAAGAAAAGTAGTTAATGATTGTTTCTGAGCATGCAGACAAAAAAAAAAAGGAAGTTCCCAGGGCAGATGATGTAAAGGTCATCTGATTCTGTGGCCTACGGTTAACGAAGATGTCATGTGGCCAGCATTTAGAGTTGGCTTAACTCAGAGGCGCCCTAAGTTCCCAAAATTAAAAATCCGGGATTGTTACCCAGGACCCCTGGCTCAGAAGCCAAACGCTTTATCGCTCAGCAATCACGCCTCCTTAGACAAATGAACATGATGGAAAATTTATTTAAACTCATCTATAAGTTAAAAATCTATTTAGACTAATTCTAGATAAGTTAAAGACTGATAGTTCAATCCTTGGGAAAAATACTGTATTTAAATTAAGGGAATAATAAAAATGTACAATGCCTAATCTCTGTAGTAAGCCATATAAACCAATGGCCACATTAAAAAATGATTATCTTCCTTATAGATTTTTAACCTCAAACAGGAACTTTGAAAATATGTAATACTTTGAGACTGATAATAATAAAAATATTTTTATTGTTTTAGCAAACGTAATTTCTGAACTGTGATGGTTAAAATTTTGGCTAATGGGGACATTGTTCCCGACAATGATCCTAGGGTAACACAAAATAGGGCTCAACAACGGAACAATACTCAGGTAATTTCAGTTATCATTGAAATGATGTTAAAACCATCTTTTATAATGATTGTATGATTGCTTTAACAGCACTACTCTTGTAGTAATAAATCTTACGCCTCCTCTAATCTAAGGTTTGTTTTACTTTGGAATGTTTTCTTAACAAATGGTACAAATACTGATACTGTCCTAAGGTTAAATAGCAGTCTTGGTTTAATTTTCTTATTTGATAGGTAAACTTTTCTTTTAATAAACAGCAGGTTTTAGTTTGAAACAAATATTTTGAGTCAATAATGGGATTGCAGGATACTCAGTAACTTTGTATATTTATAAAAGAACTAGGCCTAAGACTGTTTCTTGTGTAACTGCTGTTTTCAATTAGTGGTATAGATTTTTAGCTTTTATAGTCACAGTTAAAGTCTACTAATTAGGTATCATTATTATGTAAACCTTTAAAAAAAAGAAATCAAAATCATTTTAAACTTATTACTAGAGTGGTGGGATTGGGTTAAAATAATGTTAAAAGGCTATAACTTCTTTCTAAAAAAAAATAAAAAGAGTTATAGGTAGTCTGAAAAGTATTTGTTAACAAAGGGGAGGAGGGATATTGATAGAAATTGAGAAGTAATGAAGATAAAATAATTAGGAAATAATTTATCTGTATAAACTTCTGGTGGCTGTTTTGTTAAGGTTGGTTATAAATATTTAGCATTTTCTTCTTTCTTTTTTTAGCTAATGATGAGGCAGTTGCTGTAGATTTTGTATAAAAGAAAAGGTTAAATAATATTGAATGGCATAACAATGTTTTTTATTTTGTCTATTTAATTTACAGGGAGGCTTTCATTCAGCAGGGGTAAATCAAGATAACCACATACCTCAACAAGTTGGTTTATTTCAGATCTTGAATCAACGACTATTGGGTTTTGGAATACCTCGCTGGAATATGGGAAACATAGTGATTGAACCAATAGTTCTTGTGGGATTTTTAATTGCTCTATTGCTTTTTGGATTTCCTGGGTTGATTTTTGGAGCTTTACTTTTTGCTGTTTGCAGTTGGAGTCAGAATGGTGCACCTGATTTTATTTCCAATTTTTTTGGAAGCAATGAAAATCCAGGCAGAGATAACAGAAATAGGGGAAGAGTTGGTGGTGGTTATAGATTAGGCAGATAAAATGTATATACATACTCTTAGTATTTAGTGACTTAAGTTATATATTGTGCATTTGAGTATAGTAAAAGTTACTTTTTTAAAAAATATCTCAAATATACAGTACTGGTTCCTAAACTAAAGTTAAGGAGTTCTTTGGATTGGTGTAGAAAACATTTTACACTGAGTACTTTAAATTTTTGAGTCACTGTTTTACTAGTGTGTATAAACAACATAATGAAACAAATGTATGTAATACTATTTACATTTATCTTTACTACTGGTTCTGGTATATGCAAATATGTATGTTAATGATTTCTGTAGATGGGTTATGTTTGACCTCTCAGTGAAAAGGGTATTTTTATTACTTTTTCTTTGCATTCATCTGTGAAACAGTTTCTTAGCTGTTTTGTAATTGACAGCCTGACAGAACTTGCACTTTAGACAATAGCCAAGTTGGAGCACAGATCTGAACAATTACATGAGATTCTATTTAAAGATGACAATGAAGTGAAAGGTTGATGTATCATTACATCATCCATTAACAATAATCCTCTTTTTGTGCCACTTATTTCCCTCAAGAGTGTACATTCCTATCTTTGGTTTACTTAATACATTAAAACATATCTTTATTTCACATTTTTTTTTTTTTTCAATTAATTCATAATTTGATGAACTACAAATGTTAATCACATTTTTCAAATGCCAAGTCATTCTTTGTATGTTATGAATGCAAAAGACAACTTTTTCTTGGTGAATTTTATTTATTATTATTGAAAATTGTGACTTGTCTTTTAGTTGCACATTAATAAAAAATATTTTACAGATAATATACCGGGTATCTGTATATGCATGAAATGTAACAATATTTTAGTGGGATATGTGGCTGAGTGGTAAAAACCAATTGGTAGTCTATCAAGGGGGCTTAAGTTTCCTGTAAAGGTAGCCTAGTAACCTCCAAAAGCCCCTCTTCCCCACATGGTTCTACAAAGGAGATTGGACCTGAGCATGCCTATAGCATGAAAATTACACTGTACAAATGTATGGTAATTAAAAACACATAATATTACAGTTTGTTTCTAAATATATTTGTTGAAAAGAAATTTCCTAATTTTCATTATTATGTTACATAATTGTACTAAAATGTGTTCTATCTTGCTCTTTTACTTGCACTTGTTATTTTGTGAATAAATTCATTTGTCTTCAATATTGTTATTATCCTAAGCATAAATAATAAACATAAAATTAAGAAAAAAGAAAATATTTCAATAAACTTTATTTTGCATTTTTATCCTTATTTCATATATTCTTATTATATGTTTTAAATGGCTGTCATAAGAGCTTATCCAGTGATCCATACTTGGAAGGGGCAGGTCATGTCCATAAAGTGACCACTTGTCCAATAAATATTCTATAGACCTTTCAGAACTGTGCAAGAAAACAAAATTGAAGACAAGGTCATTAGCCTTCACTTTTACACTATAAATACAATAGAATACAGTTAAAATTAGAAACATGCTTGTAATAAATATTGTTTGGATAATTGGACCAATATGATTGCAGTGTATTCAAATTCTAAGGTCATGAGTGTGTAAATAAACTTAAAAAGAAACCAATAAGGTAATTTAAATAAAAATATATATATATATATACATGGTACCTCCTTTCCTGGTAGGCACACCAGACCTTTGCATTGGGACATCGATGCAGAATGAAAGACATGGTCATGATTACATCTTCAAAATCTAACAGTCAAGAAAAAGTAAAGCAAAATAAGATTTATGACACTGCCCTTTTACCACATAGTGTCATGGTCTCTGACATAAAGAGTGTAAAAGGTCTCAAACTTTGACTTAATAATTTGCTGCTTTTTTTTTTTTAATAAGGGAATATGTAACTGCCAAAATATTCAGTATTGTATTTATCCCCAAACTTAAAAGTTTGGGGATAGTGATATGGGTCCCTGTAGTTCCTGGATATTTGCCGGGGTGGGAGAAAAAAAAACACTCATGGATCCTATTTTAAAAAACATAAAGATTCAAATAACTTCTAATTATGTTTTGATGGATCAATATTTTTTTAATAAATAAAATATATACCGGTACAATGTATGTTAACAGTACGTAAAGTTCCCCTTTCAGACCTTGCAATCTATAGGGTAGATGATGTTAAGGTAATCTGTTTCTTTAGCCATCAGTTAATGACCAACCTTCTTTACTTTCCCAGACGAAAGTCTGGTACCCATTAGAGTTGGGTGGATCATATAAATCCAGCAATTCAAAATCTCAGTCAACCCAGGTTCAGAAACCAAGCGCTTAACCATTCAGCTGCAGTGCCCTCTATATTAATATCCCATTTGAAGACTAAAAATTACCTTTTGAATGATAAAAACAGTCTGAAGCCAAAATAAGATCAATAGGTGGTAGCTGTGCAAGTGTTGGTGTTACTTCTCCCCAAGTGATTCCACAGACAGTCACATTCTTCAATCCATTCAGTTCAGCACTTTTTCTACACAGGTCCAAACTTAAAGGCTTTGTATTGCTATCACTCAGAATAACATTGGCTCCACACTTGGCTGCTACAATGCCAGGTAAACCTGTACCAGCTCCAATCTAATGAAAGAAATTTAATTTTGAGAAAAACTGTCTGTTACAAACTAAGAGAACAACTATTAACTTGAAAATAAACAAAAAGCATTAAAAAAAATATATATAAATATATGCTTACCTCCAAAATGCTCTGTGTTCTAACCAAATCTTTATTCTGCCACACATACTGAGCGAGTATTGGTGCACAAGGCCAAATATATGTTCCATAATCAGCACCTGGGAGCTGAAACATGTCCTTAATCATATAACATAATAATGTGTATACTATAATTGATACAATAAATGAAAAGAATATACTTGAACGATAGATGCAGTTGTGCCACTCCGTAACAGCAGGGAAAAGGATGTACATGGCTATGGTGTGCTAGTTTAAATAACAAGCCTGAAATTTTAGTTATGCTTGCATATGCCAGAAAGAATCAGCATATTTTGGGAGATAGGCAGTTAGCCACTCAGGATTAAAAAAAAGGGGGGGGGAACACAAAAAAACACTAATCCAGAAAAGCAAAACTGAATGAAGTTGGAAGACCAGCTAATAGTGCATAAAGTGCACAATATCCATTGAAAAAAAAAGTCCAATCGCTAATCATCCATATCAAATACATAGTAAAAGTGACTTTTAACCAGCTGGTTATCAACATGAGTTCAACATCACTATTTCAAGCATACAGGATATTGTGATGTAATCAACCCAAGTCAATAAACATCATAAAATTGGGGGGTGATACCATCTTTTGAAATCGAATTAGAACTTACTTTCTAAGGCAATTAGGAGTCATAATAATAATGACATGTCTTTGAGTCCAAAGATTAAGCTACGTAAGACCAATTTGGGAGCAACATATTTCACCTAGACACAATTTAATCTTGTCTGCTGCTGGTTGATTACATTTTCCATTATGTCATTTAGATCTAGATTAAGTTATTTTTAAAATTGTCTTGTCTTTGTGACTTTGAAGTCTCAAATGCCCATCTTGAATCTAAGTTAGTCTAGACTTTTGTGGTAGTCTTACTGTGTCTTAGTTAACTTTGTAAAGGATTGAAGGGACATGCTAGAATAGATCTAAAATAACTAAGCCTTATTATTATTTGTATATTATAGCCAGGACTAGGAAAGTGACCCAAGACAAGTCAAGAATACCGGTACTGTTTTTAGTTAAGTATAAATTCCCGTTTATGTGCTCAGTATAGATAGACACTCATACTGATACTTTTACTGATGTCGCCCATCTGGAATGGATCATTGGTTACCTCTAATATTTTAATGGTGACTTGATGTTCATCTTTTTTTGAAGAATGGGAAAAAGTGAACTCTTTATAATTATCTAAACTAGAAGATATAGATTTAAGTATTTCATTCATCATTAATCATTATAATTATGACTATCCTTTATCATTCCATGTGCCAAAAACTCAAACTCATTTCACTAGATAAGATCAAGATGTATCTATAATATTCTAGAGAGTCTTGACATCTACTCCTACAATACAAAATCTAGATTAGATCTAGAATTATTTTATCTAGATAGTTAAGATAGTATGATAATTGATATATATATATATATATAGATCTAGACCTATTTACTAATTTAGATCTATGTCTATTACTTGGTGGATCAATGAAGTTGATACGATTGGTTAGAGCTGCCGGATCTAGACTGCTAGATAGAAACTAGGGCTAGGCTAGTAGTAGTAACTTCAGTAAAAGTAATTCTTCTTAGTTAGTCTTTGTTACACTGCTACAGGTAACAAGGCAAGGTAATATTATATTATAAATAATTATTATTAGATCTATATAGTCACATAAATACTAGTCTAGATCATCTTAGATTTGTCTACTTCTAGATATAGTCTAGTAACGCGAGATCGCTTAAGTATATATCTAGTTCCATGCTCTCACTACTTAGATCTAAATCTTATTACTATCACGTCCTGTCATATTATCAGCAATAACAATAAAAGCAGACATAATTAAACGATAACATTCAATGTAGCTAAGGGAGGCCATCCCGATAATTTAAAGTTGCAAATAATCATAACGTTTTTTCCCTTTTACGACACAGCTGTATTAACATTAAAATATTTGGGTAAGCAGTGTTCGTTTAAAACAGGGACTAGATTAAGCGTTTGAAGGATTTTGTTTCATAGTCTATAATATATAATAAAGTAAATAATGTAGAATAGAGCTACATTCTATATCCTGTTTAATTGTGGAAAGAGTTGTCATTCTTTGGTCTAATTTATAAAAAGTTGTTTTGCATACAGGATAGTTATTTTGGTCTTTAGAAAGTAATAACTTTTTTTCTCATAGATCTATATACAGGATTAAAAATTCTTATATCTATAAAACAAGGCTACCGTTATGTAGTCATATGTATCTATTTGCAAAGGTATAAAATGATTTATAACTATGATAAACAAAGTAGGTTTTCATATTAGATAGTTCTCCATGGAATGTGCAGCTGGAGTACAAATATTTTTAAAGGGTTTTTATTACATTTGTCCATTTACATCAAACTTGCTTGATTTCTTTTAAAGAGGAAATGCTCCAGAGAGAAATCACATGCATTTGTTTTCAACATTTGAAGCATCAGAATTTGATTATCTGTTGTTGCATTATGCAAAAAATATAGGAAGTGATGACTTTGTAAATACTGTCCTGCACTAGACAAGTTGAAAATAAAAAAAAGTGAATCTATTTTTCTGTTTTAACAAAATGAAGTGATAAATAAATTCCAATTGTTTAAAGACTAAAACAAAAAATGTGTGTAAAGATTAAATAATATTTATTGTATTTTAGAATGTTATTAATTAGTATTAAAAAAACATCTTTAGTTAGGCAATCAATTTTAATTTCAAGTTTGAAAATAATAAACTTGATGATAAACAGCAACCTTTTTTTTTTTTTTACAAAATTATTTCAGTTTAGAAAACAATATACTTGTCACACCACAACTCAAAAGTTACAAATGAAAATAAACATAAATATAATTTAGGAAAGTAAAGATATCATTTACATTTTTAATGGTAAAGATGCTTGTTCATGTCAATTTAATCTCAAGAAATATTGATAAATGTCAAAGCTCAACATGCAATTGTAAACAAAAAAAAAATCTCCAAAGCTCTTGATTAAAAAGACCAATACACAGCCAAAGCATTTCTAAGTGACAAGGAAATAGAAAACACCCTAAAAGACTGAATTCCTTACACCAGACATCTAAGTACTTGCAGACAAAAGTCTTACAGGCTATAATCTCAACCACTAAGACCATGGATTTATTTCCATAAATAAGATTTGTTCTGTCTTGTGGAGTTTGATTTGTTCAAAGACTATATAAGAATGAGACAAGTCACAGGCTTAGCTAAACTAGTATTGCAAAACTGTTTCACAATCCTAGCAATATAAATACAAAAAAATAAGTTTCATGCCATTTTTTGATCATTAAAAGATCCAGTTATCTGGAGCTTTTAAAGTGTTTTCATTTTTTGACCATTAAAAGATCCAGTTATCTGGAGCTTTTAAAGTGTTTTCATTTTTTGACCATTAAAAGATCCAGTTATCTGGAGCTTTTAAAGTGTTTTCATTTTTTGACCATTAAAAGATCCAGTTATCTGGAGCTTTTACAGTGTTTTCATTTTTTGACCATTAAAAGATCCAGTTATCTGGAGCTTTTACAGTGTTTTCATTTTTTGACCATTAAAAGATCCAGTTATCTGGAGCTTTTACAGTGTTTTCATTTTTTGACCATTAAAAGATCCAGTTATCTGAAGCTTTTAAAGTGTTTTAATTTTTTGACCATTAAAAGATCCAGTTATCTGGAGCTTTTACAGTGTTTTCATTTTTTGACCATTAAAAGATCCAGTTATCTGGAGCTTTTACAGTGTTTTCATTTTTTGACCATTAAAAGATCCAGTTATCTGGAGCTTTTACAGTGTTTTCATTTTTTGACCATTAAAAGATCCAGTTATCTGGAGCTTTTACAGTGTTTTCATTTTTTGACCATTAAAAGATCCAGTTATCTGGAGCTTTTACAGTGTTTTCATTTTTTGACCATTAAAAGATCCAGTTATCTGGAGCTTTTAAAGTGTTTTCATTTTTTGACCATTAAAAGATCCAGTTATCTGGAGCTTTTACAGTGTTTTCATTTTTTGACCATTAAAAGATCCAGTTATCTGGAGCTTTTACAGTGTTTTCATTTTTTGACCATTAAAAGATCCAGTTATCTGGAGCTTTTACAGTGTTTTCATTTTTTGACCATTAAAAGATCCAGTTATCTGGAGCTTTTAAAGTGTTTTCATTTTTTGACCATTAAAAGATCCAGTTATCTGGAGCTTTTACAGTGTTTTCATTTTTTGACCATTAAAAGATCCAGTTATCTGGAGCTTTTACAGTGTTTTCATTTTTTGACCATTAAAAGATCCAGTTATCTGGAGCTTTTAAAGTGTTTTCATTTTTTTGTCAGTAAAAAATGTCCAACTACCAAACAGCGATTGTTTTGTTTTTTCTGTTTTTTTGTTTTTTTTTGTTAAAAAAAAAATATTAAACATAAAATGTATTATTATATATTGGATAAATCAATAGTTTCTTGGTTTCAAATTGCATACTACAAAGAGAATTTTTTATAGAAAGTTTCTAAAGTTGAAAAATGTTATAGGTAACACATTTTGGAGGCAGTAGTAGTTTCCTCAAAAAAACTGACAGTTGAACTTTCTATACACGTCTGTTTCCAAACATCTACATTTTTTGTTAAGTTCTACACAAACCAGACCCTTGGTTCAATGTAATGTAAATATAAAATAAACATTTTTCGTTTCTGCAATGAATACACTTAAATGACCTATTGCACACAAACCAGCATTATCAAACATCACAAATAAATAGTTTAAGTCAATATTAATATAAGTATTGTTTCTTTTACATTATTCACAATAAAATGTCTAGCAATGGTACAACTAGCCTGCACCAGATACACTCTTGTGACACTAAAAAAATGAATGGCAATAAATGGCATAACAAACAAAAAGCTGTAGTAATAAATACAATAGAAGCAGTAAGTTCTCTTTAATGGATATGTTGAGTCCAAATATATGTACAGTTTGAATACATGTCTAGAACAACACCATATCAAGCAATGATATGTCTGACAGTGATAAATGATTGTGTATGAGACTGGACAGGATACAGAACATTTACAGTTTTCTTTGTACAACATTGTTCTTTTTAGAAAAAAAAAAAGTTTCAAGTTGAAATCAAGGAACTTTTAAACATCAACTCTTGAGGTAAATAGTAATTAATCTCTTGTATGTCCCTAATATTCTTAAGCAAGAATATATCTTAAGTGTCCATCACAACAATTCTTCAAAACAATAGAGAAACATGGAATAAAACTTAGATATAAAAATAAACCTCACAACTAAAAAAAAAATTTCTTAAAAAGCTTCTATTGCATTATGAGATTCTTCTATACTGAAGTTTAAAAACAAAAGTAAACACTGTGACACCGGTGGTGTGCATTTCTTATTAACAATTATCTACTAAGACTTTGGGGAACGTGATCTTCTGGATTTAACAGTAGAGCCTAGAGTGTCTGGCTTAGGAGATATGGCCTTATTATCAAATACAAAAGGAAGTGAAGGGCTGCTCTTTGATCGTCTTAAATCTGTAATGTAAACACATAGGCTTGAATTCAATAAAAATATATATATAGCATATAAATTGTATAAAAAAAAAAAAATGTTAAAAACTTACAACATTTGTGATGATGACCCAACAAATTATTACAACTAATTTATATTTCAAAGATAACTGGTCTAGTGATTTTTAATTTCCCACAAACAAAAAAACGTGTCATATCAAATTGCAACTATACATTTTTATAAAGGAAATTTACTGTTAATTTTCATTTCTGCTTATTACAACTAGTATCTTCACAAATATTTGTCTAAGAAATACATATGAATGTTATCTAACTATTGACTTAATTATTAGTTAATAAGAATTTTATTTTACAGAAGATGAAATAGCTACACGATTTTGCTAAGATCAAAATATCAAAAGCTCAAAATCTGTTTATGGGCCATCATCACATTTTGATTTATCCTGTAAGTTCTTTTAAATGTAAAAATGGAATTTTGAAAATGACAAAGGTGACAAATGTCTATCAAACAGTAAACTAATTTTAAAATAGTTTATTAATAAAATCAGAATTTGATAAACAAGTCCAACAACTGGCAGCAACTACTTTAATTGGACTAATGAATGCAAATGCTAAACCAGTTTAATTTTACCTTTGGGATGGATGTGCCTACGCCGATGAGAATCTCTACTAGAATGATCTGATTCTTTACGGACAGAAGCTGTGTTTCCTGGACTAGGGCTACGAGTACGTTGATGAAACGATGGAGCTAAAAATATAAAAGTAAATTATTTATTAAGATTTTCAACAAAAAAAAAACAAAAACAAGGGTCATTAATTCTTGTTAGATTTCTTTTCTTGGATGTTTTTTTTTTTAATAATTTACTTAAGTTTTTTCAAAGCAATTCTGATTGGTTCTTCTTAATAATTATAAATGTAGTTTTAAAAATATCCCATTTAGATCCCAAAGTTTTACTTAACCAAAACTCAAAAACCTAAGAGTTGAGTTTACGCAACTAATATTAGTATGTGTGTACAAAAAGAAATGTTTTAGTTCTTTTGTCAAACTGACTTGAATGAGGAAATGATGAAAATAACTTAAAAAAACAATCATGCAGACTTTTAGTAATGATAAATCTTTATTTGACCAAATTAGAGGAAAACTGATATTTATTACTGTTTATGTTTTTAGTTTTGGTAATTAGACCTGCCTAGTAAAAAGTTCAAATGTGTAATACTGATTGTTCCATAAAGTGTTCTGAGGACTTCAACGTGGAACACTTGTGCCTCAAATACTGTTTTGTAAAGTATATCAAGCTAAATAATAACATGATTAATATAATAGAGTAGATACACACAAACTCATATTAGCAGCCATTGTGGCTCAGTTCCCCTTACACATTATTTTACACACAAGCTCATACCTAGATGGCATAAACAGATGGTGATAAACATTAATTTCTTTTCAATAGTGTTTCAAAACTTGCTTATTTCGTACACTCATATAATAAATAATACGTTTCTGTAGTACAGAGAAACATTTAACATTTTATTACATTGAAAGGAATTCAGTCTTTTAGGGTGTTTTCTTTTTCCTTGTCACTTAGAAATTGACAAACACTTGAACATTACATAGAATTTAGATCTATGTGGCAGAAGCCAAAAGTTCTTTTTTTTTTCCTTTAAGTCACTAGTATCACTGTATAGCAGTAAAATATATAAATAGGTAAGTTAATTAGATTTTGTATAATGGTAGGTAAGTGAGATTATTCATAATTTTTTTTCTTTTAAGTAAATTTAATTCTCATTATGTATGTGTGTGTCTACCATGTTCATAAAGATTTTAACACGAGATAAATGTAAACAAAATATTTCAAGCAATCTGATTTTTCTCATTCTCTTGGGTGACAGTGATGTGAGAGTTTAATCATAACTTAATAATAACTTAGTATCAACTGAAATTTTGCTGTTTTTTTTAGTCTAATAAATAATGTGTTGATGTTAAAAAAACAACAACATAAAAATAAAAAAACTACAACACAGATGTAGACGGTGTTTAGTGCTGTGATATGTAGTAGTGGTGGCATGCTATTATAAAGAGAAAGGAAAGACTTAGGGTGTAAGCCAACCATAGGAGCTGGGGTGCAACACAATAGTCACCCTTGAGAGACTCTTGTGGATTACATTCTGCGATGGGGAGTGAAAAACATATCTGCATTACTCCTTCAGTGACTACTCTTTCAATGCATTGATACACAGATTATATGCTAAAAGTCAAATCTAAATAAGACTAAATTTCTCCTTTAATGATATTTTACACATCAATAATGTTTATGCAAAAAAAAAAAAGATTAAATGTCTTTTGTTACTAAGTGTTCAAAAACTTACTTCGCCGTATGTTAGCTTTAAGCCCTTGGCTCCCCAAGACTTTGTTCAGCTTGTCTGTAAGTTGGCTTACTTCCTCTTGATGCTGTTTCTTAAGCTCACTGTTTGATTTCATGGTCTGCATATATAAAGTCATGGTCTGTCTGTGCTCCTGGTATTCAGGAAGAAAAAAGTTTTATACTAGGTCTAATTATCACATTGTAAGTTATGGAATGTCTCTAGAGTAAGGGATACATTCAGCAGCTTCAAGATTACAGGAAACAATCTTGATAAAATTTAAAACTGGTGGTTGAAGTTTATTTGAATTTAACAATCTCTTGAGTAGATCATAGAAATTCCAGGCAACAGAAATGAAGGTTTTGGCCAAGCTATTAACAAACTTGATATTACTTGACCACATAAATGGCTAAACTTTTCTTCACCTTAGGTAACTTTTCAAATGCATCATCAAAAAGACTATCTCATGATTACTTTTACTTTAAAAATAAAACTAGATGAATCCAAAACAAATTCAACTTATATCTAATCAAAAGAATGAAGACAGAAAAATGAGAAACAAATAGGCACTTTAACTAATAAAAAGCTCACTATAAGATAGGATATATATACTGTAGTGAAAAAAATACAAAATTCAAATAAAATAGTTCTGTATAATACCAGCTGTCAATGGGGAAAAAAAAGTTATAGAATAGTAGGCCCACTGGCGGATCCAGGTAGGGGCAATTGCATCTACCGCCACCCCCTAAAACTTAACCTTTCAGGTTGTGGGTTGGGGTGCAGTTCAATTTTACTGCAGAATTCACAGATTGTGAACAAAATTAATTGTGAGCTGTAGATGTCAGGAGAATGCGTTTGTGTATGTAAAAATGGTTGGCTCCGCTCTAAACAGCTCTAAGATTACAGCACTCTCCCAGACCACTTAGCTGTTGAAGAGGGGCACCTATGTAATTTTTTTTTCGGGACGAATGGTTGAGAAACCTTCTCTACATTCTGATATAGACTCCTTAATGTTGTTCTCTAAATATACATATTTATATAAATATATATATATAGAATTCTCTGAACATAAATAAATGTGTATGTTTATACACAGGGTTAAGGTTTACATGGGTAATTGTTTGAAAGAAAATACCCCACCCCACTCAAAAGTTCTGGATCTGCTAGTGAGTAGGCCCACAGGCATCCAAATATTGTTTTATTCAAACCAAGCAAATATACCTCAGTTGTCCTATGCAAATTGTTTTCTAAGTTTTTCACTTGTGATCGCAACTTCTGAAGCTCAGTATCTTTAACTCTCACCATTATCTGGACAAACAATGGTAACAAATTAACATTTATATTTCTTGCTTAATTCTGGAAAATTGTATGAAAAAAAAAAGTAAACTTAAAGACTAACAGATTTTACCTTAGCATCATACAGTTCCTCTTCCATGGTGACTGAGCCAGTTGTTAAACTTGATGGCTTATTTTTTATAAAATCCTTTAAACTGTCCATTTCACGATTCAACAACTCTTCCAGATGGTCATTGCTAATACAAAATAAAATTCATTCAATAAACTCTTTTTTTTTTTTAAATACATTTTTTGCTAAATTTGTTTTTTTTAAAATAAAAATAAATAAAAATGCAACCTAGATATCAGTTGACTGATATGACTTTCATAATCTTGTTTGGTCTGTTGAAGCTTCATTTCCAGCAGCTTATAATCTTCACATTTACTGGAGTAATGCATGTTAAGTTTTTGTAGTTCTTCTCTCATTCTATTTTCTTCTTCTCTATTCAAACAAAAACAAACAAAACTATTGATCAAGAGTTTGGATTTTACAAGAGAAAAGACTTTTTAAAAAGAATCTAAATTTTGTTATTATACACGAATCTAGATCATTTGTTATACAAAACTCATGTTAATATATATATATACATACATACACACAAAAATACATACAAGCCCTTCATAATACTAACTGATGTCTTAGGCGAATTTCTTCAACAAAATCTTCTGTGAACATTGTCCGTAAAGCTTCTTTATACTTGTCTTTTTCTTTGGTTAATTCATCTTCGTAGGCACTTCTCACTGCATCTAAAGCTAATGAATGTCATTTGGAAATAAAATTCAGAATCATCAAGAATAAAAGTATTTCAAACTATCAAAAAGGAAGTTGTAATAAACATAGAAGCATGGCTACCATTTTTTAAAAAGATAATCAATAATCTTTGAACAAACAATGAAATAAATATGTTTACCAGCCTCCATTCTGCAAATATTTGTGCATAGAAGTGTCAGGATGTAAGCAAAACAATGTACTTGACATATAAAGCCAATGTATAATTTTGAGCTCAGAGACTCTTTCTTTTTGGAACTCAATAATAGAGATCAAAAGGAAACTTTGATGCTTCATCTTACCAGCTTTAGTATTTCTGATTTCTTCTGCAAGAGCTTCTTCTTTCTCTCTTCTTAATAGTTCCACAGCATGTTCATGGGAGCTGAAGTTCAGAGGTTTGGATGCAACCTGAAATATAAGAATTTGAATGAACTAAATAATAATTGCAAACATTATGTTGTGTGTTTTACTTTGCCTTCAATCCACTACATTAACAATGGTTACCTCCAGAACTGGACTAACAGACTGCTCTGGAACAGTGACATTAGGAGGGGGTTGGCTGGGCAGAGGGGGCTGGTAGTCATCTTCTTCCTAAAGCAAGACACAAAAGAATATTATTTGTTTAACTATTGCTCAATCTAAACCAATATAAGCATACTTCACCAAATTGGACCAAGACAGTAATTGTATTTTATTTTTAAATAGCAGTTATAAATGATACTAATTTATTACTATAATTAGAGTGTTTATTAAACCAAATGTCGAACAAACCTCTTCTTCAGAACTGAGTGACATCAATTTCATGTGCTCTTCTATGCCCTGGATAATGTTACTCTTGTCTTTAGTTGCCAAATCTTTCTTCAGTGAACCCAATAGTTTCTAGGCAAATAGAGTTTATCTATGAACACATACGGTTACCAGTACAGATAAAGTACTATGTCTAGATTAAACATATTGTGTTTTTGTTATTAGAAAAACATGCGTGTTCATATAGTTCAGCTTAAAAAAAATGTGTTATACTAACTCTGAAATGGATTTTTTGCATAACAAGCTCTTTCTCCAATCTGGAAGACTTTTCTAACAGATGTGTTCCACTTTTTTCATCATTACTTTTAATGGCATGAACAGCAGTAAGAATGTCTTGTTTCTCTCTCTCCTTCTCTTCTTCATGCTGTATCTGAAGTATATTAAGATCTTCTTCCAACTGCTCAGACCTTTCTAAATAATGATCACGCTCTGACTGAAGCTCCTCTAATGTTTTCTCCAGTTTACTTGTTTCCTGTATTTAGAAATGAGAGAATGAACTTCTGTTCATAGTACTAAATAAGAACTGCAAAGAAAATATATTCAGGGAATAGTGTCGAGTCTGTTAATATTAAGTATTGGTCTTCTTTTATTTAGCCTATGTAAGAAATATAAATTTTAAGTTTAGTTTTCTAAACTTTAAAGTAAACAGCTAAATTAAAAACAAGTAAAATAAATTAATACAAATGATCTATAAATATAATGATATGCACAGGAAATGTAGAGGTTTATTATTTTTCTTTTTTCTTTATACTTATAAACCTAACCTACTAGGTGTTAGTCATCCTTGTCATTATCTTGAGTGTGAAAGAGTTACCTGTTTGAAAACCTCAAGGTAGGTGTTATGTCGATCCTTGGCCACTTCCTGCTCATGTTGCAACTTCAGCTCTAATTGCTTTACTTGTTCCTCTACTGAGGGCAAGTTGTTCAGTTTGATCTGCCGAATCATAGCCAAGAGAACATCAAGTACTTCCAGTTCATCCTCATGTTTACTCTCCAAAACTTCTTCAATTGGTACAAGCAAAGCCTAAAGACAGACAGTTAACAAGTGCTAGTGTGAAAATTAGGTGAGAAAAATAAAACGATAATAATTTTGCCACATTGTAAACAACTTTTCACAAAATATAAAATTATTTTACTTAAAAGAAACAACATGTCCCATGATGCTTTTTCATTTTTTTAAAGAATTATAATTGAGTCTAGCATGAAGATATTTATAAGGAAGTTGGTGTAAGTAATGCTTTAATGTTCAGGCAATGAAAGTGAAAAGGGCTAATCGAGGTTAAAAAACTTATTTTGTATTTAATAGTTTATAAAAACAATGGCAATGAAAACCTAACAAATAAATAAAAGTAAACCATTGCGATTTAACAAAAGATATAGAAATACAATGATTTAAACAAATTTTTATCTGTAAGCTAAAAAAGAAAACATTGAAGTGTGAAAACTGTGAGACATATGTCAACACCAAATGTTAAGAAATTTCTATGGACGCACTCATAACTGATAAACAAAACAGTATAGTAGACTGCCGTTATTCAATTGATATGTGACTAAGCAACTTAAGCAAAATACAATCAAGTAGGTTCCACTCTTCCTGAATTATATTCTAGGGAACATTACGAGATCAAGATTGATGTCCGCAAATAAAGTATCATGCATGTGACATTGGTAACTTTAAGTTATTAACTTTTTATTAAATGAAAGCTGACAATGCCTACTTTTTTTATTGCAGGTTAAAGTTTTTTTTTTGTTTCACTTATTAAATATTATATCTCTTAATGAAAACTTGCAATTTTTTTCAGGAACTTTTGAATTTTTTTTGATTTAAACAGGAGATTTCCAGGAGATAAAATAAGGAGGCCATGGGAAGCCAGTAAATACTTCTATTTAGATGCTGTATTTATAATTTCAAAAAATCTTGGCATAAATTTACAAACATGAAACTACATGTTTAAATTATTTTGTCAAAACTTATAAAACTAATATTTTTACGTACCAATAATAGTAAATGTATATATATAAATGTATATATGCTTTTTTAAAGGCTTGTCTTACAACATAACAAGATATGCATTCCTTCAAAGTTAGAATAATTATTTTGAATCGCATCTAATTGTTGACTTATACTTTTTTGTTGTTGTTAATATGTTTCAAATGTTTTGCTCCTTTTTTTTTTAGTGACCAGAACATTAACAAATATTTTTTAAATTTTAAATTAAATTATTTAAAATGAAAAAACAAATGTATAAAACACTAAACTACCTGAATATCTGCCTGCAGCTCCAGTGCCTCCTCAGAGTCTCCACTTTCTTGGTCATGCTTTGCTTGAGTATATCTTCTCCCCTTGGTCCTGCTCAGCTCACGGTCATATGTGAGTTTTTGTTTGAATAATGAGAATGTTAACTGGGCGCTGTGAACAGCTTCTCTGACTACCACTTCTGCTAAACCAGAGTAGCCAGATAAGTCCGGAATCTGAAGAACTACATCCTGCAATGTCTGACCCTCCTCCTCAGAATGATCACTGCTGGTTTCATCCATTACTTTCTTAGACAAACTATACTTAGACAATGCTTCCTCCTCTAGTGATTGACACAAAACATTAACATAACTGAATAGACCTTTCTCTAAACTGGGTTTGACTTGTGTCATGTCACCCAAGTCTAGTTCCAAGTGCGAGAGTACAGAGCTGCCCATCTTAATAAGCTCCATGACAAAAACACTGGATCCCATCATTATTGCTTTTAGTGCTAAAATTTCCCCAAAGTTTTTTATTGTGTTATCAAGGGATTGAACTGGTATGTCCAAGCTGGAGTCTCTTATGTCTGTCTGATTTTTGACATAAGCTTCATGCTTCAGTTTTATTTCACTGAGTGTTGCCTCTCTGACTGATCGCAACTCATTGACTATCAAGTCATACTTGTGTGCAATATGTGTGTTCTGTGCATTGCGACAATTTTCTTTAAAGGACTGAATATGTGTTTCAATAATCGTGGATAGTTCAGAACACATGGACTCCATCACACTTTCAGGACCTTGCACTATTGTCATTTCTTCACTCTCTTTGAATATAATAACAGCCAGAGAATGGACAATCTGTTTAAAATAAGAGTCAAACGACTGTCCGATTCTCTTCTGTCTTTGTAGTAACTGGCTCAGAATAAACTGGTGATTTCCAGCCCCAGGCTCTAAAGCTTCTGGGCAATGAACTAACTTAGCTTTCAAGTGCCTTAGTGCAAAAGTTAGTTCCCCTTGAACAATGGCATGGTTTGTAAGATGAGTCGGAATGTCCAAGATATCTTTAGAGGTTCGATCTAAGTTAGTGCTGATGAATGAATCAATCTGACTTCGCTCAAGTGCTTCAACAGCTAACAGTCCAGGTTGAATTGAGGATGGGGTGTCACTTTTGACACTTAAGTGGGACTTCTGGTCAAATAAGCTGCTACACAGATGACCATTGATTAAAATCTTTTCTGCCACCAATTCTATATAGCTAGAAAAAACATCAGGAAGTTGCTCCTCAAAGTGCATAGTTTTCATTTCATTGTCCAACATTTGATAAAGGGAAATCATTTGGCTATTTAACATATCAATTTCCTTATTTACAATGTCAGGAGGAGATAAATAATCTCTAGCCTGAAGGATATGAGACATTTCTGAGAGAATTACAGCCTCCAAAGCAAGTTTGTCTGAAAATAACTTCAACTTTGTGGAGTCAATGTCAGTGTTTATAGACTCTGTGTTTTCTATTTTAGGTGCCAGACTTTCTTTATGCAAACTGACAACCCTTAACAGGGCCCAGTCAGATGTGTCTAGCTTAGAATGTTCTTCTATGTATTCTGTCAGCTGGGCTAATCTGTCACGAATGTCATTCACAGTTGTCTGATCACCTTCATTCTCACTGTCAGAGTCCTCATCCTCTTCATCTAACAAGTCCAACTGCTCCCCAATTTCCTGAACTTTTTCTCTGATTTCTTTGAGACAATTCATCACACCTCCAGCCACAATGGTTGATTCCATCTGAAGGGCCTCTTTGCTACTAGTCATACTAGTTTTATCAGGTAAATGAAGATTGGAAGACAAGGAAAAAATCCTTTTACCACTAGATTCCAGCTGAAACAAAACTGGTGATGACAAAGTGTTAGTCTGTTTAGCTTGGGCTACAAATGCTTCTATTTGTGAATGAGCAGTCTGTAATATACTACTTAACTTATCTAGTTCCTCTGACTGCTGAATGGTGACCCCAACAGGCTTAGAAGTGGAAGGCACTTTCTCTAAGCTAAGTATCTGCTTCTCTAGTTTACTCAACTGAGCCTCAATATCATTCATACTGACACCTGTATTTTCTTTAGTAGTGGACATACCAGAACTGGTCTGTCCAGCACCTAGTTTTTCAACTCTAGTAGTTAGTTCATGAAGTTGCTTGCTATAGGAAGTTTGTATTGATGTTAGTTTCTCCTTTAATTTAGCTTCCTCTTGCTTAGCAGCATCACAAGATTTACATGAGTCTACTGAACTAAATTTTAATTTCCTCAACTCAGCCACAATTAGGTCAAACTTTTCTTTCAAGTTGAAGTACTCCTCCATAATGATCTTACCATTGGTTTGAGCATTCACTGTGATGACGTGAGAGTAGTCTGTATTTAAAGCTGGACTCCCACCCTCCCGCAGAATGTCTTGGGTTTCTTTACATTTGTGGCAGACATTCTCTATTAAGTTTGACAGCTTCATCACTTTAGAATGCTCCCTTTCAGGCAAAGATTCAATGTAAGTGTCAAAACATTGGTGGATGTAGTACATGGTGGCACTGATTTCTTTTAGTTGAGAATCTACAATGAGAACATTGTGAAGGATATCTTGCTGGTGGTCACTGGCCAGGCTACTGATGCTGTGCACAGATCCTCCTCTTTCATACTTCTTATCAGCCATAATCTGAACTTGCTCCATTTTGGTCTGAGTTGGAAAATAAAAAGTTGTATTAACTAAAGAGAATTGGGGCAAGTATATATAAAAAAAAGTAAAATGTTAAACCTATAAGAGTTTACTGTAAAAACATATACTAACTAAACAATGTTAGTAATGGTGGTTATTCTCCACTTTCCTGATCTAACCTAGGGAAGTTCTTTTAAGCCTTTCGATTTGTTTCCATTTCTCCTGATGAGAGCCTATATTATTATTATAATTGCTTTTGAATGTCTTATTGAATGTTTTACATGCTCTTAAAGCATGCTCAGTCTGTTTGTTTCAATTTCTTTGTGGACATGGGGGAAAGGGTAGCTGGGAAAATTTTTCCATGATACATATGTTCACAAAAACAACTAAAGCCAAATCTCTACCTAGTTTACTCTGGGATTCAAACTTGAGCCACTTGAATTAGGAAGACAAGCTGTTTTAGTCAATCAACCACACATCCAACATGAAATTTAATTTTAAAAAAACATCCATGCAATTTTATAGTAAATAAGTTTTAACATTAAACATTTAGTCAATACCTTTCACTGACAATATTAATTTAGTTGTAAAAATCTTTATGTCCTTACACTCACCAGTTCAACTAATGGAATGTTACTTTACTGCACTACTCACCTGGAGGTCAAAAAGTCGTCTATTCAGTTCCACAACAGTTTGTCTCAGCTCATCCCTCTCCTTATCAACATGTAAGGCCACCAATCCATCAATGTCTTGATTAGAGAAGCCCTCGTGCAGCTGTGTGTTCTCAATCCTAAGCTCCTGCAGCTGTCTTCTGAGAGATGTATTGTCAGATTCAAGGCCAGACACTTTGGTCCTCATGGCCATCAACTGGGTGTTCAGCTCTTCAATTGTAGATGTGAACTTAACCTGGTCCTTTTGTAACATGTCTATACTATGAGCCAGGTCAGCATTTTCACCCATTTCTGCATGAAGCTCTTCAGAGAGATCCACAAGTTTTTTGTCTGCTTCAATCATCTAAGAAATACACAAAATATGTCATAATGGTCCACAAAACAAAGTTTGCAATATAAGTGTTTTCTACGGACAATTTTGATTAAAAACTACTTAGTGAAAAAAATATAATAAAAATATTTTTAGCTTACTTTTAAATCATTGTCATATTTTGTGTGAATATAATAAATTTCAACATTAATATTCTGTATATTTTTTAAAATCAATACAAAACATTCAAAACAATTTAAAACTAAGTTGATTGTGTGAACCTTTTTTTCTCAATAAAGAAGACAAAATGGTCTCATTTTAAAAGGCTTTTTTTTTATCTAAAGCATTATTAAAATGAAAAGTATCTACATCTTAAAAGAATGTTTAGTACTAAGGGTTCAGAGGACTCAAGAATATCCTCACCTTTTCTTCTAACTGAGCTATGATGTCATCTTTCTCTTTCAATATGTCTGCTATGTTGGATGTCATATTGTCTGTCATAGAAGCCTGCCTATCATGGGCAGAGTAGAGTTCCAGCTTCAGCTGCTCCACATGGTTCTCTAGATCATCTCTTTCCTTAACAAACTCTCTATCAAGCTCCTCAAGATGACTCTCATAATCATCTTTTATTTTCTTGGCAAAGTGCTCTTTCTCTTTCATTTCAGACTTCAAGTTGGCTAGCTCATGTTCCCTGTCATCAAGTTTCTCCTAATATAACAATAGTGCAATAGTGCTGCAGTTAGTTCACATTCAAAGTTGTTTTTTAGTGTAATAATGAGTATCACTGAATCTTATTAATAAATAAAAGTGAAGACCTTGCAATCTATCAGGCAGATTTTTCTGTGGCCCATGGTTATCAAGGGTGATATGTGGCCAGCACAATGACTAACTACCTCTATCTTTTTCCTAATTAATGTCAGGTACCCCATTAGGGCTTGGTGGACTAAGAGGAACCCAAAAAAATAATAAAATTCCTAATTCCCCAGGAGTTGAACCACTCAGCCACCACACACCCTACTATTCACAAGAAGACTTGCTCATCACTACGCTGGTTTATTAAGTCAAGGTTTTAGTGTATTCTTCTTTTTTTTATTTCACATCAAATATTCTGTTTTTCTTATTTCAACTGAACATTGTACAGTGAATCTTTGATTTAAAAAATTAGGATGATTATTTAAGTGCATGAAACTCTTTTTTTTTTTTCCCCCAGCAACATTTTATTTCTTTGTTAAATATATTATACAGTCAGTTGTTTATTTGATCTTTTTTTTTCAACAAATTAAAAAAAAAGAATAAGATCTAGTTTAGATTTGTGATCAAATGCATTCCTTTTAAAGTGTCAGAAGAAATGTTTGTGTCATTTACTCTGACCATACTAGAAACAGGATCATACAGCAATAATGTTTATGTCAATGGCAGATTTTGTTCCACCTAAAGATGAAGTGGACAAGCAATATTATTGAAACACAAGACATCCCAGGTTTTCTCTCAACTTAAAAACACATACAAGTACGACCCAAGATTACCTAGAAGGCCACATACAAGAAAACCTTGCAAACCATTTGTGTTGAGTGGGATGATTCAAAGAGAATGTGTCTAAAACTTATGGAGGATGCTAGCTGCCCAATGCAACATGAAAAATAACCAACTAGATAACCTATGACAAAAGTTTATACTTATAGTTTGACAGAAATAATTACACAGCTGATAAGAAAGATATTTACTTTTAACTGATTGTATTCATGCTCTACTGCCTTGAGTTTGAGAATCTCTCTTTCTTGTTCCCTGGTCCTCTGAAGGTTTGTTTTCAGCTCCGCTTCAAGCCTGCGACATTCACGTTCCTTGGCTTGAAGAGTTTCTCTGTTTCGTTCCAACTTATGAACTGTATCTTTTGACTGATTTTCCATGGAGCGAATGCGGCGATTAAATTCTGAGCTTAATTTCCCAAACTGGAATAAATATATGTGTTCCAATTAACTAAATATAACTAACTTAAACATGAAAGACAAACACACACAAAATATTGAATGAAGTACATGTTGTATCTTAATAGAATACAGATTACTGATGAATAAATTGTTAGAATGTTCCAACAGCTTTTGATTTCTCCTGCTAGCTTAAATGTCTGCCAACCTTTGGTTTTTCTTGGTAGTTTGAAAGTATCAACCAACTATTGATTTCTCCTGCTTATTCCAAATCAGGGTTAGTAGCACTTTTCCATGACAAAATTTTAGTTTTTTTAAGGAGGAAATGTATATATATGTGTGTGTGAGTGATACAATGTAAAACAAACACAAAACTATGCCCTTTTTAAATCAATTATTGATACTTTGTGGAAATCATAAATATCTTGCAAACATCCCACCCAAATCAGACAAATGACTATCCTTATTCTCGTGCTTATTTTAAATGTAACTACCAACCTTATCTTTTTCCTGCTTGCAGTCTCTTAAAGCTTCAGACAAAGCTTTTTCTGTCCCTGTCAATTTAGACACAGACATATCCAGCTTACTTTTTAAACCTTCTATGTCCATTTTCTGCCGTTGAATAGTATCTTTAGCTTCCTTTAAATGTCGTTTTAACATCTGTGCAAAATAAAGATAAATCAAAAGTAGACTAAGGTTTAAATGCAGGGATTCTTAAGGATACCTGTGCATTTTGAAGTGAGTGATTGAATGGGAGGGGGGTGAGGGAATAAGGAGTGAGAAGAAAGAGCGATAGTCTATGCTTATTTTTATGACAAAAAATACCTTTTGCAATATAATTGGCTGTTTCTAGCATGTTAATTAATAATGGAAAATTACCAATATGAAATATACAGAATTAGTTTCAAAATTATTTTGTTATTTACTTAAGCTTCTAGGCTCTAGTAGGATTGCCTTAAGTTGTTTTGAAATCTGATGGGAAAAAGTTATGGTAGAAGACACCCTCATTAAATGTTGTCCAAAGAAGTAGGTGAGCTTTATACATGTGCTTCATAGATCATTAGGTCTCAAAAGGAAGCAGCTCTTATCTATTTTTTGTTTATCTACCATGAGTGGTGCATTTTAAATAGATAATGGTTGTGATGCTAGAATAAGGCTTATCAGTTGGAATTGTAAATATTATTAACCCAAATAACATAATTCATCAATAGTAATTCAGTTCCAACAGAAGTTAGATTACCTCATTATTATTAGTGGCAGGTACAAGCCAGTTGTTGCTGTCACTTGATGCTGTGTTCTGTCCTCCCCAATGGCTGCTATAACCACTATCTACGCTCTTCAAACAAAATCAAAGATGAAACATCGTAAATATAAATAGAATAGGTTTTCATGGTAAAAGAAATACAGGATTAATATATTTTTATTATATATTTTTGGATTTGGCACATCAGCACAATTTAGGCCATGTCGAGCCCAAAATACAGGATGAATACATCCTAGGTGCAAGATAAGTTTGATGTTTGCCATTAGGAAACATGATTGCCCTACAATACTTTATTGTTACAAAATCTGCTATCTTTTATGTGCTTAAAAGAAAAAAAAGCACACACTATGTAAAAGTTCTACCTTAATCTTTTTATATATGAAATGATATAGCTGATATAGCTAAGTATAGAGTGCCACAATTACCTGGATAGACTCCTTATGTAATCGAGACTTGAGATCCAAATTATCCTTGTGTATTTTGTCCAGTTCAGTTTGAGTAAGTTCTAGTCTGTCTTTTAACGTTTCAACCTAAGTTAAAGATGGAAAGAAATATTCAGATACTGTTTAGATTAATGGTTTGGCAATTTTATCAATAACAAAATCTCACTTTATTAGACCATCATTAATTTACATTGAAATCTCTTACTACATTATCCTACTACTTCCTTGGCAACAAACAAACACTGTCATAATTGTTTAGTCAGGGGAATTTCAGTTTGCAATTATATTCACAAATATGTATAATTAGAAAGGAATTAGAATTATTTTTTAAAATACTGGTATATCAAATGTAAAAAACTTAGGTGAATAAAACAGACACTCTTACATACCCATTAACCAAGATGTTTATTAAAATTCTTTCTTTGAAGATATGGCTATAAATACTTGGAAAATAATACCATTGGAAGACAGCAAGAGTATATATTTATTAAACATGATATTTGTGATTTAACAGACCAGTGAGTAAAGGTAGCTGTGAGGTTGTTAGAAAAGTCACCAGGGTAAGTTCACACTTAGAAGGAGGTTAGCAGTCTGTTAGGATATAAGTGAATTTTTTCACTAGGTCTCTGACAAAACTGTACACTGTCTGCTGCCTGGAAAACTTTCTTTCCACACAAAACAAAATGAGTGGCACCAAAGGAGGATGAGATGAAATGTTAACACAGTACTGGTACTCCCAAATGGTGTCAGAAACAAAAAAGATTTGATTATTGCTTATATTTGACATTGCAAAGTTGTTGTTTTTTATCTGCCTCTGGTGCCCAAGCTGATACTATGACCATCTCTTTAGTTGAATAAGGTATATATACATATAAAACATACTATGTACTTGTGTGTGAAAAGTTAATTTTAATAGGTGCATATACTATACAGATCTATTTATTAGGTGCTTTGAAAGAAAAATTTTATGTAGTTGGTGCTTTGAAAAGATAAATTTTATGTAGCTCATCTGATTAGATAAACTAAATGCCATGACTAAAATTGATGTTTGAAAAACTTTCTACACTTTAGGTGTTAAGTCTTAAAACATATTCCTAGTTTAGTAATTATATTAAATATAAAAAGACTAAATGATTAGACTAAGTAATGTTATAAAGACAAATTAAAATCTAACTAAAAGTAAAACAGACTGTTCAGCTCATTATGTTAACATGTAAGTCCAAGAGGATGTGATCACATGAGTTAAGAGCTAATATTAGGACATATAACCTCTGTTTCCAAAATTTCCACAAGAGCATCATCAGCAATCACATCTGAAGCTGTTGCACTGCCAACCTCATCATTATCTGTATCTTCATGAGCTGGGTAATCTTCAGAATCTTCCTACAAATGTAATGTTTATTTTGAGTGCTGTGTGGGACTCTTTGAAATTGCTAAGGTTATTTTTTTTTATTAAATATAAAAAAATAATTTTATATACAATTGATACTAGTTTATTTTTAAATTAGAAAATAATAAAATAAATATACTACATCAATAACCTTACATGAACTTTTGGGGAACATGTTCTGGACAATAAAGATTGAGCTATATGCACTATGAAAAATAAATCTAATACTAAGATGCAAGCATTTGTCCAAAAATTTAACTGCTACATGTAAAGAAGTACAATAAAATGACATAAACTGCAGGGTGCAAATGCTTATGTCCTGAAACAATTCACTTATTATTAGCTCACAGTTATACTTGATGCTAAATAAAAGAAACCTAGTGGGAACTAGCTATAGTTATACAGAATTTAAAAATCATTCTCTTGTTGCTAGCCCAAAATTAAACTTAATGTATAGATCAGCTTGTACATTGTTAGCCCATGCTAAATAATATAATAGAAAAATATCAGTCAGCATGTTGTTAATCCATAGTTTTAAGAGAGGCCAAATTTATTACATAAGGCAGAGGCTGCATGCATATGGTTTGATTTACAGTGAAACGTATACAGTATTTAAAAGAACACAATGATACAATTATCATGTGATCATTATTAGCATTTCTGTTTCCTTTCTTTATGTTTAGTATATAAAAAAGGATAGAGCTCAAAAATCACAAAGTATGGCAGTGCAAAGTTCTCAACTGCTTTTCTCACAAGTTTTTCAAGGGTAGACTATTTTTCAAAGTATCTACTCCTCCAACTTTTACTTTAGTAATACACTCACACAAAGACTTGTTTTGCCTAACTTAGAAGCACTGTCTATTATCATATTCCAAAGAATAAGCCAACCCCAGTTTAGAAATAAATTTCCCAAGTAGAAGGCTAAAATCTTGAGGCCAGCAAAAGAACAAAACATAAAGAGCTGGCAAAAAAAAAAAGAAACATTCTTTGTAGAAGAATATTGATATGTAATGAAGAAATACTTGCATAGACTATTTCCAAAACATATTTAAATTTCTTTGTAAAATCAAGGCTAAAATAAAATGAAAATTTTCTAATAATGTATTATCTAGCTAATAATTTTAACTAATTAATTGATCTTTTTTAAGTACTAAAGTCAAAGATAAAACAATTTAGAAGTAGAAATGAATAACAAAACAAATCAGTTGAACATAAGTTTTTAAAGTTATTTTTTTTTTAGTCAGCTAAATTTAAACAAAAATATTTAAATGTGAAATTTATTAAACTCAGATTTATTTAATGCTGATGTTTTTCTATTCTTTTAAAATTAACTTAAAAAAATTATTGTTTTGAAATGTATATCATTGAAATTTCTAAGTAGAAGGTACTTTTGGTAAAGTGCCTACTGATTAGTACAAACTTGATAGTAATCTATAAGATGTTATTTGTGAGGGCAAGCACTGAAATATGCATTAAAAGTAAAATGAAAAGCAGTGAAATCTGGCTAGCTGATATATACCTCTGACATGTGGCTGTCATTAAAGGTTGGATCATTGGTGGTATCTGACATGGCTGATCCAGCATCTGAGGCCAAGTGGAACCCATAAGCATCTTCTACAGAGGAAATGGATGAATGGGAAAGGGTTGATTTTGAGGCCCTGGTCTTCTCTTTAATTCTTGCACTGGGTGCTTTGGCATAACGCATCATTTCACGCTTCACTTCCTCCTTGTTACTTTCACTGGTAATATTGCGCTTAGGGGTCTGCTGAATTTGTTCTGGACCTTGGGCAGCAGCTCCACTGCTGGATGTTAAAGATGATGAGTCAGTTGCATCTCGTTTAAGTTTCAGGACTCCTTCTCTGGAAATTGATCTGGCAGACTTTGGGGTGCTTTCAAGAGAAGAGCCTAATGTTTTCGCTCCACTAAAGTTGTTTTTAGCAGTTGACAAAGCTAAGCTGTCCCCTGTGAGTGGGTTGATAACTGGAGAATCTTTGGCTGGTTCAAGAGTAGGAGAGAACTCTTTGACTGAAAAAACTTTGCTCACATTACTGGGGTTAACATCAGAATGGTGGCGCCTAGCTTGCCTTGGCACTTCTTTTTTATAGTGGTCTTTGTGGCCCACAAGTTGAAATGCAGTCTCTCCACCCACTCCTTTCACAGCTGCAGTTAAACTGGTACAGGATGTCTTAAACTCAAGGTCATCTAATGCACTTCTCTGCTGGCTTAGAGTGGTAGATGGAGAAGCATTGGAAGACAATTTCCACTTGGGTATAGAACTGTGTAGCTCCATGCACAAACGAAGAGCTTTCATCCAGTTGGTGCGAATACCTAAAGTCATGGCTGCCAGAATGTACTCACCATTTCCAGTCTGAGGAAGGAGGGTAAAGATAGCACAAAGGTTTGGGATTGACAATAAGAAGAATAACAAAATGGACATCATCCACATTGAATATGAAAGTGATATGATATGAACATTGTAAGTTTTAGATGATTTCAAAATGGAGGTTTATAAAAAAAATAATTGCTGTCACTCCTTAAGTATTGCACTAAAACTCACCTTCAAAATATTTAAAAACTGACTAACAGATCTGATGAGTTAACAATTCATGCTTGGTCCAAAATTTTGCTAGTCAATTACAATTATTTTTCAAAAGTTATTTCACAATTCAAGATCACAAATATTCTTTTAGGGCATTATTTTTATTCATTATTTTTCAATAGAATGAGCAAATGTCCTAGATATGTGAGAGTTTAAATGATCCCATTGCAGAGTTGTGCTTTTAAGCCAGCTTTTATTTATTCCCTTCCTTCCACACCTTATAGATGTCCTTTACCCACACAAGAGATTCATGATAATCGAAGAGTTGAAATTCTGTGATACTGACCTTTATTTTAAAACCATAGTTCCTGTGAGTAGAAATTTCTGCTACTTCATAGCAAGTGGATAAATCAATTCGGCCCTCTAAAATATTGGCTTCCTCAGCTTTAGCATCTTCGTAGTATCTTAAAGAGTTTCCAGCTAATACAAACCAATGTTTGTGTGATTCCTACATACAATAAGAGATCATTGAAAGTAGATACACTCACGGGTAAAAAACAATTAGATTGAAAGGAACTACAAAATCTACTGATAAGTTCAGTGATCCCATTTTTTTAAATTGAGACTAGCAACTCTTTTAAAAAAAAAAAAAAAAAAAAGATAATGCAATGAAAGAATTATCTAGACATCCTATGAATAGACTGAAAGACATATAATACAATAGAAGGTAGTGGACTGACAAAGTAAGCTGGAAAACATTTTATACAATACAATGTAGTGGATTGACAAAATAGATTGAAATACCTTATATGCTGTACAAGGTAGAGGCATGACAGAAAAGAGTGTAGGAGAGCTGAACACATTTGTTTGGTATTTCAGAATTAAAAAACTCTTTTGGGAATGAAGAAAAAACAAACAAAAAAAAAAAACATTGGGGTGTTAGACCTGGAAGCAGAAGTTTAAAGACAACATAAGCAAGAGACATAGAGAGAGAAATTGTTTTTATTGCTTGGATTAAAGAAAGAGTTTATTGAAGTAGCCATATAGACTTGCATAGCATAGATCAGTGACATTCATTATTTTACATAACAGAACTGTAAGAAATAAAAGTATTCTTTTCAATTGGATAGCTATTAATATTTAAATCTCAATAATGTATTATGTCATTTCCAGCTTATTACAACTAAATTTATTTGAATGCTAAAAAAAAAGTATTGACTACTTAAGTGACCAACCTTTTCAGTTGAGGCTTGTTTAATTAACCAACCTTTCTTCATATATACTAGATCCTGGGCAGAAAAAAAATGAAAACATAAAAGATTAGCTTTTCCCCCCCTCTCTAATTGTTTACTGCATTCAAAGGACTGAAATTTTACATAAGATAAATTTGGGGAAACCATATTTTGTGTTGTTTTTTTTTAATGATCAAGTTTTTATATATTTTATTGAATGACATTTTAGACAAAACAAGTTTGATTACCAGATATAATAATGATAATACCTATGATAGGAATAAGAAAACAGATATTAAATATTTTATACACAAACATATAAGACACTTTAAAAAAAAAAAGAAAAATATACAAAGATTGAAAAATGTATAAAGAATGTAGGTGTAGATTTTATTTTATTATTTTAAATGTGCAGGCACTTTCTAAAGGAAAAAAAAATTACTGTAATTTCCTATACTGCTTTTTAACAATTTGTAAAATGTCTTTTCTGAATCTATCCTGAATAAATGTTGACATTCTACTAGCATGTTCATTCAGCTCTTGCTATTTCACTGTACAGATAAAAACTATTCTTAGAGAAACAGTTTTGAAAAGAAAAAATGAAGCAATAAAAATGTAGATGCTGTTACTAAAAGCAATTTGAAAATGAAGCATCAGTTAGTAGACTCAAGAAGAGAAGTGCATGTAAACATTTGTGAAATCTGTGTTTTAAAAAAAATCTTTTTTAAATTATCAGATTTATTCATTTTAGCCACTTCAATGTTTTCATCTTTAAAACCATTTTATAATATTTTTATTATTTTATTTTTGGACCATCTTATTCATTAAAAATACAATGACCAAAAAAATCTTTGGTTGCTTGGCAAAAATATAGTTTCTGATTTGTATAAAATGTCAGAAAAATTGTAAATGAAAATAGGATGATGGAGACCACTTACAAAAGTAATCTCAGAAATTGTAAAAAAAAAACTTATTTTTTTTAAGCAATGCAAAATACTTTTAGCTTTATGACATTCTTTTATATTATTAACATTGTTTGATGTTTTATCACTGTAAAATCACTACAATAGGGAAACTCTAGGTATACACCCAGGCTTATGTTAAAAAAAAAACAACAACTTATACATGACAAGATTGGACATGGTATGTGAAACACAGATGAACCATAGTAAAAATTTATAAGGACTTGGGTATTAGTTAATTAATGAGCATGTTTGTAGATAAATACTTGCATACTTTATAAAATAACAACATATAAATTCAGAGGTAAGTAAATTGATACCCTTTTCTTCCTGTTAAAATACTTTACTATTAAAATATACTTGAATGTACATAATAACAAGCAAAATACCAAAAAAAAAATAGTTTTGGTCATGTAATTCAATTTGTGATACATCTAGACTAACAATAATAAATCTGTGCGATTAGAAATATTTTTACCAATTGTTTTTGTTTAGTGCAATTTCATGCATTTAACTTTCTCAATACGCTCTGATCCTATCACTTTTCTGGACCAGTTGGAAAGGGGTGGGAGAGAAAGAATGGAGTATCTGGGTGATCATTTTTTAAATGTATTTACAAAACAAAAAGTGAACGACCTGAGTGGGCTAAAGCCTTCTCAGGCTTCTCAAGCCAACACTGCAAGTCTGAACATGGAAAATTATATTGTTTCTATCTATGTTTGTGTTCACTAATCCTTAGACAATGACCTAGAAGGGGACTAATTCAACTTATACCACCACTTCAGTCAAGTACAATTTTTTCCCTTGTTTGAGATAACAAACAAAATAATCAATTACCAATAATTAATTAACTAAGTGGCTAATTGTTCTTAATGATTGTTGTGTTTTTAATTGTGCAAAATCACAGCTTGGTCCAAGATTGGGTGTGGGAGAAATAATGTGTACAAACTTTTTACCAGACAGCTAGAGAGTTCATATAAGCTTTGTAAAAATACTTAGTAATGAAAAAGAAGTTTTACTAGTACATGTAGATATATATAATATTTAGTGAACAGACGCAACATTTTGGAGTTATCCCATCATAGCCATTTAGGGGTACAGGCACAATTTATTGAAATTTTAAAATTATCCCATCAAAGCCATTTACAGGTTGAGACCATACTAATTCCTATTGAAATTATCCCATCAAAGCCATTCTTAGGTGGAAACCCCATTAATTCAAACTCATATTCTGTTAGTCTTTCAACAAATTAAACTTAATTATTTTATGAATCTTTCACAATCTCTATTGTACTCTTCTTTCACCTTCTTTCTCAGAAATACTTCATATATTATACAGGACTACATACACAGAGTGATTTGTGATAAACATGAACAAAAAGAGTAGATTCTTTAGTAGATTATGGTTGTGGCTACATAGCTTAATCTAGATCATACAGTATAAGAATAATAACTTCTGATTTATTATATCTTAACAAGACTTTACACCAGTTCAAACTTACACCTACAAAATAAATTTAGAAAAAAAGAAAAAAGCTACATTAGATCAATGTATCAATCAAAAGGGAAGCAAGAGTATTAATCAGTAGTTGAAAATAATATCACCTAATTTTTGGATGACACTTGAAAATCAGTGAGGCATGGAAGCATCACTGTCAAAGTCTTAAAATCTACTTGCCACGTACTAAGTTAGTTAGAATATTTACTGTGCACATAATGATATCATTAGATATGAATAAATGGAAAGAAAGCAGTACTATAGAAAGTTCTACTGTTTAAAAATGTTTGCAGTATTTTGTTTTGAAATACATTTCTAGCATTTAGCCTCTTGCTGTATACTTGCCTCTAACTTATTGGAGACAGACTGCCCTTTAACAGATGAAGTGCTGGAAGACTTATACCTAATTGGTCGAGCAGAAGTTTTAACTTCTGAACTTTGTGCTATCTGAAGCATTAACATGGCAACACAGATCAATATGGGTTACAAATCAATAGCGACATTTTGTTCCAATGTAGTTTACATAAAAAATACTGAAAGCAAAGATGTGCTAGTCATGTGAAACTAAGGAAAATATTTGAATTGATCAATCGTTCTATGCTGCAATATTGCAGGCATATTTTTTCCCTTTAGAATCATACCTTAACAAAATAATAAATCAAGGACCTATTTCAAAAATGTGTTTTACTTATTGATTTCTAGAAAATGTAGAACCTAAAGCTATTGAAATTTACTTAATTACATAGACTCTAGCTTTTAAAACTTTATCTACGTTTATGCTGATTTTAATAAACAAACTTTTTACAATTTATATATCTCCATAAACTGAAAAAATCAACAAAAGATAAGCAATACATGAATGAAATACAATCCTTTAAAGGAATAAAGTAACGCTTAGTTTATCAGTGTTGATTGGGTTTAGGTATATATATGTTTGTTGTCTGCAACTGGATAGATTGGGTTTAAGGAAACAATAACTAAGAAAGAAAACAATTTAATTATCATCACTAAGAAAACCGCACAATTGTATCTGAAATAGTTTAAAAACAAAACAATTCATTTTTTCAGGTTAAAAAAAAAAAAAAAAAAAAAGAGAAGCTATTAAGTTGATCAATACTTACTTTTAATTCATCTGTTTGGTTGCTGTCTGTTTCATCAGGGGCTTGCAAAGGTTTGTCCAAACCTTCTCGCAAGAGGCTGAACTGAGTTGAAAAATCTCGCAGGCTTGAAGATCTCTCTCTATGAAGCTTGCCATTGGCATTTTTACTAGTGTTTGTCACCTGCCTGTCCGAGGTCGTCGAGGAAGAAGATGAAATGGAAGAATGTGATGATGCAACATTTCTAGTAACGTTTGAATTGAGGGAACTGCTGCGCATCCAAGGTGAATGTGGCACTGTGGATTTGTGAACACTTACAGGCGTGTTCCGAGCCAAAGAATAGATGCTCTCTCTAGTAAGAGTGTCCAGCCTGTCCCCTGAACGGCTCAGGTAACGTGATGACTCCAGAGACTCTCTCATTTCCGGGTTTTCAGAGGAAAGGTCATGCAGGCTGCTGCTTTTCCGTAAACCCTCTTGATAAGAGTTGTCATATTTGTGTTTAAGACTCCGCACACCTTTGAATGTTACATACGCTGGTGCATCTGATTTAAAATCAATTTTACCTTCACCAATACCATCAACAGAATCAATCTGTGAAAAAGTTAAGAAAAAGTTAACTATAATTCAAACAACTGATAAACTAAGAAATGACAGAAAAAAGAATGTTATAAATTATCTGATGTATTTTTAGCAGCCCCTGTAGGGGGAAAAGCCGCTATTAGGTGTGTGCAAAATATCTGTTTGTCCATCTGTCACACTCAGATCTCGAAAACTAAAAAAGAAATGAAAAATATTTTTTCATCGAGCGATGCAGCTTGAAAAATTTAGGTGCAACTGCTACTATTGGTTTTCTAAAAGCAAACCCTTTAATTTATACAATTAATTATGCAAGCGATTTTTTCATAAAAATACACCAATTCTAAAACAATTACATAAATGTAAGGGAGGTAATGTTACAATCTGTTAACAAAGAAAGACAATATTTTGTGTATTTTCAGTATCACTAAGTCAAATATATTTATAAAATGTACAAGAAATGCTCACAACAAATATAAATAGTAGTTAAAGGTGTTTTTTTCTGGTTAACTAGCTGTTAAAATTATAAGAAAACATGTATGTTTGTTTATAAAGGCTAAGAATGCACTTTGTATGTAAATATCACGCACATTTTTTTTAATGGACTTTTCATACAGCAACTTTCGTGCAGTAGCGTAACAAGTAGCGGCAAAACATGGTACTAATCAATTTCCTCAAAATTTTTTAAATAATCAGATTTTATTTATTTTTTGTTTAGTGCCCACATCAGGATTAAAAACGCTTATTTTTGTACGTTTTATTTGCCGTCGATCTGTTTGTCACAATTAGATAACAAAAACAACAACTCTAAAAGCTATTGAAAATCTGACTAAACCTTTAATGTTCCTTCCGAAAGATCTCAAACGTTTTAAGCATATATAATAAATTGTTCCTGATGTTTTTGTGAAAAAAATAATAATAAATGCCAATGTAATAAATAAATGTTTGTTTGCTATTCTAACTTATATTACATTTAATTTCCATGCTTAAACGTTGCAAAAACACATGATCAATAATATGTTGTTCTGGTATTTTAATGCAAATAGTATGTAAATGCTAAATGAAAATCTCTACACTGACTTATATGTCATTAACTATAAAGTTGTTACGAATATTCTTTTATAAAAAATAAATTATGTCAAATGATTGTTTGAAATTTCATAATTGACTAATATTACACTTATATTCTTTGACAATACGTCAATCTAGTTTATTTATCAATAGCAAATTGTTCCGTATTTTCAACTTAAAACAAATTTATGTCTAATGACTTAATTTTTTTCAAAAATATTGACAATAGGTTGTTCAGGATAAAGAATGTTCTGGATTTTGTTTTGAAAAAGAAATCGGCTTACATTACTTTAATTTTCTTACAAATCGTCGCCAAAAATGTTCAGAATTTTATAAGCAAAATCAACTAACGCCAAATAACTTTTTGAAATCACTCTACTAATAAATAAAAACAGATAATCTTCTCATTTATGAAAATTGATTGTTCCGGATTTTTCATGAAAATTTTTTTAACTTTATTTATGTAAAATTGCACTTCTCTCTAACATTACATTTCATTTTCTAGCTGAAACATTAGAAAATCTAATTATCGTAAATATTATGTTCCAATTTTTAAGGAAAGCAACTTCCTAACACTAAAGTATGGTTTGAAAATCTCTCCACAAGGCTATGGTACATTTAATTTTCATGCAAAACCATCCCAAAATTTAATTAACGGTATTTGATTTATCTGGAAGTCTTATTTTCTCTCACTATATATATAATATATATAAAAAACATCCGGAACAATTATTATAGAAACTTAAAACTATTGTGATGTTTCGGAAGGAAAATTAAATTTTTATCAGATTTTCAATAGCCTTAAGTCTTTTTTTTTTCGATATTAACATGACGGGCAGACAGACAATACAAAAAAAAAAAAAACTAGCTCATTGTGACGTAATCGATTTTTTTTCCTTTGACTTAATATGTAGTTAATTCTTTAAATGAAATGCTAAAATAACTTGGTGCACCAATATCTATGAACCCTCGACAACCTGCTCGTATTGATGACATTTTTAGTCTAACTAGGCTGTGTGACGTAGTGGATTTTTTTCCTTTGACATCATATGGAATAAATTCTTCAAATGAATTGCTAGATCTAGATTTTTTATTCTAGATCTAGATTTAAATTTATATTCTTATTAAAATCATTGCCGATTCTAGATCTAGAATTTCTAGGTCTAGTTTAGAATGTTTGTTGTTTTACATGTTTTGGATGTTCCTTCAGAGTTGAAGATGTTTACCTCCTAGTCCAAACCTCCCGCAGGACGACGGGGGATGGGAGCGGGCAGGGTTTGAACCTAGTGGACCATTGATAAATCCAAACGACAGTCCAGCGCGCAAACCACACGACCAGGCAGCCAAGATTTAGACTAGATCAAGATCTATAATCTCAATTTCTTGACTTAAAGTGTACATTTTTATTTCCAAATGTCTAGATCAATATTGCAATGTTATAAAATACTAAAACTAATCTACTATTTTTAAATTTAATATTGCATTCAGTCTATTAATAGATTATCTAGGCTTTTTTTTTTTTACATAAATCTTATTTAAATTACATCTACATGATTTCAAATTTTAGATCTAGATCTAGTAGATATAGATCTTAAGAGTGCTAAATCAGAAGTTTAATTTAGGTAGATCTACATCCTCATTCTAGTTCCATTTAAATGAAAATGCCAATAGCTCTGTTGGTAAATGCTGGGACATCATGCAGACTTTGCTGAAGTACAAGCTGGAAGCCTTGTTTTGTGTTGTTTTTTGGCTCGTCTGACATATTGTACATATTCGGTAGTTGTCATGCCGTAATGTGAAATATATCTCTTTATCAATAATATTTGTTATTAAGCTAACAACAATAAATGGTTGTGCAGTTAGCACGCTAGAGTGATTAGCTCGACGGTGCCAGTTTCATACCCTGCTTGCTGCCATCCCCCGTTGTCCAGCGGGAGATTTGGATAAGGAAGTAAATTATCTTTAACTATGAAGGAACATCCAAAACATGTAAAACATTTTACAGGGGAAAAAATTTTTTTACAATGCCAAATGAATCAATGAAACATTATTACTTTTTTGACAATTAAAAGCAAAATCACGTCTTGAACATTCCTTGCGAATAGGTGGATCCGACTCCGACGGGCCACCTCTAAGTTTGTGCGACAGCGCAAATTCTCTCTGTAATCTTGTTTAAAATATTTGTTGGATATTAAAAACAATGGAACAAGTTAAAATAGTAAGTTCCAAAAGACCAAATATTTAATAAAAAAATTTATATATAAAACAGGTATTACTTTCCTCTTGTTCTTCCTTTTGAAAAAAAAAAGCTATATTATAAATGATTTAAGTAATTTTAAGGCAAGATTCATTATGCTAGATGGCTATAGAAATATAATTAATTAAAGTCTGCTTAGGAGAATTCTAGCTATAGAACTTTTTCAATTGAATTTTAAAGTAAAAACTTGTATGTTAAAATTTACAAAATACTCTTCTTAATTACTAAGAATAAATTGAAAAAGATTCTGAGGTGAAACTGTTGAGGGCTAGTGAATCTAAGTGAAAAAACTTGAAAATAATTGTTCTTACCTCTTGCTCTTTGTTGCTGCTAAGGATGAGACAGGGTTGTTTCCTCCTTGGTTTCACATTTTTAAGAGCTTTTGGAAACTCAGCCAGCACGTCATGCCACCTGAGCAAAAGACAAGTAGTGATTTAATTTTTTTTCCGGCTATTTTACAAGCTGGAAGCAAAGATTTTTCTCTACTTATTTTTTTTCCACTAGAACTAAAATAGTGCTTTCACTAACTTCAACAAACAAATCTTACCATTGAATTTCTTCTTTAGAATTCCCTTTAATAAATAGCGTTTTTTCATGTGTTACAATGGACAATGAGTAAGAATGAGTAGTAATAGATTGAGCATCCAATACTTCAGTGCATTTATTCATGTCAACTATTCCTTGCGGAACTGTATCAGGCTGAAATAATTTCAAAACAATATATTTTTCTTATATCCAACGAACAATGTCAATAATTAAACTAGGTGGGTTTTTTTATGTTATAGAAGTCATGTTTTAAATTTCGTAGCAATAATAATAATATAATAAAGACAAGACAATAGTAATATAATAATAGAAAAATGAAAATAATGGTATGATAAAAAAATGACAAAGATATTTAGTGTTACACACAAAGTTTGTTATCATCAACAAATTTGGAAGTGAAAAACTGTGGATCATTTTTTTTTTATATTTAAATCTGTTTGATGTATATAGTATCACAGTCTCAGTTGACATTGATTTAATGTTCACGTCATGTTAAGAGGTTAAAAGACATGTGGAATTCCTGATGTAGAAAACAGGAAGTAGAATGAATAAAGTTGACTTTTAGTTCAGTCAAGTGGTATCCTTTGGACCAGGCGGTCAAGTAGTATTTTTTGTCCGGGACGGACAGTAGCGACTTAGAAAGTCAAGTAGTAATTTCAGTTTGTTAGTAACTTTTGGGCAGTTGATGCCAGTGGTCTTTTTGAGACATGTATTTCTAGTAGTTATTCTGTACAGTGTTACCCGCTGAGATGCGAACGTGATTTGTAATCTACTCTGGAGAGTTTAACGTATTGGATATATTTTATACCCCTGTTATGCAGATAGGATTGTTTATTTCTTGATTTGTGCCACTAACAAGGAGTGCAGTATTATTATTATTGTTGTCAAATAAACTTTATATTTCTCTGCTGAAACGGACTATAGTATCTATGTCACGTGTCAAGAGTACCCCAGGAAGCACGAACCCAGCATTCTACGCATTCGCTACACAGTAGTAGTGACCAGTCCCTCTATATCAACGCTACGTCTCTAACCATGCATTTACAAATAGCTATTGAATAACATGATTGGCTTTGAAATCTTGTTTTAAAAATAGTTTACACAAAGTATATACAATCCCATCTATACATATTTATTTAGAAAGGAGCTTTTTTTTTCTATGAATCTATCTTAAAATGAAGGTAATTAGGATTAGAAGGACCAATTTTTTCACTTATTTTAAAGGAGCACTATGAATATGATAAATGAACTGAATTTTCAAGTGTATTTATCCTTTGAGAAAACACTGTTAAAAAAATATTTTAATCTTGATTTGAAATGGTTCATTATATCTAAATAGCAATTACACTAATTTCAAGCATAACAAAGGCAAGTTTGAAATCAGATTTTTAATAATGCATTTAGTTTTTAGGATCTAAATATGCCAGACATAGATGGACATAAGATGCAAAAAAACATAAGTGGCTTTTCCTTTTTTAGACAATGATTCAATAAGCCAAGATAACAACGGGTTTTAGCTTAAGAAATGCTATGATGTTTAACAAAAAAGCAGGTCATGTTATTTGAAGATACCAATACAAAAAGATTGACTTTACTTACATTTTCATCTACACAATATGAAAACTCTCCATCATCATAAAGGCGAAAAAATCTTCTTTGCCACCTCTGAAATGAAATATTTTCCAATATTACCAGAGTATCTAAACAAAGTGAAAATACAAGACAAGGCTTGATATAATATTTATTTGTTGGGGGTTTTTTTATCAAAAAGTCATTAATATGTTAATCGGGCAGCAGTAGCCTGTTCACTGGACTGTGTGTATTTATTCTGGTTGGTGTTTCTACTTAATTAGTGCTAGACATATAAATACTTCAGAAAGGTTTGAACAGAAAATAAAAAAAATAGGTAAGAGATTAGAAACATATACTGTATATCAAGGTACTTCTTCTTCATTCTCATTATTATGTTGGAGTATTCAGATGACTAGACGATTACATGATATGAACTGTGCAGTGGTTTCCAAATCAGGCAGCTCTCCAAACAGTTTTCTTTCTATAGTGGTGTTTTGGGGCCAGAGTCTTGTATGGGCCTCTTGATAAAAATGCAGTTTTGAAGGACATGGTCAGCATTCTTTGGTGACACTCCACAAAGGCAGATTTTGTTGGCAGCACTTGCTAGAACATATGTTGTATCATACTGTTATGTGAGATTCTGAGGCAAAAGATTATATGTTGGTCAGATCAGGATAGTTTATATTAGGCGTCGTCTGTCTTGTGATTTGGATGAGAGCTTGTCCATTTCTTATTTATTCTTTTCACTATTAGTTTCAGTGTTTCAGTCTTCTCAATTTCTTCTAGTTCAATATGTACTCATAGTACTGGCATCCATTTTCTTGCTGTTGTTGTTGACCATTTTAAGTGCTGTCCTGTGTAGTTTCACATAATTTGAGAACTGTTTTTCATCTATTAGGAAGACAATCTGATTGTACAGAGTACCTGGTTGATTTACTACAATATAATAATATATATAATACACAGTATAATCCAAATTCATTAATAAATTCACAAAAGTAGGCTTAACATGAAGCTCGAAAATTATTGACTGATGGACCCTGACATAACCTGTCTCCCGTATTTAAAGACTCTCAAGCTCAGTGTAGAAGTTATCCAATCTTCAGGTTCTAGAAACAAATTTTTTAGCCTAGGCCCTTTTTTCTAATTACATCCTCCAAATCGTAACACTCACATAATATTTTGGACATACCCCCTCCCTCTTTTGGCCCATGTATTTTAGTATATATTACAGTAAAGTGGAATGGCCTGCTATAAAATGCTCTCCCAAAAACTCTTCTGGCCTCTGAATTCAATTTAACTTCCCCAAATTTAATGCTACCCCAACATAATCTTGGTCCATGAATTAAAGTACCGGTGTGTTACGTTGGATTAGAACAGCCACTTAATATTAGAATTCTATTATCTTATTTTTTAATACCTCCACCCTTCATACACAAAATAATTTAGTTATACCTACATTTCATTTTGTTTTTATAAATTTATACAAAAACAAGTTCAGTCCATGTCAGCTTCATACGACTAAAAATAGTTTTATATAGTGTCTACAAAAGCAACAGTTGCAATAACAGAACAGGATTCTAGTCTAAGACATTAGTCGATTCAAAAGCTAAGCATTAAGTCCAAATTCAAGTAATAAATAATCATGTTAAAGCTTAAATTTATAATAGATTATAAATCACTATAAAAAATATAAACTCATAAGAACATTTAATAGTATAAAATTTATTGTTTAAAATATTTTTTTTAAATGTATACGTCTATAACTTACAGCAGAAAACATATGAGATTTGTTATATCTCTCTTCTGTTAGTTAAAAAAATAAATTATATTACTTACTCGTGATCTATCCAAAGGATTGTTAAAATCAAAGCCTGGAGACACAAATAAGTAACCACATTTTGAAACCTTCCTTGAGGCCTGCAATAAAGACATTGGAATTTATTGTCACTCTTAATTTATTTGTAAAAATAACATTTTTTTAAATTATATAAACTTCCAAAATAAATTTCTCGTGAAGTATTAAATAGAATGGTTTCTAGACTTTCAACCTAGGCTATAAAAAAACTAATATTAAATCTAGACTAGAGAATCTAGATACCTATATCTAGTAATCTACTTTTTATCTAGCACAGTAATAAGTTAGTAATGTCTAGTGAGTACAGTGATTTACAATTTGAATGAGAGATAAGATCTAATCTACCATTCATCACTAAAGCTATTAGAACATGGAATGTGTTGCCTGAATTTACAAGGAAAACCTATGATTTGGCAGAGTTTTAGTCATTGATTAACATGCATGACTAGATTGACATAGGACGAAGGGACAGGTATAGAATGTATTCATCTTCTTTTTTGAAGCCTGTATTTTAGAAGATAAGACTCTACTCTGATTAGATTCTAGATAGGAAGATCATAAACATAAACTAAATCTAGTATATATACATAAATATATATTTAAATATATATATTTATTTATTTAAATATATATAATTATTTATTTAAATATTTAAAGATAGATAGATTCTATATAGATCTATCAAGATCTCTAGAGGGAAGCTAGTATCTTATCTTATCTTATATAATACAGACGTTACTTCAAAAAAGAAGATGATTACGTCCTACGCGTCATGCATATTAACCAATGACTTAAATTCTGCCAAGTCACTGGTTTTTCTGGCTAGCTCAGGCAACCCATTCCATGCTCTAATAGCACAAGGGAAGAAGGAGTATTTGTACAAATTTGTCCTAGCATATGGGACGAGGAATGTGCCTTTATTTTTGTGTCTTTCAGAGTATTTTATTAAATTTTGTTTTTGTATTTGAAGATTATGGTTCAGTGTTTTATGTATAATTGCTACTTTACTTTTGAGTCTTCTGTCCTGAAGGCTTTCTAAATTTAGTGATTTTACTAATGGTGTTACCCTAGTCAAATGTGAATATTCATTTGTTATGAATCTCACTACTCTATTTTGTGTTTGTTCCAGTTTCTTAATGTTTTCTTGAGTTGAGGGGTCCCACACGGTGGATGCATATTCTATTATTGGCCTAGCCAAGGTTAAATAACATTTTAGTTTTATGTTCTTATTTAATTTATAGAAATTTCTTTTAATAAATCCTAATGCTTTGTTTGATTTTTTTATAGTTTCATCAATATGTGGATTCCATGACAGTTTTTCATTTATTATAACACCTAGGTATTTTGCGTTTTTAGTCTGTGTTACTGGTTTGCCATGAATAAGATAAGTGGAATTAATTTGTTTTAGTTTTTTTGTTACTCTTAACAACTGACATTTTTCTGGGTAGAAAGACATGCTCCAATTTGATTCCCATTTCTGTAATTCGTCTAATTATCTTTGTAAAATATCTGCGTCTTGTGTTGTTTTAATTGTTCTATATATTATACAATCGTCTGCGAATTATCTGACTTTTGATCCTGAACTGATGCAATTTGGTCAATCATTTAATGTTAATTTAAAAATAGACTGTTCCTTGAGCTACGTCTAGCGTGTCAGAAGGTCATGCCCAGTGTGTGTGTGTGTGTACAGTACTGCATCAGTGTTATACGAGCCGTGCTGGTTTCATTCACTGTTTACTGTCGTCTAATTTTGTCGAATAAAGCCATGTTATTGGTATACTAGTATTTGTTGTTTCATTACATCACCCTAACATCCTCACATCACCCACACGTCGTCACATCATACGAAAAATCTAGTAAAATAGCATCTATTTGTTCACTATTATCTAAACCTTTTGAAAAATCGTCAATTAGTCCTATTAGTTGTGTTTCACATGATCTATATTTCCTAAAGCCATGTTGGTATGGGGTATCTAGTATTCTAGATTTAGATCCGCCTAGAATCTAGATAAGAGTAAATTAAGTTAACAGAGGTAGATCTAGATGATAGATCTAATCAAAAATACTAAAGTGACTATAGAATTAGATTTCAGTAGACTAGATATCTAATTAAATAACCGTAACAGATCTAGAATAATCTGATTTAGATCAATCTTATTGTATAAATTACAGACATTAGTTTAAAAGAGAAGCTATTAACGTTTTAGCATATCAATCTAGTCATACATGTTAATCAGAGACTTTAACTTTGCTAAATTCTTGGTTTTCCTGTCTGATTCATTCATGTGCTAATGGCACTATCGAAGGAGCACTTAAACAAATTTGTTCTAGCATGTCCTCTGAACTTTGTAACATTTCTAAAATTTATTGATTTTTATTTTGATGTTTCTCAAATTCAAATGTGAATTGACTAGATCTAAATCAAGTTTTAGTTTGCTATAAATCTCACAGCTCTTATTTGCATCTGTGCTACTAGTTTCTTTATGTTTTCCTGAGTTGGGTCCCAAACTGACAATGGATTTCTAATAATGGATTTAGCCTAACCAAGGTTACACACAGCATTTTAGTTTTATGTTCTTAATTGATTTGTAAAAAAAATAATCTTTTTTTTAAAAATCCTAATGCTTTGTTAAGCTTTGTTTGATTTTCTTTTTTACAATTTTATCAACATGGAATTCCATGATAACTTTTCATTATTTATGATGCCTAGATTAAGTTAAGTCACATGAACTAAAGCCAATTTTTCACCTTTAACATCTTTTTTTAACTCAAAGGCATTTTGAAAAAAAAAGTAATTTGCTTATCAAGAAAGAGATAACTCTTAACTTTAAAATAAGTTAAAAAATATATACTCAATTTCCTGGGTGGGGGGACTTATATAAATACACTAGAGCTGCTGGCCTGTTAGTTTCAAAAAAATTTTTTTAATTTAATAAAATAGTTAAACATATCTCATTGTGAACAAGACAGGATGAGCTTGTCTTAAAAGAAAGTTTTAAAAAATAACATTAGTGTCCCATTACACCCTACCACATTTATTTTTTGTCACAAACACTGACACGTGGGACGTAATCATCTTCTTTTTTGAAGTAACATCTGTATTATATAAGATAAGATAACACTGAGCATGCTAGATACATTTAAGTCATCGTGCAATTTATTTTGGCCACTGATATACTGATGTGTCCTCCAATGGCTTGGGCAGGGCCAGATTTATCTATAGGCACACATTTCAAAACTAAAAAAAAGCCCAAAGTAAGGGTCCCAAAAAGAAATATTTAGCACTGACATATATAATATATAGGCTTATAAGGGGCCCCATATCTCAAAATAGCTTTTAAAGGGGCTTTTCAAGTCTTAAATACGGAATTTGGCTTGGGTGTGATGTCAGTTTTTAAGCAAAGATAGGTAATATGGAAAGTGGAAAAATGACAATGACCTGTCTGTCTTGACATGGTAAAAAAGAAAATGATATAAATACTGAAATTTAAATGACATAGTTTTTTTATTTATATATTATATATTTATTTATATTTAGTTTCTTTATTTATATGCCTATGTATAATCTATTAGTAGAAACAGAAATATATAGATTATAGATGTATAAATTAATTATTATAATTTAATAAACGTGACATTTTCAACTACATGTATTCTCTCTCTTTTAATTTCCATCCATGGAACCTCTTCTTATTTTCATAATTTGGAAGTTTGCTATTTTGCACCTTAAACCCCCTCCCCATAGATGCTTATAAATTGTTCATGACTCTTTCCCCCCTTCCACCCACTGCCTGTTTAATAGGTTGTGACACTACACACTTAGTGTATACCTCACTCTCCTCACGGCCAACGTGATCCCCTACAGAAGGTATGGTCTCTGGCTTCAAATTAGCACCCCACACTTTTTTCTTTCATTCATAAATTATGTATTCTAGATATCTCGATCTAGGTCATGTTTATTCATTGAACAAATCATAGATTTATTAATCCCAATAATATCTCTGATTATGATTTTGCCATGTTCAGGGAACAAGAATGAGTTAAATTCATTATTATTTGCAGAACACCTCCTTTTTTTGTATTTTCTTTAACAACTAACAGTATAAATGTGATTGGAATGTCTTTCTATAGATGAGGGGAAGCTTATTTTGGTACGCCCATCATTCTACCATCATACAGGCTCATAACCTAGCCCTCATCCCCTACACTCTCTTATTCTGCCTACACCCCCTTTCCCTGGCTTCTCCTTACACAATTTCACTTTCCAACATTCACACATTTTCAGTGCAAGTAACAAATTTCAAGACTCAATCCAAGAGCAGCCATCAGACCAAGACCAAAAAAGGGTCAATGATAACATTATTTGTTCAAGTAAGAATCAAGTTGTAGTGAGAAAAATGTTGATGTCAAGGGGAAAGAGGGAGGAGCCAATTATTGATCGATCGAGTACCAACGGTTAAGCCGCTAATTAGGTCACAAACACTAAGCATGCTAGAAGTGTATTATATATATATATAGATAAGTTGTTTGTGTGTGTGTGTGAGAATGACAAATCCTCAGCTTGTTCTAAAATACGCTTTTTGGGCAACCAGGTGGCTGGGGGGGGGGGGCAGATTTATCTAGATCTATAGGTAACACAATTCACAAGCTACCATAGCTTTTTAACCCCCCCCCCCCCCCTTTTCCGAAAATATCTAGCACTGACTTTTGGGCCATTACATATACTGAGCGTGCTAGAAACGTACAGCTGTTCCTTTTTTTTTTAGGTCAACCAGGTAAACTGTTGTGTCATCCAATATCTTGTGGATGGCGGGATTATCTATTGGCTACCAAAGCTTATTCGGCTCTCCCCCAATAAATAATATATGGATTTAAAAAGGGCTTTATATCTCAAAATAGTTTAGGGCCTTTTCAAGACATTCAACTAAATAAGTATCGGTACAGTAATATGTCAGTAATGCGTTACTGGGCTTAGCAACTTACACTTCTGAATAGTCAGTTTTTAAGCAGAGATGTGTAACATGGGAAAATGACTAAGACCTGTCTGTCTTGACATGGCGTAAAAAGAAAATGATATAAATAACACAATTTTAAGATTATAACACTTTTAAAACACCATACTCCTCATGTGAAAGTTTCTTAAGATGTTCGATTCTTGAAGGTAGCAGTAAGCTCTTAAAAGCATCGATCTGACTCACTTTTAACATCAAATATTTTAGCTATGAATGAATAGCTATACAATTTATAAAACATATCTACTTTTATTTTAAAGCAAATGGATACAATCAGTTTTTACCTAAGGCCTAATCCTTACGGAGATAAATTCAAACATAAAAAATGTCGGCAACTGAGCTTAACTTGTTCAATTGACGTCAGTTACTCTACTAGAGTATAACTAGAGTCTAGATCTAGCCTAGAATATATAATATATAGTTATGAAAATTGTATTCTGTATCGGTTATCGTTCTTATGTTTACATGTGCTTGTAACTCGTCCGTGAGAATGTGTTCACGAAATGTGTGTTGTGCTGTCATTCAGTATATTAAAGCCATACTATACAGACATGGTTTTTGACTCTCTCATCTTTATGTTCATAACAATAATAACGTATATTATATAAATTTAAATTATAATATAATATATTATAATTAATCAATCATTTAGAATTTAGACCTAGAATCAAGAAAGTGTGTCCTAAGCGGCTAAGGTATTATAATTATTATTATTAATTATTTATATTTTTATACTATTTATAGTTATATAAATACATCTAGTAGACTTTATATATAAATATCTAGTAATAAGTAGTAACTATGTCTATAACTAAACTTCTAAAGTCTAAAGACAGTTCCTTTTTTGTGTTGGGGTCAGGGTGCACCTGAGTTTATTGTTATTATTATTTATTTATTGTTTAAAATTGTTATTTTATTTTGGTGTTGATTTGCTTGGAGCCATTTAAATTTAGGGGTAGACTTAGAATAGAAGATTTTTTTTTAAATATTACTTTACAAAGTAACAATGAATTACAATGTGACAATGTATTCTAGACTAGTCACTAGGTTAGAGTCTAGATCTAGTTTACTACTAATATTACTATAGTGTCTATAGCTTACCTTATTGTTTTCCAGAGCTGCTGCAGAGTGTGCTTCTTTTGCCGCAAAACAATGCTGGCACTTTGATTTATTAAACATATTAGGAACAAACTTTTGGCATTTTGACGCCATTTTCTTTATGTTACAATCGAATTGACGATTTTACTGTCTTATTTAAATTATTATTTATAGATATAGTCATAGATCGAAAAAGTCATCCATTGGGAAATTAGTGTGTTAATTTAATCATCTTAGTAGATCTGGCATCATACGATTTGATCTAGACATAGCGCATAAACCAGATCTATGCCAAAAAAAGAAAGAAAAACATTTAATTAGACGTCTAAGTAATGCGAATAATTAAACCTACGGTCGGGTTTTACCTGCCCGTCCAACTCAGGTTGATGTTTACAAGTAACACTCTATACGTAGATATAGCTGCCAACTTTAAAATCTTTTTTATAATTAAAAAACAAAGTTTTTTTCGCGATGTGGCCTAAGTCATTTGAGTCTAGATCAAATGTAGGTCTGAATCTCTCCCGGGTACGCTGTTCTGCCTCATCGTGGCACCTGGGTGGAAACGGCTATTTGAGGGGGTAGCTAGGCTAAATGAATGGCGAAACATAACTCCCGTGGGGATGACCACGGGTAGACGAGAGTTTACCCCTTGCACGGGCGGGGTTGTAAAAAAGTCCCCACGAGCACGTCCCACATCCATGCGCTGTTCCTCAAAGGGACCGTTACATAAATGGCGGGTCCCGCACAGTTAGCTTGGTACAACGAAGGAAAATGGCGGAGGCCCCCGTTGTCCTCGGCCTTCGGCCATGTACAGCCAAGCATGCGTCGGGGGCCAAAGGCATTGGAAACAGCAATGCTTTACATAGGCATTGACTCTGGCCTCTCTCAAACAGAACTGTGTTCACACAGGTTTGTTGTTTTTTTTTTACTGCTTGGCTGGACGACCAAACATGTTTTTTTTTCAAACTTAGAGCTCAAAGAGCCTTCGGCTCAGCTCTCTTGGACATCAAGCGGTCTGAATCTCTAGATCTATGTATAATTTATTTATGTTTTTACATTTTTAAGATCTATATTTTGAATAAAAGGAAAAAAACATAATTGTCACTATTATTCAAAATTTAAAAAATAAAATGTAGAATACCAGAACTCGCTAAACCTATGACAACAATGTAAACAATTCGCACATTCTTAGTATTTAGCGGAACACTTTACTATTTTTTTTTAGAGATGAAATTCACAGGTTGGCTTACTTATATATTTAATTATTCAAGTAGTTCGTGGAATATCTATTCAGGTCTTGGTGAACACTAGGGTTAAACGGAACACAGTTTTGGAAACACTGGAACAAAAACAAGAGAAGTCTATTTCTCAATTTAATTTTGATTTACTTTTGAGCCTCACACACACACCATAGCCTTTGAAGCGGGGGGGGGGGGGGCGGTCCAATGTATTTGTATAAATCACAGCTTGTTAACAGAGTCAATTAAATATCTATTTGATTTAAACTTGCTATTGATATTTAACCGATCTTTATATTATGTCGTTCCCCTGTTGGTTGATTGGATAGGGGGGGGGGGGGGGACGAATACATCTACTTCCCACCTAAACCCCTTGAGTGTGGGGGTGGTTCTACTTTTATGGAGAAATCATAGTTTGTGAATAAAATTAGTTGAATTACTAAATAATGTTTATATCCTGTCACTCTTCTTCTGGTATCTTGGCCAATTCGGTGGGGTGGGAGTGGGGGCGATTGCATCTACTGCCATTCCCACTCTTGTCCTCTGAGTTGGGGGGGGGGGGGGGGGCGCTCCTATTTGTATGGAGAAATCATAGTTTGTGAACAAAATTAGTTCAACATCTATATAATATAAGCTATGTCGCACCACACTCTAATCTCAAATTTTATCATTAGTAGTCCTAAATATAAAATGAACAAGGGTTGTACCAGGTGGGAGGGTCGATACATGCAATAGCCCTCCGCCCATAGGACAAACCAATCGTTTTTTCTTTTTGTATTTTAGTTAAGAAATTTAATTTTTTTTAATCTGTCATTAATATAATGTATATATGTTATAAATTAAATTCTTATATCGAGTCGTCCCACCCCCTATTCTTTAATGACAAATGCAATCGTTATCAGAACTTATAAAAAAAAAAGCGAGTATTAATCGAGTGTTAATCGAATATTTTCACTCTACCGCCCCCTCCCCTTTCCAGACGAAAACATGACGCTTTAAAACAGAATAGTCAAATGTGGCGACAGAGTTTATGCACATGAATTTATCATAATTATTTTAAGAACGACTTTCTTTTGGAAAATTTAGAATTCATAAGAAATTTTCATTATAAGAGTAACAATTGAGATGAGTTCTGAACCCAAATATTCTTTTCCTAGTCGCCTTTTCGCAACCTTTACTCAATCTGATAATTTTCTATTGTATAAATAAATTTGGGACTATAACTCACAATTTATGCTTGAATCCTACAAAGCCAAAAATTTAGAGTAGAAGCTAATTGGTCCACTTAATTTCATATATATAGTCTGTATGTGCGTTAGGGTTAGGGTTTGGCAAAAAAATCGCCTTTCCCCCAACTCCAAAGTTCTGGATCCGCTACTGATTTATAGGGCCTAAATATGAATTTAAATCTACCATGCAAGGACAGCAGATATTTTTGCCACTTTAAAAAAAGCCACCCCCCACCCTTTCTTATTTTGTGGGATCCAAAGGCTAACCTTCCCCACCCTTCTTTTTTTTTAAATTAATGTCTCCAAAATAAAAAAAAAACGTGCACATTGAGTAATCATAGAAAAGAAATTAGTTTCGTTCACTATGTGTGTATGAAATTAGGTTTTTGTATAGAACTTTGAGTACTTTTATAAAGCTCCGAAAAATAAATAGGGTAGGCCTAATCGATAGTGGAGACGCTGTGACTGAGCGGTAAATTTAAGCGCTTGGCTTCTGGGAGTCCCGGCCCGGGTTTGAATTCTGGTGAGGTCTGGGATTTGAAATTTCGGGATCCTTGGGTGCATCTGAGTCCACCCGGCTCTAATGGGTACCTAACATTAGTCGGGGGAAAAGTAAAGTCGGTTAGTCGTTGTGCTGGCCACATGACACCATCGTTAACCGTGGGCCACAGAAACAGATGACCTTTAGGCCTTCATCATCTGCCCCATAAATCTAAAGGTCTGAAAGGGGAACTTTACTTTTACTAAGCGATAGTAAAAAGGCTGGTGGTCGTCCCCCAGAAACATAATAATTATCACTCTTAATTTAGGTCTGATATAATAGTAGTGAGTTTATACTAAGTCAATCTATACGAGAACAATTTGAAATCTAAAAAGTTTAGGACAAGGTGACATGGGAAAATATTTAAAAATCGGGTTCAAATTTAATCATAATCAGTGCCCATAAGGGTAAGGGTCATACACAGCTGAAGAAGACGATACTATAAAATACTGAAATAACAATTGTTGTATTTAAAAGATTGCTTTTGTATATTTTTTATGCTACAACATGCTCAGTGCGCTATGGTTCCAAATCAAGAGGGAGGTTCTCGAGCTGCCTTTATGCCTTTAAGGGTTCAGTAAATACAACGCAGTTCGAGTTAGGATTCAAACTTGAGCCCTTTGGTAAGTAGAGGAGCGTTTTTTGCCAATCATATCACGGCTGTTGATGCCATATCATCAATATCCAAACACACACATCCTTTACTCCTCTCGTTACATGGTTTGTCACCAATTAGTAATGTTTCGGAAACGAAAGCGAAACGCTTGCCGATCATGGGACCAGTAGCGTAGCTAAGGTAAGGGAGGGGGGAATTGAAAAAACCCCGGCCCCGACTTGAGAGGGAACCCCCAAGTGAGTGTTCGAAATAGTTTTTTTTAAAGCAAAATGCAGGGGCCCCCCAAAAAGTCCACCCCCCCCCGGGCCCCCAAATGATGGCAAATTCCTAGCTACGCGACTGCATGGGACATAAAATGGGGGGGGGGGGAGAGGCACTTTACTATGAAGTTGCCGAGCGATTGTGCTTTCGACGGCAAAATTGCCAATGTCATTACAATAATGCATTTTATAAATGAAAAAAAAAACAACAACTGATCCCATGGTACCTTATCTCCCGCTCAGCTGTGCCGATGATGGTCTGGCACCTTCATCATTTAGTGAGGCTGCATTGATTGCTGTCTCTTGGGAATTCCAATCCGATATTTTGTCTATGGAAACTTTGCCACATAGTTAATATCGTGTTAAATAACTCGACAAGTATCTTTGATATGTATTGTATGAAGTTTTGACACAAATAATTGCTTGCTTTCTGGAACGTTTTCCCAGGGTGGAGCAAAGTTCAGTGCAAACCAACTGAAAGTGTTAACTTTTTCATTTGAAATACTCGTCAAAAGCTCACGCTATTTGCTACTACATCACCTCTTGTAATCAACCCAGAGTCTTCCAAAGTAGAATGTCGCGTGAGTACATATTAAGAAAACACTTTGCGTGCTTCTTTCTGTGCAAATTACGAATCAATTTGTCAAGCTTCGGGAGTACTAACATTTTGTGCCTAAAAAAATTAAAAAAAACAACACAGAACTTTTGTACAAAAAAACATCCACTATTTAGCAATTCCATAGAAACAAGAAATGTGATTTCAATCAAGGAAATAATTTTTGTTGTCCTCTTCTCCACCGCAGGCACCAGAGATAATCTTCTGGACTTTTCATATTCCGAAATTCTTCTGTATTTCTAGATCGACAAATTCGCAGAATTCTTTTGAAGACTCCACGAGAACGGTGTAATCAGAAGAATAATACTTTTCAGTAACTTTTCAAACATATTTTTCCACATCTACAGGTAGACAATCTGGGCAACACAGCAAATACCCAATAGTTTCTTGACGACAACAAATAAAATTGCAATTTTTCAAAAATACTTTTTTTTTTTTTTTTTTGGTTCTCGCCCTTTCATAATAAGTGGATCCGGTAGCAAAATTGGCATATTAACCTACGACATAAAACTACTCTAGACATCCTATGCATTTTTTCCTGTAAGGAGATTCTATTTCCATGTTTAGGTATAGCCGCATTTACAAAGAGCTGTTCATCTCCAAATATGATCAATTGTTGGAAGAACTTTTTAAAAAACAAAACAAAAAACAAGCCGGTGTGTACAGTTACAAAAAAAAACACTGCCTATTATCAATCGATTAATTAGTTAATTTTTAATTGAATCATGCTTTGTTATGTACAATAAATAATTGTTTAAAGTTTCAACTTAATCTAAGAATGGGTGTGTACAATTATTGAAGGAGACGAAACCCGAAATATTTAATTAACCATATCTGTGAATACTGAAGGATTAGTTTCAGGGGCGGACTGGCTATATGGGAAAACGGGCAAATGCCCGGTGGGCCGGTCTGGTCGCGACCAAAGAAAAAAAAATTTCAATGCAGACAACTTTAAAAAAAAGTCACAGCAGCGAGACACAGAAGCCCGAACACAATTTTTTAAAAATTATTATTACACTTAATTTTGTATAAAATTCAACAAGAAAAAAAAATTACACTATACACAGTAGTCTACGTATTATCATTAGATCGTACTTTTAGCTATGCACGATCGGCATGAACTTCAACACTGCTTTGATGTCTTCGAGGTTGTGTTTGGCCTTATCATTTTGCTGGTCAGCATGTACGTTTGATGGCACTCCTTTTTGTTTTTGCTCCTTCTCTCCCCGTCTTTTGATGGTTCCATCGTCAGTTAACGAAAGTGAGGGATGAGAGAGGTTAAGTTAGAAAACATTGATAAAGCGCAGAAAAAAAAAATAGGGGCGACAATTAGATACAAAGGATACCAGCACATGTAGAACTAGAAGGAAATGAGAAGTCTGACACACTCGGCAAGAGTAAGAGAACTAACTCACAATAAAACATTGCACTCTATCCAGAAGAAATGAAGAAACCAATAAAATAAATGAGAAAAATATCTTTTTTTAAAAAGGTACTGGTACGCCGTAACATCCACAGCTCTAAGGCTAGTTAACTATTTTAAAAACTACTTTTCCTCTACAAGTAAAACACAAATAACAGAAAAAAGACTAAAACTAGCAGAAGGTTATAAATAGCGGAAACTTAAAAAAATACTCAGCACTGAACTATAAAAATAAAAAAGGACACTAAATTACAAACATCGTAGCCCTGGCCTATATAAATTAAATAAAATTAGGTCAAAAATTAGATCTAGGAGCGCCAGCTCACATTCACCCCCGCCCAAAACTTTTGCGTCCCCGCAAAACAAAAATACACAAAATGCAAAACATAAAACATAGATACTGTAGGAATAAAATAAAAATGAACTCAAACAAGAGAACGGAGAACTATAACCATAGCTCTCAGTTCTAGAAATACAGAACTCTAATAAATGGCTTCACAAGTGGCAAAGATTACAACTGAAAACAATCAGCTATAAAATGAAACTGAAAATACATTCAATAAAAATACAGGTAATACAAAACATAATGCATGACATCTTAAAAAAATGGAACAATAAAAAAATAATATAACTAAAACTATATGGTTAGAGCAAATGACGCCCTAGCCAAACATGACACATGATACGCTTAGTCACACAGACCAACAGGAACTCTATGAGGCTTAACTCAGTCCCTTGGCCACACAGGCTATAACAAAGTCACACAGACTTATACTAAGCCACCAAGGCTTCAAACAGGTCCATAGTCACACAGACTTATGATCAGCCACTAAAGGCTTTACTAGGGTCACACAGACCAGAACATTTAAAAAATAAAACATGAATACCACATGGCAAATGGCAAAACAAAAAAAAATGACAGTGGCAACACACCAAAAATAGTAATGCGCAAAGTGACATAACACTATCGAGTACCTTGACGGCAACATCGAAAATTACATGACCAGGAAAGGGCACATAAGCATACCACTACCACAATCAAGCACAATATTGGCTTTTGAGCGCCCAATAAAGACTTTTAAAAAACTTAAATACCTTACTCATCTCTACTAGGTTGCATTACAGGCAACACAACTAGTAAAGCATACATGGAAATACAAAAAAATATATTTAAAAAAATCTTTATACAAAATACATCATTAATATAACACAACAAAATAATATTAAACATGCGAAAACATAGCCATACAAAGAAAAGTTTACAACAAACAAAACAAAAATAGGACTAAAAACTAAAGATCCAGCCGGGTAGGTTGTCTTCTCCTTCTGGAGGACCTCCTTGGCAATTCCGGTGAGTCTGTCAATGCTGGAGCAGGGATGGACTGTGGCTGGCTGGGTGCACCAGGCATGGGGATCTTGTAGACAGAGTAGCTGACCCCTGGACTTGGGGACATTTCATATCGGACTTCCTGTGGCTTGGGCGGAGGTTGGACAGCAGCTACCTAGAGAACATACACCTTTAGCTGTGTTCCAGACACACATCGGATGAGATGTTTGTCCAACGACTGTACAGTGAAGTACCCACCACTTTCTGGGGAGAGTAGCTGCGACATGACCAGGAGGTTGATAGATTTTGGTGTTGGGCTGCTTTGCAAGTAGGCATCGCTCACATGCCATACAGTGTTGCTTGATGTCCTGCTCCATTTTTGGCCAATAACAGCGACGTCTGAGGATATGAAGACAACGTTCAGGACCCTGGTGGCCATTTTGTCCATGCACTAGTTCCAACACAAAACTTTTATATTTGGCTGACAAAACAAGTTGAAATATCGAATTCTCTCCTGGCTCCTCTATCTTCCTGTAGAGCACTTCATTCCTAATGACCAACTTCCTTTTTTTGCCGAAGCAAAGCCTGACACACATGGGGCAGCCTATGAGATTTACTGTTAGGTCTCTTCACCAGGTCAAGGACAGGACCAATGCTTGGGTCTCCTGTCTGCGCCGAAAGTATCTCCTGGTCTGTCAGTGAAGGGAGGCAGCCTGTAGGTTCATGTGCCACCCACCAGTCTTGGTTGCGGGGGGGCTGGCCAGAGGAAACCTCCGGAGGCACATTGGTGGTTAGCTTCATAGTGTATATACTGATGAATTGTTCCTCTTCATCCCTCTCGGATCACTCTTCCGAGGCACCTCAACTTCAGCCTGGGACCGCTGCATCCTTCCTGCCGCTGCAGCCATTCTGCCGACCTAACCTAACCTAGCAACCCTAACACTAACCCATAACAACAAATACTAAGTACCTCCGCACTACAACAACTTCCTAGAACTACATCCTACTAAAACTCACTAAACCTCACACTTCAACGACAAAAAACACATAACTGACCATAGGGAAACCACATAAAACAAAACTCAAAAACAACAACCTAAACTATCCATATCCTAACAACTTCCTATCAACCTACAACAAAATAAACTCTCTAACACTGCTTCCTACCGATGCCCAAAAACCTAAAACCAATACCAACCTATGCAATACTAACAATGCGCTAACAAAGCCTACCCAAAGCCTAAAAGAAACCTAACCAAACCTAAAGCAACCTAACAAAAGCCTAACCCCTAAAAAAATAATGTGCCTCTGATCACTTAAGCACAGATCCCACTTCTGACACCAGAAAAATGTGAGCAGGTCAGGGTGGCGCTACTGAGTGAGGCCCTTTTTGTTACTTGCTGCTGCTCAACATTTGTTCATTTTTAAAACAGTAGCAGATGGTAGCTCTACTGGGTGGGCCCAATCTGTGCACCTCGGTCTGCAACCAGACAGCACAATTAAACTAAACTAGCTAACTAAAGATAAAATAACCAACTACGATTATAAAACAAACTTATATACACTTTATTTACAACCAACTTACAAAGCAATAAAAATATAGGTGAATACGAAAATAAACATAGAAATAAACAAAAACTATATATACGCACTACTAAATAATTAATCAACCCTACTGAACTGAACTTAACAACTCCACTCACCAAAACCCTCTGCCGCCTCTGAATCTATGTTGTTAAATCTACAACTATTATTATCTAAACAGACCACCAAATAACCTAAATTACCCCAACACTAAACTACTAGCAGCAGTACAGCCGAAATAAGGCAGTAAGACAGTTAGACAGGAATTATAGCCTGCAATTACAAAATAAACAAACATAAGAAATAATGATAAATATAAAAAAATATAATGAACTAGACCTAGTCTAGCACATACACATAATACAAGCATGAGGTAATTTCAATTACCTACATGCAGCTAATAAAAGCAATACCTGAGTTATCAAAGTCCCAGCCACAACCAACACGGGTCAGGCTAGACTACAATAAACATAACCTAGACCTAAATAATAGTATTAGACTAAACAAGCCGCCATGACAGCGATGCTTGGGCCGCAGCCATCTTTTACATTAAAAAGTGGGACAAAACGCCAACTTGAATAGAGTGGTTATCCTAACGATAAACATATTAATAAAAATACATAGGAAACATACAATAATAAAATATTTACACATAGTATAGAAAAGCAAAAGCATTAAGGCTGGCGCAATTGGGTGACACTACCCAAGTCTACAGAACTTCCGGCTCCATCAGAGGCAATCATGGCTAATTAACTAGCCAGTGATGCCACTACACTAATCAGTCTGCATCTAGACTATAGCAATAGATGCAGAAACAATCAATACAAATACAAACGAAAGAAAGCAAAAAAAAAAAAAAATTTCCAATTTACAGGCGGTCCCAGCTGAAATTACACTACACAAAAATAACTTTACACAGGCACCACTGACCACTGGTCAAGACAAAAGAGAGCTCAACGTGGTCCCGGAGCTAGCTATAACTGGTCAGCGCGAACGTATCGGAGAGCATGACGTCACGCTAATTATCTAAAACTAAACTGGACTAACTATTTCCCTAATTTGTACCTAGCCTTACACAACACTAAAATCTAGCAAATTACTAAAGACACGGACTACACAACATTATATACCAAGTTAAACAGCATTAAAAAGAGAAGCTTAAAATTTAAATCTACAAAAATACAAAAAGGAAGATAAAAAGTTATTTCTATTCTAAACTCATATGGGGGCTCTATACCGTTTACAGACCTGCACATAAACTGATATAAAAAAAATAACAACTAATCCAACGCTAATGCCAAAGACAAAAATAAGCAGAACTAACCAGGGACAAAAAATAGGAAATAACATCCACAGCTCTAAGGCTAGTTAACTATTTTAAAAACTACTTTTCCTCTACGAGTAAAACACAAATAACAGAAAAAGACTAAAACTAGCAGAAGGTTATAAATAGCAGAAACTAAAAAAATACTCAGCACTGAACTATAAAAATAAAAAAGGACACTAAATTACAAACATCATAGCCCTGGCCTATATAAATAATATAAATTAAATAAAATTAGGCCAAAATTAGATCTAGGAGCGCCAGCTCACATTTATACAATTCGCGTTTTGTTTGAGAATGTACTTGTAAGTGCCCCTCTAACCGTTCTGCATTCTCTTATCTTTTAATGGAATGGGTTGCCTGAAAAAATCCTGGCTACGCCCATGATATAATGACATGCCATTCATTTGTGGGCCGGTTCATATGATAATGCCTGGGACAATTTTGATACCCAGTCCGCCCCTCATTAGTTTCCATTGATGCTTTCCAACAAAATAATTATTTATTTCATGTATTGTCTACGCCTGTGCAAAGTTTCAACGGGAGTGAGAGCAGTTAAACGTGTTCATATTTTTTACCACATAGACGGACATAAAGACTGACAGAAAGAGAGAGTGACTTGATATAAGCTTTGTAAAAAAACACACCAGTTACCCCACCCCACCTTACCATTCTAAACGAGGTAATAGTCCTGTTGGGCAACGCAGTTCTAGCAAAAATACTAAAGGACATCAGAACCGCGCCATTTTTTCTCTATAATTGTTGACAGCTCTCAAAACATCAAACGTTGAAGATTATTTTATGATATTGTTTCGAGATCTCTGAAGACGGAATACCCAAAGAAATAAAATTTCTTGGTTTTCATATTTGTGAGAACCAGAAATCTGCAGAATTAGCTGAACAATTGCGAGGCCATGGCTATGAAACTGTTTCCAATAAGAGTGACATATGACAGTAGGCTTACAATGGCCATCAGGGATTTTTTCAAAAAAAGCAGCCGCTTGCACGTTGTGTTAACTGTTCACCACAACTTAAATTTGATTCTGTCAGCTGTGTTCAAGAAGTTGTTGCTTTCTATGACTAGATGCAAAACGCGTATATTTTTTGCTCACAGCATATCACGATGGGCGCTTATTGAATCCAATAGGGAGAACATAATTTACAGGACACTCACAAAATTATGCTCTACAAGCTGGTCATCAAGGAATAATGCTCAAACAACAAAGAGATTTTAATTTTCTAAAGATGTTAACTCAAATTACTTTGTGGCTACTTTGAAGAGGAAATTCAAAATACAGAAAAGACTTAAAATCAAAGTATTTTATCGAACTTTCAATTGTCATTGTTTCTCAATTACATGACAGATTTCTTTGGCATAAAAAGATTGTCATTATTTTCAGTCGTTTCTAGAAAATTGGTTTGTGCTGGGACAAGTCCCAGTGGTGGAGGCTGTCCAGGCCTGAGCAAGCTGTTATAGGATAGTACAGGACATGCCACTGTCCAGTTGGCTCATATTTCTCACGGCTATGGCCCCCGCCGCTTCGGGGAAGAAGAGGAAACCGTTCTCATATTCTGTTTGACTGCCCCAGACTTGCTGAACTCCGTCTCGAAAGGTCTGGGAAACCAAAAATTCTAGAACTCTTTGGTGACATATATGCACTACGCAAAACAGCAGGGCTTTTGCAAGAGTGGATTTGAGCCTCTTAAGCCCTCACTCAAATGGAGTTTGATGATGATGATGCCAGTTTCATTTCAAGTAGGCCTACAAATGACAAAGGGAATTATATGATGCCACCACGCTTCTAAACTCAACTTATCCAGATGGTATTGCCTCCCACAAAGAAAAAATTATAAAGTATGTATTCAATACGAGATTTGTCTTTTGTTTTATCATTGACAGAAACATTTTATCATCAAGTTTTTGTTTGCTCTTATCATAAATTTTCTTGCGGATAATAAATTATAAAGATTATTTATTTATTTATTATTATTATCATTTTATGAGCTTAATTAGCTTGACTTTCCCCCACTTTTCCCTGGTTTCTTTGCAATCAATTTCATTACACAATTTAACCTGCTGGTCATGGGCGTAGCCAGGAATTTTTTCGGGGGTGGGGGGGGGTGGGATTCCCCCCCCCCCCCGCGCTACACATATATATATGTATGTGTGTGTGTGTATGTATAATTAATCTTTATTACATTCTGACTCTTCATTCCTTTGGAATACTTTTATTATACCCTGATTCTTCCTGGAGTTCGTGGAAAATTTGTAGACTTCCCGCCCTCACCAGCAATGGGGTCTAGGGGAGCGCTCTGAGCTCCCCCATCGCGGGGCGCAGCCCCGCCGCCAAGAGCTATTTTTGATATTGAAAGCCTAACAAATGCATATTCTGAGGTATCTACAGTGCATTATTCTGCTTTTAAAAGTTTAATTTCAAAACCTGTGCTATTCTTATCTAATCTTATATAATACAGAGGTTACTTCAAAAAAAAAAGATGATTACGTCCTACCCGTCATGCCTTCAGTCATGCATATTAACCAATGACTTAAATTCTGCCAAGTCACTGGTTTTCCTGGCTAGCTCAGGCAACCCATTCCATGCTCTAATAGCACTATGGAAGAAGAAGCATTTGTAAAAATTTGTCCTTGCATATGGGACGAGGAATGTGCCTCTATGTTTTTGTCTTTCTGAGTATTTTATTAAATTTTGTTTTTGTATTTGAAGATTATGGTTCAGTGTTTTATGTATAATTGCTACTTTACTTTTGAGTCTTCTGTCCTGAAGGCTTTCTAAATTTAGTGATTTTACTATAGGTGTTACTCTAGTCAAATGTGAATATTCATTTGTTATGAATCTCACTGCTCTATTTTGTGTCTGTTCCAGTTTCTTAATGTTTTCTTGAGTTGAGGGGTCTTACTGACTTAGATCCTCCCGCGCCGTTCGGCTTATTGGGCGGCAAGCTGTTTTCACAAAAATCTGTCACTGGCAATGTCTGAAGCCTCTTCCCACCTGCTTTGAGGACATCTATGAAAGTGTGGCGTGAAGTTGTACTAGGATGTTCCTGTTTGCGATTTCCTCGTAATGGCCTCCATGTCATTGCAACTCTTATTATGCGTAATTCTTTTTGTCAGAATACATGCCCCGCAAACCTCATGTGACGCTCTGTCACAACCTTACCTAGGGGTCGACTCCCAGTTCGGCAAAGCATTTCCTTGATTGAGACCCGATCCCTATAGCTGACTCCTAAAGACCGTCTTAGCCATCTTTGTAGAGCCACATTTATTCTTTTTCAGATTCGGCAGATGACTATCCATTGCACTTTATTAATGGAGTCCAGCCACTGGCAGAAATTTTGTAACCTCTCTTGGCTACGCTCTTGGAATTAGGTGACTGTAGTTTGCTTTAGATTTTATATAGAAAAGGGAAGTTTTATCGGCAAAATCATCTGTTGTGGGGTTTGAAACTAAAAAATCTCAGGAGTTGTTTTTTTTAACAAATTCAAAACCTCATTGAGCTACGCTCATAGAATTTGGTGAGTGTAGTTTGCTTTAGAATAATATTGAAAAGGGGGTTTTCAACCTCAAAACTCTCTGTAGGGGGATTTTAAACTCAAAAACATCTGGAGAGGTTTTAGACTAAAAAAAAACCCATCTGGTAGAGGGGGTTTAAACTCAAAACTCCCCTTCGGCTTTGCTAAGCTCAAAGAAATTTAGTGTGTAATTTACACTTTTTTTAAATTGAAGTATTTTTTTAGCATCAAATCCCGATGAAGGGGGTTTTAAACTTAAAATCCCTTTGGTTAGTCTCAAAGATTTTTTAGTGTGTAATTACCTTTTTTTTAGTGTGTAATTTGCTTTTTTTTAGTGTGTAATTTGCTTTTTTTTAAGTGTGTAATTTGCTTTTTTTTAAATTGAAGAGTTGTTTTTTTAGCTTCGGACCCCACTGAAAAGGGGGGGGGGGGAGTTAAACTTAAAACTCCCTTTGGCTACACTCAAAGAATTTCGAGTGTGTAATTTGCTTTTTTTTTTTTACATTGAAGAGGTATTTTTAGCTTTAAGCCTGATGAAGGATGTTTAAACTCAAAACCCCTTTTTCTGTGTGTGCTATTTTATATAGAAGAGGGGAATTCATAGTAAATTTTGGAGGGGGTTTTAAAATCAAAATCTTCCTTAGCTATGTTCTTGGAATTAGGGGATTGTCGTTTGCATTATTTTTTGTTTGTTTTGTTTTATAGAAGAGGGGAGTTTAACTGCAAAACCCCCTGGTAGGGGTTTTAAACTCAAAACCCCCTTGGCTGCGCTGGGGCAAGTGATGGTTTAATATTAAAATCTCACCTAAAATAAACAAAATCAAAGCAAAAAATCAGTCACCGCAGGGGGGGGGGGGTCATTTCGGGGGGGGGGGGGGTTGAACCCCAAGAACCCCCCCTGGCTACGCCCATGCTGCTGGTACCATGGCACGCCACTGCTAGGTTCACAGCTTGTGTTTATAAAATTTAAATCATATTATATTAATTAATCATATTAATCAATATGATTGATCCGTATTTTCCTGGAATACTATTTTTGGAATACCTTATATTTTTATACAGACTAGAATCTTTGAACTTGGTCTTTGAAAAGAAAAAAAAAGTCTAGCACAAATTAGTCTAGATCTAGAATATAAACATATTGATTTCTATTGAAATAAATAAGCTTTTTATAAAATGTGTCTAGATCTAGTGCAAATAAGAATGCAGTCTCCAACGTTTCTTTTATAGATCTAGAAATACAGAAAGATCTTGCGATTAATTTTATAATGAACAGTCCATTGGTGACTGAAATCCAATATTTTTAGTTTTTCATTATCAAAATGGCTACCGAAACAATAAAAGTAAATTCACGCGAATTTGTAGTTAAAAAATATAGCTTTCCTACCGAGCAAATTCCGCGATTAGATTATCAGGATAAGAAAGCTGAAAAACTTATTGAAAATGGAGTAAGTGTTAGAGTCATAGTGTCTAGATCTATTTTCTTCTCTAGTGTCTCTAGTCAGTCTAGATCTAGAATCGCCTAAGTAGGCACATCAACAAAAAAATTTGTTTTGATCATATAGTTTTGTAATTGATATCATTAAATAGAGCTTGGTGTCCCATTTACAAAAATATCAAATTTATGTTACTATGATAAGTAGAAGCAAAGTTGCGATTTTTTTTGTATTTATTTTTTTCCTTCTTTGGCTTTGTATTCAATAAAAAATTTTGGTACCCGAATTTTGACTTTTTGTTATTAAAGCATGCATATCTTTCTTATTATTCAATATTTTTGGTTCAAATTTTCAGAAGACTTTATGCATGTTATTTAAAGCGTAATATGACCCCAATCTGTCATCTAAACCAATTTTTCATACTTTTCCAGCCGAGCGAAGCTGAAAATAGAGACGACAAATTTGATCGAAATTTGACTTAATTCATGCACAACATTTTTATTTGTCAATATTTCCATTTCAAATTTTCAGGAGACTTTACATGTTCTTTATATCATTTTATAACCCCTAAATCTTTCATCTAAATCTATTTATTATACTTTTACAGCTGGGCAAAGCTAAAAATAGAGACGCCAAATTTGGTCGAAATTTGACTTAATTCATGCACAACTTTTTTATTTGTCAATATTTCCATTTCAAATTTTCAGGAGACTTTACATGTTCTTTAAATCATTTTATAACCCCCAAATCTTTAATCTAAATCTATCTTTTATACTTTTACAGCCAGACGAAGCTAAAAATAGAACCGACGAATTTGGTCGGAATTTGACTTATTCACGCACAACTTTTTTATTTATTGATATTACCATTTCAAATTTTCAAGAAACTTTAAACATGTTATTTGCTACAAAAATAAATAATAATTTTAAAGAAAAAAGCAATTCAAAATTGTGACATTTATTTTTAAAAATTGTACTACGGCAACAGCTAGATTTTTTTCAAATATTGACGAAAACTTGTTTTTATTTCTTAATATTTAATCATAAAATTAAAAGGAGACTTTAAACAGCTGGAGTATGAAAAAGTTATCTTTAAAAACATTTTAAAAATATTTACCTTTTTTTTTTATAAAAAAAAAATGCAGATATAAAATTACAAAATATTTGGATGGGGGGGGGGGGGAGCAAGGCAAGAGGCAATAGAAATCAATACAATTTGTCAAATTGCCAAGATTAGATATCAGAATGTCTCTTTTATAAAGTTTAAAATATACAGAGTCTATATATATATCTAAGCAAAAAGCCATACTTAAATTTTTAAGTTTAAGTTAAATGTCTTAAAAGTTAAGGCACTTAGTCACACTTAGTGACTTACTGACTTACTTTCAGCTTTGTGACTTTAGTAAAACTTTAGTTTTAGTCACTTTAGTAAAGCCAAAGCCCTAGAGTCAGAGTTAGTCAGACTAGAGAGAGTGTCACTAGAGTGTGACTAGAGGAGTAATAATTTAGAGTAATACTAATAGAGTAGCCTCAGAGTACTCAGACCAGTACTTGAGTACTAGAATCTAGAATTTCATGATAGACTAGATAAGATTATAAGATTAAGATAGGTCTAAAATGTTTGTTTGTTTGTAAAATGTTTTATGTTTCGGATGTTCCTTCAGAGTTGAAGATAATTACTTCCTAGTCCAAACCTCCTGCAGGACGACGGGGGATGGGAGCGGGCAGGGTTTGAACACTGGACCATCGATAAATCTGAACGACAGTCCAGTGCACAAACTGCATGACCAGGCAGCCATTCAGGTCTAGTCACTCTACTAACTCTAGATCTAGTGACTAGTGCTAGGAGGCTAGTGCCAGTAGCCTCAGTAGGACTGAGTAGGCTAGAGAATTAAATCTTATGTCTCATTATTCTCATATCATCAGTATAAGTAAAGTATAATCACTATCACAGCATAATTTTATATCTGATCTGTATTCACTAAGATGACAGTTAAAAAGTCTAAGATTCCTCTTTAACTCTATCATCTAGATTAATCTAGAGACTCTATGTCAGTATGTGGTACTATTTAAACTATTACTATGACTATATATATATCACAGTGAGTCACACTATAATTAACTAGATCTATATCAAGTAGATCTATATCACTAATCACTATAATGTGTATTGTTACAACATTTAAAGGAAGCAACTCAACGGTAAGGGAACAAAGACAATACTAAGTTTAATCAAATCAAAATAGATCACAAAAACAAGGCTGATCTCAATCTCATCGCACTTCTTCTTCCTGTCTCCCCATTCATTTAGTCCATTTTCCTTTTACAGTATTATAGTATAGTGACACTGACAGTATAGTCTTATCCCAGTCCCTCATTCCATCCTCATTGCCATTGGCAGGCAATGTAATTTTGTAATAAATAAAAATTTACTTGAGATATAGAAAATATGCTTTAAAAATACAGCAAGTCTTATTTTTTGTCCTATTTCTATTCATTCTTATATGTATGTGTTATATAGAATGCAACCTTTTGTGGATATACTGAAGATAAAATAGAAAGGTTTAATAGAAAGCTTGCAGTTTTTTTTACTAATTGCGGTGTTTAGGTTGTGACTCTCTTATTAAGCATGTAAGTGGTTAAAGGAACCTGTGTACAAAATTTCATGTGAATCCCTTTGCTAGTTTAAATCTCTTGATCAATCAGTCACTGGTATTTTAGGATATATATAAAATTATAGATCTATCATCTAGAGGTCTACTTGGCTACTATATTGACATAGATCTAGCCTGACCATGTGCTTTGTTCATGTTGATGTAGACAGTGAGGCTTAATCCTAAGTTTTAGTTCAAAGTGGCATGATGAACTGACCTTTTCACACATTTATTTTGGTTTCTTATTACAGTAATCGCAATAGCCTAGCCTGAGGAAAAAAATTAAGAGTTATATTTCTTAGCATTCCTATAACCAGTATAGCATTTATTGATTTATTGATAAAATTAAAATCATTTTGTGTTGTACAGGCAATTATTTTTTACCCTAAAAATGAGTTGATATCTCAAAAAGTAAACATACAACTTTAGTATAAAGAATGTAGATCTATATCTAGAGGAAGGGCTTTGGTGCAAGTTTTAGTCTGTACATGGGATATATGGGATATATATATACATACACAATCCCACACACATACATACATATATATATATATAGAACTTGACCTCCTTCAGTCACAATGACTATGGTTCATCTTGTAGAATACTTTTTTTTTTTTTTTAAAGGAATCATTATATTTTGGTTGTTTTTAGAATTAAGGAGAACTTTGATTTATCCATTTATATATTACATAATTTTCTGAACACTAATTAAGGCTGCTTAAAATAATTATTATTACCTTATTTTGACAATAAGAGTTAGTCACTTATTAGAGGAAAATCAATGCTGAAAAAAGTAATTGTTGAATACATTTTTACAGCAACCAGTAATTTTAACAGGCTCAGACTTAGTTGGTTCAGCTCACCATTGGGACATAGGATATTTGTGCTCCAACTTAGGCTCTGGACAATATACAGTGTATTCATCTGCAGATGGCAAGTTTAAGTACTATGATGACAAGAAACTTACTCAAAACAAACAGTTCAAACCACCAACAACTCAGACAGATATGACATTTCAAGAGTTTGCAGCTAAATTAAAGAGAAAGGATAATAAAGAATTGTGAGTTTCATTCCTGGGTATGCATTTTGTAAACTAGCAATGTTAATCAGTTACAGGGCAATCATGCTGCATTGATTGCAATTAGTGTATCTTGAGTTCACATCCTGACTCAAGCAGAGTAAACACATAAAAGCAGCACAGAAACTTTCTCCCAGATCCCCCCTCACCCCACTAGTCCACAAAAGAGATTGGACTATAAGCATGAAAGTTGTGCTGTATAAAAGCAAATTAAGAAAAATCAGGGGGTATTATATTGAATCTTATTTTTCATAATTATAATTTTTTGTGTGTAACTTTTCAAAAAAAATGTGAAAAAGATATAATGATGTGTTATTTTTCCCCAGAATGTATCTACAGCAGCCATTAAATGAAACTGTTGGAACGCGTATAGTGATGGATTTTACCAACTTCAATTGGGGATGGGCTAATGAAACACAGAAGAAAAATCATTGGGGACCGATGACATCTAATCTACTCTTAGTTGGAATGGAAGGTGATTAATTTAGACACTGTCTGTATGTCTAATCTATCAATCTCTATATATACAGTTTATCTCCACCATACTTTTCCCTCACAGTGTTGTTTTTATTGGGTTTTTTTTTTCCAGGAGTCATTACACCAGCACACTATGATGAACAGGAAAATCTTTTTGCCCAGATTCAAGGCTATAAAAGGTTCCTACTCTTTGATCCCAGCCAGTTTGAATGCATGTATCCATATCCTATATATCATCCACATGATCGTCAGAGCCAAGTAAGAGCCTTAATAAAGTATAATTATGAAGTAATCACACACACACATTCATACATATCATCAGCTAAAATGTTAAACTGCAAAAATAGTGTAAATGTTCAACTTGTTTATTAGATGAAATGATAGGCAGTTTCCTTATTCTTAAGGATATTTCTTACCCATTTTACTACAGTCATATCACATTGAAACAAAGTCTACATTTAATTACTATTTTTCTATTTATTTGTTCAGTATAATTATCTGAGCTTTATCTTATGATCATCTTTTTGATGATCTTTAGACAGATAAAAGTGTCAGTGAAAGACCAATCACTTATTTCTGGCGTCTGGGAGAAATTCTTACTTTGGTCAAGAGTGTCAAAGGTCATTTGACTTTCTAGGCACTCACAAAGGTCACTTTACAAGATCTATGCCTTAGGAAAGGAGAAATAAATACTATGTGCTGTAATAACACACTCAAAATATTGAGGGTCTTTTTTCTGTGAATTTCCATAACTTTTTAAAGTAACCTTCTGAAAAAAAAGTGCCTAACATTGAGATAGAAAAAAAAGTCAAACTTTTGTGCCCCTTTTCAAGAGTTTTTTTTCTCCCTGAAGTGTGTCAAACATTACAAATCCTTTCCAAAGAAAAAGCTTTTCTTTATGTGTTTTCTTTGACATGCAATCCATATTTTCTGTTTAGGTAGACTTTGACAATCCAGACTTGACAAAATTTCCAAATTTTGCTAATTTAAAAGGTTACGAAGGAGTTGTAGGTCCTAGGGATGTACTTTATCTGCCCATGTATTGGTAAGGCGTAGTGCTTTATTATGGAATAATAATTTTTTACTAGAAACACTTAAAAAAACTTTTATTTCATAGAATGTTTGTTTTTTACATTGATATGATAAACTTGCTGTTTGAAACATTAATGATATTGATACTTGTTCAGTAATTAATTTGTTTTTTCTTATTGTGGAAAAAATAATTGGCTTCTAATCTTTATAATAATAGTTGTCTTTTATTCATTTTAATAATAACTATTTTTATTCATTTTAATAATTATTATTTTTTAATAATTATAATAATTATCTTTGAATCTAAGGTGGCATCAGGTTGAGTCTTTACATGGTCATGGTGAAACTATTTCAATCACTTTCTGGTATAAGGTTGGTGTCATCAATTTTTTTTTATTTTCTTTACATATTTACTGTCCCAGTATTTAATAATATATTTTGTTTGTTTTATTAAATTAATTAACAAGACCAGTTGACTCCTACAAAATCTTTTTGGGTGTTCAAGTAATTGTACAGTTGGCACACCTAAAGGTCTCATGATCTTTTTTTCTGATGGTCATTACCAAATAATTATGCAAGTAAATAGAGCTTAAAATTTATACATTCTAACAGTAGTAAAATTCCCCTTTCAAACATTGTAGAGCTTTATATTAATTTATATTATTTTTATTAGGAAACAAAAACATGTATTATTGTGTTTCCTTTAGGCTGCACCAACAGTGAAAGTAGTTTACCCTTTGACATCTGGACAAAAAGTGGCAATAATGAGAAATATTGAGAAAATGATAGCAGAAGCTTTAAATAATAATGAATCAGTAAGAATATTGGCATTTATAATTAGTAGCTATATAGAAGTACATAGATTAAAGCTTTGTGAAAATGAGTTTTTTTACCCTCCTTATTGTTACTTATTTTGTTGTAGAGAAAATTTTATTTTCATTGCATAGTTTTGAGCTAACATGCTTAATTGAAAAAAGTTTTAAATCTTCCAAACTAGTTAGCATAATTATTTGATCATAGTTTTAAAAAAAATGTTCAAAACTTTAATTTTTAGAAATTTAACATTTAAACAATTTTGTTAATCATTGTCATACTCTGTTGTTTATGTATCTTCAGATGCCTTCATTCATGCAAGCGATGGTCCAGGGAAGATACACATAGCCAATACAGAAGATGAACCTTTGAGCCATGACTCTGACTTGACTGCAACTACAAGGTCAACACTCAAGTTGTTTGCCTGCAAGTTTCACTTCATTAATTATAAAAGTAGACATTTTTTGAGAAACCATATGCAATTCATTTGTTCATATCCATTTGAAAAAGAAATGCCAACAGTTGTACACATTATTTAACCATATAACTTCATCTGTTTTATAGCAAGCCTGGGTTGAATTGACATGCATTCATTTCTTTCCTGTACAATTTTCCAACTCTGCATTATTTATTTCCTGGTACTAATTTATACACATGCAGTGATACCGGTATGTAGAACCATACAAATATTTAACCAAAAATTTATGTGAAATATTTATTTTGTTGAACATATTTTTTGATAAATCTATAGCTGTCATTAATCTATACATTTTTAAATATGTATTATTGAAGGTTGCTGAGCATTTTATACTTCATTCAGTGCAACATTTTCTACTTCTAGAAATGTACAAAAATTAAACAACAATGAACTTGGTACTTTGAATGAATGTTTAAACTAAAAAAATGTTGAATAATTTTTTTAAAATTCTGATTCAGCTAGTAAAAAAATCAACATTCATTAGTTGTGCTTCTAAAGATGTTGGTTCTAGAAATTAGATTTTTTTATCCTTTAAATTTTGTTTAGAAAGCTTTCTGCTGATTGAGCTGTTCATTTTGTAGCTATACTGTGATATTTGAAAAAAAAAAAACTATTTTCCATCAGTAATGTAGCTAATTGTTCTACTTTGTATTTATGTTTTAGGGGTACAAGTTAAGATGCATGCCATTATTGTCCCATATTAACATTTGTAAGCATACAAATAGAAGACACATGCAACCTTGATTTCCTTCCATGAACATTTGTCAACTAACATCACTACAGCTGTTATTAATAGTTATTGAACAGTCTCATTTTTTATTTTGAAATTCTTTCAATGGGTTTTTACTTTAAGTTTGTAGAAGTCTTACTAATGTGAATCAAAACATAATAATTACATTTTGAATTAAAAGTTAACAGTCGTTTTGTTAAGAGCATGCTAAATTAAAAAAAAATATTTAAAAAAACTATTAACATTACTTGTTCAAACACTGAAAAAGATTAAGTTGTATTTTTTAAAGTAAGTTTTTATAATGTAAATTATATACTTTTGTAGACTTTAGTTTCCTTTAAATAAACTCTTGTCTGTAATTTTGTAAACTTAATTACTTCAAATTTTATTTTTTCTGTTTACTACAGTGGTTTTTATAACCATTTACATATATTTGTTTCATTATTCAATAAAGTTTTGTTTTTTTTTATTTCTATATATTAATTGTATGATTTTAAGAGATAGAAAATGAATACTTCAAATACATTTTAAAAATTATGATGATTGGTTGTAAGATTATATTTTGCCTTGTTTAGCTACATTGCATGATTTGTGTAAGTTGATTGCTGTTTGTTGATAGGTCACTGAGAAACAATTTTTAAGAAATGTTTATACAAAAATTGTTTATTAAGCTAATAAAAAAAAAAATCTGCTGGATGGATGACTAGTGAGTGCCTATTTGCATGTAGTAAGTATCTGTCTGTCAAATATTTTATGTGATGTTACTGGAATGTAAATAAAAGTTGTTATTTTCTACCATCTTCTTTTCATTTTAAACTAGAAAAAAAAATTAAAATAATAAATAAAAACTTGAGAAACTCGATATTTAAAGGCATTTTTTATTTCTTAAAAATTAAAGTTCAGCGCAAATTGAAACCAGCTAGTTTATTTTATAAAAAATGGCACTAGCATACCATATTATTGCACTAAAGCTACATTATGCATTCAATCAAAACTGGTTTGATGATTTTATATATATTTTTTAAAGTTACAAAATCTAAAATACATATAACAAAAAAATCAGAGGAATGTGATTAAATTGTAAATTACAAATATATGTTGTGTTGTAAATTTTTAAAAAAATCAGGCATATAGATAGAACAAGAGGAATCAAGCTATTATTTACTCAGCCTGTAAGTTTATTAAATAAATAAGATATCTAAAATAAAATAATTAACCATTACAATAGTAATCTAATCAAAAGCACATAGCTTTAGTTAAGCATTTATCTTCTAAAATTGCTGAAATAGAAAAACTAATTGCCCTATAATGGCATCTACACCAAATTCATTACAGAAACATGTAACTTCCAATTCAAATATACTTTTACAGCAAACTAATGACATGGAAACTAAGGAAATAATCTCTCAATAATCAAGCATTTATTAGACAAATAAATGTCATTTTATTCTATATGATGTTTTACTCCACGAACAGTAGTTTTACCAGATTTGGGAAGTTTGCCAGATTTGTTTAACAGTTGCCAAAACCAAACCAAGCCAATAAAACTAAAGGCAGAAACTACTATGATGTACTCAGCATGATTCTTGTAAGTTGTTCCACAGATTGTATACCATTCCTTTCCTGAGGCAGGGGGTGCTTTCACACAATGAAAGTCAAAATATTCCTCAAAATAGTGTTCAACACACAAATACTTGTTCTTTTTCAGTGACTAAAAATGAAAAAAAAAAAAAAAAAAAAGATGACCTTTGGCAATAATTTATATAACAGAATATCAATACAAAAAATATGATACAAAAGGAAATTCCTTTTTCTAAAACTCAATATTGGTTGGGTTTTTTTTTCTCTCCTAAAATCTGAATATCAAAAAAGTTTGAATATGAACTTTAATTATTTTCATTTCTTTAAGACATATAAAATTCATTGATTTTTTTCAGTTTCCTTCTATTATGGACATGCTTCTTTTTCTTAATTAAACATTATAAAGAAATAACAATTTTGCATTGAAAATGTTCAAACTATTTATGTTAACAATTGCAATGAAGAAACTAGTGGAATTATAAAAGAAACATGAAAAAATTGTTTTGAGGAAAAAAGGGCTGGAAAAGTGGGTGGCGGGGGGTGTTGTTTGGCATTAATATCTTATGGCAGTTCCAAAACTTTCAATGAACAACTTGTATTGTACTGTACATGTAATAAAATGTATAGCTATGATACAGCATTACATAGCAAAAAGAGGTAACTACAATTTTATAAAATTTATTTAAAATCAAAATATACTAGTTATTCTAATTTAACCATTACAGAATAATTGATGAGTCCCACAAACTAAAGTAAGAGATTCAATAGTAATGTGCCTTACATAGCCAAGAGGAGTAGCTACGTCGACTGGAACATCACAAGCACCAACAGGCTGATGGAAACCAACTGATTTGATATTTTCAGGTTTAGCAGTCAGCACAATGTAGATGTAGAATCCTAAGTGTATCAGTACAGTCAATGCAATCAGGTTGAACTTATCTGTGACTGTAGATTAAAAAACATAAATATAAATGAATATATATATATATACACACACACATGTGTAGATTAAAAAACATAAATATAAATATATATATATATATATATATATTGTAACATATCAGGAACTGATGGAATAATGATGAGAAACATGATGGTGTCCATGAAGATGAAGATATATGTTTATTTTGTCTTTCCCCAAATTTTGGCCATGTAAATTGTACAGACATGACAGTAAATGATAGTGTTTTAGACTAAAGGGAGGAGGAAGTATGTAAAGACACAATAGTAGGATGTGTCTAGTTCGAACTTGCAGATAACATTAATCTACACACAACTACAATTGTGATCTACCAACATCATCAACACATAGACCATCAACAATAAATATATTAGGGGTGCACCGGATAGTACTTTTTGATATTCAGCCGGAGCCGAATACCTACATGTCTTGTAAATAGCTAGTGCATTTTGCAAAACTGTTAAATTACATACCTATATTCGTAATAATTGTTTTCCTTTTATTTGCCTTATTGCTTTAAACTCTGTTAATGATTGATGAATTAAGGCTTAACAGTATTTATAAACAGATAGGCCCATCACAAGCTAATCTGTGTAGCATAAGAGTGGGTGTGTATGTACGAGTCAACCAACTGTAAAGGGTGTGTGGCATAGTCAATGTAAAATACGTAAATATATATTTAACTAGTTACTAATGTCAATTTCAAAGATAAAGTGCAGTCTGGCTTGTATAGTGGGTTGATGTAAGTGTTCATGAATTTCAGACCAACAACTGGTCATCAGGCTTGTAATTTAAAGTCCAAGGACTGCTTCTGGTTCTGGCTTAATACTGATAGTAGCTTATTTGTTAATAGTTGGAATCTGAAGCGTTCTATATTTATTGTTTTAGATTAATTCATTTGCAGTAAACGATATTTTATCAACAGCAAGAACACCAATTATACCTATTCATAGCTTGAACCTTAGATGATGCCAAAGCACAGATTAAATTGTAGACTGGTCTATTATTGAAATCTATGTTTAAATATACAGCTATGAAGATCTAAGAGCATTAGGAAAACCAAATATAGAAGAAAAAAAACATTCACAGCCTCCCTACCCACAAAAATAAATAGACTGTGTGTGTTTGACAGATTGTAACAACCTGGTCAGATAGAGCTGGTGGGCCTACACATGTAGTTCTAGTGTTGTGTGTGTAGTTGGTGTTGACCATCACATGTTTTTTTTTTTCTTGAGCATACACAATAGTGTTAAGTAGTCAGGCAAAAAAATAACACATTGGCATGGTCAGTCAAGCATGTAGAAATCTGAGCCTTGTACTTTTTTCTACAAAATAATTAGTTACTATCTTACTGGGCTATGAAATCGGTTTGTGTTCTGTGAGGCAAAAGATCACTCATTTAGGTGTGTGATCTTTTGTCAGCTTACTAATTAAGATTTATATCCAAGATGCAAACTAGACATTCATGAAGAGGTGTAGCCTGTAGTCCAGCCACGTGATTGAGATTTTTCTCCAAATAAACAAACTCATTGTCCGGTTACCCCTGTAGAGGTGTGGCTTGAAGTCACTATTGTCAGCTTACTAATTGAGATTTATATCAAAGAAAGCAAACTAGACATTCATGAAGAGGTGTGGCCTGTAGTCCAGCCTCAATGTGATGGACTAAACAAATAAAAGAGGATGGGAGTTGTTCATCTCTACCCTTGTTACATGTGTAGATTCTTCTCCAAGTAAACAAACTCAGTTCCCTCTTAAGACCTCTAGACAGTGTCAACATGTTGACATCTGGCTTAATGTGGTCACCTGTCTATCAATGAACTCAATATCATGGACTAAACAAACAAAAAAAGGTGGGGGTGTTCATCTCTACATCTGGAGATATACCCACACAACTAGACAGATGTCTGGTCAGCATGACATAGTTAAAAATATTACATGTTAAGTAGCCCACTCAAAGGTCAAGACAAAATTTTAAAATGTGCCAGCCATCGCTGCTATGTATGTAATTCGAATTAATAATGTAAAGTTTTATTTCTATTTAGATTAACACGCCTTATCTTTGTACTAAAAGATCTCAACAATCTTACTAGATTTGGGTACTCTTGCATGTTCAAAAGGATGTCTGTCAGCACTCCAAACAAGCAAAAAGAAGAATGTCAAAAAGAGCAGCACACAAACTTCTGAGTGCAAGCCATACAAATCATGAAGTGGATGATACACAGGAATGAATTGCAAAATGCCAAGTGGCATGGAAAATAAACCAGTGATGATTACAACAGTGAACTCACAAAAAAATCTGAAAAAAAAAGATGAGCAACTTATGTCTACTTCACACACACTTTATGTCCATTTCTTTCAATGATCGAGGCATACTTTATGTTCATAACTAATGAATATCAACCAACTCAAATAAATTCAGTGTGAAAAAATAATTACTTTAAAAATACTTATTTATGTTTAAAAAAAACAACAACGAACAAACCCTTGACTTTGAAACTTGGATACAGTCTTACAAAAAAATCTTCTGACACCAAAGAAAATTAAAGTAAAGGCTGCAGCAAAAGAAGCATGGAAGTAGTAAGATGTCCAAGGCACATCATAATGACGGTCATATATGTTTGGGTCATCATCATGCCAGGTCCACCAAAGATTTTTTACTCCCATGATGTCAAAAGGTATATCCATGAGCAAAGCAGTCAGACCAACTAGGAAGAAGACAATAAACAATTTAAAATAAAGTATAATGAGTTTATGTATTTGTAAGACCTGAAAGGTTTACCCACTCCTATCAATTTTCTAAATATGATATAATCTCTTAAACCTTATTGCTGTGCATTCTAAGTTGTGATTCAATGAGTGGACTCAGTCTGAGCCTTAGGAGTGGCTGACAATGGCTTAAAGTATTCATGTCACAAAATATTAAGGATGATCAAAAAAAAGATGAGAAATTTGCAAGATACATATTTCATTTACCCTAAGACTAAATGAAAAAAAAATAATTAAAATTTAACTATATAATTTTAAAGTCTTAAAAAAAGTGGATGGATAAAGATAATGTATAAAAAAGTAAATATCATTAAGCAAAACTACAATGAACGCTAAATGTATAATAAGTAAATATCAATAAGCCAGACATTGAAGCTACATTTTTAAAAAAATTATTTTTTTTGTTCTGAATGCATTTAAAAGTAGCCTTTCAAAAATACACAGATCACACTCTTTACCTGCACAAGGTTCAGCCCACCAGCGTAAATTCATATGCGAAACTGCAACCACAGCAACATACAGGAAAACTGGATCTAAAAAATTGTAAGATGAATTTAAGAAAACCAAATAGATTACTTTTTTTTAACATAAGCTTATCATATTAACATATATTTAAGTTGATTGGAGTCTTAGTGTAGCAGTAAAAAAAAAAATTTTAAATGTAAAAAAAAAAAAGGTCCATGTGATTGTGCCTCACTAACAAATTTTTAAAAAATACTGTCTATAATTTTCATAATTTGATATTAATTGCATTTTAAATAATTATTTCATAACTACAGTGTTAGCTCAGTGTGTTATAAACCTTTTTATATTTTTTTTAAATTTTCAAGATCCAGCAAAGTGTTCCAAAAAAGTAGAATGCCATAGGGGTCTACTCTGCCCCTTTCCAGTAAAAATTTTACAAAAATTAGATGCTTAATTATCATATTCCTTGAATAATACGTAAATGTACTGTAAAATTCCCTTTTTTTTATATAAATATCTAAGATTGAGCAAAGTTATAAAAAAGCAACAAGTAAAAAAAAAAGCACTTGCTAACAAATGTTATTGGTTAATCTCATATTAAAATTTTACTTCATAATTCTATCAAATTAAGTCTTTATATGACAAATAAAAAAGGAAAAACTGTTATCATTTAAAACGTTCACAGTCCTTTACAGGACACCTATACTGTCATCATATTGGTTTATTATTTTATTTTATATGCCAGCATGGAGGAGGAAGCAGAGTGGAATTTCTAAAACCACTAGGTCTACATTTGCATTTGACTCCAAAATTTCTTTAGATGCTTTAGAAATTTAGACTGAACAAGAAAAACAGAAGAAAAAAAAGGCTTACATCAGTTTGGATATGTCATGTGATTACATTTGTAACAGATCTAGACTAACAATAATAAATCTGTGCAATTAGAAATATTTCTACTCCTCAATGCACTATGATCCCATACTTGTCTGGACCAGTTAGGAAAGGGAGAGGAGAGAAAGGGATATCTAGGTGAATGCTACTGTGATTGCTTTTTACATGTATAAATAACGTGGACAAACTTTTTACCAGACAGACAGAGTTGATATAAGCTTTGTAAAAAGGTGGCTTCTTTTAAATTTAAGAAAAACATGTTTTCAAACAGAATATTCAAGCCAAATTTGTTTAAAATCTCATTAATTTTCAAGGATATTATATGACTTCTTTGTAGTTGAAAGAAAAAAAGTTTCCAAATGCATATTTCAAGTGTCATGTAATAAGACACTTGTCTTCATAACTGTGGTAGAGCTAAATTATTTCAAAGTCTGATTCTTTCTAGATTAAATCTAAATGTATATATAGCAGTGAAATGGAAATTTCAAGGACAGTTGTACATTGCCTTTATTTAAATATTTATTCAATCAATTAATATTTTTTATATTTGTCATACGTCTGACCTATTCTTTGTGCCGGTTTATTTCCCAAGTAAAGTTTTTGTGCAATTAAATAGCTTAAAATTCTATATTAGAACTTTTTCAGTGAATTCTATTCATGCAGACTCAGTGTCGCTAGATCTAGAATTTAACTACAACATGAAAACCACACACAATCAGTCACCAGTGATAAACAAGCATTTTAATTTGTTTTAAATCTTATTAATTATGTAACAAGAATATTGTTTGACTTCTTTGTGTGCGAAACATTTGAACTTCATAAATAGAAAAGATCATTAAAGATTTACCATATAATTTATTTACAATTTTAAAACTTACATAGAATGATAATATGTAGTGGCAAGCGTTGGCCTAAAAGCATAACCATAGACTGGGCATGCCAGAAATTGTCAATATCAGGTACAAAGTAGCTTAGGGACTCGACAGTCAAGCCATGGGCAACAGCAGCAAACCAGAGCCAGCGGTAACGTCCTCCATTCCGCATTGCTACACATTTAAAATAAAGCAATATTATTATTAAAAACTTTTTTTTTTTTAAATTCTATATATTTTATATAATAAATGAAAATTTAAAAAAAAAAAATTGTTTTTACCATGACAAAAGGTGATGAATCCAAGAAGATAGAAGATCAGTTCACAGTACAAATATGTAGGATGATTTTTTAAAATGTCTTGATAACTGCGAAACTTGATCCACCATGCTCTATCCTAAAAATTAGACAAAATAGTAATTGAAATTGGCATTACTCAGAAATCCAGGTCAGCTGGAACTGAGAAAGTCTCTAGCTCTTTTCAACATTTTTCTAGTGCATATTATAATGGAAACTCTAGAAGGATTTACTCCTAGCTTGACCATAAATGAGCGGCCTATTTCTAATCTGAAGTTTGCAGTTGATATAGACCTCTTTGGAGAAAATACAGACTAGATGCAAGATTTTACTTCAAAACTGGATGCTCCAGCTAGACCAGTTGACATGGAAATTAGTGCAGAAAAAAGCAAAATACTAGTTTGTGGTGGAGATACATGTTCCATACATTTAAACTATATTAGAATAAGTTGACTCATTTAAATACCTAGGATCAAACAGCAAAAGATGGAGGATCAATAGAAGATCTAAATAAAAACCCGCCAAGTGCAAACTGGGGAAAATCTGAAAGAGTAAAATCAGCTTCCAAGTACTTCTATACAGTTGAGAAAGTTGGAGACTGAACAGTGAGGCTGAAAGAAGTACCGTATTTTTCGCCGTATAAGACGCACTTTTTCTTCTCCAAAACTGGGGGGGGGGGGGGGGGGGGGGGGGAAGTTGGTGCGTCTTATACGGCAAATACAAATTTTACATGCATTAAAACTGCCCCCAACTTTGTGTGGCGCTTACTCGCAGTCCTTTCCTTATGCAGTGTGTGCTGCGGGGTGGATTTGGGGCACGTACTGCGGGCTGTGGTGACTTCTGTGACCCTCCCTGCACGGCCAGGCTGTGTGTGTTCGGGCTTCCCTCTCCCTCCTATAGCGCGCCATGCCCCCCTCCCGACAGTCTAACCATGTGCTGCACGGGCATCATGCTGAGCTTACTGCCGGTAAATCCATCCATCAGCGCAGGCTGCGTCTCCTCATGTCTCCCGGAGCAGTCTCACTCCTTGCTGGGCAGTGTGGGCACAATTTCGCCGCTTCTCTGCATATCTCCCGGGCACCCGATCAATCCATGCTGCCCTGAAATGTCCGCATGTCTGCCTCCTGGTTCCGCCTCCTCCGGCCAATGCTTACTGATGTCCGTACTCTGCCCCGCCCCGCTGATTGGATGCCCATGATTGATGGGCAGAAGGATTGCTCCGCCCCCGAATCCCGGGGAGAAGATAAAATAATAAATAAATAAATTGTTCTTAAACTGCTGTTTACTTTATACAGTTGATATAAAATATTTTAGTGCAGTATTTGGTTCAGAATCTTTTTTTTCTAGATTTTCCTCCTTTAAAATTGGGTGCGTCTTATATGCCGGAGCGTCTTATACGGCGAAAAATACGGTATTCAAGCCTTTGAGAGGAAATGCTAATGTTGGGTATCAAATAATTAATAATTTTGCTGGCTGAATTGGGCAACCCATTCTATGCTCTTTCTAATGGTAATAGGAAAGAAATACTTAAGAAGCTAATAAATATATGGAATAAGAAATAAACCTTTATTTTTGTGTCTTCCTGATTATTTTAAGAAATGTCTGTAATTAATAAAGGAATAAAAAAAAATTTGAAATGTGTTTAATAAACAATAGTACAGTTCTAAAAAAACTATAAACGCAAAATACCTAGGTATTATAATAAATGAAAAACTGTCATGGAATCCCCATATTGATGAAAAAAATCATATAAAGCATTAGGGTTTATTAAAAGAAATTTCTATAAATCAAATAAGAACATAAAACTAAAATGTTATTTAACCTTGGTTAGGCCAATAATAGAATATATGCATCCTCTGTTTGGGACCCCTCAACTCAAGAAAACATTAAGAAACTGGAACAGACACAAAATAGAGCAGTGAGATTCATAACAAATGAATATTCACATTTGACTAGAGTAACACCTTTAGTTAAATCACTAAATTTAGAAAGCCTTCAGGACAGAAGACTCAAAAGTAAAGTAGCAATTATACATAAAACACTAAACCATAATCTTCAAATATAAAAACAAAATTTGATAAAATACTCAGAAAGACAAAGATAAAGGCACATTCTTCATCCCATAAGCTAGGACAAATTTGTACAAATACTCCTTCTTCCATAGTGCTATTAGAGCATGGAATGGGTTGCTTGAGCTAGCCAGGAAAACCAGTGACTTGGCAGAATTTAAGTCATTGGTTAATAAGCATGACTGAAAGCATGACGCCTAGGATGTAATCATCTTCTTTTTTAAAGTAACATCTGTATTACAAAAGATAAGATTTGATGAGTTAAATTGAAATTGAAAGTTATTTTATTTTCCCGTGTTAAGAAATTTTTTTTCCTGACTAGACTTAGATCTAGATCAGATTTATAGATTATACAATAAATAATTAATCTTCTATAAAAATAAAAAGCATTTAAAAAACTTTTAACCATTGTGGGGCCCTATGCGAAACGGATTTCGCAGGGGCCAAGTTTGGGTAGGGATAATAAGTAAAATTTAAGAGTTTAGTATTAGAAAATAAATTTGTCTATATTATGTATTTCATTCATTCTTTACTACATACAGAATTACTTTACGAGCCTTGCGTGAAGCAAATAATAATTATGTTTCCTACATAGATCATGCTCAAAAGCAAGAATTACCAAAAGTTTCAAACTATCTATGAGAATTGTTGACCTCAAGTAATTCTTCATTAGTTTGTGGCGCAAGAAGCTTCTTTACCAGATTCCACAATTATGGCTAATGCATAATGCTGTTTTTTTTTCATCGTGTGTAGGATTGGCGTTTTCCATATTGAATGACACCTTAAAATGACAATTTTTGTCGGTATATTTCTTTTTCGTATATTTTGCAATTTTGGGAGATTTCCAGGAGCTCCTGGTAAATCGACAGGAGGGCGCGGGAAATCTGTTTTCAGTTATAAAATGGTTTAATTTAATAATTAAGGAGCCCACTGCGGTTGCAGTGGCCTAATGCTGGCCCTGCAAAATAGCAGCGAATGCTATGCCGCCGGACAACTAGATCTAGTAATATTATAATAATTATATTGATCTATTATAGTTTATACTATTATAAATTATATATAGTATATACCTTTTCACTCATGTTTTGAACAGTACTAATCCACTTTTGTATTTTTAATTTTGCGGTATTAAAAATTTGATCCATAACAATACATAAGTTACTATGTTGTTTTTTTTTATTAGTCTCAAGTCTACTGACAGTACTTACGTCCACTCTAGGACACTAGCCTCACTCACTAGGTCTAGTGCTAATCTATTACTAGACTTAATACTTTTAGAATATAGTGAGATCTAGATCTGTAAAAATATATACATCTAGATCTAATAAATTATAATATTTCAATTTCAAATCTGGTAACTTTATTTTAATTTACTTTAACTTTGATACTGACTAAAATCTATAGATCTAGATTAGTCAATCTAGATTTATGATAATACTGAGGGGAGGTGTGTTATGCCTAAGCCTAGATCTAAACTCTACTATGACTCTACATCTATCTAGAGATCTAGATTAGAATATCGACGGGTGGGACCCCGCTGAACAGTGCTACGCAAGTGGCAGCATCCTGTCTATTCTCACGGTGTCTAGCTAAAATTAGATCTATGTCATCTAGATTCCTACCGGGTACCGGTATTACTGCATATATAATCATAATCTGGTTCCACAATTTATGCAGGTCTATTATATTAAAAGGCAGGTATCGGAGGAATCTCTGGCAAATGTCCCTCAGAAAACTATGAGAGAGGAGCTCGACGACTCATCGACATTTGAGGAAAGTGAGACAGCTTCTTTTTTAAGTAACGTCTGTATTATATAAGATAAGATAAGACAGCAATATCTAAACTCAAAAAACACAAAGCACCTGGCTCTGATGAACTTCCCGCTGAAATATTTAAAATGGGTGGTGTCGCCCTAACAGAGGGGCTAACAGGCTTGTTCCTATCCAGGGCCGATCTTAGGCCACTGCAACCAGGGGCGGACTGGCTATATGGGCATCTTAATGGGCCGGTAGGACCACAGTAAGTATCTTCTTTTTTTAAATCACGTCCGTATTTTATAAGAAAAGGGCCGCATGGATGCCACTATTAAATTGTTAATTTTTTTTATAGTATTCCTTTTTCAGGGGAAGGGGCCTCTGAGCGAAGTATTTTCTTTAAAATCTTTTACAGACTCTACTAAAGGCTACTAATTTAATCTAACACATTGTCCGAAATAATGTAATAGCCTACATCGGTAGAGCTTCATCCTTTTAGGGCCTATACACTTAACGATTAAAAAGCAACATAAAGCCTAAAAATTATTCCTTATAAAAACAGTGTTCACTGTAAGCATGTGTACATCTATCGATACATTATCAAATTTAACATAATGATTTTGAGGACAGATAGACCTAGAACTGGATGTTCATCATATAATATACAATTTATGGGCCGGATGGTTTAGAAATGCCCGGGCCGGTTTTGATACCCAGTCCACCCCTGACTGCAACCTATGCGGCCGCAGTGGGCCCCGCACTTTCATAGGCCCCGCGCGATGCGAATTTTTTGTTGGATAACTACTTTCTACTGTAGATGGCTCGTAAAGTTAATTTGACAGAGATTTTGTACTTGGTAAAGTATGAATGAAATGCAAAGACAAATTTATTTTCTAATACAAAATCTTAATTTTCACTTATTATCCTTATCACAACCCAAATTAGGCCCCGCGCAATCCGTTTCGCATAGGGCCCCCGCAAACTGCAGAACCGGCCCTGTTCCTATCCATTCTCAAGCAGTTTCATGTGGGACAAAAAGGCCACATCAGACACAATGGTGTCCTTTCTGATCACTTCCCAATAGAAAATGGCGTGAAGCAGGGCTGTGTACTTGCTCCTTCACTATTCGCTACCTTCTTTGGCGTAATGCTAGGTCAAATGAGGCAGCGATTGCACGAAGGCATCTACACCCGGTTTCGTTCAGACGGCAATATGTTCAATCTTCGACGTCTACTAAGACATACAAAAACAAAGGAGATGGCCATAACGAAGCTACTCTATGCCGATGATTGCGCTCTGCTAGCTCACAATGAACATGATCTCTAGAACGCGGTAAACGAATTTGCATACGCTGCCGCCCCTTTCGGTCTATCTATAAACCTCGGGAAAACAGAAGTCACCCAATAAAACAGACTCAGCCTCAAGGATCACCGTAAACGGACAACCCCTTAACGTGGTAGACCATTTCACATTTCTAGGTAGTATATAGTGTCAAATGACGCCTCACTTTCAAGGGAAGTTGATAAACGTCTGGCCAGGGCCAGTAGCGGTTTTGGACGCCTTCAGACGAGAGTTTGGCGGAACAAATTGCTCCGCCTGCCTACACAAATCAATGTCACCAGGCGGTGGTTCTCAATAAAAAACCCTTCTATATGGCTCTGAGACATGGACACTATACAGAAAACAACTAAGACTTCTTGAGCGCTTCCACCAAAGATGCTTGCGCTCCATCATGGACATACGATGGCAAGATCGCACTACAAACAGCGATGTCCTTGCGAACGCCGTATGGACAGTATAGAAGGACTTCTTATGGTCCGGCAGTTACGCTGGGTGGGGCACGTATCCAGCATGGGAGACGAACGTATGCCAAAGGCTGTCTTTTTTGATGAGCTAAAAGGTGGTCGACGAAACAGAGCGCCCCACGGATACGCTTCATAGACCAGCTTTCCTTGGCTGACATAGAGGAGAGCACCTGGTTGCATGCGGCCTCAGAACGAGACAGCTGGAGGTCACTCACGAAGGCCGCGGGATACACATTTGAATATTATTTATCAAATTTTTTTTTTTCGGCGGCGATCCTCAAAGCCTTAATCTAAATATGTGGGGTATCTTATCTTTTCAAGGAACAAATCGGTTTTCTTTGCAATGTATTAAGGGCCTATAAATTCATATTAAGATATTTTCAACATTATTCAAAAGGTCCTTTATAATAGGATGAATAATGAGCTTTAGGTCAGGAGAATGCGTTTCTTCAGTGAAGAATGCATGAAAACGCCCCGAACTCCACAGGGAAAGCTTGCAACGCTCTCCCAGACCCCCAAGGCCACAACATGACTGTTTTTTTTTATTTTTTTTTTTTTCTTTCTTCGAAGGTTGAGAAACACTGGCTACTTTATTCTCATATATATATATATATGCTGTACTCACGTTTATGCATAGGGTTAGGGTTTACTGGGCGTTAAGGTTGGAGTTCGGAAAAAAATCGTCCCCCCCCCCCCCCCCCATACTCCAAAGTTCTGGATCCGCTTGTGGGTCTAGACTCTAGACCTAGATCTGGATCTATATAGATCTATTCTTGATCTAGAATGATTTATTTTGATATCATTGATAAACTGGAACTCTTTTGTGTAAAACTTTCAACACCTCGTAGTCCGGATACAGGCAGCATTTTTCTCTTCTTTTGCGTGCGTATGATGATAAGATTTTTTTCTAATCTAACTAGATGTAGATCTAACAATCTATTTTTTTTTAGATTTTTATTTAACAACCGCTTTTTTAAAAATACTGATGCTATGCTAGGGATCTAAAAAAAAAAAAAAAAATCAAAGTAAAAAAAAAATATTCTAAGGTTACCACATGTGTACGGAGTAGAAGCCACCCGACCCATCGTCATTTCGAGTCTATGACCACTCTTTTGTGGTGATGCGCGGAACTGTCTTTCTAATCAAGATTTTCTTGGACACTTTAGATGTTTACGAAGTTGGAGGGTAAATGTCGTATCCATTTATAATCTAAAGAAAATAGATTCTATTAGATCAAGATTGAAGATGATTGATTCATATTTTTTTATTATCTCTAGATCAATTTAGTATTATATTAATATATTATTATTTATTAGATTGTTTGATAGAAAGACTATGAAAGAATTTAGACTTACTGACTTTAACTTATTATATATTATACTTATCTTATCTTATATAATACAGACGTTACTTCAAAAAAGAAGATGATTACGTCCTACGCATCATGCATTTAGTCATGCATATTAACCAATGACTTAAATTCTGCCATGTCACTGGTTTTTCTGGCTAGCTCAGGCTCAATTATTGTTATTAATATTCTAATATAAATAACCTATAACTAGTATAACTGTAATTAAATTATAAATATTTAAAGTTAAAGATAGAGTAGACTAGAATGAAGTTCTATGAGTCAATGACTAGAGAGTAGATATAAATATAGAGGATCAAGATCTAGTCTATATACCACTATATTTATATAATATAAATTATAATATATACTCTAAGACATATTTCTTAATTTGTACCAAGTAGACAACATACTACATAGGCATAGGAGAAGGAGATATCAGTATGAATGATATAGACATAGTGACAGTCATAGATGTACAGAAAAGGGGATCCAAAAACTATAAGTATTAGCGAACATTAAACCGAATAAAGCATCTGTTGATATATATTATATATGTTGTAATGTGTTAGAGTAAGTTCCCTTAGCAGATTAGGAAGTGTGTGTTGCTGTTCATTATCTGATATGGTTGAATAAAGCTTGTGTGTGTTTTGTAAATTGGCCTTGTCATTTATCTATTTCTACTTGTATTTATTAGTATATTAAAAGTCTATATACCACTTTATAATATTAGACATTTTCTTAATTTGAACCAAGTAGACAACATAGGAGGAGATATCAGTATGATAGAGACATAGAAGTACAGAAAAGGGGATCCAAAAACTATTAGAATTAGCGAACATTAACCAAATAAAGCATCTGAACCTGAATGACCTGATGGTATTCCAGCTAGATTACTAAAAGAACTAAGTAATAAGCTAGCACCAGTGTTCAAAATACTTTTTTTCGGGCATCTCTTAACCAGGGCAGAGTACCAAGGAAGGCTGAAGGGACTGGAAAGAAGCTAATGTCCCCCCCCCCCCCCCCCCCCCCACCTTTTCCATTTAAAAAGGAGAAAAATCTGACCCAGGAATCACTAATCAGCATCACATGTAAAATCCTAGAACATATAATATGTAGCAACATCATAAACCACTTTAAAGACAAACATAATGTCCTTACTCCATACCAATGGCTTTAGGAAATGCAGATCACGTGAAACACAACTAATATGACTAATTGTTGATTTTTCAAAAGGTTTCCTTTAAATAGTAGTGAGAAAATAGATGCTGTCTTATTAGATTTTTCCAACGCTCCTTCGATAGTGCCATTAGCACATGAATGAATCAGACAGGAAAACCAAGAATTTAGCAAAGTTAAAGTCTCTGATTAACATGTATGACTAGATTGATATGCTAAGACGTTAATAGCTTCTCTTTTAAACTAATGTCTGTAATTTATACAATAAGATTGATCTAAATCAGATTATTCTAGATCTGTTACGGTTATTTAATTAGATATCTAGTCTACTGAAATCTAATTCTATAGTCACTTTAGTATTTTTGATTAGATCTATTATCTAGATCTACCTCTGTTAACTTAATTTACTCTTATTTAGATTCTAGGCGGATCTAAATCTAGAATACTAGATACCCCATACCAACATGGCTTTAGGAAATATAGATCATGTGAAACACAACTAATAGGACTAATTGATGATTTTTCAAAAGGTTTAGATAATAGTGAACAAATAGATGCTATTTTACTAGATTTTTTCCAAGGCTTTTGACAAAGTTCACCATCATAGTATGCTTAAAAAATTAAAATATTTTGGCATTGATGGTCCATTGCATCAGTGGATTAGGGATTTTCTGATAGGTAGAGAACAAACTGTAATAATAAATTGCTCTAAATCAACACCAATAACAGTAAACTCAAGTGTACCTCAATGAGCAGTCTTAGGTCCACTACTATTTTTTATTTACATAAATGATTTACCAAATTACATTAGTTAAGGAACAAAAGTCAGATTATTTGCAGGCGATTGCATAATTATATTTATATAGAACAATAAAAACAACACAAGATACAGAAATTTTACAAAGAGAATTAGATGAATTACAGAAATGGGAATCTAATTGGAGCATGTCTTTCCACCCAGAAAAATGTCAGTTATTAAGAGTAAAAAAAAAACTAAAATATAAAAAAATCAAACAAAGCATTAGGGTTTATTGAAATTAAAAAGAAATTTCTATAAATCAAATAAGAACATAATACTAAAGTGTTATTTAACCTTGGTTGGGCCAATAATAGAATATGCATCCTCTGTTTGGGACCTCTCAACTCAAGAAAATATTAAGAAACTGGAACAGACAAAAAATAAAGCAGTGAGATTCATAACTAACGAATATTCACATTTGTTTAGAGTAACACCTTTAGAATAATCACTAAATTTAAAAAGCCTTCAGAAGAGAGGACTCAAAAGCAGTTATGCATAAACACTTATAAAATACCTTTTTGGTTAGGTCCAGAAGATTTACAATGTACTATCTAATATCATTTTCTTAAAATTTGATTTTTTTTTTCCTAATTGCTTTGTCAAGTATTTTGTAATTTTGAAATATTAAATAGTTGTATACAGTTATGACCAACTTCTGTATTGAATGGGACTGTTCTTTTTCACCAGATATTAATTGAATCCTAGGCATCTGGAACAATGGCTGACAGTGCAAGTGAACTAGAAAGTGACACTAGTTCCATTGATGGAGGGCCAACATTTAGCATCCAGTCACCTTCACCAGCTCAGGCTGAACAGCTCAGTAAACGTGTAGAGTCGTTACAACAAGAAAATAGAGTTATACGGATGGAATTAGACACTTACAAACTGAAATGTAAATCTTTACAGGAGGAGAACAGAGAACTTAGAAGGGCCAGTGTGTCCATTGTAAGTAACATGGACAAACGCTGTCTAAATGTGAACAAAAGTGTTTTTATTTAGATTGATACCACCTGTCTCGCTATATAAATTATTTCTAAATAAATAGACAATTTCAGAAACTTTTAAAAAATAGAAATCAATTAAAAACAAGGTATTAAAGACTATTTGTGTGAAAACACAAACTCAAAATTGGCCTCTGCTATGGCAAGTAAAAATAGGCAGGTTTCAATATTTTCAATTGTTTCAATATGTTGCTGATAATGTTGTATTGTTAGTTCGACTAACGACTTGATACAACAGGATACAGAGATTTAGTTATGTTATTATTACGGTATATTGTTAATATACATATTTATTCAATTAACTGATAGTTATGAAGATATAGTTGAATCGTAGGTGTCACTTAAAAAGAACTGATAGTTATGAAGATATAGTTAAATCCTAGGTGTCACTTAAAAAGAACGCATCATGAATGAAGAGATAAGAAACAGGATTAAAACAGCAATTGGACCCCATAATGACCTGCTTATCACTGTCAAAAAACGTAAACTCAAACTTAATGGCCACATCACCTGGTCCTCAGGGCTTGCAAAGGTAGAACATAAAGAGGAAGACAGAGAAAGAGTTGGGAAGACAACCTCAAAGAATAGATGGACCTGTCAACGAATAAAATTCTATCAAAGGCAAAGGACAGAGAGAAAGAGGAAAAGATGGTTGAAAGATCTTGTGTGGTGCCCCAGTGGTCCATCAGACTAAGGGATTGGTAAAGGTGAAGTTAAATGTGAACCTGGCCTAATTGATGTTATGGAATGATTCCCCGAAAGGGGAATAGACTCTATTAGTTTTGTGTGGTCTGTCTGTCCATCCGTTCATCCCATTTAGATCTCATAAACTAGAAAAGATATAAAAATTCCGACATCATAATATTTTAGACCTTTCAAAGTTCTAATGCAACAGCTACTTTTTTCTTTTCTGAAAGCAAAAAAAAATTATGTATAAAATCAACGCCAGCAGTATTTTCATAAAATGCACCATTTTTACAACTATTCACTATTATTAGTAACAAACACGGGAGACTATTTACCATTTTTTAAACACATTTATGCAAAGGTCTTAGATTTTAGTTGAAAAAAAATATTTCTTTTTCAAAATTTAGCAAAATTTAGTCTTTTCTCATACGAACTATTTATGTTTACAAAAAAAAAACTTTTTTTTTTAAAGAGAAAAAAACTATTTAGTATGCACATAAGTGGAATATAATTTTAAACAGCAATTAATAAATAGTTTTTAAAATTATTTGCTTTTCAAAACAATTAAATAATCGTGCACTAACATCAGTAAGCCAAGTTCACATTTAACTTCACCTTCACCTATCCCTTGGTCAACTGTCTTTCTGCATTCCTGATATATTTTCTGAAAATATTGAAACCTGCTTTTTTTTACCTGCCTGAAATGGATTACTTCGGGGGGCGATTTTGAGTTTGTGTTTCCACACAAACGTCTTTGTAACCTTGTTAAATATTATTTATATGTTTATTGCTATTAGTTTTTACATCTCCTCATATTTAACATATTGCACATGTTTTCTTAATATTTAAAGCAAGCCAAAGCAGAGCAAGAAGAAGAGTTCATCAGTAATACATTATTAAAGAAAATACAATCATTGAAAAAAGAAAAGGAAATGCTTGCCATGAACTATGAACAAGAAGAAGAATATCTCACCAATGACCTGTCACGTAAACTTTATCAGGTATGTAGTCAGCAAGTAATACTCTGATTAGGTTTATTTCATTTCAAAACACACAATTTTCTATTGTTATGAAAATATAAATTTATTTTATCTATTTATTACTTAGGTTGTTAAAGTTTATGTCATTATTCTATTTTAAAATTTTGTTTAAACATTTCTACTTGACATTTTATTTTAAATAACTGCACCAGTTACGTCAAGAAAAGATAGAACTAGAGGAAACATTAGAGAAAGAGCAGGAATGCCAGATCAATAAACTCATGAGGAAAATAGAAAAACTAGAAGCTGACACATTCAACAAGCAGCAGACTTTGGAACAGGTCTCATTTTTAAAAAAATATAAACAATTTAACTTAAGTCTTGAAGTTTTATATTACTATATTTTTAATAAAGATAATATTCATTATTTATTTCAGATTAAAAAATAAAACTACTAAATTCTATCATCGTTATATTGCATCTATTGTCTCTGGAGACAGAAAGTGTCATTAATGTTTCATTTTTTTAAATATTGACGTATTTACATACATACATTTACTTTTATGTAAAAATTTCTTCCTTTAAAGTTGCGAAGAGAGAAAGTTGAACTTGAGAATTCATTAGAGCAAGAGCAAGAATCACTTGTTAATAGACTATGGAAAAGAATGGATAAGTTAGAAGCTGAAAAAAGGTATGAGTTATGATTTATTGAACAAGCTTATCTTGCAATCTTCATTTTAAGTTTGAAGTATAAATATTAACAAAGCTAATGCTACAAAAATTACATAATGCAAAACAGAAATTGTGATCAGTTATCTGTTAAGACACAGAACTATTAAACATCAGAACATAGATATTTTAAAAAATTGATCATATAAGCAACGGAACATTTGGGCTTTTATTATTAAGTGAAATTTGAAATGCATTTATCCCTCCTCTTCTCTCAATGCATAGGAGATTCCATATATTTATTAGTCACTTTTATTATATTTTTTTAGTTATTTAATAAAAAGATATTTAAAATTGAGAGTTGATTACTTAAATTTATTCTATTTAACTATTAGACTATTGCAAGAAAAGTTAGACCAACCAGTGTCTGCTCCACCAAGTCCAAGAGAAATTAATAATGGAGACACTGCTTCTAATTTAGTCCAGCACATAGATAGCCTAAGATCTGAGGTGGCAAGATTAAAAGATCAGCTCAGGAATGCACAGATTGAACGTGGGTTGCAATTATTTTACATTTTCAGGTATTTATTTTTACACAGTAAATGTTTATCTTGAAATAATTTTTTTTCTCCCTGTTAAATCTTAACAGATGCAGAAAAAATGGCCCAGTATGCACAGGAAGAAAGGCACATAAGGGAAGAAAATTTGAGACTTCAGCGTAGGCTGCAACTTGAGATGGAAAGAAGAGAAAATCTTTGTCGTCATTTGTCTGAGTCTGAATCTAGCTTAGAGATGGATGATGAAAGGTAATGTGATGATATTGATAATAAAAAGTAACATGATGAGATAAAGTATTAAGGTAATGCGCTTTTCCGATCCTGTTGATGAGGTACATGTTTTCGTGCTTATTTTGTATTGAAAACATTTTATACTTACCATTTTCAGGCACTTCAATGAGATTGCTAAACATCATGAAGCCACCTCTAGTAGCCACAGTGTGAGACCTCGCACTGTATCTAGTCCTATTCCTTATAACACAAGTGCACCTAGATCTATCTCCCCAAGTAAATAAATACACATATAGTTCTTAAAATGAGTTGATCAATCTTAAAACAAGGTTTAAGTATAATTCACTTTACACATTTATTTATGTTTGTTCACAGTGCTAGACAGGCCAATAAAAAAAAAAACAACAATTGTACTTTGTGTATGTTTCAGGCTTGACCTATGTTGCAGCCAAAAGCCCCCCGAGCCCAATGCGTCGCCCACAGCCTGGCCAACCATTCCATCCACCAGCCCAGCCCACAAACATAGGCCACTCCTTTTCTTATGGAACAGCCCCACACCACCCTAGTGCCATTATTGGTCCAGGGACCTCACCACCAGTATTTGGAGTCAGTACAAACTCAAACATGCAGGTGAGAACATCTATGATATACATGATCAGTCAAGTAGAACAAGAAAAATGTCCATTACTTTCTGTATCTTCATAAACTTATGCACAAATGTGGGATGTAATTATCTTTTCTTTTGTAGGAATGTCTGTAGATTGAAAAGAGTACATGTGTTATACAATAAGTTGCTATTTTATTTGTTACAACTACAGAGTTGTAGAATCTACAGAGTTGTACAATTAGCTATTGTTTAATAACAAGTTGTACTTTTTCTTTATTATTTGTTTCAGAAACCAAGAGTCGGTGGTGAAAAATTTGCTAAGCCCAGTGGTTTTCATGCAGACAAGACCTGAATCTTCTGTTGGCACTGTTGATCCTTCTGTGATGGTTTATTACCTTTCCCTTGAAATTGAGATCTATATTCTTTACACAAAATGTGTGTGTGTTTGTATCCTTGAGTTAAGGATTCAACCTCCCATATCTTTCTGAATGAAACTAGTTTCTAATGCTTTTTGTTTAGATTGTCTGTATTATATTTGCACAGTGCCTACGGGGATATTGTCAGATGTTTTCTTTTTGATACGTTTTTCCTGTTTTTCTCTTTGAAAGTCAATTGTGCCATCATTTGACTCAAACACTCCATTTGTGTTAAAGTAAAGCTTTTGATGATTTGTCAGATGCAGTGTAGTGTCTTTATTATTTTTTTATTTTTTTTAGTGTCTACTGTAGTGCAATTACAAATGATGCTAATTATGACCATTGAATTGGCATTTCCCCTTCCCAGTTTTTATGTTCGTATTATTTTCAGTTTCATTTGAGTTTTGTATAGTCTATTAGTTTTAGAACCTGTATGAGAGATAAACTTTAAAAAAGTGTAAAAATGTACCAAAGTTTGTTATAGTGGTGATCATTTCATTCATGGTTTTTATAACTAATTTACTTGATACATTTCATTAAATACCAGTGATATATATGTATACCTTGGGTACTGTCCAAAAACTAAGTATCATGTTGCTGTCAGTGAGTACCCTGATTGTTGCTGTCTCTGCTTCATTTTAACCTCATACATCTGAATAGCAAGCTTAATTGTGCTTCTCTAGTTTACATAGCTTCAATTGTAAAAGAATCTTATTAGATCAGACTCTTAAGTATTCTCATGTGTGTTATGTAAATATTTGGTCAGATAGAAGTGGTTAAAGGAGGCAATCATAATGAGGAGATTGAAATGGGCAGTGCATTTGACTTATTAGTTTCTTGTGTTATTGTTTGCATTTAACTTTTTCTTTTTTTTTTTTCTTTTTTTTTTTATATTAAGTTAATCATTATGTTCATTAAGTGTCCTCTAAAACTAAATTCCTGTTCAGATAGAACAAATTTTAGTACCAGCATTTATGTTTAGCATTTTCTCGTAGATTTTAAGTTGCTTTTTTTTCTTCTCTCTCCTGTCTACTTAACAAATATAAAGCTGATAAGGTCTACTAAAAATGCATTCAAATATCAGTGGTAGACACTTTAATGTGAAAAAAAGCACATTTTTGGTTAGTTCCATTATTTAAAATATTGATAGATAGTTTAATACAGAATTTAAAAATAAATGCTACTTCAAAGTACTAAACATAAATTATATTATGACACTGTAATTTTTCTTTAGTATCAAGTAAAAAATACCTCAGAATGAAGCTAAGTGCATATCATATACTTCTGCCATCTGATTGGCTGTTCTGCCCCATCCGTCCAATGAAAATGTATGGTGGTGGTGGTGTTTTTTTTTTTTGCAAAACAATTAAGTAGTATAGTGGTAATAGTAATTTTTTGAAAGTTCTAAGGAGGCTTAGTGAGTGTTGGAAAGTTCTAAGTTGGTTTAGTGATTTTTAGCTACATAATTTTAACCTTAGACATTATTTAAGTGGAATTTAACAAAATGTAAGAATAAATATTTTACATGTAATAGAATAGAATTTAGGAATTTACTTGCAAATCTTACAAAAAAAGTCATGATTTTTCCCAGACTTCCTAGTATACAAATGAAAAATAATGGTATGTTTGTATTAAATGTGTACATTGCATAATAAATGATTTCTAGTAAAAAAAATGAGCATCAATAATATATAGTAATATATTTTTCAAGTGGACTCCTCAATTGTATTAGCAGGCATATACATTTCTGTCATGTTTACTTTTTAGCACATTTTGGAGGGATTTTATTTAGCTGTTTGACTTTTGTCAGATATGCTTGCAATTTAATTGAACTTGATTACACCTTAATTTTAAAATACGAGTTGCATTATAAATAGCAACATTCCAAATTAAAAAGAAAAAAATAGGAAATATAGAGACTGTGGTGTTGGTTCAATATTTTACTGCCTATTTTATTTACAATATGCTTGTTCATTCAGTTATTGCCAAGACAGAAATAAACTGTATAGTGTAGGTCAGCAACTCATTATAGTCATCTTACATAAAGCTTTAGGTGTTGTCTTTGTTGGTACGAAACAAGAACGTTTTTTTTAAATTTGTGTTTCAGTAAATATTTATAACTTTTTTGATGCTAAATAAATTTTAAAAATGTTTCTTCTGTGTGTGTGTATAATTATTTTTGTCTGATAAAATTAATTACATTTTGATGGTTTACATTTGACTATATTTATTCTAAAACAAAATGTTGCCACAAAAGTTTTATCTTAGATAAACTGAATTTTAGCAGATCTGACATCTCTTTCATGTCTTGAAGTTAATCATTTTGACTCCCAGTGGAGCATAGAACTGCAACTGTACTATGCCTTCTGTCTCTGATCTTCCTTTTTTTTTTTTTTTTTTTTGGTTTCCCATCCTTTCGTTGGGTTCCTTGCTCTTCACACCAGATATCCATTTCAGCCCCATTTGCTTCTTTTGATTTCTTGCTCTATTAGTGTTTTCTGGACTGTCTCCCGTTAAGATTATGGGCAAAGTTTTATATATACAAACTTTTAATTACTGGTAACTAATTAAATTAATTAAGGTCAGAGTTTAGTTTGAAAAAAAAACAAACTTAAAATCAAAGTTTAGTTAAGTTACAAACTAAACAGTTCTAGTAAAAAATGTTAAACTTTTTCAACATTTGGAAGTAGTAGCAGTTGAATCGCACATCCCTGTTTTCTGATCATGTGATATCAATGACTTTAGAAGTTATGGAGCTAATATCTGCACTTGAATATAGCTGCATTAGGAAATTTGCTCAACAAATTTGGTAAATTGCTATAGTAAAGCTTTTCTGAAATAAATATGATGTATTATAAATCAAAGAGTAAAACAATGTCCCATGCAGCATTCACTGGGTTTTAGCAACTACTGATATTTGGAGTGCTCATAAAAGTGCATCCATAGATATGGATCTAATCACAATTAAGTTAGTGTCTTCAGCTTTGACATGCAGAAGATTTAAAACAAACATACTGGAAATAAAATTGGCCAAAAACTAAACCTTTTTTTTTTTTAAGAATTAAAAATCTTTTCTAATATGACAAAACATGCAGTGTGAAGAAAATCTTTTCTAATATAACAAAAAATGCAGTGTGAAGAGCAAGGACAAATATTGCAAAGCAGGCTCTGGTAGTGGAACCCACAAGGGAAGAGAAAAGCTGTGAAATCAAAAAGGAAGAGCATTAAGAAAAGAAGCAGGATGGACAGAAACAGAAGGCAAAGTACAGTTGCAGTCCTATACTCCACTGGGAGTCAAAAGGATTAATGTCAAGACATGAAAGAAAAAATATCAGATCTGCTGAAATTCAGTTTATCTAAGATAACACTTATGTGGCAACATTTTGTTTTAGAATAAATATAGTCGCTGGAATGCAGTGAGCAAAGTCCAAAACAGAATGATGTTATTGATGAGATTGCTGGCAAAACATTCCTATTGGCCCAGTGAATATTATGATCCAGAGAAAATAGTTGAGATTGGTTTGGATAATGCGATTAATTTATTGTCAGCTAGCTCTAGAGCAAAAACAAAATGACAGAACCTTAAATGTAGTTTTTAAATGGCTACCTCTTAACAATAAAACAAGTAGCTCAACATTGACATATTGGTACCTTACTATTATGAGGGTTCAAAGTAAAGACTTAAGAACAAGTGATCCATTCTATTTTTTTGTTGCATATGTGCAAATTATTGATACAATTTTCATTCTTTTCTAACCTCTTTGAGGAAAACAAATAATAGTGGCAATGTCTTCGATTCGGAAGATTAAAGTAAGTGCAGTGTTCCACATGACTACGCAAACCAAGTTGCAACCTTCATATTTTTCCCCATCTTGTGCAGACATATTCATAGCCATTGTAAAAAAAACAACAAATTTTAATGTTTAGTTTAACTGTTTTTATAAAGCGGTGATAAACATTTAGTTAAACTTTATTTTTAATCTTAGTTTAATTAAAAAATTTAGCTTAGTTACCATCACTAGAGGCCATTTGTGTATTAAAAACTAACCCAATGAATAAATCCTGAATAAAAATATTCTAGGAGCCTATCACTGTCAGGTGTTCTCTATACAAATAAAAGTAAGTGTCTGTTGTGTCCCTTGAGCTCATCAATATGCTATGGATGTCCCATTTAGGACAACTTTTAAAAAATGCACATATTCTCCATACTGTCCATATTGGCATTCACAAAAACATCAATATTTGTTTTGTTGTGATTATCTTTCTCATTATGCTTTGTAAATAGAAACCACACAGAACATTTGCAAGAAGTTCAATTTTATTTGAACACATCTTAATGCTTAAGGTAAAAAGAAAATTTGCTGAATTACGACATTAATGTGAATAAATTGTACACTAACTAAATACATTGCTGAGTCACAACATAGTCCACAATTAATGTCTAAGAGAAGATCTAACAGTATTAAATATATTTGCAACTAACCATTAGAAATGAATATCATCATTATTGCACAAAGGATTTCATAACATTCTCCAGTAAAGTTATAAATGTGAAAAAAATATTTCTAAAAAAAAAAAAAAAAAAAAAAATAATGACATGTCCTATTGTAAAAGTTTGGATTCACAAATTATAAAGTGACATGTCCTATTGTAAAAATTGACTGATGAGGCTATGCTTCTTGAGAAAGGATTACAGCCTACTACTTGCCCCAATGAAAGTTGACTCATGTTCCCCTTAGAAGAAATTCTGATGCAAATACCTTGATCACTAGAGGGAAAACCCAAAAGAAAAAGGACTGTGTGTGTGTTGGGGGGGGGGGGGGGAATTGCAAAGAATGTTCAAACCAATCAAATATACATTTTAAATCAAATAAGTTTGAGTATTAGTCTCAAATTGTGTGAAGCCAGTAGTTATCATTCTAAAAAAAGCAATAAGCAGCATAGACAACAAAAAGAATTGGTCTCTATGACTATAAGTTGTGAATGTTTCAACATGTAAAAAAAAAAAAAGCAGCCACATATTAAAATGTCAGCTGGCCAGCCAAGTAAGAAAACTGTATATGGCTATTATTTTCTGACTTATGGAATCAACAAACTGGACTCGATGATTTGCTAAACTGAGTTGACTAACAGTTGTCTAGCTTAACTCAAAGTAAATAAAAACAGTGTAACGGAAATGAACAAGATTAAAGCAGATGTTAAATTGTTCAGATTTTCATAACAAAATGTTCAAAACTTTTTGACTGACAAAATAGAGCAATAAATACATAACCAGGTAAATAATTTCACATGTTGTTTAAAAAACAAATTTAGTTCTCAATTTTGTATTGACATGCAGAAAAAAAATACTTATGTTGGCAATTAGAACGAGTTCTTCTAGTTACTGTGGTCAACAATGTCTTTCATATACAATAAATGTTAGAAGTACCGGTACACAGTAAAATGTAGATAATGGGTCACATTCAAGATAAATAAAAAACATTTTGTTTTTGAAAAATCTGTGTGTCATTTGATTAAATAAGATGTAATTTTTCATTGAATGAGCTTTTCATTAAATAAAAACAAACATAATTTCAAAAAGATAACAGAAACAATGAATGACTAATTAAAGTAGTCTATGATTCAGTTCCGCAATGAACACAAAAGCCATGAGTAAAAAAGATCACATTCATATAAACAAGGGAAAGAATACAGAAAAACTATTTTAAAAAATATGAAATAGTTATTCAGTAAAAAGTCTGTGGCTTAATTGTAGACAATAATTTATAAATAGAGTCAAAGTATTTACAAAGAAAATGTGTACAAGGAAAGTAGCAGAGGCATTGCAACCAAAAAGAATTGAGGTGTTTTCATATTTATAGAGCAAAAGTACAAGTTACAAATGTAGAAAGGATTTCTAATTCATTGCAAATGAGTGGCCCCCTCAGTGTATCATTACATTGTACATGTATTCAAAGATTTCCTTGTATTTAAACATGACACAAAAGTTAGCACCTAATCAAGCCAAGATAAGACATGGAGCTCATGCAGTTATATAGACAATACAAAGATCTACAATAATACAAGAACAAGTTATTGTTAAAGCTGAACAAAGTGGTATTTGTTTTTGACATGCTGAGCAGTGTATTATACTACTGAATCGTAACTGTGTTATGTGATATACCAGTTTGGTTAATATTGATTTTACTCACTTATGATGATACAATCTTAATGTGGCAAAAATTATAACTAAAAACAAAAGATGTTTAGAGGAAAAAGGTAAGCACAAAATGTAAACAAATAATTAATTCATTTGAACTCATGTAAAAAGAACAATGGATTTTCTTATGTCATTATATACATAGTTAAATTATCTTAACATAGTTCCCTTTAATGGCTGCCCAGTTATTTTTTAGTATGCCAAAAAATAAGTTCTCATTTAGTTCAGTATTATATTAATTACAAAATATGAGAAGTTGGGATAAAACAAATTAGTAAAAAAAAATGAGAGCACATCTGTTGTGTATAAAAATATCAAATAGCTGATCATTAACATCTGTATATTCCATAACTCAAAGTCAACTTCAGTTAAAAGCTAATTCAAAAGCTTTAGTCAAAATCCACTCAAAAGTTATGTCAGTCAATTAACCAACTTTAAATAAAAAAAAGTCATCAGCTTCAGTCAAAAGTCAGCCCAGTTCCAGCCCAGTCAAGTTCCCAGCTTAACTAAAAATTAGCTCAGTAGCTTCAGAAAAAACCAATGCACCATCTTCTAACCAACATCAACTTCTCACCGTCTCTAAAATCCTATCAGTTAATGATGGAATGACTATATGATTGTATAAACAATGGTGCAATTCAACTACTTAGCAACATGTCAACATACAAGCTCTATAGAAATTGGTGTAAGTTAGATATTCTGAAGACAAAACTTATCGCATATATCCTTAAGATCAAATTATTTAATTAGCGAGCTAATTTTGTTAATAAATAACCTTAATAAAAAAAGTGACTTGGGTAACATTGTAAAAATATTAATCCAACAACAAAGTTGACTCAATAAACAACAAATGAATTATCAGTATTAGGCTTATAATTCTTTATATCCAATCATAGCAATAAAGTAGTTCAGACCAGTTTCTAGCCACAGGGAATAATAAACTGTTTTATTGTTGTAGGCATGCAATCAGTCTGATTTTTAACAATTTTACTATGCTTGCCATATCTTGGAATGATTTTTGTTTACAATATTGAAAGATTTCAAGACGTTAAAATAAGATCTTCAAATCTAGTGTTAATATTTTGTTGACAAAGTACTTTTTGTTGTAAAATAAGAAAGTTTTATTTGCTCTGATACTTAATGCTTGTGGTTGGACATAAACATTCTTGACCTATTCAAAAAATTGACTGGAATAGATTTACTGCTATCTTCACAATTTATGTTCAAATGAAGCCCTCCATACACTAGCAGCTGAAGAGCTTCATTAAATAAAATAAATAGGAACAACAATACTGTCTGTTCTAAATAAAAATTGAACTAATTCTGGCTTATTAAAAAAGACAAAACCAGAAAATTATCTATTATTTCATAAAAAAAACAAAAATATTTTCAAAAGACTACCAACAATTGGCTTTTCATTGTCAAATTTGACATTAGTGTTAGTAAATCACATCTCAAGATTAACCTTAATATCTAACCAATGCTAGATTCTATATAAAACAATTAATATAAAATATCTTCTTATGTTCTGAAGTTGTTGTCCACACGAAACCAAACCCTGTATTCCTTGACCTTGCGTAAGAAGTAGTAGGATAACAGGATTCCGAAAATCTGAAGGTGGCAAGTAAAAAAAAAATGTTAATTTAACTATATTTTTGTATAATCATATTTATATCATATAATATCATGATTTTTTAATGCAGGTGCTATGTCCACCAAGGATTTTGTATGTAACAGAAACAAGAATTAATAAATTATGTAATTGGAGTATTGAACCTATTTAATGGACATAGAGATTTAGCTTGACAAAATTCTAAAGTTCCCTTCAGTACTATATTATTATAGTTATTTGAGAGTTTCCTCCGTTTGATTTATATGCACAAGACACAGTGCGGAAGCACCTAACGGAATACATGCTATCAAAAAAGATGCATTGAAAGCATTAAGGTAATGTTTACACAAGCTTAGGGTGTAGAGTTTTCACAAAATAAAATACCAACATACTATCATTTACTTTAGAGCAGATTCAACTATTCAACAATTAGCAAAGATTAATACAATTTTTTTTTAAACAATCCAAATTTACAAATGCCATACAGAGCCTTTCATTGAACTAAATCATCTTCCTTTGTCAGACTTTAAGTAAAACATTAAGTTTTGTTATACCTGTGGAATTGCAAAGCCAAGTGCTATAGCACCAACAAGATCCAAATGCTCCATTAGCCATTGAATCAGTGCATCAGTGCAGCCTTCTGTATTGATCATATCGTACTGCTAAATTGTAGTGCAACACATAAAATAGAATATTAAGAAAAATTTATAAAAAGGAAATCATAGAATAAAAAAAAAAAAAAAAAATTAATTTGTGAGACTTTTCCGACCAATGTATACAAAATAACAAGGAAGAGAAGCAGTAAAAGAAGATAAAGATTACTTGACCTCTAAATCAACATAGATAGATATTTTTTATAAATATTTTTCTCACCGTAGCATTTAGTGCCACATCATAGCCACATCCTTCTGGCACAAATACACCCTGAAGATAAACAATATCTTTACATAAAAATACAAAACAAAAATCCAATGTGAAAAGAATATTTTTGTATATTATATGCTTATCAAAGCAGCCATTATTTGCAGCAACTCAGTCATCACTGGCTGTACATTGAGTTGCATTAGTACATACATTTCAAATAATATAAAAAGCAAATACAGCCCATGTCCAGGACACTGAGAGTTACTCACTGATGAAATAGTAAAAGGGATATCCAAAGATTAAACTTTGTAGGGTTTTAAAAATAAACAATAGGAACAAACATTAACAACTTTGTAGGGTTTAAAAAATGGATGCTTTAACCCAAAGATTAAATTTTGTAGGGTTTTAAAAATGAACAATAGGAACATTAACAACTTTGTAGGGTTTCAAAAATGGATGCTTTAATCCAAAGATTAAATTTTGTAGGGTTTCAAAAATAGATAATAGGAAAAATAACCATTAACAATGTCATAAATATAGTTCCTTATTAGCCAAATACACCACTCAATATTTTTTCTCCATCTGATATATGACATGGTTTCCGAAATAACAGTAATTAGAATGTAATAAAAAAGAAAAGGCTTTAGAAGCAGTAGCTGAACGATTGTTATAGAATGAAAGGAAAATAAAAAAAGGTATTTTCATCACAAAATTGTTTAAATGTGATTCTTGTAACATATTAACAAAGCTCGACATTTAGACTCACCTCTCGTTGGATGCAGCAAGATTTGGGCACGCCACAAGCCTGTGGTGTGCCAGAAGAACACTTAAACTCTTCATTTTCTTTTTGGTAGTCAGCATAGGAGCTGAACCCACAACATTTGTACTGAAATTGTACAGACAATGTAGTGGTTAATTCACTTGTTAAACAAAAATACTGAGTGATATTTATAGATTAGTAATTGCCTTACTCTAGTTTGCAACCAATCCACAGCCACTTGAATGTCTTTGTCCTTGGTGTAACCTTTAATAGCAAACTGAAAGTGGGAGCTCACCAAGTAGGGAAGCTGTGACAGAGAATTGAGTTAAAAGCAACAATTAACATAATTTAAGTTAAAAGTCCTAAACCATGGTGCTATAATGGCACAAGCTTATAAGGATTTTTTTAAAAACTTATTTAAGACAAACTCCTATCCAAACTTTTTATTTTTTGGCTGACATTCATGCAAAGAAAGAACTCCAGGACAGAAAACAAGCTAAATATAAACAAATATTTTTTAACTCTTTCAGTGCTGCATTACTCTCAGCAAGTAACTTTGCTAGCGATGGTGAGTGAGGCGATACTCTCAGTGAGTAACTTGGTTTATAATATTTATTTCAGTATCTTTTTTATGTTAAACTTTTTATTTCTCTCTTTTTTTTTTTATTTCCCGGATGTGGGAGTGATTTTTCTTTGTTTTGATGGTAAATTCGATGCATTACCAACACGTTTAAAAAAAAAGACAACATTATGTTAATGGTTCTTCTTTTTAAGTTTATTTCCCAGGACCCAAAAAATGTAAATAATACAATTTTTGTGTGCATTTGTTCAATTTGTTCATCCTTTATGAAATTTAAAGTTATCAAATGTGTTTAGTATTGTTGATTTTTTAAATATTTATGGATTAAATGTTTAATAAAAAGTTTTTTTAATAATTTATTTGATTTATTATACTTTTGTAGCCCATTCATTTCCCTTTAAAATAAAATCAAATATGTTAGATTATTAAATAAAATTAAAAAGTTATAGTTGTTTTAGTAACTCTACCCCCCTTGAAATTTTTTTTTCATTCCGGAAAACTCCCTTTTTTCAATCAAAATAATTTGCACTGAAAGAGTTAAAAAACAATGCTTATATTAAGTGTGGTTGTATTAATTAGTTTGGATCAGTCATGTAATTAAATTTGTAATAGATCTAGACTAAACAATAATAAATCTGTGCAATTATAAATATTTGTACCAATTGTTTTTGTTTAGCGCAATTCCATGCTTTTAGTTTTCTCAATACACTATGATTCTATCACTTGTTTGGACTAGTTGGAAAGGGATATGGGGAGAAAGAAGGGAATATCTGGGTGATCACTTTTTAAATGTATTTATACAATAAAAAAAAAGTGAGCGACCTGAATTTGAATACGAGGGCTAAAGCCTCCTCAAGCCAATATGGAAACCACTGTGCCAGGGAGCTGCTTATGAAAATAGGTTTTATGGTTATTTACAAACTTTTCTTTCTACAAACAATTAAAGGGACTTATTCAACTTATATCAATATATCAGCCAAGTAATTTTTTTTTATACCTTGTTCAAGATATCAAACATAATAATTAATTACCAATAGTTAAGGAACACTTAATTTCCCTCTTGAATTCTGAAAGTGATTTCTCTCAGCTTACAGGCATAGGCCCCTAGTGTACAGAACAGGCCTTTATACACTTGCCCTTATAGCTATTGACTTTCATGGTTTAAAGAGAATATTTATGCATGCATTCTACAAGTTTTGAAATAGATGTGCAGCTCACAAAATGATTGCATTTTCTTTTTATTAACACCATTATAGAGTCTAGTATAAATACTGAACACATATTTTCATTTCTAAATTCTAATTTTAAAAAATATATTTTTTGGCTAAAAAGTGATACCTGATCCTGTACACATACCATTCAACAATATCTGCCTTTATTTGTCACTCAACTTATAATTGGATTGATAAATACAAAAATGTTACTTTTTTTTTCTTAAATACAAATTTAATTTAAATTCATATTGTTTGCTAAAAAAAATAAATCAAATAACAAACTTGTAACTTTTCAATAGTAAAGTTTAGAGAGGGTTGTTGGTGATCATCTTATATTAAAAGTAGATATTATCATTATCACTGTTTCAACCTCCCTCATACCAGAGAATCAACTATCAAGTGATATTAAATAACCAAAAAGGTGGTTGAAAAGAAAAAAAAAAAAAGCATTCTGAGATTTAAGGATTCTGGGATCAATGCAAGCCTCATCACAAGCCTATTTTATTTGCTGTGCAGTGTGTCTCAGGATATTATTTCTTAAAAAATCATTTGTCTTTGTCTTAATGCCTTTCTTTTATAACATCCTGTTCACTTTAATCCTTCCATACTTTGTCAGTGGTAGTATGATTTAATTCCTCAAACATAATATTTAGTGCTGTTAGGGTTCTAAGACAAGTATAGTATAATGTAATAAAACACAAGTCTAATAAATCTGATGACATACAAAATTACAGCTAAATTACTGAAGCAAAAAAAAATAAATATTTACATATAAAAACAATAGGAAGTTATCTTTGTATACCCATATTATTATTACACAATATAAATTGAACAAAGCCTTACTTCAATTAAAATTTTTAAAAATTTCATTTACAAACAATGTGCTTCCACCCTGATGCAAAATACTAATACAATCCTAACAAAATATAACAACCATGACACTCCGCTAAGTGTAAAGGTTAACTTCTTTTCAGTGTCACTAGCTAGGGAGGGCAAATGACACAATTATCTCCCTCCCCCCCCCCTCTAAAATAAAATGAAGTTGGGAAAAGGAGGAGATAATCACTTCGAGTAAGCTTTACAAACTATTCCTCAACTGCTATGATGTGAGGTCAGGTGACCTACCAAATTATCTCAACAGAATATGACAATTGACTGAAGAGGGAAGAGTGCAGAAAAGCGTTACAAAGAATAACTTCAAATTCATTTACTACCAAATTTTAGAAAGTGAGGCTATGATCTGGATGACATATTAAAACTGGTTATCCTAACCCTTTTTTGGACCAGACGGTCCAATAGAATAGAGGACACTTGAAGATGAATACTTACAGTAAATATCAGCAGCAAACTGCTATGATAGATTGTAGACAAATACAGCAGCAAACTGCTATGATAGATTGTAGACAAGTACAGCAGCAAACTGCTATGATAGATCGTAGACAAATACAGCAGCAAACTGCTATGATAGATTGTAGACAAATACAGCATTCAAACAAATGTAATATCTTCAAACAAAAGATATTTCATAACACCATGTGTACAACTTTCTAGAATAAGTTGGAAATAAACTTTACCTTTTTTTTTCCCTAATTATTTACCAAATTCTGGTGGAATCAACGGTATTGTCAGTTAGGAGAGAAAGAGTTAAAAAATAAGACACACTAAATCAGTTACTTTATTTACACTCTGCCTATCAAATATTCCACTAAAAACACCTCCCTTACTTGTGAGCTCACTTGCCTATACAAATATTATTATTATCAATATTTAGAGCCATGTACAACAAATTTAGTAAGCATAAAAGAAAAACAATACAGTCTGTTTGATAATATACAAGCAACAACATAAGTGAGGATTGTTTTCCCTTTTTTTTCTTTTCACTCTTTACTCACATAATATATATATATATATATATATATATATATATTTATTTATGTTAACGAATTTCTGAGACTAAAATTATAAAGATAATGGATTATTGAATTAAAATTATCATTATTTAACTGTTCCTTACTTTGTTTTTAATTCACACAAAAATAAATGCACATACACACACGCACACATATAATGATGAGTAGAAATAACCTACCTGTTCCCTATAAATGAATGCAATTATTCCAATGGCTATTTGGGCTAAGAAGCAAATAACTGTCACCACAAGGAACTAGTAAAAAGAATAAATATATCTGGAGTAAATTTTAAACAAACTAAATAAAGTTTAAATACAACAAAAGAACAAGTTAAATAGGTCTACAAATATTTTTTTTTACCATTAATTAGTTATTAGACATTGTATTAAAAACTGTTGTCACGAGTCGAGTCTGTGACCTATTTCGACCAGTTTCTAGAAGCGAGTTCAAACCAGTGCAAGTGTACAGCGTAAACAAGTTAATTTTAGATATCCAATCAAAGAAAGAGGTTAAGGGAAAAAAATAGCACACCTCAGCTTCTAGAAGGTCAAAGTTACTAAAATAGTTATCTGAGAAGGTTCCATGATTCTGGAACGTACGATCAAAGAAAGTATAAATTAAGGGAAAGTGAGTTAGACGGGGTCCTCGCATAGCAGTAGTGAGCGTTGGTCCTCACTCAGTAATAAGTTTTAAGATATTAGCGGGTCCATTAAGTAAAGTTTTAGTAGTTGAAGGTGAAGTTATACTAAGTGAAGTTTTATGTATCATTTAAGTTTTATATATGAAGTATCAAGTCAAGTTGTTATTGAAATTGAGAAGTTAATTTGATGTGAAAGTTGGAGAAGTATTATTAAAGAAGTTTTAAGAAAATACAGAGATATGTTTCCTTCTTCATTTCATATGAATTTATCAACTTATTAATACAATCGTCAATCTGCTCGTCACACTGTACAATATTTATTTAATTTTATCAAGTTTCTAATGGATAGATGATAAAAGAAAAACAGTTCAAAACGTACTATTATGACTGCTACACAAACACAGCATAAAATCATAAAGATGTATAATTCTGATGTTTTTAAATGCCATTGTTTTATTTTAAGTCCAAATTTTTCAACAAAAATCTTAAAATGACCATAATTATCCATTTTCATTTTTAGGAAATTTTAAAAAAAACATGCCAAGAGGTCAAAGTGTACCTTTAGCAGGAACCAAAGTTTCCAGCTATGGTTAATTCCAGTTAATTCATATACATAACTTTAAAAAAAAAATCAAAACAAGAATTTAAATCTATCTTTATCATGACAAAACTAAATTCCAACTACTAAATGTATGTTAAAAAAACAACAACAAACAAACAATAAAACTGCTTACTATCTTGAGAAGCAGAGGTTTCTCCATGATTGTTCCAATCATCCCACATAAAGCATTTATAGCAATCAGTAAACCCACCACAATCAAAAGAGCTGTTGGTACTGCTAAACGGTTGTTGACAGGCTCTATTCTATCTCTGTGAAATTCTACCAAGACTCCAATTGCAATCAAAATGATCCCAACAAACTGAAAGGGATTAAGTTTTAAATGATTAGAATGGTGATGAAAATCTTTTGCCCATCAAGACATATGATTAGTAAGTATTGCCAACCAGCTATTAAATAACAGCTTACAAATCAAAACTTTCTGAAAGGATTTACTAATTTGGTTTTGATTTTAAATTCTGTGAGCTTGAAAATTTTACTTTTCTTGAATGATTTTCTCAGGTGAGCATTTGAAATTGTTAGATTATATAATTAGATCTAGACCTACATCAAACTTAAACTCTGTCTCAATAATAATATATGACTAAAATGATTTAATTCAATTTAAAAATTATGACATGAAAAAATTTAGGGATCTGTAGCCATAAAACTATGCAGAGTAATGTACCTATAATATTACTATTTAATAATGTTACAAAATCTATATCTAACTCTGTGGCATTTTACAGGTATCGAGAGACAATTTTTTCCCTTTGCAACTTCTTGTGTGACTAAAGAGGCCAATCCTTGATACACATCTGCGGACACAGGTTGGGCATGGCACATCATAAGTAATCATCAGGCGCAGTTGCATTTTCACCTTCTTCCTACTACTGTTATGTATTGCAGCTGCCAGAATGGCAATCCGGGACTCTTCCTTTATGCTGGCTCTCCATGTGGATCTATCCAGTGCCACTTTTTCCCAGCTGTTAGTGTCAATTTTGAAGAGCTTCATGTCTATACCATAAAAGTCTGTTGGACTAGTCTACAGACTATAGACTATACTATACTCTATAGTAGGTACTCTCACAGGCGGCCATATTGGATCTAAAAACACATTTGACAAAACTGAAATTAAGCATGTCCTAAGAAAAGACATTGCTTTATAACTGAGTGTTTTTATGACATTTTCTTGAGTTTATTCTAAAGATAAGATGTTCCTCTAACGGCTAGTGGGAAAAAAATATTTTTTTTCTCTTACTATGTCCAAAATATTTTAATCAGAAAAATTTGAAATTTTCAAAAAACAAGGAAAAAATATAGGTTTCCGTACATCTTTAGTTTTAAACCATACACTTAGAAAATTCATTCAGCTTTCCAATGATACCAAATTTATTATGATTAAACGAGTCAACGATATTTTAAAACTTAGCACATTTTTTTCAGGTACTAGAATGTCACTAAGGTCGGGATGATCTTTTATCAATAATATCTGTTTTTTACATAAGAAAAATAAAATTAGTGTACACTAAAACATGTAAAATTGAATGAATCACTTCTTTATACCTATATCATTGCTTATAAACATAAAATATAATAAAGATCTGTATTCTTGGGAGTTCTTTTGGTCAGACTATGTCGAAACTATAATCTGTAAATCTAGGTATCTAAAATATTCTTTCAAATAAATATTCTTAAATAGATCTAAATCTTAACTCTAAAGATTCTTTTTCTAATCTACACTATTGCTTCTATCTAGATCAATTTAGAAGCTTATTGTGTTGAAAACTTGACAACTACAAGCATTTTTCTTTTTATAGACTATTTTAAGAAAATTATAAAAAATTGTATTTTTTTCATAATTTACTAATGATATTTTATAATTTTAATTTCATTTTGATTTGCCAATTGTAAATTAAAATTCCTCCTTTAAAACTGTACAATTTGATATATACTTTTGTAGATGTATTCACAATAGTTTTGGAAATATTCACATTTAAAAAAATTTGCTTCACTTTTTAAAAAATTTATCTATATAAAGTCCATTGGATGTCAGGACGCCTTGGACAAACTTAAAATCACAATAACTTTTGAACCAATAATGCTAGCATAATAAATTTGGTGTTGTTGGAAAGCATTTTTCATCCTCTTTCATTCTATTACACATTTGTTGGTATAAGATTAATTTAAATGTTTTGGTGCAACTACCTACTCTATAGACAACTTCTAGTAATAAGTAATTGTATAGACTATAGACAGTAAAAGATAGATTAGATCTAGATTCTAGTCTAGCACTAACTAGATCTAGATTACTAGTAATCAAGTAGTAAGTAAGTAGATCTATTCTATATTAATTATTATTATATATAATATATATATATTGAATTTAGTAGATTAGTAGCCTAGTAATTACTTACTAAGTAGTAAGTAGTTACTAGAGTTAACTACAGTAGTAGCCTAGTTAATACTAGTAACTTACTTAACTTACTAGTTAGTAGTACTAGATCTAGTAGTTCTACTAACTTCTATTTAAGTTAACTAAGTTCTATTCTAGATCTAGTTATACTCATAGTAAGTAGGTTATAACTTATGTAAGTTATAATTATATCTGATCTAGTGTTATAGTCAATATAGTTCTATTTCTGACTACTATCATGAGTAACTATAATATGAGTTAAGAATAGGAAATAACCAAGTTAAGTTATCGATACTTATTTAGTTAGATCTACTCACCAAAAATAGAAGCGCGTATATAAACAAAAATAATTTATTACAGCTAAATGCTGTTCTAGCACATAATGGATGCAAAGGATGCTTTCTTTTAGGATGTGTTTCTGGAAGCATTTTTTGCATCCCTTCAGATCCTGCCATTTCGCATAAGTAAATGGAGTGCCAAGCGAAAATTGCTTTCGTTACTTCTACTAGATCTAGATCTAGACTAGACTAGTTCTTGACTAAAAACACTGATCAAGAATTATCATAGAGGCCATTTATTTGTTCTTACAAAACATAGATCGGCAAGCGAAGAAAACAATACAGATTTCGCTTGAATAAAAACCCAGAAAAGCGCTTTACTAGATCTAGAGTCTGTTTGACTTGTATGAGTCAACGTCGATTCTAACACAATGAAAAAGTCGCGATTGAGTCACTTTCTTTCTCAAAGGTTCTCAAAATTTTTGTCAACAATAAGTGGATCACCAGATCGAAGGTTCTCTAGAACTTGCCCATCCTTCTGGTTGGATGACAAGAGAGTTTGTTATTTTTAGACTAATACATATGTCTCAAATCTCAATGGAGTTCAACAACACAACAGACTGAAGTTACTGAACATGGTGCTTAAAAACATTTGACGCACTAGATCTAGTTGCTTCATTTAAAGTCTTAGTCCAGGCACCTTCCCCTAAAGTTTTTGCTTCGTCAGAAGTATAAAATTTGCTAGTTATCCTAAAGCTGCCTGTGTCTCCCGGAATCAAGCCAACAGAGGGAAAAGTAAGGGAGGCAACTCAACGATATAGATGTTTATGTACATGTGGACATCACAAATACATAGAACAACGTCTGCCTTGAGCACAGCCTCTTTATATGCCCTAGACCTGGGCGGAATTCAGTTATCTTCTTCCTAATGTAAACATTCTTCCAATTCTAGCCTCTAACATTGCCACCCTCTGCACTAGCTTGGATAGCGGTGTGCATGGCAGGGTTATAACATTGTCCCATTCTTAGCGCTTTTCGTCCCAAAAAGAAACAGGTTCATAACAGTGCAGTGAAGGTTTGATAGTTCAGGTGGAGGTCGATCGGTGGGAGCCATAGACAGTAGGGAGCGTGTTCCCCGCGAAACCATCTGCACAGTTTTCTGTGGCCGTCCCTTTCTCTTCCTCCAGTCTGCTCTTCGACCTCATGACAATTGTCGCTGATGCTAGCCAACTGACACATGGGGAGGTAGTGGAGGTCAGGGTTGACAGCCACTTAACACAAATGAAGGTAGTAGCGATCCCAGTAGTTCCCAGGGCCGTTGTTCTAAAACGCCAAGTCAGCGGACCTTTTCTACGACGTCTCGTGACATAGTTATAGGCCCACGGGTAGGCTAGCCATGGTTTCAAACACACAGTCATTTTCCACCTCATCTGTAAGGTACGCAGAGCACCCTTGTAATGTTCCATGAGCAAATGTTCATCCACCATTATATCAGGCTCCGCTGGAATTGATTCACCATCGTTCAAGTCACTCTCACTGACATAGGCAGAAGTACAAATGTCTGTTAAGTTCAGACCTTGTTGCTGGGTTTCTTGGCATGGGCACTGTCAATCGCCTGGGTGGAGTAGCCAATCTTTAAGCTGTCTCTTATGCCGCAGGCTAAGTCAAATTCGTTGTTTCTGTCTTGGCCTTTCTTGAGGCCCGTATTCACAATTTTACCAGACGACATCCAAGGCAACGAATCAGAAACGGTCTTCAGGCTTTGATGGTTTGAATTCTAGTCAAATATACCGACAGATAAATAGAGGTTTTTAAGGTCCACAGCAGCAAGCTTGGACGCAAAGCCAACGTTGTCTTGATCTGTCCGGCTCATTGGGGTAGCTCATGTTGGCCTACTCGTTGCAGGTACATTAGGAAGAAAAGCTTCAGGCACATAACAGACTTCTCTTGTTTCTTCATTTGTTTCTTTCCTTTCGATACATCCCGTTGAGATCATCACAGCAATCGTTGTTACGTTTCTCGTCTTGAATGTCTCACCCACAAGACTTGCTCACAACACTGTCACAGACGGCGCTTCAATCCCTAGCGTCTCCGTCACCACTGTTTGTACAGCCAGCACAGTCCTGACCAGGTAACTGCTCCTTCATTAACGAGTCTATTCCTCCTTTAGCTTTCGAAACAATTTATCACTTTGGTCTATTAGGCCTTGCACTTGCAATACACTTTCATCTACCTTGTTCTCCATCATGTTCATGCATCGAGTCATGTCTTGTAGCGAGTATTGCATAGTTTTCAGAAGCTCGCCGATATCTGGATCCTCCCCTTCATCAGCCAGAGCCTGCTGAAGACATGCGTTTTAGACGCCGCCGAGTTCTTTCAATTTCAGCTCGTCTAGCCGTTTCATAGATGCCATTTTGAATAAGATCCTACCTGAGACCTCCGTTGAGTCCCCCTATCCAACTTCTAGAGACCAAGTGTAATAACTTAAGGGAGGCAACTCAACGGTATAGATGTTTATTTACCTACCTGTTTCATAGATAGAAAAGTTGCTGATGTCAAAGCAAGGACGGGCATAATATGCACACAAAAAAAAAATTACAGGGCCTCTATGAAATTTAGTTAGATTTATCTACAACATTAGTTATCTTCTTATCTTATATAATACAGACGTTACTTCAAAAAAGAAGATGATTACGTCCTACGCGTCATGCATTTAGTCATGCATATTAACCAATGACTTAAATTCTGCCAAGTCACTGGTTTTCCTGGCTAGCTCAGGCAACCCATTCCATGCTCTAATAGCACTAGGGAAGAAGGAGTATTTGTACAAATTTGTCCTAGCATATGGGACGAGGAATGTGCCTTTATCTTTGTGTCTTTCAGAGTATTTTATTAAATTTTGTTTTTGTATTTGAAGATTATGGTTTAGTGTTTTATGTATAATTGCTACTTTACTTTTGAGTCTTCTGTCCTGAAGGCTTTCTAAATTTAGTGATTTTACTATAGGTGTTACTCTAGTCAAATGTGAATATTCGTTTGTTATGAATCTCACTGCTCTATTTTGTGTCTGTTCCAGTTTCTTAATGTTTTTTTGAGTTGAGGGGTCCTAAACGGAGGATGCATATTCTATTATTGGCCTAACCAAGGTTAAATAACATTTTAGTTTTATGTTCTTATTTGATTTATAGAAATTTCTTTTAATAAATCCTAATGCTTTGTTTGATTTTTTTATATTTTCATCAATATGTGGATTCCATGACAGTTTTTCATTAATTATAACACCTAGGTATTTTGCGTTTTTAGTCTGTGTTACTGGTTTGCCATGAATAAGATAAGTGGAATTAATTTGTTTTAGTTTTTTTGTTACTCCTAACAACTGACATTTTTCTGGGTGGAAAGACATGCTCCAATTAGATTCCCATTTCTGTAATTCATCTAATTCTCTTTGTAAAATATCTGTGCCTTGTGTTGTTTTTATTGTTCTATATATTATGCAATCATCTGCAAATAATCTAACTTTTGTTCCTGAAGTAATGCAATTTGGTAAATCATTTATGTAAATTAAAAATAGTAGTGGACCCAAGACTGTTCCTTAAGATACACCTGAGATTACTGTTATCGGTGTTGATTTAGTGCCATTTATTATTACAGTTTGTTCTCTCCCTATCAGAAAACCTTTAATCCACTGATGCAGTGGACCATTAATGCCGAAATATTTTAATTTTTTAAGCAAACTATGGTAGTGAACTTTGTCAAAAGCCTAAGATAAATCTAGTAAGATAGCATCTATTTGTTCACTATTATCTAAACCTTTTGAAAAATCATCAATTAGTCCTATTAGTTGTGTTTCACATGATCTATATTTCCCAAAGCCATGTTGGTATGGGGTGAAGACATTATGTTTGTCTAAGTGGTTTATGATGTTGCTACATATTATGTGTTCTAGTGAGTGATACTGGTCTGTAGTTTCCTGGGTCAGATTTTTCTCCTTTTTTAAATAGGGAGGCATCTAGTTCATTTGTCTTGTAGCATTACGCAAATAAATTATTACAGGGCCTCTATGAAGTTTAGTTAGATTTATCTACAACATTAGTTCATTTGTCTTGTAGCATTACGCAAAAAAATTATTACAGGGCCTCTATGAAATTTAGTTAGATTTATCTACAACATTAGTTCATTTGTCTTGTAGCATTACGCAAAAAAAATTATTACAGGGCCTCTATGAAATTTAGTTAGTTTTATATACAACATTAGTTCATATGTCTTGTAGTATTGTGATTCTAAGAGAAAATATTTCAACATGAGAGTTATCATTGCTGTTTAAAGGTGGCTACCTGGTTTCTGGTATGCATTCTGGACTGTTGTCTCAATTGAGTCTTGGGTTTGAAACCTGCCTGCTAGCATCCCACTGGAGATTTGGGCTAGATTGGAATAATCTCCAAAATTTGTAGGAACAAACCATAACATTTGAATAGCTTAACTCTTAATGATTTAAAAGATTTTTTTGGTCACCAATACTAAGAATAACTTCTTAGGAGAACAGGGTTAATAAAATGTGACAAATACATTAAACATATAAAGTTTCATGGATGCAAAGTAAAAAAAAAACAACAAACAATGTCAATGGTGTTGAAAACTTAACATTGGGTTAGGTTATCAGAATTGAAATTAAATTGAAATTAGAGATATATTTCCACATGAAAAAATAAACATTTTAGTTCTTCAAGCCAAAACATTTGACTTTTATTTACAAAATAAATGTTCTGAGACGAAATGTTTTGTAGAAAAACATTTAAAAGAAAATATGTTAAAAAAACAACAACCAAAGTGTGTAGCAAAAAAAAAAAGTGTAAAATAATGAAGTCCAAGAAAAAGGTAGTAAAAGAATCCGATTTTATTTTCCATAACTTTATACACTACAAAAGTATGTATATACATTTAAAGAAACCAATTACTCTCTCACTCTCCTAATTTAGGAAACAAAATGTCATAAGAACAAGAGTCATAGGGAAATAAAGAATACAAGACTGAGTGGTTATGAAGTAAAAAGACACAAAGGAAGAAAAAAAAAAGTTTCCTGAGAAATTAACTTAATAAACTCAGTAAAACAATTGCCAAAAATAAACAAAAATTAAAAACAAGTATGTGTGTGTGCTCATTGGATAGGAAGCCAGTACAGAAGATACTGACTAGGGCGACAGCATACAAGAAAATCAAAAACTTTATTCATAAAGTAACAATGACACACATACATCAAAAAATTAATATCTGAAAACTAAATCTTTGATTATAGTTAATCTATACTTAAAGGGTATCATTATTTACAATTTTTAGCATTGGCACATAATCTTTAAGTCTTAAATCAGTTACAAAAAAAAACTAAACATACAAAATATACACAAGATTTTCTTATAAATGCAAATTATTTAAAACAGAAGTTGAAAATAAAAACATGCACAAAAAATAATTATTTTGAATTTTCATAGATGAATATGCATTTATTGAAATAAAATTTCTAAAAACATTTAAATAATTCATTAAGATAAAAAAAACAACAAGAAAAGTATGGTAATCATTACAAAAATGATATCAACATAAATCCAAGTAAATAAATAATATTTTCATTTGCTTTCTTTAGTTAAATCAATATCTTTCCTGAATATTATGTGTAAAAACAATACTCTTAATAAATAATGTTAAGAAATATACACTTTTGTTTTGTGACAAAATTCAACCAGTGAAGCAAATAAAAAGATGCATGATTAAAAAAATAGAGGTTATATATTTTAAAGTCCACAAACTTTCAGAATCCAGAGATGTGATCAATAGTTTTCTAATATGAAAAAAAAAAAGTTAATATCTAATGTGCTGTGATATGTCTCAATTGAATTAGCGACTTGAAGCTGTTTACAATTGTGGGACCCTTATAAGCAAAATAGTGGCTCATCATAATCCTTGGAAATAAGACATTTCTTTTTTTAAAAGTTTAGATTTAAATCTTTGTTATTTATCCAACATGATCTAACAGACACATCTTAGTAACCACATGGTAGTTCACACAAAGGTTTCCATTGTGCATGTTCATTTACTAGATAGGTCTATGAGAGACTAATGCCTACACAAAGAATATGCTTCTTTTTGTTTTTTTTAGAGAATATTGGATTGATAGTATATTAGTTACTTTTTTCATCTAAGCTTTATTTTTAAAAGAGAAAAAAGATAATAAATAGATCTGATTTGATCTAAAGAAAAACAACAATTAAATATCAACATTCAAACAGAAATTAATCTTTAAACAATGCTTTATTGAAGACAAAACACTTGAAGACTTCCAGGAACAAACATGAATTATGACTTACACATGAACAAAATTGTAAATTCTGATTTCTTATTTTTTTTTTATTAGTGAATAGTTTAAAATCATTGACTTAGAGCATAGGAACAGATTTTATTAGAAAGCTAACAAGGGAAAAACATTAAAATTGACACCTTTTCAACATAAACACAATTTAGAAACTAAAGAAAATAATTTAGCCAATTTTGCAAACCAATTCTCTCTGGTAAAAATAATAAATAAGTGAACAAGCCGTTCACTGTTTTATCTGTTACTCTATTTATTGTTTCCCATACATTTAACACTTCATTATAACTCATTATTGCAAAAGAAAAACAAATTAAATGTTCTCTAAACTTACATAATGTGAGAACATAAAATAACTTTTATGTGCCACAGGATAACTGGAATATATATTTTAATACAACAATGGATAAGATCTTTTAAACAAAAAGATTATTTAATTTTATGAGAACAATTCATCTACTAATTGTCTAGGAAGTGATGAGCGTAAACCATATTGTTTTGGTAAGCATACTGTTGAAAGACTACTACAAATAATTATATCACAGTAATTGACAACTTAGTTCAATGGAGACTTGACAAATTCCTAGATGAATGTGTAACTAAATAATACCAGATAACACAAGCCAAATAAAGGATGACATAAAGCAATTAGGATTCAAAAGAAAATAAGAAAAAAAAAATGACATTGGATATTAGTCAAGGGATATATCGATTAAAAAATTCATTAGGTGAAATATATATTTTACAAAAGTTGTAATGATAGGAAAATAAAAAGCAGGACTTGTCAAGCTCACAATTTCTTTAGCAGCAAATGAAAAGGTCAGACTGGTCAACATAATTTTAGCATAAAGAACTGCGGATATTCTCATTAGATGTCTTTTAACATCCTATCTTTGTAGTTTTCCATTGTGTGGACAAAAAACTTAAACAAATCTTAAGAAAAATTATCTATAGTAAATTTATCACTTCATACTACTAAAGATACATCATCATTGACAGTATCGGACAATCGCTCATGTATTTTTTTGATAACAGATTTAAGTCATTGGACTTATTAAAAAAAATAATTTAAGAAATAATTTTACATGAGAAATATTACAGCTGACATATTATACAAAAGTTATAAACAGAGGCTGTTCAGGTATTCTTTAATTTGTTATTTAACTGATGCACACCCTAATTGTATATCAATTAAAATTTTATATATTTAACAACGTACAGTAAAAAAAAATTCCTTAGCACTCATAGTAATTCATATTTAATCATCACTGTATTTGTGTTTATTTCAAAAGAGAGAATATGTTTTCATAGACACCAAGCCAAGATAGTCAAAAATACTTTCTCAGTATTACTTTTTAAAGATGTTTCAATAAATTAGTAAGGTGCACAAATGAATAAACAAGATCAATCCTAAAGTTAATGCTATTGATTAATCATCTCTAGATCTAATGGAACTCCTCTAAATTTTCTTATTGAATATTACATTTAATATGTCAATGTTAAAGATGTGTTAGAAAAAGATGCTAATTACTTATACCGAATTCTGCACTGGTTCAATTATCCTCTCAGGATAATCATTTTAAACATTTTCTTTGATACCTCTTCATATATTAAGTTCTTTACAAAAATGTTTTGATTAGACTTTGTCTAATATGCCAATATGGAAGACTAATTCTGAACTACAAGGAATGAGACAGATGTCATACAATTGTCATATAAATAACCATCTGTGTTGAAACAACACTCTGAAAGATAATAGGATAGAAGTCTGGATCAAATTAATTGCTTATAGATGATACAAGTCTTCATTAAAGAATCCTATCTTGTTTTTTTTTTTTTTAGGTCAGACCAAGTGACAAGAACATAAAAATGCAACTGAACACAACTACAACAAATGCCAATACATCAATGAAGATATTCAAAATATTGTTTTAAAAAAGTACATAAAAAAATCTTGCATGTTACTAAACAATAGATACACACAATGATCAATTATGACTAAGTGAACAAAAAAAAAAACAGCTACATTTTTATCATAAAATGAAATCTCACTTGTAAAGCAGCACCTCTAAATTATAGAAATAATGCTAAATGCTTTTATTTCTTATAAATCTTCAAAACTTAATGCCTTGATTTTTAATGCCTCCTGATTTTGGTTCAAAGAGCCCTCTATTTACAATTTGACTCATACATGAGAAATAAACCTAACATGCTGACTTTAAGCTGTATTTTATTTGACATTGTAACTTTAGATTGTTGAAAATCACCAACAACATAAAAAAAAACAATTTGTTACAAAGCAAACAACAGCATGAATGTTGTCAATAGCTAAGTACTGAAATCAAAACAGGGAAATTCTATTCTACATGCTTAATATTATGACAAAAGATGTCAACCATGATAAACACATAGGTCATGGTCAAATGAACACAACAAAAGATATTGCATAATAATTTGCTTTCTATTCATAGACAATTGTGTGTTCAGATAACACATAAGACTTAATGACATTTGGAAAACAACCATCACAAGAACTCTGCAGTAGCATCAAGGATAAATGAACTAGCTAAATGTAGGTGTTTTTTTTTTAAATTATTGAAAATAAATTAATTAATAATCAGCACATAACCTAAGAGTATTTAAACAAACACATTCAACACTATCAAACTAAACATAATTTAAGTCTAAAATAGTAACAATATTGTTACCCCATTTTCCATAGTATTTGCCAGCAAATTATTAGTTTAAATTTATTGCAACAGTTCCATTGATTTCAGTGTTTATTATCCACAATTTTACAATAAGTAGCTAAAATGAACCCAATCATAATGGTAGAATATTTCTTGCTGTGGTGTAAATAGAGACGAAACAATCAGCACTACCAGTTGCCAATTTGACCTGAAGAAGAAACTGAATTTTTTAAATTATCTATAAACACACTAACATATTGTTAAAATAATATTTAATTTATTAAAGTCATGAGAAAAAAAACAACTACTACTAAACAACTATCACATGAAACTGCTGGGAGCAAAAAAAAAATTACCAAGTAAGGATGAAATGACATGCAGCTAGCGTTACCAATTCTTTGCCCTAAGAAACCTTCATGGTATTTAACAGTACTCAAAACTGTTCCAGTCGGACTGTAGGCTGTCATACATTGGTTAGTAGAACCACTGGAATTACATTTTAAAAGAAGCATTTTAATAAAGATCTATTTCATTTTGAATATAAAGTAGTAAAAGTTCCTCTTTCAGACCTTGTGATCTATAGGGCAGATGATGTAAAGATCACCTGTTTCTGTGGCCTAAGGTTTACGAGGATGTCATGGGGCCAGCATAACAACCAACCACCTTTACTTTTCCCCAACTAATGTCAAGGTACCCATTAAAGCTAGGTGGACTTAGAGGCGCCCAAAGATACCAAATTTAAAAATCCCAGTCTTCACCAGGATTCTAACCGGTTCAGAAGCCAACCATTTTGAATATGAGACAAATTAATTTATAAGTCTCTACAACTTTGCATAAATCTAGTAAGTAAAACCAAGGAAGATCACTGCACAAATAAGTACAATTCAGAATGTATGCACAAAAAAATTTGTCTCATAGCGTTGGTAGTCAGTTTGTAAATGAATCTGAAAAAGTTCCCCAAGAGGTTAAACTCAAATCTAAGCAGATTGAACCTGAACAACAATGTTTGCAAACTGTTACGAGGTTTACATTCTGTTTTACTTGATTTTTACTTGTACAATTTTTACATAATTTTATTTTACTTTTAAGATGGCTAAAGATAATGATATTAAGTGAAGTGACCAAAGTAGGTGAAAAGTTACCAAGCTATTATGTCTGCCCTAGGATGTATATCCACAGACGATAACGGTGTTGGAGTGTTAAATTTACGAACTGAGTCTGTAAACCTTGGATCCCAAAAACGTAAATCTCCATCACAGCTGTAGGAAACAAATCATTACAGAATTCAAGGTAGTTAAGCATAAATAAACATTCTTTTGTATTATAATATGATGTGTTTCAAAAATTACATTTTACTTGACTAGTCAAAGGTAGTTAAAATTTTTTAATCTTATTAATCAGAATCATACTAGATGACATTAAAATTTAAAAGACATTAATAATGACATTCTTTTATTTCTCGTGCAAAAGAAACCACTTGATTGGTTAGTTAAACAAGAAATGATGAAAACATTTTGGTCAAGTTTCAATGTTTTACTTTGTAAGATATTCTTAACAAAAAAAATTTTTTTTTCATTGTTATGACACAAAGAAAATGCTTTCAGACTAAATATCCAAAATGGATAAACTGATAAATCTTACCAAGCACTGACTATTTTTCCCTCTGATCCTCTCTGTAGATGAACTTTAAGTACCCAGGAGTTGTGCTCTTTGAGTGTCATGACACGACTAGACAAAGACAAATGTAGTAGGTCTTTTTTGAGATTACTAATTTATTTATTATTATAGATATTACACAAACATGACTACAAGTAAAGAATATCAGTTATACAAAAGATATTTATGTCTACTTATATGATTCATTTCTATGTAACTAAAGGAATTTATAACAACTAACCACTCTGCTGGGTTGAGCCTTCTGTCAAACAGTCTTACTGAACCATCACCACACCCTGCGATAAGCAACGATTTACCAAGAGGATCAGAAGCTAAGCTGGTAACACAACTGTCTGCGCCTGTGCTAATATCCTAGATATGAGAAACATTTATTTCATCAATGTTTTACCAAATCACTTTTTTAAAACATGCAGTAAAAGGAGTTAAAATAAATCATGCTTAAGAGATTAATGAACAGAGGTCCTTAAAGTTATCACTAAAAATAATGTCTTTAATAAAGAGCAAGGTTAGTTTGAGTAATATTAATCTATTGAACACAAGTATTAGTTTCATTGAGCTAATACTGTTCTTCAAGTAAGAGTTTAACCCCCTAGCAACACACTCAACTGTGAAGGGTAAATTATAAAAAAAACACTAACACAAATTTTAGTTTCTTTTTGCATGTCCCATAAACGTATAATCCTGGCATTGCCTGATGTAATTAGTGTAGTAGTTTCTTGTTCCCATTCTGTCACTAGGCCAGAACCTAAACAAAGAAATTAAAATGATTTGTCATGGGCTACAGTACAAGATTATGTCAAATTTAGACTGAAAAATATATAGGTCACATTTATTTATTTTTTACGAATTGATATTTTAAATGAAATGATAATAATTTTTTTTTTGCCAAAATAAAAAAGATTGGCAAACATTTTTTTTTGTATTAAAAATAAATAAACTACAATGATACCTCTTTCAGAAGGCAAAATTTCAGAAAGTCCTTTAAATGCTGTTACTAGCTCTCGCTCATACTCATTTAATGAGAGAAAATTTCTATAGATTCGAATGGCTCCATCCTCTACAACAAATATACAAAATAAATTGGATGTGAATGTAAAAATCAACTGGTTCAGAAAGTTCAAGATACATACACTTAAACAGATTAAAGAAATTAATTATTGAATAATATTATAGTTTAAAATATTTAACAGTTTAAATAGAAAAATAGAATAGAAATGGAAAAGTGGTGTGAATGCTGAGACAAGTCCCAAAAAGCCCATGGAGTCTGGGAGAGCATGAGGCGCCCTGACTGCACATCCTGTGGTGGAGGCTGTCCAGGCCTGAGTAAGCTATTATAGCACAGTGCAGGACAGGCCACAGTACTGTTGGCTCATATTCCTCACGGCTATGGCAAAATTTTGACTCACGGTGCCCCCGCTGTGGGGAAGAAGAGGAAACCGTGTCTCATATTCTTTTTGACTGCCTCAGACTTGCTGATCTCTGTCTCGAGAAGTCCATAAATTCTCAGCTTGTATGGTGACATGTATGCACTACACAAAACAGCAGGGTTTCTGTCCAGTTTGATGATGATGATAAAATAGAAAAATACAATGACATACATGCACTTGTTATTTATGTTCCCTTAAGTAAAGTTTCCATTTCAGACCTTGCAATCTATAGGGCAGATGATGTTAAGGTCATCTGTTTCTTTGACCAACGGTTAATGAGCAAGGTGTCATCAGGCCAGCACAATGACCAACCACCTTTACACTTTCCTAACTGAAGTCAGGTACCCATGAGAGTTGGGTGGACTCTATAAATCCCGAAATTCAAAATCCCAGTCATCACCGAGATTGGAACCCAGGATCCAGGTTTGGAAGCCAAGCGCTTAACCATTCAGCCACAGTGCACCCCCCCCCCCCCCCCCGAAACATAGAATGGTTCCCAAATTTGCATGTCACCCTTGCGCAGGGGCCATGAATATCTTCTCTGTATTGTTCCAATATTAGTTAATGTACTGCGTTCCTTTAGCTTAAGTTTTATTGTTAAGGATTTGTAGTCTCAGTAGGTTAAGTCATAAGGAATATAATAAAAATAAGGAACATAATAATAAAACAGTGTGTTCTAGCATCTTATGTTTTACTTTGTAAGACTTTAATCCCTGTAAGTAATGACTTTATGAATATAAATAATATATATTACCTGTACAAAACATAAAAAGTGCTATATCATGTGGATTCATGAAGTCTATGGAAGTAATACGGCTAGCACGGAATAATGGCTGAGAGGCCCTCTCATGAGCAGCAGGATTGGTCAATTCAGAAACCTTTGTTCCTTGTTCTAAATCCCAAAACCTGGTTTCAAAGAAAAAACAAAAATGATGCAGTTTATTATGACTTTATTAAAGTATTTTGACTAATCCAATTTCCTTTTTTCCCTAGACCTGTAAACTGTTCATCAGCAAACAATGGCTGTTCTGCAGAGAAAGAATGAAAAAAAAAGTATAATAATTTTAGGCATTTCTTCCAAAATGAAGATTATAATTTCCCGGACAACTCCATGTGTTTATTCATATATTTTTTCAAATTGAGCTTCAAACTGATTAAGGCTATTTTCTGACTCATTCTAACAACATGAATAGTAAAATAAGTTCTTTAGCATACTTATAAATATTAGAAGTCTTTTACAAGGGGTATTATATGACCTAAATTTTCTAAATCAATCCTAGTGTAGAGTTAGGTATTCAAATATTTGTCTGTCCGGTAATTTCCTGAATTAGATAAAAAGTGTGACATTCTCTTTCCAATCTTTGGGTCTCCTGCCATGATTTAGAAACAAAATAAAATAGGTATTTTGAATAAAGGTAGGTATTTAATAATCAAGTCCTATCCAGATGCTTTTTTTGGTCTAAAATTTATTAATTTGCTCCTACAAATCTTTCAATATTAGAAATGTACTTTGAGCTGTGTGTGCACACATTAAAATAGATTGTAATAAAAATTTAAAAGAAAAAAAGTTAATGAGTAAACAACAATAAAACTATTAATGCCAATCAACTTTTAAACTTACGAAACATTGTAACTATCAGCTACAGCCAGAAAATTTTCATAAGGATGAAATTTAATAGCAGTTGGCACGGCGTTGACTCTATTCACAAACATCTGATCATCTAGTCTGTTTACTCCTACAAGTAAACGAAACAAAATGTTTGGCTTCATTCTTTCTTTCTCTAACAAGAGAGCACATTTGTATAAAACATATTTTAGAAAATTTCCCTCAAGAGATTTATGTCAGTGACTTACCTGCCCTCATCTGTTCTCTCCCTTGTGACCTTACTCTGGCGTTGCGCAAAAATCTATACTGCCTTTGATGATATGCTTTGCTCTCTGGATCATGATCTTTTTTCAAGCACATGAGTGACTCTGAGAAGTACCGACAGCTCCACTCAAAGAACTGAGTGTTCACTTTGTCTGTAATTGAAGAGTTGTCTTCCTCTTTATTTTCTTCCAACTGAAAACAATTTATGCCATAAAACTTTTCCATTATACCTATGTCAAAAAAAAACAACAATAAAACCATCACGTGTACAACACTATGAAAATTAGTTACAATTAAGAGTGAATATCAAATGATGTAAAAAATTTACATTTAAGTAATATATCTCAACTGAAGTAAACTAATATTATATCCATTTTTTTCTGTAGCCTATGTTAAGATAATGAACATGTAAACAGTACAATGACCAATTGTACGTGTCAGGTATCCACAAGATATAAATAGGGATGCCTTAATAATAATAATAATAATAATAATCTTTATTGTCCGTATGGAAATTTGTTTTACAATTTGTGCATTACACCAAACAAAAAACATTATAACTATAAGAAACCAAAGTGTACATTCACACCAGACTCACTCATAATTTACATGTGACAAAGTTTATACCAGATTGTTCTTATTTAATGATTTGATTGCTAGGGGAACAAAAGAGTGTTTGTGTCTGTTTGTCTTTGCTGTTCAAATGACACCCTTTTCAACAGGATACAAATTCAAGACCATTAATTTAGAAGCTATGAGCCTTAGCACTTTATTACTAAGTTACCTAAGTCTACTGAAACATATCTATAAATAGAACAAATATACCTGTGTACTGCTTGGAATTTTTTCAAAAACTTTTCTAGGAGGATGATTAATAGAATACTGATTACTGCTGGCATTCATCATGTTCTGAGGCGGAGTGCTAGAAGACAAGCAAAAAATTAAAACTTTAATGCAGAAATGTTCTATTCAGTAGAACAAATAAATAACATGTTAAAATAGATCAGTTGTTTATTACTTGCAATTCCTAATTTCCAATTACTTTTTAATATGTTAAAAATGATTAATATCTCAATAATTTAAGACATATAAGACATTAACAGCTTATCAAATTTTACCATTAACTAATTAAACTATGTTTTTTTAACATGTGTAATACATTAAAAAAAAATTTCTACCAACCCAAATGGCATATTTGCAGGTCTGGAAGGACTAGATGCTATAGAATGATTGTTTTGTGTGACCACAGCTTGGACTACTTGTCTTGGACGTGCTGTTGTGGAAGCCTAGATTTAAAGAAAGTTTTCATTAAATTAAAAATGCACACAACATTGGTAGATACACAAGTAATTACATTGATAGTAAATTTATGTTGAAATGTTAGATTGTAATTTTAATTGACATCTCTGGTAAATTCTGTACAGTAAAATGTGTACCTCTGTATTCTGATATATTAAAAGTTACAATTTTGTTGTCTGCTCATAAGATCTAGAGGTAGGAAAGGGGATCTATACTTGACTAGAAACTCTCTACATTATCCTTGATAATCCTTAATAATATACAAACTATACATTTACTTAACACTGAAAAGGGAGACCAACTAAAGATTAAAACTTTAATCAAAGCATTAGAGTCTACTTGACTGCAAGCTATGCTCCCTCCTTTTGTTAAAAGAAACCACAATAATGGATGCTGCTTGTTAAAAGAAGGAAAATACCAAAAACATGTATGAATTTTTTTTAGTAAAAAATACAAATTATACATTTTTTTTTAAAACTTTTTATTTAGTATTTTTCCTTGTAATTTTTTTTACCTCAGACATTTCACCTCAGATGGAACAAGCATGAATTTCTACTTACTTACTTAATCCTGTGTACTCCCAGGGGAGCATAGGGCCGCAACCACACCTCTCCACCCAACTCGGTTCTGAGCAGCTTTCTTCATATGCTCCCATGTCATTCCAGTACCCTCAGCTTCACTGATGACTGACCTCTTTCAGGTTTGCTTGGGTCTGCCCACTTTCCTCTTGGGTTCCAGTCAAGTGCCTGCCTTGCAACATTGATAGCTGGTTTTCGCAGGGTGTGTCCTGTCCAGCTCCATTTTCGTTTTGTGATGTCTTGGGCTATGGGCCTTTGTCTAGTTCTCTCCCACAAATCGATAGTAGTTATCTTTTCTGGCCACTTAATGCCTAATATCCAGAGTAGGCATCTGTTAACAAAAGTCTGGAGCTTTTCCATATTTGTTTTAGTGACTCTCCAAGTTTTTAAACCGTATAGAAGGACAGACTTAACGTTTGCATTATAGATTCGTATTTTGTTAAGTAGAGATAGTACCTAAGAGTGCCAGATTGTTTGAAGAGTTGAAAAGGCAGACCTAGCTTTATTGATCCAAATTAGTATATCATCATCAGCTCCGCCGTCTTTACTAACTCTAACTCCTCTAAATGTTGTGTTAGTGTCCATTGTATGCCGCTTTTATTATTTAAGACTGTCTGTCTCATGACCCAATCAATCACCAGCAAAAATATCCCTGTCTTACTCCTGTTTTTACTTGAAAAGGGTTGGTCAGCTTACCATTGTGTATTACTTGACATGATTAGTCATCGTATAAATGTTTAATGATGAATTTCTATGTGATAATAAAATGTCTGGGGGCGTGGTGGCTGAGGAGTTTAACGCTTGGCTTCTGAACCTGGTGTCCTGGGTTCCAATCTCTGGGATTTGGAATTTCAGGATTTTTAGGGTGCCCCTGAGTCCACCCAACGCTAATGGGAACCTGACTTTAGTTGGGGAAAGTAAAGACTTTTGATTGTTGTGCTGGCCACATGACACCCTGTTCTTTAATCATTGGCCAAAGAAACAGATGACCTTAACATCATCTGCCCCATAAATCACAAGGTCTGAAAGGGGAAACTTTTCTTTTTTTTTTATGTATATAATGTCTAATGTAGACATAATCATCTGTTAAATGGCATTGTCAATTAAGTTCCCCCTTTCAGATGCTCAGCCACTGCGCCTCCGGTTTTATCAATTTAACTTTTTTTTCAAATTTGTTACTTATGATGCTTTTAAAAATTTTGTACTAGAATCATCAAGAGATGCTGGGTCAACCCACCTTCTTCTTGACAGCATCAACAACACTTTTTGCCATGACAGCAACCTGGGGGTGAGGATCAGCTGCCAGTTCATTCAAGGCCTGCCACATGGAGGAATACACTGTTACAAATGTATGACCTGTGATAGAAGCCCCTGATGAGACACGACGTATCACAAGTCGCTCGTCTCCTAAACTGTCCGTACTTGGTGAGGTTGTCATGGTGGACAGCTGATGACTCGATGCAGCTGTAGGTCATAAGTTATGACAATGATTAACATAATATTAATTCATTTTAAAATTAAAAGTGATGCATTGAAAATAATATTAACAAAATGAATAAAAACAAATGTTCTGAGATGCATTGTTAATAATAATTTTAGAGGCTCTATTGCAAAATTGAATGAAATTCAATACTAATAAATAATGTTTATGGGCCAAAGGTTAAGGTTTTTGTTTTAGAGTGTTTCAAAATTTTTTGTTCTTCATACTACTAAACATTTTAAGATATAACATAAATCCTTTTAATAGTAATACTTGGGGGGGGGGGGGGGGGGGGGGGGGGGGGGGGGGGTAGAGAATTTCAAAAAAAAAAAAATGTATAAGCTAACAATAGACATCCATCACATCTAAACATTTAACAAAATATGTATTACTGTACAAGTATTGCAACGTTACAATGATAAATCAACAACTTCTTTAATATTCTGTATCCCTAAATCCATTTTGAAGTAATCAAAACAATGTTCAGAACTATATGAGCTTCTTAAAGATTTTGCTTTTAACTATTTTATGGAAGTTGATATGAAATAGACATCTCTAGATTAAAACTAAATTCTGTGAAGTTTTATAGTGTATTAGAATTGAAGTAATCAAAAGTTCAAACATCTGTTCAAGGTTGTGCCAGTCCAGCCTCAACCATTAGGTTAATCATTGGCAGCTTGGATATGCTCTAGCAAATAACTGATCACTAGGCAGAAAAATTTAGGTTTCAAAATATCACTCCATCACACAACCTTTTTAATAAGGACAAAAATAATCACTGATTTGATCTAGTAATAATTTTTGAGGCCTACTTTCCCCCTTCCAAAACAGATTGCCAACTTGAAAATTATGTCCCTACCCTAAGTAAGCATGGAAAATAGTTTCAGATGCTTAAGAAGATAGCAAAATCTTTTTTATTCAAATTGATTTATTAAAAAATGTAAAAAAAAAAAAAAGCGCAAACACAGAAATATACTTTAAAACATATTGCAGACAAAGTGAAAAACAGAAAGAAATATTTCAGTATGATATCAATGAATCAATACATTTAAAGACATTGAGAACGTTTAAGATAACTATCTAGTGATTATCTGATGATTAGTAAATACAGGCTACATGATGCTAATAGATACAGATAAAATCAAACACTCAATATAAAGTGTCAATATTAGGAAACATGCAGCACATCTAGGCTCACCCCGAAACATGCCCAATTTCTCAGCTACAATAATGTCAAAGGAAAGACATAAGAATTGATTAGTATTTTTAAATGCAAACCTTAAGACAGTGTTTCTCAACTACACTCTTCAAAAGTACAAATAACATTAAGTCAAACAAAAACAAAAAAGGTTACATAGGACAATTCTTAACATCTTTGGTGTGTGTTTTATTTAATAACTGAGGACTTGGTAAGACAATGATTGTAAAAGAAAAAAAAAGTATAAAAATGTTCCCAGCTTTAATTTCATCTTCTCTCCATTAGAAAACTGCCAAAAGTTGAGAAACACTGCCTTATTGGTAATATTAATAAACAACAATGATACTGTATTAATAAAACTGTATTATTGTACAGACTACAAAATTACTGAAATGTATTCATTTCATTAAAAACAAAGTGATGTTAATTATCAAGTCATCATTAGTTTTATTTCAGAGTACAAAATATTGTTAGCCATCAAATGACTGTCAACAAAAATGCCACAATGAAAAAGAATATCAATATTTAAGTTATGTATACAAAATTCAGAAAGACTGCAAATCCGTGATCTTCTTCTGACAATAACATATGCTGAAATTGAGGATAGGAAAACAAAATGGTAAAAGGACAACAGAGAAACAAGGGCTAATATGCATTTGAATTAATGAGTGTTCTGAATGGAAAACACCAGTGGCTAAATTAAGTTGGCTACCAAAATGTCTAGTTATGTCTCAAATGTCAAAAGTTTCAGGCCACAACAAAAGACTACAACCAAAGTTGGATAAAGAGAGCTTACAAGTAGTTAAGCTTTTAAAGCTTCCGCGAGATTGACTCCGTCTCATTCCACCACTTGCAAAACTATCTGGAAAAAAACGTAAAGTGAAACTTGGAAAGAATCTAATAATGAATACATTAAGCATTTAAATCTTTCCGACCAAGTGAAGTCAGATTAAAGGTTGATTTTGTGTTGAGTGAATTCACTGCTCATGTATCAGCACCAAGGAGTATACTAGCAAACCAAACATGTTGAGAGAAATAATGAGAGGCTTTTAGAAGATAACACTGCATTCATTGGTATCTTTCTATGGAGATATTTTTGATAACTGATATATTTATATCTCAAAAGAAAAATCACATAAATTAGTTTTAAGATTCTTTTCACATTGATATTTACATCTAGTAAATTAGGAAATCTAAATGTAAAATGTTTTAAATTTAAGTACTAGGATGTTTTTTTTTTATCTAGTCACATTCTAAAAAATCTGAAGAAAAAGAAAAACTAGCTAAATTCTACTCATTTGAATATTAAAAAATCTGGCTATATTAAAAAGAAATAAAAATAAGTAATCAATAAAGTTTAGGGAGGATGTATATAAATATGGAAGCTGAAACAGAGAATATGTCTACTAAAATCTTTGAACAAGAAATAAAACTGATAACCTTTATTGATTGTTTAAATTGATTTTAAAAAAACAACAACCACTAACACTGATCAGAAGTAAAAATAAATCAAGATGATTCATAGATGGTAAAACAATAGAATAAGTTATTTAAGATAAAAACTTAACACAGGTATTTTTTCTATCCTGAAATAGTCAAGAGATAATACAGCCTTCCAAAGATGATAAGCAGAGAAGAAAGCATAAACAGACACACACCTCTCATATATACAACCGAGTTATCATGGGGAATTAGGATTTGAAGAAAAGATCCATGCACTATTACACCAAGAGAAGTATCCCATACAAATAAGTCATAAGCAAATATGTAGTATGAAAATTTAGAATGAAAGTCAGATTTGAAGTTACTATAAGAAATATGTGCTATATTTTAAAGTATCAATATTTAAAAGAAACTGATTATCCATTGTAAACTATTCAACTGATTTTATAACATTAAATAAAGCAGAGTTTTAAGAGCAAAATGAAAGAAAAAAGCAATGCTCAGCCTTAATTGGCTGGTTTTAGAGGGTTTAGAACTATATTTGCTTATAGCAAATTAGCAATATCAAAATAGCTGATTTGTTGAAAGCTGAAAATGAAATAGAATAGCTTGATTTTAAAAGATATTTCAAAATGTAAGATTTTTTTTCTCTTTTTATTAATGATATAACTAGTACATTTACCTTAGATTATTTAATGCACATATTTTTGGCTTAGAAATTTTATTTTAAAAAAATGTATTATATTAAAAGCCTATGTTAGTGAAAAATATTTCTGCTGATTAGTTAAATTTATTTATTTTTTAAAATTATTTTAAGTAATTCTATAGAAACAAATTCACTTTAATTAAAACTATTTCGGTTGAAGAGTTGACAAAAAAACATTAACAAACCATTTGGTTCATTTTGTTTTATTTTATTTTTGTAACTATTTTATAATTTGTACTTTTAAAACAAATATAGATAAGCACAAACTTGAATAAACAAGATAGAATTATGGATTATATTCCAAGATGTTATGCTGAAAACATTTTCAAAAAACAATTATAATCAAAGCTTATATTAAAAATCATTAAATTAAACAGATATTTATTTTGTAAAGACTTTATATATACTATTTGAAGTACTGATTAAAGACTTTGAGATATTTACACAGTAAGATGTGTTTTTTTTTTTTTCAAATAATGTTATCAATAATGATTAAAGTTTATATAAACAACAACAACAACTGACAGTTGCATCATTTATAATTTACTTTTTAACATTAATTGTACAATACTTTTTCAACATAATAAATTAAAATATGTATATATTAATTGTAAATTTTTAAAGTTGAAAATGTTGGTGCCTTGATTTAATCTCATCTATTTGATCTGATAACTAAACACTCATTAATAAGTCTTCAAACTATGTACAAATTCATCTTATTTTTAGATTAAGCTTTGTTGCCATCATTAATTCCATACAAAATAGTGTCCTTCAAAATATTTAATTTTGGGATAATTTTGCTTTATAACTGTACTGATTGAAACAGAACACAATAGAGTGATAACCACATTTTGAATTAATCAATTTCTTTAAACAAAATACAGCCAAGTAATGTTCTATTGTTAAATAGAACAAAATAAGAAAAAACATTGTATTAATCAATTTTTTAAAAACGTTTAATCAAGTGAGATGAATTAATGGAAGAGACTTACCAACTGGTCTTGGAGGAGCAAACATACTGGCCATGTCAAGAGACATAGCCATTCTCTCTTTCTCTTCCTCTTGGATTCTTTTGACAAGATTTACAAACTGGGAGATATATACAGACACATACCCACCAAAGGCCACAACAAGCTCCTGAAATAATATTAATAAATAAAACAAGAAAATATAAAAAAAATACTTTAAAAAAAACAAACAACAAAGCTTAGATTAAGCATAGTTGTATCAATTAGTTTGGATCATTCATGTAATTAAGTTTGTAATAGATCTAGACTAATAATAATAAAAAAAGCATTTATAAAAATAAAAAAAAGGGCGGGGGAACGCCTGAACTAGAACTCATGGCTCAAGCCAACATGGTAACCACTCTGCTAGTGGAGAGCCTATGAACATGGAAGATTGTATAGTTATCTATTGTTTCTATAGTCGCGTCCTATTTTCATGTTGTGTTCACTAAGACTCATACGACGACCTAAAAATGGGACTAATTCAGCTTATATCACCACTTCAGTCAAGTACAAATTCTTATAATTATAAATAATTAATTACCAATAGTTAATTAACTAATTGGTTACTTGTTTTTTTTTATTGATTCTTGTATTGTCAGGTAAAAGAATTAATTGTGCAAAATTTCAGCTTGATCCAATATTAAGTGTGGAGAAATATTGTGTACTAACTTTTACCAGACAGACTGAGTGAGTTGATATAACCTTTGTAAAAAAAAATTGTCAACACTATAACATAACAAAAAAACAAACAAACTATTCCTAGTAGAAATATTTTAAATGTTGTGTCTCTGTATTTCTAACATTTTTATTAACACTCACAATTTACTTATGAAAAACACCCAAGAATTTAAATTTGTTACACAATGAAATATCCATACATATACAACACTAAAGCTGCTTTATTTATCCTTATTTGAAATTTGTTGTGATTACAAGGACTCTTTTTCAACATTCCACAAAAGAGAACAGACACAAAGAAGTTCCCTGACTGACAACACACAGATATCTTTATCCTTTTATTTAAAATGCTTTTGCTTTCATGTTATTGTATGCTCAGAGCACTATGGTCCAATCCCTTTTGTGGACAATTACTGGGATGGGGTATCTGGGAGAAGGTTTCTGTACTGCCTTTAGGTGATCAGCAAACACAACCGTCGCAATTCGAACTCGCACCCTCTTGATAGCATAGCATTTTTTGCCACTCGCCCCTAGTCAACGAGTATCTCTGATACAATATGGTAAGAGTAACGAACAAACAAGTTTTTATATTCTTTGGTTCTAGTCTTGGTCAACAGAAGTCCCCATTTCCAGACAACTTGACATAGTTATAATAGGTGATGGATATCTTCTAAGATTTTTCCAACTTTTCTGAGACATTTTTGTTGAAATAGTTCATTTAAATAAGGTAAAGGTCCATGTAGCTTTTGTCACCCTTTTTATAAGACTGTCCAATTGATACAACAGTTAGAATGACAAATTGCTGTCCCAAAAAGTTTTTACATGTTAGAAGATTTTACTTTGCCACACAGTAAAAAACCTTAAGTGATAAAGAAGTTTAAGCCAGGACTTAATTATCACTGAGTATCCCTTTTTTAATGTCTGAATATAGAGGGACTTTTACATTTGAATCTAGATTTAGAACTGATGAGCTGAAGAATTGTCAGTGTGTGATTTGTGTATGGAGACGTGAGGAGAAAATAAAATTGTAGAAAGGGGTGTCCCTATTGGACTGCTCCATGAGAGAAGCACAAATAGATGTTTTATTCTTGAGGCCTACTAGAACTCACTGGCCAAAAAATATTTTGTTTGAGGAGGTTAATGCTGGCAGCTACATTGTGAAAAAAAAAAGAAGGGGGGGGGGGGGGGGGGAAGACTTCTTTAACTTAAAGGGCAAACTTTTTACTCTTTTCTGGTACTATCATTTTTTCTGAATTGATAAATATTTTTTTTCCTGCAGAGGATTTGCCTTGTCTGAATTAATCCCTAGCTGTGAGGAAAATTGTATAAAGCTAGTTCTACCATACAGTGAATGAGTGCTCAGATCACTTCACCTTCCTGACCAGTGGGCTTCCATCTGTGATACAGGTAACCAGAAGATTTCCAACGTTTACATCTACAGCTACTGAATGATCTGTACGATCTGGAGATCTAGACACAAATGTTCCTAAAGCAAATACAGTTGCTGCCCTTACCTGAAAAAACAAAAACAAGTGAAAAGATCTTAATGACTAAGTAGCTTTAAATTAAATTTCAAATATGTGCTGAAAATACTGAAACAAATGATAGTGTTATTACTTTATTCACTCTACCCAAAATGACTCTACAACCAAAAAGTAAAACACTAAAATTAACATTGATGAATTGAATTTGAATTAAATCTAGAAATAAAGAAATATTAACTTTATATGTTCAGTGAACAGAATTCCCATAATATTTATGGAGAAATGTATAAGAAAGAAACAGAACAATTGCTCATAGAGAGACAGTAATAAAACAATACTTACCTCAGGCTCAGGGTCAGACAAAAGCTTGGAGAGCTTTTCATGTGCACGGTCTCGTACACCACACCAACGAGCATTGTCAAAATTAGTCCACACCTACAACACAAGTGTATAAGACAATTGTCTAATCAGGTTAACATTTATACAAAAACATGTTTGTTACAGTTTTTATTTAGTTATTTAGTTACCTTGGCCAAGCAGAGAGCCAACCACTGTCTAAGATGAGCATTTGGATCACTTAACTGCTCAAGGCATGTTGAAATGGTGTTGTCTTTCAGAGCTGCTTCCTAAAACAAAGATGGGAGTTGTTTATTTTAAAAGACAGTGAAGCATTGACAAATGTCCACCATGATATAAGAGCATTTTAATTCTGAGTCTTATATTACAATAACAAAAGATTTTTAAGTTTTTCATTACCCTTCCTGGGGCATAATTGTTCATAATGATTGCCATGACAAATGCTGCCATTGTCCTATGTTCCGGCTGAAATATATTTTATCTTTTCTTTTATTTATGTTTAATCAGTAAAAAGTACTTACTACAGCTAATCAAATTGAAAATGTTTTTTAAAAATATTTTACAGAAATGGAAACAAATTATCCAATTTAATAACAATAATAAAGTTCATTATTATACTTGAACTAAAAAAATATTAAAATAGTCAGAAGAATAAACAAAAGTATTAAGATCAAGATTAAAAGACTTTTTTTAATATACATTTTATGGAAGTATCATTTCTTTCATTATTGGCTAACAAGAAATGTCTAAAGATCAATTTCAAACTTACAGCTGCAGTGGTTTCAGATAACAAACCCAGAAAATATTTATGTCCACTATCTTTGACTAAGTCTGTTTGACAGGACTGTGGACAAAAATTTAAGAAATACAGTGCAAGCTGCTTTAAACTGTAACTTAACTAAGTGTATACATTTACAGGTAAAACTGGACATTTCTGTGTATAATTTTATGCCTTACTGGATCAACTGCCAGAATTTTGGCCCATATAAAGACAAGAAGTGGTCTGAGTTCCTTGGCTGAACTTTGTAGCAATTTTAAAACATAAGGAAAGATACCAACTGAAAGTGCCTGTTGAAAATTTAAAATAAAAATGTTTACTTAAACAGGTAAAAAAGAAAAAAAAAGAAAATTCATTAAAAATATCAGTCAAGTATAATTACAACTCACCAAGTTGACTGCCCATGATCCAAGATCCAGAAACTTTCCTAACAAATCTAACGCCCGAACTCTATGAACTTGACTAAGTAACACCTAGAAAAATAATGCAGTTGTTTTGAAAGTATAGTACTTTAAAACTTACAGGAAAACAAAAAGAGGTGAAAAGAGGTAAATTAAACACAATCTAATACACACATGGTCATAATACAAACTAGTTTAAAATATTAGCTTTTAACAAAAAAGATCTATAGAATGTTTTTGTAATGTAGAAATGGTAAGAAAAATTTCCTTACAAATAATAAGTATATTATTATTATTATTTTTAAAATGAAACATAAATAAAACATTTACATTACAAATATAAAGCTTTGTACACTGTAGTTTATTGATCACATGGATTGAACTGCATGGATGTACCAAAATTCTTGTATAGGAGAAAAATTCAAATTTTACTTTTTAAATATTATATGCAATAAATTACCTGCAACACAATAGGAAGCTGTTCTGGAGGTCGTCGTGATTCAGTACCATAGTCTAACCACACTTTGAATGCTGTTAATTGCTCAGCAAAAAATGGGCTATGAATAAATGTCATACCATCTGGACTAATAGGCTTCAAAGTTAGTTGCTGTAGGCACAAGTCTAAAGCCAGGTCCCAAGCTTGCCTGGTTAAGTATAGAAAATTGCAAAATAATCAAATATATGTATAAATTATATATCAAAATTAAAACATGCCAAGTAAAGATTACAAATATACAGACATTAAAGTTCAATTACCACATATAGTGTTGATGTGAAGAAGGTAACTTGGGGCTGGAGATTGGGATGCAATTGTAAGACCTCATGATTCGTTCAGCAAGAAGAAAATTTCTGAACAAACTGGCAACTAAAAGGTCTTGTCGAAATAACTTTTGAAATAATTCTAAAGAAAAAAAAAGTTTATGAAATTCCTTAGTATCAAAGTAACATTGATAAAAAAAATTGCATTGCTTTGTCTCAGAATAAATATACCTCTAGGCAATAAATTCCATGCTATAGTGTCAGTAATAGCAGTAAAGATCCAGTTCAATTCTCCCAACATTGTTCTTCTGTCACTCAACTGGCCAGGTATTCTTTAAGAAAAAAGACAAATTTTTAAAACAATACAATTATGAAAAACAATAGAATGACCATTTGATACTACATTCAGATTATTTGTAGAATTCACTTTAACTTCATATTTGTAAGTCAAAAAGGGGGTTTAAATATAATTTAAGTAATAGTTATTCACTTACTTGTCAACCATGTCCATAGTAAGGCCAGGGACAAGGCTTCTATTATTAAGAACATACCTAATAAAATGGTTTTAAAAAAATAATTGTTATTAAGGTTTAACTCATAATATTTAGTTTTAAAACTAACAATATGAATTTTGAAACGCATACCATCGTAATGCCACTTTAACAGGAGTTGTTAAACAGGAAGTAAATAAGTCTGCAGGGAGGTCTGGATTCATTGGTAGATTCTCTGTTGATCCACAAGCTGCTAACAGAATGCTGTTTTTTATACTGGAAGGAACACTTTGTTCTGTGTTAATCTGTGCAGCTGTTGTCTGCTTAAAAGAGTATATCAATATAAAGTTAATTAATGCTACTTGAACAAGCAAACCAAACAGGCTTATAACTAATTCAAATTTCCACTTGGAAAAGCCCTTTCAAGACTGTTAAGTGATGGTCTTAACATGTAAAAATTTTAAACTGCTATGCCAAAAGTTAATGAGGGTGTCATGTAGAAGGCACAATTACTATCTGCCTTTTTCTATTCCAACAAAATTCAAGTATCCATTATAGCTGGCTGGTCTCTGTCACATGCATAAAGAAAGATAATTAATTTACAAGTTTGGTTCCTAAACAATTCATTTAGCTATCAGATCTTTTTCACTCTTCCTATTAAGACTTTTAACTGCACTTTTTAAAATTTTGTCTATGTGTTGTGTTACGTATCTAGGTAACAATGCCTAGATACTATTTTTTTTTCTTGACCTGTAGGTTGTCTGCCCCCTTGTGTAATAAGTTTTTTTTATATTTTTCACGGTGAGTCAAGCCACACAGACAGTGACCGGTCCTTGACCTATGTGTGTACCTCTGGTTGAAAGGAGGGTGGTTTTTTTTTTTTTTCTTTTCTTCTGTCTCTTTGAAGAGCGTTCTAGATCTGGGTGTTGATGACTTTCTGTTCTAGAAATTACTAGATATCGACGCGCGGTAGATTATATAAAGACCGCTCGCGTAACGTTGACGGACAGACATACGGAGACAGCCGTGAGACAGAATAGCGGAGACATTGCGTGACCCGTGCGTGGTATACCAATTGATCGTGTAAGTTAAGATTTTTCTTTTTTTCAAGGCCTTGCTTGTATTTGTAATTATATTTTCAAACTCTTGTATTGTAATATTTTTACATGCCATTTTTGTAAAAGGGTTTTGGTCAACCCTTCCATTTTGTATTGAGTTATATTATGATTAAACATTAAGTTGATATTTTACCTTCCGATTTCTTGTGTCATTTTTTTTTATTATTCATTGTAAGTCTTTGATTAAATTCAGACTTAAGACAAGTGACACAACTGCTTTTCTATTGTCACGTTCCCCTAGGCAAGCCATTTAAAAGTAGAATTCAATTCGTTATACGTGACAAAAGAAGTTTTGAGGGCTTTCGTCCCGGATATTTTTCTGAACCTATTTTCATCTTACTTGAGTAATTTTGTAAAGGCGAAGTTGACTTTAACAAAATTTTTTTTTTTTTGTTTGTTCAAAGAGTCGGAAGTAAAGTATCAATAGTATTGACCAAACTCTCTTAAGGTTTTTTGTTGTACTGATTTTGTACTGTATATTTACATTGTATACATATTTTTTTGCTTGTAATAGTTGTTAGTTAGTCATGGATATTCAGGTTTTTCTTGCAAATCCCTCTGTGAAAGAGCTTGATGCTTTTACTAGGAAGGAACTGGTCCTTATTTCTAAACATTTAGGGTTAAAAATAAAATCAAATGCCCTTAAACAAGAAATCAGAGATAACATTGTAATCCATTATGTAGACGAGGAAGTGTTTTCTGAAGACCTTTTAGAAACCCTTAGACCCGATGAGGGTAAATCAGATTTAGAACTTCAGATAAAATTAAAACAGATGGAAATAGAAGCCCAGTTAGCTTTAAAAGAGAAAGAAATTAAACAAAAAGAATTAGAGCTTGCAGCGGCTAGAGAGCAAGAAATTAAACAAAAAGAATTAGAGCTTGCAGCGGCTAGAGAGCAGAAAGAAATGGAAATGAAATTACAAATAGAGTTAAAAAAATTAGAGTTAGCTGCTAATGTAAGACCAGATTCTTCCCCTGCCAGTCATACTGCTGAAGCAACAAAATTTTTGAAAATAATTCCACGCTTTAATGAAGCCACAATTGACAATTATTTTCCACAATTTGAACTTGCTGTGAAAAATTTTAATGTACCTGAAACTTTGTGGCCCACTTTGCTGCAAACAGTTTTGACTGGTAGAGCTGCAGAGGTATTTTGTTCTTTGACCATTGAACAACAAAAAGATTATAATGTTGTTAAGGCCTTAATTCTTAAGGCATATGAACTTGTTCCGGAAGCTTACCGAAAGCAGTTCAGGGATTGTCGCAAATCGGATGGCCAAACCCATGTAGAATTCCTGCGGGAAAAGGAGCGACGCTTTGAGAAATGGCTCACTTCCAGGGAAATCGGCACCGACTTTGCAAAATTCAAGAACCTAATGCTGATGGAAGAGTTCAAGAGTTGTGTGCGGCTGGACGTCCGTACGCATATAGCTGATCGTGGCGAGGAAGATGTGCACAAGGCTGCAGTGTTGGCAGACGATTATATAATATCACATCAATTTGCCAAGTATACGACGGATGTCAAGCCAAAACAAGTCAAACAGCCTGAGTCCATTGCTAGCAACTCCATCAAGAACAGCAGTACAAATGACAGAAAACCTACTACAAGTAAAGCTACTTGTTCCTACTGCAAACGAGAAGGCCATAAAATTGACGATTGCTGGAAATTGAGGAAGAGAAACGAAAAAGCTCCTTCAAAAGTCAGCGCTTGCACAGTACAGTGGTCGGCGAGGTTTACTCCCTCATCATCAAGTCATATCAAGAATACCTCGACACCACCTGTTTCAAATGTATTGACTGTACAAGACTCTCCGAAAATGTCTCCACGATGTTCCAATGACTCAAACAAGAGTTTTTCAAATACATCAAGCCGATGTTCCAATGACTCAAACAAGAGTTTTTCAAATTCATCTTTACGATGTTCTAATGACTCAAACAAGAGTTTTTCAAATACATCAAGCCGATGTTCCAATGACTCAAACAAGAGTTTTTCAAATACATCAAGCCGATGTTCCAATGACTCCATCCAGAGTTTCCATAATACATCACCCCGATGTTCCAATGACTCTATCCAGAGTTCCCATAATACATCACCCCGATGTTCCAATGACTCTATCCAGAGTTCCCATAATACATCACCCCGATGTTCCAATGACTCTATCCAGAGTTCCCATAATACATCATCCCGATGTTCCCATGACTCTATCAAGAGTTCCCATAAGACATCACCCCGATGTTCCAATGACTCCATCAAGAGTTCTCCAAATACATCCAAAAGATGTTCTACTGACTCAAGAAAGAGTTTTTCCACTGCGTCTCCTAGAGATGTCAATGACTCCAGCGAGAGTTCGACCCAAGTCCAGTCTGCATCAACCAAAATTGATGTTTTATTAGAGGATTTTAAGCCTTTCATTTCGGAAGGATTCGTATCACTACCCGGTGATTCTACAAGTCTACGACCTATCACCATTTTGAGAGACACAGGTGCCTCACAATCGCTACTTTTAGAGGGTATCTTGCCCTTGTCAAAATCATCATCGACTGGGAAGAGCATCCTGTTACGAGGCGTAGAGCTTGGATGTATAGATGTGCCTCTACATCTAATCGACATAAAGTCAAATCTCATTACTGGACCGGTTGTTGTAGGTGTCCGACCAACATTACCATTGGAAGGCATCTCGTTGCTGTTAGGCAATGACTTAGCAGGTGGAAAGGTGATAGCCGAACCCATCGTCACTCAAAAACCCGACTTATCTGCCACACCCGAGGAAGACCTAGAGTTATATCCAGCGTGTGCAGTAACAAGGGCAATGAGGTTGAAAGCATCTCAAGAAGAGAACGTCATCAAGGCCAACAATAACCACGATGATGTGGACTTGAGCACCACATTTTTTGCTTCTCTTGAAGAAGAACCAACGCCAAATTCTGAAAAGCCGGCATCAACTCGAAAACAGTTGATTGAGGACCAAAAGAAGGATCCAGAGCTCGCCAAACTCCGAGAAACCGCAATGACATCACAAGAGGCAGAGCTAGCATCAACGTGCTACTACATCCAAGATGATATGCTCTTCAGGAAATGGAAACCTCCAGACGCATCCAACGAAGAAGAATGGAGAATATGCCATCAAATCGTGTTACCAGAAAGATACCGAGCGTACATCATGAATCTGGCTCATGACACACCAATGTCAGGTCATCTCGGCATCCACAAGACATACCACAAGATTATGTCACACTTCTTCTGGCCACGTTTGAAGAAAGATGTCATCCAGTACTGCCGATCCTGTCATGCCTGTCAGATGGTTGGCAAGCCAAATCAAAAGATCCCTGTTGCTCCTCTGAAGCCGATTCCAGCCTTTGAAGAACCTTTCAGCAGAGTACTTATTGACTGTGTTGGTCCTCTCCCAAGGACAAAAGCTGGCAACCAATACCTGTTGACCATTATGTGTGCTTCAACTCGTTTTCCTGAGGCTATTCCTCTAAGGAACATAAAAGCATCGAACATTGTAAAGGCCTTAATCAAGTTCTTTACTCTATTTGGTCTACCAAAGTCCATCCAATCGGACCAAGGAACGAATTTCACGGCCAATCTTTTCAAGCAAGTCATGACTCAGTTGGGCATCAAACACTGCATGTCGAGTGCGTATCATGCCGAGTCGCAAGGCGCTCTTGAGCGATTCCATCAGACTCTCAAGAACATGATCCGAACCTATTGCTTTGAGCACGAAAAAGACTGGGACGAAGGAATCCACATGCTGCTGTTTGCAACCCGTGAATCCGTCCAGGAATCGTTGGGATTCAGCCCTTTTGACTTAGTCTTTGGCCATTCAGTGCGCGGTCCCTTGAAATGTATAAAAGAGACTTTGTTGTCACCAACAGCCACTGAAGGACTTTTAGACTATGTAAGTAAGTTTAAAACTAGACTTTATGATGCTTGTGTTCTGGCCAAAAATAACTTACAAAACACCCAATCCAGCATGAAACGCTGGTATGATAGAAAGGCCCGTGTTAGAGAATTTTCTCCCGGGGATAAGGTGCTTGTATTTTTGCCCATACCAGGTCAACCCTTGCAAGCCAGATATTTTGGTCCCTATGAAATTGAGACCAAAATTAGTGACCTCAATTACACAATCAAAACCCCTGACCGTAGGAAAAAGACTCAGCTATGTCACATAAACATGCTGAAGCCTTATGTATCTCGGCCAGATCACTCAGAGAAGAGTAATTGTGTTTTAAATACAGTCAAAAGTTGTTCAAATAGCCATGTTTCTCCTATTGATGATGATATTGTAAAGGAGAAATTTGGACAATACAAAATACCTAATTCTTTTGTATTACAGAATTTGGATGTAAAACTGTCTCATCTGTCTTCGACAGAAAGGCCAGTTATCATGAAACTCATTAATGAATTTAATGACATTTTTTCTGATGTACCAAAACAGACTAATGTTATAATGCATGATGTAGATGTTGGCGAGGCTACTCCAGTCAAGCAGCATCCTTACAGGGTTAACCCTGAAAAACTTGCCATACTTAGGTCAGAAATCAAGTATATGCTTGAAAATGACCTCATTGAACCAAGTTCCAGTAGCTGGAGCTCCCCATGTGTCTTGATACCTAAACAGGACAAGACTTATCGTTTTTGTACAGACTACCGTAAGGTAAATGCTGTAACAAAGACCGATTCGTTTCCTATCCCTAGGATAGACGATCTCATAGATCGTATTGGTGACGCTAAGTACATCACCAAAATAGACCTACTTTCAGGTTATTGGCAGGTTCCCCTGACTGATAGGGCAAAGGAAATCTCCGCCTTTGTCACCCCTGATGGTCTGTACCAATACAAAGTGATGCCATTTGGCATGAAGAATGCTCCTGCCACTTTCCAGAGAATGATAAATGCCCTGCTTGCTGACATGGAGAATTGCCACGCATACATAGACGATGTAGTAATTTTTAGCCAAGATTTTTCTAGCCATTGTAAACAACTGCATTGTCTTTTTACTAAACTTTTACATGCAAAAATTACTGTAAACCTGAGTAAGAGTGATTTTTGCCAGGCTTCCATCCAATACTTAGGCCATATTGTAGGACAAGGCCAGGTGAAACCTGTAATGGCCAAAGTAGAAGCTATCCAAGCTTTCCCTATTCCTGCTGATCGGAAACAACTCCGAAGATTTTTGGGAATGTCTGGATATTATAGAAAGTTTTGCGAAAATTTTTCTGTCATTGCCAGTCCTTTAACAAACCTCCTGAGAAAGAACGTCCGATTTACTTGGACGGATGAATGTCAGAAAGCCTTTAACCAAATTAAGCAGATATTATCTAGCTCCCCTATTTTGATGGCTCCTGACTTCGGAAAACCTTTTAGGTTAGCTATTGACGCCAGTGACACAGGTGTTGGGTCAGTCCTTTACCAAGAAGATAATTTCCAAGTAGAGCACCCTATTTGTTTCTTTTCCAAGAAATTTAATAGACATCAAAGAAATTATTCTACTGTGGAAAAAGAATGTCTTGGGTTGATTCTTTCTATACAACACTTTGATTTTTATATCAGTGGGTCCAGATGGCCACTGGTTGTATTTACTGACCACAATCCCCTTACATTTATCCACAAAATGTCTGGCAAGAATCAACGACTTCTCAGGTGGAGTTTATTTTTACAAGAGTACAACCTAGATCTTAAACACATAAAAGGCAGCGAAAATGTTATCGCCGATGCCTTATCTAGATTGTAAAAAGTATTTTGATGTATATATTTTTTTTATATATATCATGATAAATACATTCTGTAATGTAAATATCATTTTTTGTAATTATTCTAAAAAGATTTCCATTTCGTGGAAATGTAAACTTTTTATTTTTAGGAGGGAGGTGTTACGTATCTAGGTAACAATGCCTAGATACTATTTTTTTTTCTTGACCTGTAGGTTGTCTGCCCCCTTGTGTAATAAGTTTTTTTTATATTTTTCACGGTGAGTCAAGCCACACAGACAGTGACCGGTCCTTGACCTATGTGTGTACCTCTGGTTGAAAGGAGGGTGTTTTTTTTTTTTTTTCTTTTCTTCTGTCTCTTTGAAGAGCGTTCTAGATCTGGGTGTTGATGACTTTCTGTTCTAGAAATTACTAGATATCGACGCGCGGTAGATTATATAAAGACCGCTCGCGTAACGTTGACGGACAGACATACGGAGACAGCCGTGAGACAGAATAGCGGAGACATTGCGTGACCCGTGCGTGGTATACCAATTGATCGTGTAAGTTAAGATTTTTCTTTTTTTCAAGGCCTTGCTTGTATTTGTAATTATATTTTCAAACTCTTGTATTGTAATATTTTTACATGCCATTTTTGTAAAAGGGTTTTGGTCAACCCTTCCATTTTGTATTGAGTTATGTTATGATTAAACATTAAGTTGATATTTTACCTTCCGATTTCTTGTGTCATTTTTTTTTATTATTCATTGTAAGTCTTTGATTAAATTCAGACTTAAGACAAGTGACACAACTGCTTTTCTATTGTCACATTCCCCTAGGCAAGCCATTTAAAAGTAGAATTCAATTCGTAATACGTGACAGTTGAACTAAAATGTAATAGGATCAAACGATTTTTGATACATAAACTCAATAAAAAAATTTCTTAGATGTAAATAAAACCCACTTACTGCAGACTCCTGTTCTCTCTGCGTTGTGAAGGTTTTGAAAAGATCTATGATGATACCAGCGTTGGAACAATCAAAAACATAGATGGAGGGACTACCCATCCAGATTTGTAGGTCATACAGAGACAAGGGAATGTACTGAGTGTAACTCTGATAATAGAACAAAGAAACTGAATAGTTTAATTCCTATAAGTAAAATGTTAAGTCTAAAAACTAAATACAGTCATACTTATTGAATGAACACACCAAAGCTCTACATTACCTTGTTGAAAACCCAAATTTCTCCATTAGAAGTAGGTTTTGGAACACCATGACCAATATAATGAAAAAGCACTCTTTCCTCCTGACAGAAATTATAAATGTTTTACATTACACTCTGTATATAAGGGTAAAGGAATTATTGTAAATTAGGTTGTCTATTTAAAAACATAAAAATTTTTTTTTCACTTTATACAAATATATTTGAATTATTATATCTGAAAAATGAAATAAAAATCAAAAGCACATATCAGCTATAATTATTTTGGGTATGTGTATTTATAAATAACTCAAGAATTATCAAAGAATTTAAAACATAAAAACATCACTGCAAAGCAGATTTTTTTTCTTCATTTTTCAGTGCTTTTGACATTAAAGAAAATAAAAAATGTTTACCTTTGCATTTCGTCTTAAAGAAACGCACAATTTTTTCATTTCTTCTACTGTAGGATCAAGGGATTGCTTGTATCGAGCTTTAGGCTGCCATCTCTCATACTGCTTCTGTAGATTGGAGCCAATGGTTTCTAGTGCCTTCTGTGGACTCATGGTGTGAGGATCTGAAAATAGTCAATGGTGAGTGCAAGATAGGAATCACCAATTTGAGAAATGTGCAGAGTAATGTAAACATTATATTAGTGACTTGATATGTTCTTTATTCAATAGCTGTAAGGTTCACCAACTCTATCAGGTTTTTTTTTAATCTTTCTTTCTTTGCTCCTTTTAACCTCTTATCTATTTGCCCTTTTCTCCTTCATATATTAATGTTTTGATAACTGCTTTAAATTTTTCATTATTCTGTTTCTTGAAAATAAGTTATAACCATAAGTGGATTTTATTAACCCACTAGTTATAATCCTACTTGTTAATTTATCCGTGTGATATAAAGTTAGTATAAGTGATAAAAATATTCACTGTTTCTAAACAAAAGGACAGATTTTTTAATAAATTAATTAAAATTAGAATCAAACAATCCTTCTGTCTCAACTCATTTAAATAAAGTCCAAATTAGTCCATTTGATCTAGAGCAATTGTTCATTGTATCAAAGCTAAAAAAAAAAATAATTAAATCACAAAATTACTTTTAAAAATAAACCTCTATGTTAAATATGAAATATTTTGCTTGACACTAACCTATCCAGCATTCCATTCGAGCACAGGGAGAAATCTTGACCACATCTGGAGGATCAACACCAACATTTAAACAAAGTACTAGAGCAACACTGACTGTTTTCATCTGTTCAAAAGAGAACAATATAGTATGTTTCAAATAAGACTGTGACAGGTGTTTGGCATGTTTAATGTCTAGGGGATGATTGTTTTTGAAATTATCACACACCAACCCGTCAGCATATAAATCGGGAACAGGCACGCAACGAGACAAGCAATGAAAGAAAGATGCAAAGGTAAAAAATGAAGAATATTTATTCACATAAATATGTACACAAAAGAATAAAAAAGGGGAGGGTTTGCATCTATCTCTAAGCAATAATGTATTTAATCATCACTCTTGCACTTAATAAGAGAGTATGTCACTTTGTCTTCTGAACTTAACTGGTTGTCCTGTTGTGTTGCAGCTGGTTGTGTCCTGGCTTGAGGTTCTTCAGCTGGAGGTGGCGCTCTAGCGAGTAGAGGGACGCCAGTGATACAGTTCTTGTGGAGTCTCAATCCAAAGTTCTGATATCTGTAGTGGGCACAGTAGGGCGGGTGACCGGCTACCGTGGGCACAAGTGGTACTGCGGGCAGAGCGGATCTGCCGTAGGCAGTGTAGTGAACAGGATATGTCCAGTGAGATACGAAGTTCAGGCGAGCTATGACGTCTCGCACAGACTGGGTCTATAAGGACATCGTACCTAATAAGTTGACAGGTGGGCTGTCGAATAGGCAGGCAAGAAGACCCGATAGCACCAAGTAAATAGTTGGGTGGATCCCAGTAGGCAGGAGATGATACTCAATATCGAATAGGCAATTGACTAGGCAGACAATGCCAAATAAATAGGCAGGTAAATAGGCAGACACCTGAGGGAGGCTGCAGATAAATAAAGACAAGTTAGGACATGTCTCTCATGCATCTTATCGATGCCCTCGACTGAGGTGCATTTGTCAGATGGGTAAAATTGCTTTTGAGTACAATGAGGAGATGATGGAAAACGGGATTAGGAAAACAGATGGCTGATAGTAGCAATATAAAATGTACATAAAAGGGGAAATAATCTCAAATAAACAACACAAGTTGGAAGAGAAAAGGGGGGGGGGGGGAGAAATGGGCGGTGGTCAGCGACCATGGCGGTTTGTTTACATACGACCGTCGGTCGAGAACAATGGAGTGCGCTTGAAAGGAGAGTGTCCGTTCCAGAGGCCCAACTCTCGTCAAAGTAGAATGAGTAAAGGGGGAGATAATTCATATCTCTTTTCTAAGCGCAGTATCAGTGCGCTAGTAAAATTATCAAAGCGGTCAGCCGAGATAAAGGAAATAAAATAAGATGTACAAATATATACATAGTTGCATCAACGATCAATCGAGCAACGTAGCATTAATAGATTAATGCAATACATAAATAAATACATAGGCCATGTTTATGTTTTCTACTTACGCCAGTGAGAAATACACAAGGCACTAATTAAATATAAATGAAATAATAAAATACACATAATAGTCTCCAGTGAGAAATATGCACAAAGTAACTAAGATGGAACTTGTGATTAAGTTCGGCTTACCACCAGGTATTCCTCTAAGAGTAAGAATAAATGAAGTAGTCCAGATTCGATTGCTCAGCTAGAATGAGAAAATGAGAGGGTCTGGCTTGATTTGATCTACCTTATATATAGGCCTGGAAAATGTGGGCGGAAACAGGAAATGTCCTAGGCTAAGAATTTGGAGAAATTGGAGATAGGACGGGGAAATGACTAAAATTAAAATAAATAAAAAATAGATAATAATAATTAATGCTGTGATAAAATTGAGTGACTCTGACAGCAAGCTTTTGACTTGTCACAAAGACTAGTAAAATTAGTTATTTCATCCCATGCTACCCTAACCCTAACCATTAAGGTATCAGTTGACACTCATTGAGAATGATGCTACAAGCTGATAAAAAAATAAAATAAGACAGACCTAATAAAACAAAAAATGGCTTGGGTGCTACCTGTCAGATCCATAATTTTAACCATGTTTAAAAAAAATTCCTAAAAATAATTCAATTTCCATACTGAAAAAAAAACTAAATGAATACCCTTTCTTTCATTCTCCAGCATTGCAAACAAAGTTTTGATCCTTCTATATTGCCAAAGTGACGCTTTTCATGACAAGCAACTGGTAGCTGTGAATCTACTAACTCTCCTTCACTTTCATCAAAAATCTCCCCATTTTCTGTACTGACAGTATTTTTAGCTGCCATAGTCTGTTATAGAGAAGATCTACTGTAAACACAAAAGAAAAGGCAAATGTTTCACTAATCAACAAACAATAGTACACTGAGTGAGAGATATTATCTTTAAATAGTTTAAAACCAAAATTTTGCTGAGGAGGTCCTTTCAGAAAAACAGGCAGGCTTCAGAGCTGGTAGAAGTGATGTTGAACAGATATTTAACATCAGACTGTTTAATGAAAAATGCATACAACCATCGTCTCTTAAATCAGCGATGCCCAACCTAATGCGATGTGCGGGCCATTTTAATTTCCAACACTCATGTCGCGGGCCACATCACCGAAAAGTTACAAAAATGAAATGAAATTGACCTGAAACATTTACTTTTAGAAACCTGTGGATCTAGTATTTACATTAATTAATGAGATATCTGAAAGTTATCTGTTTTCAAACATCGGAAAAGAGCTTCATTTCTCTACTTAAAATGTGAGCAACTTTGAACTAGCTTTACCAACGACTCACTTTCTTGTCTCTTTTAGCTAAACAGTCCCATCTATCTTCCAATGTCTAGGCTGCTGAAACAAAGAATGCCGTCATATTTGTGTTATAATAGAATATGCATCCTCCGTTTGGGACCCCTCAACTCAAGAAAACATTAAGAAACTGGAACATACACAAAATAGAGCAGTGAGATTCATAACAAATAAATATTCACATTTGACTAGAGTAACACCTATAGTAAAATCACTAAATTTAGAAAGCCTTCAGGACAGAAGACTCAAAAGTAAAGTAGCAATTATACATAAAACACTAAACCATAATCTTCAAATACAAAATTTAATAAAATACTCTGAAAGACACAAAGATAAAGGCACATTCCTTGTCCCATATGCTAGGACAAATTTGTACAAATACTCCTTCTTCCCTAGTGCTATTAGAGCATGGAATGGGTTGCCTGAGCTAGCCAGGAAAACCAATGACTTGGCAGAATTTAAGTCATTGGTTAATATGCATGACTAAATGCATGACGCATAGGACGTAATCATCTTCTTTTTTGAAGTAACGTCTGTATTATATAAGATAGTGTTTATTTCTTGTTCATTTTCTTTACAAAAAATATTTTGTCCAAACAGGACTTATTACCCTGTTCTACGAAAAAAAGTAAAGATCCGTTTACTTTTCCTGGTAGATTATAAATCCAGTTTCTTTGGCTCTTTTATTCATAAACTTACAAATTTTTAAGGTTATAGTACCAATTCTACCAATCCATCAGAGAGAATGTGAGTGCCCTAACGTAGGTAAGATACATTTCAAAACTTTTTTTTCTTCTGAAAAAAAAAGGGGGGGGGGGGGACGTTCTACACTTAGTGCTGGCGTATTGGCAGGCCGGATAGAACCACATCTGGCCTGCGGGCCGTATTTTGGGCATCACTGTCTTAAATGATTTCCACTACTTCCAACACACCTTGGCCTTTGATGATAAGTTATTAGCGGCATGGTCATAATTATTGTAATCATTCTGATATCTCAAAAGATTTCCACTACTTCCACCACACCTTGGCCTTTGATCATTACGTCATGCGCAAGATAAAATTATAATATTACATCCCCAACATCCAAGAGAAGCGCTATAGCTAAGTACACACCCAGATTTATAATATATTATTTCTCAGCAAGGATGTAAAGTGGAAGGGGAAACACTATAAACGCATTAATAACGTCAAAAAAATATTAAAAAGCATTCAAAATAATCATATTTATATATTAGATGAAATGAGGGCCTTAACAGCACAATTAAACAATGAATAAAAAATATTTAATTGGGGATGAAATAACCGGGGAAGAAGTGAACAAAGATGAAATGAACGGTCACCATATATATATATATATGGTAATATATATATATATATTACCTATCATTTTATCTATATTTTTTAGTTTATCTATTTAGATACAGAGATAGAATAAAAAGCCTTAATAGGTAAAGGATTAGATTGCTACTTGTATTAGTCTACTTTTTTATATCTAGATAAGTAAATTTTCATTAAAAGACTTTTTTTTAAAAAATGATTTTGATGTCTAGATTAGAAATTAGCCTGGCTATAGAGTAGTATGGATTTAGTTAATTTAGAGTATAAATCTAAATGTACTCTATTTAACAATAATGATTAACATTACCACCAGGGCCAGCCATAGGACATAGGCGAAGTGAATATGGTGGCCTCAAATGAAACAGAAAAACAAAAAACTATGACTAAAAATATGCAATAAATTAAAAATCTCCCTGCATCTGTAGCTAAATCAACAAATAAGTTAAATTCATATAATGCTGATAGCATGAATGTGCTTCATGGACAATTCATGACACCAGACTAGAAATAACATTTCAACATTTCACCAAAAGGAAGAAACAATGCTGTTCTAACATATAATATATGTAGTCTAATAAGTAGATCTGTCTGCAGAGGTCAAGCCACACAGAATACAGTAGACGATGTCGCCCTGGCTTCTCTACCAGATCTTCCAGTATTAGAATGCCTAGATGAGCTTCTGAGCCTTGATGATCTCAAAAAAGCAATTAGCTGCATGAAAAATAGAAAATCTCCAGAGAGTGAAGGCATCCCAGTGGAAATAGTTAAAGTCAACAAATCACTCCAGCTCCCTGCACTCTATATTCTCCTCTGCCGCTGCTGGGAAACAGGTCATGTCCCACAGGACATGCGTGACACAACTATAGTCACAATATACAAGAACAAAGGGGATCGGAGTGACTGCAACAATTATAGGGCTATCTCTCTCCTCAGCATAGTTGGCAAAATCTTTGCTAAAGTGACACTATCCAGGCTGCAAGTGATAGCATGATATCCTCTCTACGACTACTGCAGGAGAAATTCAGAGAGAGAGACAGACCCCTTTACATCGTTTTTGTTGATCTGAATAAAGCCTTTGATACGGTCAGCAGAAGTGGCCTTTTCAAACTCCTAATGAAAATAGGTTGCCCTCCCAAACAATGAGTGCTTTCATGAGGAAACGAAATGTACTGTCAAATTCAATGGAGCCCAATCAGCACCTTTTGAGGTTAGCAGTGTTTCAAGCAGGGATATGTGCTCCCACCTACTCTGTTTGGCATATTCTTCTCCTGTCTACTGAATTATGCTTACAACAACATCAACGAAGGTATGTTTCTCCAAGATCCTATGGGAAAACTATTTAATGTATCAAGGCTGCTGTCAAAAACCAAGGTTAGGAAGATACATCAGGGAACTCCTGTATGCTGAGGTGCAACTTTTGTGGCTGATTCTGATATTCAGCTTCAGTGCCTGGTTGACAAACTATCTGCTGCTTGCCAGAAGTTCGGCTTAAATATTAGTCAAAGCAAGACTAAGATACTAGTCTATAACACAAATACTGCACCTCAAGTAAATATTAATGGCCAACCACTAGAAATTGTTGATCACTTTTGTCATCTCGGCTCCATCATATCCAACAATAAACTACTGGATAAAGACATTAACAATAGGATAGCCAAAGCAATGGGCACCATGTCTTTGCAGAAAAGAGTGTGGGACAACATATTGCTGATTAACAATACTAAAGCCTTAGTCTACCGGACCTGTGTGTTGAGCCCTTTGCAATACAGAAGTGAAACATAGTCAACATACTCCTTGCAGGAAAAAAAGCTGAATGTCTTCCAGCTCCGATGCTTAAGGCAGATCTTTAAAATTAGGTGGCAAGATAAAATAACCAATGAGAAGGTGCTATGAAGAGCAGGGTGCCAGGACATCTGCTCTGTTATCAGCAGCAGACGCCTTGGCCACGTTCGTAGAATGCCAGTAGGTCGACTTCCACAAGACATTCTGTATGGCGATCTAATAGAAGGCAGGAGAGCCGCTGGTTGCCCACTTTTACTGTATACGGATGTATGCAAACGCGACATGAAGCTCTTCAAAATCAACAGCTGGGAAAAAGTAGAACTGGATAGATCCACATGGAGAGAGAGCATAAAGGAAGGGTCTCAGATTGCAGATGCCATACACAACAGTAGCAGAAAGAAGAGTGAAAATGCAATGGCGCCTGGTGATTACATATGCCCAACCTGCGATAGCAGCTGTGTATCAAGGATTGGCTTCTTTAGTCAGACAAGAAGTTGCAAAGAGAAAAGATTGTCTCTCAAGACGTAAAATGCCACAGAAGTAGATCTAAAGAGTGAGCTAGTCAACATAGTGCCATGCTCATAGAGTTCTGCTATGTTTGAGATATTATCTATGTTTAACAATTTTTTCTCTACAAATTCTTTGAGTCCTGTCTGAGCCCCTACCAATCGGAGGCCATCTATGAAAGCAATTGCCTAGTTTGTCTTTGCCTAAGGCTGGCCCTGACACCACCAAACAAATTCACAAATATTTATCTTTGTAATTACATTTGAAATTAATCTAGGGCCTTAGAATCATACAATGATGATTCAATACAAAATAAAATCAAAATGAAAAAAGGTCTTGATCTAGGCTAGTCAGTAGTGCACAGTCAGACTACAGTACTAGTACTAGCTCTACATTTATATATATATACTCTCTACTAAAGGCACTAATACTATTTTAATAAAAACAATTATAATGTAGTTATTAGATCTATATTACTACATCTAGAATTCTATATATATATATATATATATATATATATATATATAATTCTCTTCTTCCCTCAACAGTTTAAACGAGAAGAAGAAGTAAAGGAAAAATCACTCTCTTATTTCTGCGGATAGTCCAAGAGAAAACAAGATGGGGGGGGGGGGGGGGGGGATCACGTAGTCACAAAAAAGCAGGGAGCAGGGCCGGACCGTTGTAACCAAGAAATATCACTCTTTTTTTTATTTCTACCTCACGTAAAAAAAAAAAAAGGGGGGGGGGGGGAGTAATCTACTCTGCAGTAACTATTGAGTCGACAGAGCACGCTCAAGAGTTTGGACACCATGGAAAGATCACTCTTTTATTTTTGCAATTCGGGCGGAGGGAGTTATCCTAGATAATTTAAGGGGGGGGGGGGGAAGTAGTTTTAATCCGTCATTAAATAGCAGAATTGGACTTAACCATTGTAGAGCCCTATGTGAAACGGATTTCGCGGGGCCAAGTTTGGGTAATAAGTGAAAACTAAGAGTTTGTATTAGAAAATAAATTCGTCTTTGCATTTTATTCATTCTTTACTACGTACAGAATTACTTAACGAGCCTTGCGTGTAGCGAAGTCATACAGTACATCATATTTCCTACATAGATCAATAGCAAGAATTACCAAATGTTTCAATCTATCTATGAGAATTGTTGATCTCAAGTAATTCTTCATTAGTTTGAGGCGCAAGAAGCTTCTTTCACTAGATTCCACAATTGCGGGTATTGCATAATGCTGTTATTTTTTAACGCACGTAGGATTGGCGTTTTACATGTTGAATGACAACCCAAAATGACAATTTTCGTCTATATATTTCAGGAGATTTGTATGAGTTTTCAAAAGATTTTAATAATATCCAGATATTTCCAGGACTTTTTGGTATACTTTGCAATTTCCGAATATTTATAGGACTTCCTGTTAAATCGACAGGAAATCTGTTAAATGTTATCAAATGGTTTAATTTAATAATTTATACACCTAAAACTAGCGCGGGTCCTATGTGTATGCTACACCGCCGGTCGACTAGTATATATATTATACTATAGATTCTAGATCTATTTAACGATTACATCGATAACATAGTTCATACTATCAGTCGCTAGATTACACAATATCTACCTAGAAGTGGTGTAGCTAGGAATTAGCAATCATTTGGGGGCCTTGACCTCTTTGGGGGCCCCTGCATTTTGTATAATATTTAATATAAAAAAACAATTTCAAACACTCATTTTGGGGCCCGGGGGGATTTTCAAATTCTCCCCCTTGAATCCCTCCCCCCCCCCCCTCTCTACGCAACTGCTATGCTATCTAGAGTCAAATAGAATCTACATAATTCCAACATTATACATAATTCTATTTCTTTTAGTACTTTTACTATTATAGATATGGACAATATATAATATAGATCTAGAATCTATCTAGAGTCCTAGACTATGTCAATGTCTGTGAATAATCAAGTTTATCAGGTAAATCAAGTATGAATAGATAATTTTCTAGGACTAGATTTAACTAGATCTAGTCCTAGTCAATCTAGTATTAAATTTTAAAATTAAAGTCTAGACAACATTAGACAGACTTACACTCTTCTAGTTCTAGTTAGTAAGTTACTAGAACTGTAGACTAGTACTGACTGTAGTGTACTGTAGAAGATATCTATCTGCTGGTCAATAAAAGAAAACTATACTCTATACTATAGATCTAGTAGCTAGATCAAGTAGATCTAAATCTAATCTAGACTAGATTCTTTGTCATAGACTTTAGTAGAGTAGGATCTAAATCTAGAGTAGACTATTCTAGTTTCTAGATTAGACTGATTAGAGTTAGACTCTTACTGAGTCTTAAACATGTAGATCTAATCCATATTCTATGTGTATTGTATAGATCTACATCTAGGTCTGACTCAGTGACTCTATGTAACTAGATCTAGATTTATTAATAAAAATATTACATTTATATTATTATTAAACTTATTTAATTTAAAGTATCAATCAATCATTATCATCACATTGATGATTAGTTGCCAATGGGAAATGATTGAATGAATTGCCATGATTATGATGAGTACATCATGTACTGTAATCAGTGTAATGCATAGATCATAGATCTACATCTCTACAAATCTAGCTACTACATAGTCATAGATCTAGAATGACTACAATTAGAATTGATTTTGACTATAGTCTATATAGATCTAAATCTAGTCTTTTCTAGATATAAAAGTATTAAAAGTTATAAAAATAATGATAATAGACTAAGATGAGCTAGCTTGCTTCTCACGCAAATATAATATTGGATCTAGACTATACACGTATATAATATAATATAGATCTAAATTATCGATTGACTAGATCTATTTAGAATCTAGACTAGCTGAACTAAATCTAGGTTTAGACTGTAGATCAAATTTATTTATTTATTTTCATTAAATACAACATGCTTTATTTTAAGAAATTTTCCAAGGGACTATACTCTGAGAATAAATGCAGATAATTGAGGCCTATCAAGTAGCATGTGTGTTTATTGTGTTCACTTGAATACAATTCAGCCAATTCAATAACACACTTAGATATAGACTTAGACACTAGAGGAGGAGTGACTAGACTAAGTAGAATCTGCTCTAGATCTGGCCTTGGCTCATCATTTCAAATTGAAAATAGTGATGGCCCATGCAGGCCATACACATGTCAACGATATTACAAAAAATAATCATGGACATGGTAGTAATTTTACGTCACCAAAAAAGTTCAAGATTGTTTCTAAAGATTTTGGTGTCCAGGCCATTGATCGAACACTCAGACGAGTTTACCCCGAACCACTGAACCCCTTTTCAGTCTCAAGCCCGGAGAAAAAAATATGGTTTGCTTTTTAAAGAGTCTACAAGACTAACAGTCTATATAATCATAAATATAATATCTATATTATTATTATATATCTAGATATATATTATATAGTAGTTTATTTAATTCGGACATTCTCTGTTTTTGTGGTCATTAAATAATTATTTTAATATGTATTATAAAACTAGCACGCTGTATAATGTGCTTGTCCATTTTCCAATGATTCTGACCCAATGGCCTTCCGTTTAGCTGTCTTTTTATGTAAGAAAAACGAATTTCAAATTTGTTAGTCAGGTTGTTGTTTTTTCCTAAGTTTACTGTATTTTACCTCTTCCTAGGGCTAGGGTTAAGACTATTTTTTTTATTTGGCTTAGTCTATACTAATGAGCCCGGCAATATTTATTCTGTTTTTGGAGCTAATTTATTTGATTCATAAGCCAAGTTGTTTGATTCTATACAGAAGAAAAATTAATAGGGTGTCCAAATTAAATTATGATTTTCTTACCAAAATTTATTTCGGACAGCCAGTTTTGGACATCATTGTTAATGATCTTATATTATATTTTTTTGTTTGTTGTTGTTTTTTTTAATAGAGAATAAATGGGCAAATGTTGGGAGTGAGCTTGGTACATTGAATGAAGTTAAATGCTTAGATCTAGACCTACTAGATAGATCAAGATTTTATATAGAGAGAATATGAAGGATTCTGTTAGGCAAGAATGGCTATCCTAACCTGTACCATACTTCAAAAGATCATCTGTTGTATTAGAAATTTATTAAATTAATAAGCAAAAAACACAAACATTCAACACACATCTAATCATGCAAACATAAAAGAAGTCTAAAGTCGGTGCAGAAGTCACTATTCCAGTGACCTAATTTTGGTAGAATGTGTTCATATTTATGCATAATTTGAAAACATCTTAATGATTTCATGTGAGGGGATATGCCTGGGGATCTTAAAATTTAGTTAATGTTAATATAGAATTAAAATCTGAGTTTATTGATGCCTAAATATAGAGACTGTCCGAAAAAAATTATGGTGTCCGAAATCAGATAATGCGGGTCAAATTTGTCCGAATTGATAATGTGGGTCAAATTTGTCCGAATTAAATGAAAACATACTGCCTCTTTGACCTTAAATATAATAACAAATATAGGTTAGGGGTACAAATATAATTATTCATCCTTATTCACCTTTAACTAAAGAAGATTTTGATACTTCATTTTCTGTTCTATGTCGAACCTTTGTACAATAATGCGCTGTCAAAGTCAAACTTTCAAATTTGGGCATATAGGTGTCAGAATAGCATAAACTACTCTAGATCTAGACTCTATATAGTATATTAATATACTAATAACTATTACATAGATCTAAAAGTCTATATAGATCTATATTATTATATATATATATATATATATATATATATATATATATATATATATATATATATATACTAGTAATAACTAGTAACTAGATTTTTTCCTATACTCCTATAGATTTTTTGATAAATCTGTCCTGCATATATGATAATTATAGTTACTAGTAGATAACTAAAACAGAAAGATTAAAAACTCCTTTATCCCACTTTCAGTCAGAGTGTTACAAGATTATCTGTCGTCATCGAGAAGTACATAGAAGTCTAATTCATACAGCGCTGGTTGAGAATGTGTATGTGTTTCGTGTGTGAATGTTGTTCGAATTTTTTCCTGTATATTGTTATTGTACAGTAGTTACAATGAGGTTGTCAATTGTAGTCAAACTGAATTTCCAATTGATTGGGTCAATAAAATTATATTACCTTATCTTATATATATATATCAATTTCTAGATTTGTTCTAGGTCTAGAGTAAATGATGCCACTCGAACACCTTCATGTTAAGATACTTCACTGTACTTTTAAAAATCGCCTTTATTTTGATGATTATGGTGAAATTAGTCCATTCCTATTGTTCATCATCCATTTCTTTATAGTTTAGACAAATTTAGTTTCATTTACACCTGAAGACAATTTTTTTTTCTTGTATTCAAAGTGCATTGATATTATGTCACTTTTGTTTACTACCTCTTGGGAGGAATGAAGTTAACAGTATTTTTGTTTGCCCATGATGCATCAGCTCAACAAAACCCATATATATTTTGCTTTTACTTAGGCAGGGAAATACATAAAAAAAATTGTTTACTCTGTCCCATGCTATCCAAACATGAAAATTGATGTTAAATAGCCTGCAACATTCGAACACTCCCTATATCAGCTTTGTAAAGAAAAGTAAATAGATTTACATCATATTGTTATAAACCTGGTGGTGACACAGATGGGGGTAGTGCTGTGTGTTTTTAGCCTACCCAAATCGCCACAGTCCAGCGCAGGACGAGCGGTCAACCGTGACCAGTGACAGTACACGCCAGTTTGGCAAAGACCTGTGCTGTAAATATCACGCACGTAAGTCACGGCGAATGTAATCAAGCAACGTTCCATGCGTTTCTAGAAGGTCAGTAGAGACCCTATAAAAGAGCCGGTGTGTTAAGACTTGAGAGTTCACTTCACGTTACCTCACAGTTCGAGGCGAGAACCAGCACGGTGTGTGAAATCAGGTGGAGCAAGACTAGGTTTTTGTAAAGACAGTGTTAATGTTGTTGCCAATTGCGATGTATTTGAAATTAAACTGACTGATACTTTGGCGCCCTGAGTTGTGAGGTTTTTTAAGTTTGTTGTGTCGTGGTGCAGTTTGAAGAGAGCCTGGAAAGGAGAGACGTAACAACTGTTGTCAAGAAGTGGGATCGGATCTACTATGGCTCGTCTGAAACTGCTGTACGAACTGGAAGTGAAAGAACTCTGTGATCAAGGGCTGAAGGCAATCGGAAAGAAGGAAACCTTGCAAGCACGCCTTAGAGAAGAACTAACTGAAGAAGGTGAAGATCCGGACACCTACCTGTTTTAGAACCCGATGTAGTGGAACTGCTCATCACCTTTAAGGAACAGATGTTGGCTGACTTTCAAAATGTGTTGAAGTGTGACTTACAGAAAGAGACCTGTGCCAGAGTAAAACAGATGTACACCTCAGTGAAAGAAGTGATGAGCCCTGAGCTGAAAACTTTGAACGAGGGGGTAGAAACCCCGTGCTATGAAATACGCAGCTACAATGGCCATGCTGGTGAAGATGGTGCTTCCTGTGACTCTAATAGCAAGCCGTACGAAGTAGCTCCCATGAGAAGAAATGTGGTGGTTGCTGCGATTTCCTCAACGAGCACAAACCTGATGAAGCTGTTAAAGAACATTTGCATGATGAAAGCCACCGGTGAGGTTTGGTACCTGCAGATGTATTTCAAGAGGTCACGACCAGTGAGATAAGCCCTGGTGATGATCAGGAACACCCACCGAAACCTGATGATGCAGCAGAGACCCCCTTGCAAGTAGAAAGCAATCGAAAAGGTCTCAACCCAACAGACGATTGGTCCGCTGCTGAGACCAGTCGATTGAAGCCTGATGCCGAAGGAGAGGGACTTTTGCATGTGGAGAGCTACCAACCTGTCCCACAAGCATGTCCTCCATACAAGTCTGAAGATGATGACCTGTCCCATAATTTCCCCTTCAGTGAACCTGAAACCTATCCCAAAAGTCCTCTTTCAAGAAAGCCATTTGAAACAACCTGTTAGGCCTATGATCTTAGTGACACCGGCCCTGGCATCCTATCCCTCACCGTGTGTAAAAGGGTTGCCCTCAGTACAGAATGACAGAAGGCGAAGTTTGATGAATCCAAAGTGCAAGGTGATGCGACTACGGCGTCAGTGTAACCAGGTGAAGGTCAGCTGGAGAAGACAAAAGCGACATTTATTGAATGCGACGTGGATGGCTTCATCTAGCTCAACAGGCAAGCCCCCTGTCACCCCCACCGATCGACCCCCCACCTGCAACGATGAATCTTCACATCCCAGGTCGTGAGATTGATGCTGTCCAGGACGGACAGATCTAAGGAGGGGACAGTGTTATAAACCTGATGGTGACACAGATGGGGGTAGTGCTGTGTGTTTTTAGCCTACCCAAATCACAACAGTCCAGCGCAGGACGAGCGGTCAACCGTGACCAGTGACAGTACACGCCAGTTTGGCAAAGACCTGTGCTGTAAATATCACGCACGTAAGTCGCGGCGAATTTAATCAAGCGAGTGTCAAGCGACGTTCCATGCATTTCTAGAAGGTCAGTAGAGACCCTACAAAAGAGCCGGTGTGTTAAGACTCAAGAGTTCACTTCACGTTACCTCGCAGTGTGACCAGTTCGAGGCGAGAACCAGCACAGTGTGTGAAGTCAGGCGGATCAAGACTAGGTTTTTGTAAAGACAGTGTTAATGTTGTTGCCAATTGCGATGCAATTAAAATTAAACTGACTGATTCTTTGGAGCTCTGAGTTGTGAGGTTCTTTTAAGTTCGTTGTGTTGTGTGGTGCAGTTTGAAGAGAGCCTGGATTGTAGGAGAGACGTAACAGTATGCACAAATTGTAACCATTTTAAAATCATGATTCTATGACACATTCATGATGTGTCATATGTGTAGGCATTATGGCCTTGTAGTACTACTGGGTCTAGAAGAAAACTGTTTCCAATTTACTTCCAGATGCGCCATTCTATTAAGCTCTGAATTGTGTGTTAAAAACAAAAACCTAACACATGTACTTGATGTGAAGAAATATTAATATTAATAAAATGAGGTGATATAGAATGTATAAGAATGTATAGATATGGTATTTTAAAATTAAAATATTTTTGGCAGGAAAAAAAAGGGGGGGGGGGGCAGTCAAGACACTATATGAAGAGATCATCAATAATTGATCGACCATTTAAATGTGGTGTAAGCTTCAAAAACAGAGTCAGTTAAGAATATTGTGATTCTAGATCTGGAAATGTGGCGCTGGGTCTATAATTTTTTATTTTTTTACTTTTTGCCACAAAGCTCAATGGGCTGCAAAGATGTTTCTTTGAAACAGATAATAATGTCATCACGAATGGATAAAATAATAACAATAACACACGATCACAATTATTCCCACAATATTTCCCTCTCTTATTTTGTCTACACCCTCTTTCTCCTTCTCTCTCCTTACACAATTCCTTTTTCCAACATTCACACATTTTTACTGCAAAGTAACGAATTTCAAGACTCAATCTAAGTGCAGCCATTAGACCAACACACAACAGAAACAGCTCAGTGATAGCGCAACACGTTGGTGTAAACCAGGCCATCAACACAGCCCTAAAACATTGTTCTAGTTGTAGTGAGAATAATGTTGAGGGGAAAGGGGGAGGAGCCTATTATTGATTGACCTAGTACCAACGGTCAAGCTGTTAATTAGGTCACAAGCATTTAACATTCTAGATATGTATTATATATAGGTGCATTTTTTTTGTGACAGATACTAACCATGCTCCAAGATTTTTTTGGTCAATCAGGTGGCTTGGGGAGGACTGATATATCTAGGTCTATAATTAACTCAATTCACAAGCTATTATTAGCGCCCCACCTCCCAAAAAATATTTAGCACTGACTTTTGGGCCTTTTTTTTTGTCACAGACAATGAACATGCTAGATACGTAAGCCGTGCATGTTTTGTTTTTAGGTCAAACAAGTAAAACGGTTGTCCTCTAATGACTTGTGGAGGGTGGGATTATCTATAGGCAACACAATTCACAAGCTACCAAAGCTTGTTAGGCTCTCCCCCCAAAAAATAATATTTTACCTTTACCTATCCCTTAGTCTTTTGACCATTGAGGCACCATGCAAGATTCGTCGACCGTCCTTCTCCATTCCTGTCTTTTACCCAGTTTTGAACCTCTTTCAATGGCAGGCCCGTCCATTCCATTTCCTGGGACTGTTCCTTGAAGGAAGGTCTTTGCGAGCTCCGAAGATCGTGTAATATGGACATAGATTTTTAGGTTGCGTTTTTTTTTTTTTTTACAAAAGTTAGGTCATCATGAAATTTGAACCCCAAAAAATAATATCTGGGCCTTTTCAAGACATTCAGATCAACTAAATATAAGTACCAGTACGGTAATGTGGTACTGGGCTTAGCGCCTTATAGTTATGTGTATCATCAGTTTCTAAGCATGGACTAATACCTAACTGTTTTGACATGGCGTAAAAAGAAAATGATATAAATAACAAAATTTTAAGATAACACTTTTTGAACACCATTCTTCTCATGTTTCTCAAGAGTTTCTTAAGATGTTCGATTCTTGAAGGAAAGCATCGACCTGACCCACCTTAACATCAAATCTAATTTTAACTATGAGTAGTGATGCAATAAAACATCAAATTTTATAGAAAAATGGATGACGAGTCCATTGATACAGTTTTTTCCTAGGTCTACCCTTTCGGAGATGTACAAATTCAAACATAAAAATGTTGGCCACTGAGCTTAACTTGTTCAATTGGTGTAAGGTATTCTTCTTGATACAAAAGGTGATTTAAAAGTCTAAGTTATCTGACTCATCATCATGAGAGATGTGTGTTTGTAAAATTGTTTTTTTCACATTTTTACCTATGATTTTGCACCCTAGATGAAAAAAATGTGTTTGTGCTTCCCTTAGCTTGTTTGCAGGTTCAGAGCTCTCACCAGCAGGTTCTAGGTGTCAAAGGTTTTGTGTTCTGAGCAACATAAATGAATTCACCTGGTGTCTAGAGCACAGTATTCATCATAGTAAAAAAAAAATTGCATGTCAAATTATGTCAGATAAAGAAGACAGCACAAGCTAACACTAAAATGGGAGGAACATTCAAGATAATATTATGCAACTACTTTTGAAATGGTTGTGATTTGATTGTCCTAATATCATGTTTATGTTAAGGGAGTCATCTTGTAACAGGACTGTTTTTGTCTAAGAAAAGTTGTCAATAGACAGATGTACAACAGTTATGGTTAATTTGACAATTCTGAAATCCATGACAAAGTCCACTAGAATCGCTTTTGCAAAGACTTAGATTGAAATGTCTTCTTACAAAAGTTTTGGGTTTGTTTTTTTGCATAGGCCTATAGCTCTTTCAAAAAAGGTGTATACATAGTATGCATTTCTAAAAGATCTGAGAAGATGAAATGATGTCTCTTAATTAAGTTATTATTATTTGATAAAAATGGTTTTACTTAATATTCAAAAGTGGTTTTATAATAAAATTGCAAATAGAATACATTTTTTATCCCTTGAAAATTCATTTTTAAAACTTTCACACTGTCGTGTGTGACTGTGCCCCTCCCATGGTTTGAAAAATGCTGGTGTGGAACATAGCAAAGCATGAAAGATGCGCTATACAAAAGCAAATAAAATTAAATTTGAACATAAACAAAACTTAAACCACTCTCTTAGCAAAAGTAGGTTTCGGTAGGTAGTGTCTACTGATGCAAATTTTCTGTTACACCTTTATCATTCTTATTCATTTTGTTTGTTGCTTCTATAAAGTTATTTGATAGAATGCATTGTACTATGCCAGCAATATTTGTCTGGCTGCAAGTAAATGTTACCTGTTTCTATGACCAACTGTTCTGAGGTCAGCACATAATGTCCTAAATTTCCCTAAGGAAGCTCTGGCCTATATATTGATAATAACTGGATAAACTTTGTCATTCAATTCAGAGTTGAAAATCTTAAGCTCTTTATGATTCTTTTTAAGGCCTTAAGCCAACCAATTAGCTACTTCTAGTATACAAGGCTACGTAACAGAAGCAAGCGAGCCTCTTATACTTATTTTGTAACTTACATTAAAAAAAAACAGCAGTTTTTGTAAAGAATATATGTATACCATTGTATATCTTAATTCAGGAATGGTGGGTTGCTGCCACTAGACTATGTCAAAGTGTTCCTAAATTTAGGAACCCCTTTCTATAGAATACCACACTGGCACTATGTGACCTATGGTCTTTCTGATCTTCACGGGGATGGTAGAGTTCATGTGTAAGTATGCAAATAATAAATATTGATAGGATTTAGTTCTTTTTAACTAGAATACTTGTATAACAAAAACTGTAAGATCATATCCATCCAAGGAAGCAGCTTTACATGTTTTGCAAACAAATGAATGCTACATGACTTTGTGTGATAGCTGTAGAAAAAATGCTGTATGCGGATATGTCCAGTCAGCTTCTGCATAGTCTCTAATTATAGCTGATTATTCAGTTATAAGAAACAAAACCAAAACTGTTAATCTTCCATATATGTGAACTATTACAACAAATTTGTTTACAATTTTAAAAAAAAAGACATGTTGCCATAGGTTCCCCATTCAGACCTTGTGATCTATGGGGGAAGATGATTTAAAAACACCTGTTTCTATGGTGATGGTTAACAAGGGTGTCATGTGGCCAGCACAACAACAAACTGCCTTTATGTCTACCGGGGAATTCTAAAAATCTTGAAGTTCAAAATGTATGGTCAAAAGTAGAATTTGAATACTTTAATATTGGGGACGTGGTGGTCTAGTGGTAATAAGAGGTCTCAGGTTCAAGTACACATCAAGACAAGGATGTTTACATTTTGGGATTTTTATGGCCCTCATAAGTCTACCAAACTCTAATGGGAGCTAGACAATAGTTGAGGAAACGTTAAGTGGTTGGTCATGCTGGCCATGTGACACCCTCATGAACTTTGGACCACAGAAACAGATGACCTTTACATCATTTGCCCTTTTAGATCTTTGGGTCTGAAAGTGGTACTCACTTTGAAAAAATTTAATATTGGCTTATATGGTGGCACATTCACCAGCTAATCATAGATTTCTTACGCTGCCCAATGTATTATTTTTCATTGTTACTTATTCCATTCACCAAATATTTTTACCAGAACCACTTAAGTAAATGGAGGTTTGGTAAAGCACTTGATTTCCGAATCAGGGGTCCCGGGTTTGAATCCTGGTGAAGACTGGGTTTTTTAATTTCTGGATCTTTCGGCACCTCTAATTCCACCCAATTCTAATGGGTACCTGACATTAGTTGGAGAAAAGTAAAGGCGGTTGGTCATTGTGCTGGCCACATGACACCCTCATAAAACGTAGGCCACAGAAACAGATGACCTTTACATCATCTGCCCTATAGACCACAAGCTCGGAAAGGGGAACTTAACTTTTTTTTTTACTTTACTAAATAATGTCAGGTCTACATATTAAGTATTTATTGGTAGTGGCTTACAGGGGCATCTAATTTCTAAAGGAAACACATTTTTTTATTATAAGTCTTAAGTTTTGAAGGAGTTAAATAAAAGTAACATTTTAAAGTCAATTTGTGTGGAAAAATAACAAAATATTGTTTTATGTTAAGAGTTTCATTATTATTTAGGTTTAAAGGTAGAGATCAGCCCAGTGGCTTTGGTTTTGAGCTTACTTTTCGTCTTAAAAAAGATTATAATGAAAACGTGCCTCCTTCCTGGCCAGTGACATTGCTGAATGATTTAAGTCGATATGTTTTTAAAACAGGTAAACTAATCTCTTGTCAACTATATTAAACTGCTTAAAAAAAATTTATATCAAGGCTATTACATACCTTCATTGGCAAACGTATATGCTTCTTTCATTCAGTGGGACAGTAGGAGGATGGTTCTATATCAATGCTTTGGACTTGCATGCTGCTACGAATCTCTGTTAAATGTTGACTTTATGAAGACTTAGGCCAACTGCCATGTCTAATATCATTTCTTTTTTTTTTCTTTCTATTATGCTCTTTTACTTTATACCACTGGTTTTTATAGTGTTTACTGAAACCCTGCTACCTGCTGTTCTGTTGCTCACATTTAATACTTTGCCATTACATGCCATTTGCTATTCTGTTGCTAACTTTTAGTCTTTAATTTTTGATTGCCATATACTATCCTGATGCTCACTTTTTACCCTTTATCATGTCATTTACTATTTTGTTGCTCACTTTTAACCTTTTATCATTACATGCTATTTGATATTCCATTTGTGCAACAACTGTTTACCTACCAGTTTTCCTCAGAAAATTTTGAGGTCAAAATAGAATATTTTACAATGTATTATTTTTTATGTATTTTTATGAAAAATAAAAATAGTTCTTTATGCTCATGCACAGGTATTGAACTTTGTACATTTGATTATATACCATGGTTTGATGCACTCAATAAAGTTGGAAAGGAAAGGTCCAGAAATCCAATTATTACACCTTGTCCATCTAATTCCTATATAAATCATATGATAGTTGTTAATGACCCTCAGCTGCTCAGCTTAGATACTGCATCTGGGACAGTGAACTTTTTACAGGTTGGCATATTAAAACAAAATAGTCTACATATTTTAAACATACAACATCATAAATCTCATTTTCCCTTTAATATTTGTAGTTTCATAATCACTGCTACTACAGTAGTTAAAATGAAAAGTAAAATGAATGCAAGCCAAATATTTGTTTGTTTCAAGGTTCTTGTTGCCTCTTTAGTTGGTGTAATCATAGAATTTTTTTTCCTCCATAGATAGTTGGTGTGCTCAAAGAAGAATTTCATTACGCAAGGTCATGGAAAACATCTGGTATTGTAGACCAGCTTGAAATACACCCTCAGTAAGCTTTGTGAAGAAATATAGTTTTCTAGTAGGCCTTTTTGATGTAAACATATAAAATATATTGATGACATATAATGTAATAAATAATAGAACACCTTCATGACATGAGATATCATCTTTCAGATCAGGCAACATGCTAGTCACTGATATCTCACGTAAAATATCAGTTTTTGATCTCAATCCAAGACTTGTCTTGGAAATATTCTCTAAAATCGAATCAGAGGGTACGTTTTTAAATAAAGTGACTTGTCATGTTTTGTGGAAGGAAATCACTGAGTAAGTACCGATAGTTGTATACTTGGAATAAAATTTCAAGACTTGAACTGCTACCCAATGTTCACAAATAGATAGCTCTAAATTTCACAATAATATTTGTAAAACATTTTTTAAAAATATACAATGCTAAATAAAATGTACTCAACTTTTGCAATGCAATATATTTAATTCTTTTTTTTTTTTGTAAGTTAATAATTGTTGATAATGTTAAAATTAAAAAAAACGAGCATTGACTTTAGAATTAATTTGATTTACTTGGTGAATCTTAGTGAAACAGATACAGTTGAGGGTTCAGAGAATGTGAGCTTAAATGAGCAAGATGAATTTTGCAAGATGAAGTGTGTACATCTGGATTTTGATGCTAATGCAGCAGAACTTCTGCCAATAATGCTATGGTAAATTTGTGCATTTTTTATTTGAGAAAATCTCTAAATACTTTTAAAAGAAAAGTCTATTTTTTCAACATAAAAATATTGAAAAGATGATTTTTTAAATTTATGCCATTTATTTAACTCAGTGTTTCTAGACCCCCCCCCCCCCCCACTCCCTCCCCATGAAAAAAAAAAAGTACTTCCATGCCCACCTTGGCCAGCCAGAGGGCCAGTTGAAGCACTGTAATCCTGCTCTGGGTCAAAACTACTGCATTTTGAGTTGCAGAAATGCATTCTGCAGCAGTCTAAATTGCAATTTTAAGAAAGTAAAAGGAATGGGAAAAGCCTTTAGTGAATTATTAAAGACATTCAGGCACAAGAAGTGTCCATATGTCTGTAATGTGCTTAAACACGTCTTGTATCAGATTCTGTTTTGATCAGAAACATCAACAGAATTGAAGAAATTCAAAGGTTCTGAAGTGAGAAAGAGAAAAGGCAAGAGAAGTCAAAAGAAAAAAAAAACCTATACCGTAATAGAAAACTAACCACAAACAAGTAACATAAAGTGTTGTTTTTTTTTTTTTTCTTCAATCTCTCCTTTATGAAGACTGCTTAATAGAGCAGCAATTATACATAAAACACTGAACCATAATCTTCAAATACAAAATCTAATTAAATACTGAGAAAGACACTAAGATAAAGGCACATTCCTGGTTCCATATACTAGGGCAAATTAGTATAAATGCTATATATTTCGAGCATGGAATGGGTTGCCTGGGTCAGCCAGGAAAACCAATATCTTGGCAGAATTTAAGTCATTGGTTAACATGCTTGACTAGATTGACCTAGGATCACACTTAGGACGTAATCTTCTTTTTTGAAGTAAAGTCTGTATTTGATAAGAAGCTGATAGTAGCCTATAATGTCTCATTCTATTATTTCTTGTAATGCTTTAATATTGCAAGGTGTCTTACCATTGAGCTTGCACAATCAAGTTATTCTATTAGTTTATCTGATTTCTACACAAGACGATGTGCAAAGTGTTCATGAATGTCTATTTATTAAACTCTACTGAATACAAAGAAACACTTGAGTTGAGTGCGGGAATACCCACTGAAAGCATGTTCAAAATCGCCTAATTTAATTTTGAGAGAATTATATTTTGAAAGATTAATAAATTCAAACAAAATTTTCACTGTGGGGCCAATGAGGTAGTAATTATTTTTCCCAAAAATTTACACAAACTGTCAAATTTTTAGGAAAATTGTTAAAGCTGTTTTCCTAAAGACCCATCCAGTTTCCTTTAAATTTCCACCTATGAAGATTTTGCACGCTAAGAAAAATTTTAAAAATAATACAATTTTACAAAGTTTTGGCCAGATAACCTGGATGATGGTTAATGTAATTTTTTTTTTTTCACTTATGCTTTTAACCATTGCCAACTCAACCAGCTCAGTGAGGGTATTGTTTTATATCAACAGTGATTTGGATTTTGGATTACCGTTCTGTTCATAAGTCCTTTGTATGGATGGGAACAGTCTGAATAGTATGTATAAGATCCTTATTACATTAATAGGCTTCATTGTAAGCAGGTGTAAAATAACTATGGAAGAAGACAGTGATCCAGTAAATTCTCCAAACTTTGGTTAGGGGGTATAACAGATTAAGAAATCACAGCTGTGTTTTATTTATAAACCTCATCCCTCTTTCTCCACCTGCACCATGCAGGTCGCTCTTTTGCATTTTGCCTTTGCAATGCAGATAATACATAGCTTGCAGAGTTTTGTTTAAATTGAATGGGGGAATGAAGCAGCAAGAGTTCAATGAATTGATTCTTGAGCTTCCTTAGCAATGTTCATGTTTTATGTGGTTTATGTAAAGATAGACTGAATAGTAACATTGAGAGACAGGGTGTGACTATTGACGAGCTAAATATGTGACAAGTGAAAAACCTATGTTTTAACAGACATAAATTAAAATGATTAAAGCTAAAATCTGATTTTTTTGACAAGCATTATTTAGGTGTACCGTTCTTAGAGAATGAGGTAGGACCGCTGGTGAACATTTGAGACTAGTTTTAATATTTACCTGCATACTAAACATTATTTCACATTAAGATCAATATCATGTTTTTTATGAAATTCATAATTTTAACCATAGAATAGGGCAGTTCTGTGTGCACTTTATTTTTCTATCATTTATCATTAAGTCAATGACTTCTATGGTAATCAATACAACTTAATAGAGCTATATCAATACAACTTAATAAAGCTATATCAATTACCTATTTTTTTTTGTTACATCTCTCAAGATTAAAAATGTATTCTCTAATTCCTTTCAGGGGACGACTGAGGCATGGTAGAAACTTTGTGTTCAATAACCCTGGTTGCTGTGAAGGCCTTGACTGTCTAACCATTGAGTTTATACCATATAATGTTCCACCTAGTCCAGATGTTTATGTCACTGCCAATAGCCCATTGAAAGCCAATATGAATAAACACCATTTGCAGGTGATATTTGAAGTTTTTTTTATGTTGATTTGATTGACACATTTATAGTTTAAATATGTAAAGCAATATGATGGTAAGAGTACTTTACCAGTGTGGTTGAATGGGTTAACAGCTTTAATCTGCCTATTGAAAGTGACATTTAGAAAAAAAAGTTTTATTTCTGTATTCAAAATGTTTCATAATTTTAAATAAAATTTAAAAAATTTTTTTTTTTAAAAATATGTTGATACATGGAATCATTGGGTAAAGCAAAGTGCCCCTTTCAGACCATGCAATCCAAAGGCAGATGATGTAAAGGATATTTTTTTTTAATTTGAATATTTATATTTTTAGCAAAAAAAAGACTTTGGGGTTAAATTTTCTTTAAGACTGTTTTATGCCTTCATAAAATTTTTTTCATAGGTTAGTATTATCAGGGAAATTAGTGTACCGGTACATTTATTTTAGTCCGGTGAAAGTTCTATGCCTTTAAAGTACTCATTTTTCCTTTATTTGAGACTATTTAGGTGCAGGTGGTTCATTCTATACTTTATTCTCAAGAAAACAATGCATACAAGTACAGTAGTGTGTTTTCTGTACTTTTTATTTTAATCACATTTCTGGTAACCTGTCATTTTTACAATCTGGTACCCTTGGTTCAAAGTTAGATTTTTGGGAACTTGACTATCATTATGCATTTTTTTAACAGATCTTTTGCGGTAAAGCAATTATTCAAAAAATGGAAATGGCATTTTCAGGAATGGAGAGACTTAGAGAGGTAATTGAAAAGTATAAGCTAGTTATACTAACTAGTTTTTTAATAGATAATTATGTTAGAGACAAAACCAAAGATTTTGCATGCTTTCCAAAAGCCTTTATTTAATTCTAATCTTTTGATTGAAAAGAATAATTCTTGGCCAACTATTTTTTTTTTATGCAATGCTTTTATCAACTCACTCTGTCTGGTAAAAAGTTTGAACATTTTATTTCTCCCACACCCATTCTCATATCAATTGAAAATTGCACAATTATTTCTTGTAATGGAACCAGACAAAACAAGAATCAATTTTTAAAAATTATTTTTGTTTTGTATTGAACATGGGAAAAAAAAGTGTACTTGACTGTTATGGCGGTATAAGTTGAATTAGTCACCTGTATGTCCTTGGGAATGCTGGTATGGACAGCATAGAGGGACTTCTTATTGTCCAACAGCTACGCTGGGCAGGGCACGTATTCCGAATGGGAGACAAATGTATGCCAAAGACAGTCTTTTTTTGGTGAGCTAAAAGGTGGTAGACATAACAGAGGCAATCCACGGAAATAAAAAGACCAGCTTGGGCACTAACTTGCCTTAGTTGACATAGAAGAGAGTACCTGGTTGCATGCAGCATCGGAACGAGACAGCTAGAAATCACTCACAAAGGCCGCGGGATACACATTTGATACCAAAAGAAAATCTACATCGACCACCTGCGGACAATGGTTATGCATGCCATGGGTGTGGCAAAATATGTAGGTCACAGCTGGGGCTGCGCAGCCACAGGAAATACTGCATTCCTCACTAATCTTCGGACTCGTAAACAAGCCTTATTATTATTAGTCCTCTGTATACTTAGTGTAGAGAATCAGGTCATTGCTTTAAAGTTTAAAAACTAACAATAGATAGCTATGAAACCTTCCATTTTCATAAGCACTTGTGAGTATTGGCTTGAGCACTGAGTTTGAATTTCTAGTCATACTTATTTTTTTTTTTTTAATAAAATACATATTACAATCTATCATGGTAACCTTCACCCAAATACCCCTTTCTTTCTCACCCCCCCTCCCTTCCCAACTGATCCAGACGTGATGGGATCATAGCACGGTGAGAAAGCTAAAAGCATGAAATTGTGCTAAACAAAAACAATAGGTAAAAAATATTTAGTCTAAATATATTTACAAATTTAATTATATGAATAATTCAAACTAATTGATAGAATTACATATAAGCTTTTTTTTTTTTTATACGTTTATATAATTCTTGTTTCATACAATAAAACAATATCCAAACTTTAATAAAGTGGAATCTGCTTCATTCAAAATGCCAGATGCATTTACCTTTGGCTTGTTATGCATGAATAAAGAGTGCTTACAGCACACAGAAACAAAAAAGTAATTAACAAAATTTCAATTTAGCAGAACTGAAATATCTGGATTTCACTGTTGCTAATTTAATTATTAATTGCTAAAGCATTTGAAATTATATAATCTACTGGCAGTGTCTTTTTTTTTAAATTGATAGCTCTTTTTTGTTATGGCTTCTTTAAATAGGTAGTTGTGTTGTTGTTTTTTGTTAAATCCTAGTTTGATTAAATGATACATAAAAGACAATTAAAAATTTTAAAAACATTTTTTAATTTGTAAATATTGTTTTCAGTTTTTCTTTTTACAGTAATTAAAATTTTTCTTCTAATGACATGGTCCATTTTTCACTGCATAACAATTTAAATTTAAATTTTTTTCCCCCTTTTGTTTCAGCAATTAGAAAGTCTTCCCATGCGCTTCATGCTCAAGTCAGCCATGTTTGAAATTACATTTAGAATACAATCAGTTCTAAGATGTCGACACAATACAAGTAGCTAGCATAAGAGTTGTTTAGGTTATGATTAAATCCAGGTTGTGAATGGATTCGATTTCTTTCCTCTAGTTTGTGTCAATTATCTTCTTTCTATATTTTCTTTCTATAAGACATTATGTTCTTCCTTAATTGCTAGTGAAATCTCATTTGATAAAAGAGCAAATATTTCTTTAATACATCTATTTACTCAGTTATATGTATATAAAATTTATTTATGAAAAACAAATGTCTTTCAAACAAATTTTGTTGACAATAAATATATATATATATATAAATAGAATACTTATTTTATTCTTTTCTTTGCAAGAAATTTTACTTAAAAGTAAACATGACCAGAGAAAATGTATATATAAAAAAACACTAAAGGGTGCATATATTGTAAAGTGTTTACTTTGTAAATAACAATACGAAAAAAAACCTGACAAGTATCACAACACTGCACAAATACTTAAGTGTCGTGTTATCAATATCAAAACAATTCCTGTAGCACATCATGTCGCCAACATCAGTTTTTAATTCCTGTAAACTTTCTACCAAGCAAAAATATTTCTGCTGAATTCTCTCTGCTAGCTTCAGGTTTTACAACTCTTACATGTTGGAATACTGTCTGCATAGCCTTTTCTAACCTACTTTGATCACCACCCATCCAAAGTTTGCACAGCATTGTCCCCTCTGGCTTTAGTATCACAAGTGAAAATCTGAGTACATAGAAGCAGAGTTCAATTATTGCTTCATGATTGTGTGACCTGAGGCCTGTTGCTCTTGGTGCCATGTCACTGAGTAGAACATCTGCTTTCTGATGACAAAGTAGATCTTTTATTTTGGTCTGGGTTGCTTCGGTTGTGAAATCACTCTGTGGTAAAATGGTTGCACCATCTACTGGAGAAAAGTACTGCAGATCTACTCCAATAACTGTTCCCTTTGGCTTGTTGATACCTATAGGAGACAAATATTTTAGTGTAAAATGTATTTGATTTTAAATCAGGTCAAAAATTAGTTCACAATTTATGGATATGGTGACTGAGCTCACAGAGGCTAAGTTTGTAATTATCAATACAATTTTCCTTACTTATAAAACTGTTATAAGAAATATCACAATAAGAAGTTGAGTTTTAAGACAAATGGCCAAAAGAATTGACCCAATCTTTAATTTTCCACTGCACAAGAAAGGAAACTTAAGATTGCCAATACTTTATAGAATGTCATCCAAGCAAGATAATGCTAAGACTTAATCTCTACAGAGTCAAGACAAAAGCTAAGGAGGTCCTTTCAGAAGAGCTGTTGAACAAATAATTAACATCAGACTGCTAAATGAAAAATCCCTTCAACACCAAAAGAAACTGGTACACAATTTCACAGACTTCAAAAAAGCTTTTGATCGGGTTTGGCATGTGGCTAGTGATAAAAACAATATTGATCTTATCAAAGCCCTAGGATGCATTCTCTCTCCAGCTCTTTTTAACATAATTCTGGAGCATATTATGATGGAAACTCTAGAAAGACTTACTCCTAGCCTGACCATAAATGGGCTCCCTATTTCTAATCTAAGGTTTGCAAATAATATAGACGTCATTGGAGAAAATGCAGACCAAGTTCAAGATCTTTCTTCAAAACTGGATGCTTCATCTAGAGCAGTTGGCATGGAAATCAGAGCAGAAAAAAAAGCAAAATACTCGTATGTGGTGGAGATGGTACAAGATGTTGCATGCAGTTGAATGGCCAAACATTAGAAGTTGACTCATTATTTAAATATCTAGGGTCAAACATAAATGGAGGATCAATAAATAAGATATAAACCCATTTAAACTTGACTTCCATTTCCACAGTGGAGTTGCTAGGAATTTGGCATCATTTGGGGGCCCCTGCATTTTGCATAATATGTAATGTAAAAAAACAATATTTGGGGCCCCATTCAAGTGGGGGCCCAGGGGGAATTTCTAATTCTCCCCCTTCCTCCCCCTACCATAGCTACGCCTGCATTGCCATGAGCAAATTGTGGAAAATCAAGAGTAACATCAGCTTCCATGTAAAATTAAAGCTATGTTCTTTGCTAGTGGTCTCTGTACTCCTATATGGCTTGTTTTGAGATTTGGATACTGAACACTGAAGCTGAAAGAAGAATTCAAGCCTTTGAGTGTAACTACTACATAAAAATGTTGGATATCAGATACCAGGTAATTAAGACAAATGAGTTTGTGAAGAGACAAAAGCTGATCTGGTTTGATCATATTGTAAGACAAGATACACTGTCAAAAGTCATCGTTCAAGGTACAGTTGTGAGAGCACAAAGAAAGGGTTGTCCAAAGAAAAGCTGGCTGAACAACGCAAAAGTATGTACTGACCTCTCTCTTCTACTAAGAAGAGCTGCTGACCGGAAAAAATGGAGGAATTTGGTAACATGAAATGTTGCAGCACCCCATGATGACAGTCATGGGACAGATGAAATTAAACGTTTCCTTTAAAATTGTTTAAAGCCTGCTAAACAATATACATTACATAGAATTTAAAAACTGTAATGATAGCTAAACAAAATCTTAGGCACCGGTACTCCCAAAGGAAAATATAATAATATATATATGCCTAAGATCCAGACAATAAAACTGATACCGTAATCTTTAATTCTAGAGCTCTCATCTTATCTTATCTTATATAATACAGACGTTACTTCAAAAAAGAAGATGATTACGTCCTACGCGTCATGCATATTAACCAATGACTTAAATTCTGCCAAGTCACTGGTTTTCCTGGCTAGCTCAGGTAACCCATTCCATGCTCTAATAGCACTAGGGAAGAAGGAGTATTTGTACAAATTTGTCCTAGCATATGGGACGAGGAATGTGCCTTTATCTTTGTGTCTTTCAGAGTATTTTATTAAATTTTGTATTTGAAGATTATGGTTCAGTGTTTTATGTATGATTGCTACTTTACTTTTGAGTCTTCTGTCCTGAAGGCTTTTTAAATTTAGTGATTTTACTAAAGGTGTTACTCTAGTCAAATGTGTCTCAAATGAATCTCACTGCTCTATTTTGTGTCTGTTCCAGTTTCTTAATGTTTTCTTGAGTTGAGGGGTCCCAAACGGAGGATGCATATTCTATTATTGGCCTAACCAAGGTTAAATAACATTTTAGTTTTATGTTCTTATTTGATTTATAGAAATTTCTTTTAATAAATCCTAATGCTTTGTTTGATTTTTTTATATTTTCATCAATATGTGGATTCCATGACAGTTTTTCATTAATTATAACACCTAGGTATTTTGCGTTTTTAGTCTGTGTTACTGGTTTGAATAAGATAAGTGGAATTAATTTGTTTTAGTTTTTTTGTTACTCTTAACAACAGACATTTTTCTGGGTGGAAAGACATGCTCCAATTTGATTCCCATTTCTGTAATTCATCTAATTCTCTTTGTAAAATATCTGTGTCTTGTGTTGTTTTTATTGTTCTATATATTATGCAATCGTCTGCAAATAATCTGACTTTTGTTCCTGAAGTAATGCAATTTAGTAAATCATTTATGTAAATTAAAAATAGTAGTGAACCCAAAACTGTTCCTTGAAGTACACCTGAGTTTACTGTTATCGGTGTTGATTTAGAGACATTTATTATTACAGTTTGTTCTCTCCCTATCAGAAAATCTTTAATCCACTGATGCAGTGGACCATTAATGCCAAAATATTTTAATTTTTTAAGCAAACTATGGTGGTGAACTTTGTCAAAAGCCTTAGAAAAATCTAGTAAGATAGCATCTATTTGTTCACTATTATCTAAACCTTTAAAAAAATCATCAATTAGTCCTATTAGTTGTGTTTCACATGATCTATATTTCCTAAAGCCACGTTGGTATGGTGTGAGGACATTTTGTTTGTCTAAGTGGTTTATGATGCTGCTACATATTATGTGTTCTAGGATTTTACATGTGATGCTGGTAAGTGATACTAGTCTGTAGTTTCCTGGGTCAGATTTTTCTCCTTTTTCAAATGGGGGGGGGGGGGGGGGGGGGGGGGGTGACATTAGCTTCTTTCCAGTCCTTTGGTACTCTGCCCTGGTTAAGTGAAGCCTGAAAGAGTATTTTGAACACTGGGGCTAGCTCATTGCTTAGTTCTTTGAGTAATCTAGCTGGAATACCATCAGGTCCAGACGCTTTATTTGGTTTGGTGTTGGCTAATAGTTTTTGAATTTCATTTTTCTTGTAACATATCTTCTATGTTGTCTACTTGGTTCAAATTCAGTAATATGTCTTTGTCTCCTGGGGCTGAGAATGCTGGTGCAAAGTATTTGTTTAGGATGTTTGCTTTAGTTTCATTATCAGTATGTATTATGTTATGTTCATCTTTTAATGGCGCTATGCCTGTTGTTTCCATTTTCTTAGACTTAATGTATGACCATAGGTTTTTGTTGTTATCTTTAGATATTACATTGTTTATGTATTCACTCTGCAGCTGTCTGCTTACTTTTTGGGTTAAGTGTTTGATTTTTATATACTTTTTGTAAACTCTTTCTGCCTTAGTTTCTTTAAATTTTCTATATAGGTTTTCCTTCTGTTTACAAAGCTTCTTTAGTCTATTATTAAACCAGCATTTCTTTATTTTGTTTCATGTGTATTTAGTTGGTATATGATTTTCTATAATGCTTTTAAGATGATTTTTAATGATATTCCAGAGGTCATCGACTGGTTGGTTAATGTCTTTTTCTAATAAGAATGTTTGTTGACAGTTTAATGCTTGGTGTAGTTGTGTTAGGTTACATTTATTCCAGAGTAAGATTTTTCTTTTGGGTTTTGAATTGGCTACTGCTTTTATCTGACTGTGTATTTTTATGATCTCGTGCTCTGATAGACCAGGGATAATATCATAATCAACTACTAATCCAGGTCTGTTGGTTAAGAAGAGATCTACTGTGTTGTTTAATCTAGTTGGCTTTTTAATGATTTGATCTAAACTTAGGTTATGTAAAGTTTCTATGAAAAGCTCATTTATGTCCTTAAGGTTTTGGTGTTTATCTATGGTTAGTGTTTTCCAATTTATATCAGGTAGGTTGAAATCACCCATAATCCAAAAAACTGCATTTTTATGTCTCTTTAAGTGTAGTAATCTGATTACATAGTTTCTGCATGTATTCTAAACTAGAATTTGGTGGTCTGTAAATTCTGCCTATTATTAGGGATGTTGAGGTGGTATTAATTTTACAAAATGTTCATCGTTTTCTCTTAAAAATTGTTTCCAAAACACATAACAAGCAAATCATAATCATTTTTGTTTAAAAATAAGATACAATTGAAAACAAGTTGTTTTCTTTTTTTTGGTCCCTAGAAAAATGTCTTGCTCTCACTGCACAACAATAATGTGGAGTACTTGCTAAGTGGAAAGAAATTGGGTTAGAATCATTGGAAAATGGACAAGCACATTATACAGAGTGCTAGTTTCATTTAAATATAAAAAAAAAAAGATTTAATGGCCACAAAAACAGTGAGTGTCCGAATTCATGCAATGTCCGGATTAAATAAACTACTCTAGATTCAATGCCGATTTGATATCATATGATATTATGGAGATGAAAAAAAAAAGCATCCAGGTTAAAGCTCACTTGTACTTGATCTTCGAGTTCGTCTTACCTTCTCCTGTTGCATTAACCTCTTGCACTGCCACTTGGCACCATGAGCCTGGTGCTGATCCGCAGTCAATCACTATATGTCCAGGACATAATATGGAAAATTTTTCATTTATCTGTTTTAATTTAAAAGCACTTCTACATCGATAATTTTCAGCTCCAGCTTGCTTGACAAAGATGTCCCGTCTTTGCCTTTCTAACCAAATATTGGAGCTAACCTTATCTTTTAAAAGATATACAGAAGTAGTTAAAGACCTCCTGTTACTAGTGGTGTGACTACTAATACTAGAAGAACTACTTAAATTTAAGTAAGATCTAAATTTAGATTTATATTTCAAAACAATACTAGATCTACATAGATCTTCCTTTATTAGAAAGGTTAATGAAAATGCCATAGTCAACTAGGTTTTGTAGCAGAAATAACTAAATAATCTAATAATGTTAATATAAGATAGATCTACAGATCTTCTCTTGATCAGTAGAACTTAGTAGAAGTCATTTTTTTTTAGAAAACGAAAGCGGAAATAGCATAACCTTTACACTTTACAAATCTTCAATCAAAAGAGCTGTAATCTTCACGCTCGACCCAGATCTAAATCTAGAATCCAAACTAAGTTATATATCTAGATCTATAGTTCTCTACTTTGGTCCAAGATACAAATCTATGGTAATTTCATATAATAATAACTTTAAAGTGCGAAAATTAGTTAGATCTAGTCTTTTTTCTTTGAGTTATATCACTGATTATACAACTAGTCTGGTAATAGTTTAGATGCCCAGATACCTTTACTGACCACCATGTTGTTTTTCAATAACTTCCTTAAAAGAGATTTCTGTTCTTATGCTGTCAACTTATGTATTTTTAAGTGTATTTACTGAAATGAAGGTCTAAAAAAATGTTAATAATAAATTGATGAAGTTGTTTTTTCATTTTTTCAATAACTTTTTTAAAGAGAGTTTTTTGTTCTTATGATATGCTAACTATCATTTTAAATGAATTTTAATATAGATCTATAGTAGCTTCTTATATAAGGCACAGCTCATCGAATTCTCCTTTAAGAAACACATCGCTTTTTTTTGTTTACAATTAATTTGTTTTTATGTTTGGAGCTAAAAACGACATTTTGGGACAGTGCATGTCCAATTTTAGATAAGTTCCTGTATTTTTGTTCCGCTTTTCCAAAGCAGATGGCAGTTTTTTAGATTCTTGGTAACCAAGTATGTAAAGCTATTGTTTTAACCTTTCCCGGCAATGGACCTCATTCACCAACCGTAAACAAACAACATTTAGCACGTGGTGCTCTATCTCTTCTATATAATTTACAATCTCATGTTTAATTCATGATGGTTGTCACGTGACAGTTTTTTTTTCGTTGTTTTATCAATAAGATCACGTGACTAAATGTTATTTGTTTACGATTGGTGAATGAAGTCCATTCATACCCATATAAGGGATGAAGGCTATATTATTAGCCTGTTTGATCGTAGGCTGGTGGATATATCAAAATAAGCTTCCAAACATCTTTAGAAAGACATTCCAATCACATTCATACTGTTAGCTGTTAAATAAAATTTAAAAAGGAGGTGTTTCAACGATAATAATAAATTTAACACATTCTCCTATAGTGCACAAGGCAAATCGTAATAAGAAATATTATTGGGATTAATAAATCTATGATTTTTCAATGAATAAACGTGACCTAGATCGAGATATCTAGAATATATAATTTATGAATGAAAGAAAAAGTACAGGCTGCTAATTTGAAGCCAGAGACCATGCCCACTGCAGGTGATCACGCCAGGCGAGCGCTAGTGTTAGTGGTGATGAGAGGTATACACTAAACGTGTAGAGTCACAACCTATCATACAGGCAGTGGAGGGAAGGGGGAGAGAGTCATGAAAAGACAAAGAAAAGCATCTATGGGAGGGAGGGGATGTTAAGGTGTAACAAAACGAACATCCAAATTATGAAAAGAAGAGGGTCCTTGGATGGGAATTAAAAGAAAGAGACAGAGAATAGGCCTACATGTAGCCCAGTTGAAAATATCATGTTTATTAAATTCTAATAATTAATTTATAGATCTATAATTTAATTAGATTTATTTCTGTCTGTTTCTACACATAGATTATATAGGTAGGCATATATAAATAAATAAACTATAAAGGATATATATATATATAGAGAGAGAGGCAATATACTATAAATACATATTGCAGAAGTGAATCTACTGCTTTTAATACAATCTAAATTTAATTAACACAGATATAATTTATTAGCATTAACATAGTGATGTTCTTAATGGTGCTCAATGTGCGCTAAAGGAGAAAGCACAAAAACTGCGTTTATTATAGGAGCATGAAGTGACCTAATTTATTTTAAAATAAAATCTTGACTATGAGTGGTAATTCAAAGAAACACAGCTATTTTTATAGTCCTTTAGTTGCAGAATAAGAACCTGCTTTCAGTTTTTTTGTAAGTTAAACCGTCACCAAATAAAAAAATAAAATAAAAATTTGACCTAGTTCCCGAATACGGTGTGCCTAATATAAGAAACTAATATAATAGCTCTAGAAAGAAAGACAAAACAGCAACAGAAAAATGTTGGCTAGTAATTCAAGGGAGATAGCCTAGTATTAAGCCTTAAAACCAAAATGGCGTATTTCCAATGACAATATATGGTAATAAGAAAAAAAAACTTAAAACTTTATATTTTAAAAACTATTTATCTCCGAGGAAATCAAATTACATATTTGTAATCTGCATTTTTTTCTGCATATTCTTAAAATATAAGAGAAACCTGATTTAGCGTTTCTAGTCTCGTAAACTAATACCTAAATAATTAACTATATCACATCAGTATATGGTACATATACAACGTTGAACGTAACTTTCGTTATTAGTACTTAAGTTTTAGAGTCTAGTCCTAGGCTAGATTCGCTAGTAGATCTATAATAAATAGTATAATAAATAAATCTATTTTCTACTCTAGGTCTCTGTACCTAGTAATGAATGAATAAAATGCATAGACGAATTTATTTTCTAATACAAACTCTTAAATTTCACTTATTATCCACTTCCCTACTCAAACTTCGCCCCACGAAATCTGTTTTGCATAGGGCTCCACAATGGTTAATTCCAGCCCTGCTAGTTAGTGAAGGGTGAATATACATAGCAGATTATTTGTTCTCTTTCCATGACTTCTTGGTCGCAACGGTTAAGTCCGGCACTGCTATTTAGTGTTTGTAAAATGTTTTACATGTTTTGGATGTTCCTTCAGAGTTGACGAAAGTTTACTTCCTAGTCCAAACCTCCAGCAGGACGAAGGGGGATGGGAGCGAGCAGGGTTTGATAAATCCAAACAACAGTCCAGTGCGCAAACTGCACAACCAGGTAGCCATCCCTAGTGACGGGTGAATACTACTTGTTCTCCCCCCCCCTCTTGTTTTTTCGTGGGATAACTCTTTCCACAGAAATAAAAGAGTGATCTTTCCTTCCTCTTCTACTCGTCCATACTCTTGAGCCATGAAGAGAATTATATATATAGATACTAATAAAGTCTTTATTTATAATAATAAAATTTATTTTTATAGTTATAGTATAGACAATAGACAGACATCTAGATCTATAATTTAACTATAATATTTAAAATTTAAATATTATCTATATATATATATATTATCTAGCAGTGTAATCTAGGTCTAATAATACTTATCTTATAATAGTAATATTATAATAATATTTACTTTTTATTGTATTAAAATAAGATAGATCTATAATCTATATAAATATATATCTAGAATAATCTAGAATCTAAATTATTCTAGATCTAGAAGTACAATTGAGGTCACGTCAGTACATATGTGCAGATACACAGCTGCCAGATAATTGACCTGAAAAACTACAGGCCTTTGATCGGAAGTTTTACAGTATAACTAATTCAAGCAATTTAATAATAGTTTAGGGTTAGGCCCTATATGGCTATAGTCACATATCTTAACTTATATCTAAATGTAAAATATTGACTACCTATATTGTCTATAGACTATAGTCTAGTTTATCAGTGGCGTCACTAAGGTGGGTGCACCTGGTTCTGAATTGAATTGTTTTGTGAGGCAAGGAAAATGACACTGATGCGTCTAATGAGTTGGTGCAAGTGACAAACCAAGATACTTGGAAAGGTATTGTGTTTGTGGTGATTTTGTTTAGGGGCAGTCCGCCAAGAGAAAGTGTCAGATCAAACTAGATTAGTTCTATTAAAGCTGATAGGAATTCAGTAAGAATTTCTTTTTATTCATCTTTGCATGTTAAATAACTATTCATTGTGTTGTAGACCATTTCATGTCTGCACATATAATGAATAAAGCTCATATGCAATCAATTGTAATAAGCTGTATTTACGTTATACTTGTGTGTATCACACAATAAAGGTTTAATAAACATTTAATATTTTATATTGATTATGGCATCTCCAGTTATGTAGACCTAGCATAGGAATAAGTTATAGAGGTTAGGGGTCAATTGACCACTTAACGTGTTTGTTATAGAGCGTCGCATGAGGTTTGTGTCTGCTTCAGACTGCACCCCCTTGGTGACGCTACTGGTCTATATCTATATAGAACATATAATTTCATATTGACTCTTAAACTAGAGTCTAGACCAGTGTTTCTCAAACTGTGTGCCGCCGAAGATTTGCAGGTGTGCCGCGGGAGTTTTCAGAACGGCACATGTGCAACGTTACACGACAGGCCTGCCTACTATTAAATGTTCACGTTGCGATGACATCCACACTTGCAACGACTAGTAATAGTAGTGGATCGCTCCATAGTGATGGAAAGGGCTGTTAGCTCTTCAGGTTATGGAATTTTCCACTATACATATATTATTATAATGACTTAAATGTTGGCCGCCTTTGCAGACGTACAGCAGTTCATGAATTGGTAATGATAATTATAAGTGATTTGTTTCATGTAAATTGTTTAGGTGTATACTAATAGTAACAAATTATCAATAAGCATTATTCATTGTTATCCATGGAGAAATACGTTAGCAAGAATGAAACTGCAAAAGTGTTAAAATGAAAAACAAGGAACCAAACGAAGGTACAAAGAAGATTACATCGTATATGGTTTCATATCGTCTGGACCTGAAGATGCTCCATTGCCTTTCTGCCTAATCTGCAATTCAGTTCTGTCGAATGAGGCACTTGTTTCAAGCAAATTGAAGAGACGGAAACAAAACATCCGGCTGTAAAGGCGCAACCGAAGGAATGCTGCAAAAACATCAGGGCTCAACAAAATAAACAAGCTAAGAAACTTACCAACTACCTTAAGCTGCCAGAAAAGGGATTGTCAAATGATACTATCTCGCGCAGAATTGAAGACTTATCGTCATATTTACAAGATCAAATCTGCGAACACTTTGACATGACTGACGATGAAGTGTCTCTGCTGTGGTCTCTTCAAGTTGATGAATCCACTGACGTTAGCGGCAAAGCTCAGCTGCTAGCTTTTATTCGGTTCACAAAGGATGAAAAATGAGTCAACGAATTCTTATTTAACAAAGACTTACCAACTACGACCAAAGGCGAAGGTATTTTTAAAGTGGTGAATGAAAACATTTAGCTATTCAAACTACAGTGGAAAAACTATGTCAGCGTTTGCACTGGTGGGTGTCCTTCCATGCAGGGAAATAGAAAGGGATTTGTCACTCTTGTGTGTCAAGAAAATCCAAATGTATTAGTTGTTCACTGCATGATCCACAGAGAAATTCTTGCCTTGAAATCTTTGCCGAAAGATTTGTTGTCTGTTCTGGATCAAGTGATTGAAGTTGTAAACTTCATCAAATCTTGACCGCTTGCATCCCAACTTTCTCTCAGCTTTGTGAGGCAATGGATTCAGACTACAAAAGTCTCCTGTATCACACCAACGTTTTAGGGGAAAAGTGTTAAAGCGTGTCGTCCAACTCAAGGCTGAGCTAATTTCATTCTTGGAAGCCGAAAAAGAAAAACACTGGATTTTCTATTCATGACGAGATTTGGTGGATTAAAGTGACATTTCTCTCTAATTTATTTGACAAATTAAATTCATTGAATTTAAGTCTTTAAAGACCATCAGAAAACATCATCACCCTATCCTCAAAACTGAAGTCATTTGGTGAAAAATTGATTATTTTGTGGCAAAGTACGATCTCGAAAGGAGTCTTGACTGCTTTCTTAATTACAATGAATGTGCTTCAAATAAAGAAATCACCTTCGAAATTCTGGACACTTTGACACACCTGCAGTCAGCATTGCAGCATTACTTTCTAACAGTTGGAAGTAATGAATATGGATGGGCCAGCTATCCATTTGGAAACAATGAAGCTACAAATCTTACAACTGAAGAAGCAGATCAGCTCATTGATTTAAAAAACGATGTAGTTCTTAAGTCAAGTTTTGCTGAGAAAAGCCTGGATTTGTTTAGGATTTCAATCAACAAGTTATATCCTGCAATCAGTTTAAAAGCAATCAAAATAATTCTTCCATTCGCATCTTCATGGTTTTGCGAGTTTGAATTTTCTGCACTGACTGAAATCAAGTCTAAGAAAAGAGAAAGACTTCTTACAATAGACGATGAAATGCGAGTTTGTTTGTCAACTTTGGAGCCTCGATTAGATCGCATTTGCTCTCATAAACAGGCACACCCTTCACATTAAATGTAATACTTAAAAACAGGTAAAATCTTTTTTCAGTTTTTATTATAAAACAACTGTTGATCTTCTTGGTGTGCCGCGAAATTTTTGTATTTTTTTTTACTGTGCCGGCAGACTAAAAAGTTTGAGAAACACTGGTCTAGACTTATCTTAGATATCAAATCTATTTCTAGATTTTATTGAATTTATTGACAAGATTATTTTTAGAAATTAAACATGACTCTAGTATCTATAAGATACACATAGGAACTAAAAATGTAAATTTCCATCACAGAGAATGCAAGAAGGCATCTCTAAGAATCTTTCTTATTTTTAAAAAAAGAATAGCAATCATTGGTAATGTTCTTTAATAATTCTTTAAAAAAAAATTTTTTTTTAGGTTTTGGGATGGCATTCAAGTTGTTAACTTGATTAAAAGATAACTTTTATTACATTTTCTGTGGACATATCACAGCTGATGATGTTGTTTCTTTTCTGGGTGGGATGTTGGAAAGATATTCATTATTTAAAAAGCAAGTAACAATAATTGATTTGATAAATGCTTAGTTTTGTGTATGTTTTACAATGTATCATACAAACGGGCGGGACACACACACACACACACATATTTATATAAATATTTATATATATATATAATACATTTCATTATGATTTCATCCTTAAAAAACCTCCTAAATCTCCTAAAATTTTTAATGGAAAAGTGCTACTAACACTAGTTTAAAAATTCAAATTTCTGTTCTATTTATTTTCATATTCCTTTATTTAAAAAATTATTTCTATGGGTAAAGAAATGTGCTAATACAGCAGGATGAATGAAGAGGAGATAAATGTAAACATTATCTCTACTCAAGTGTAGTATGGCTGTTGCCTTACTAATCAATAATGAGTAAAAAGAAAATTGTCAACCTAAAAAGCAGAAAGATTTTCCATATCTTATATATATATATATGGGAAGCGTGGTCGAGAGGCTAAGTGCGCTTGAACTTGGCTTGGCTTGACTAGCTAGAAGGGGGCTCGAGGTTCGACACCCGACTCGGGCAGAGTTGTGTTTACTGAGCGCCTAAAGGCAGCACGGAAGACCAACTCCTAGATACCCCCCCCCCCCCCCCAATGGTCCACAAATGAGATTGGACCAAAGCGCTCTGAGCATGCTATAAGCATGAAAGTAGCGCTATATAAAAGCTATAAATATATATATATATATAAATATATATCTTGTTTAATATGGCCTCTGAGTCCACCTAACTACATTAGTTTGGGAAAATAAAGGTTGTTAATCATGGTGCAGACCACATGATATCCTCATTAATCATTGGCTACAAAATCAGATGACCTTCAGGCATCATTGAAAGATTGCAAGGTTTGAAAGGGATACTTTACATTTTTTTACTTAACTTTGTCGGTTAATTTTATTTCTAAGAAAATAGTAAAAATAAAAAAATGTCACTTTTGTTTTTACAAGCACTGAAGCATGTGCTGATTACAAAATGGTATGCTGGTTACTTGATGACATAATAGCGTAATGCTAATTAAATTGATCTCATGTTTGTAAATTAATATGATTGGCAAATTATACTAAGTGTTTAGCTTGAAAATTGTGGATTGTGTGCCTGGTTGCCAAAAAATCGCAGGGTTAGCTATCACAAGTGGGCTTGAGTTCCAATGCTGAGTTGTGTTTGCTGAGCCTCTAAAGACAGCACAGAAACCTTCTTCCAGATACTCTTTGTACATATCCACAAATGAGATTGGACCATATTGTACTGAGCTTGCTATAGTTTGAACAATGGGGTAAGAAAAGCAATGTAAAAAAAAATTCCTGCCTTTAAACAATTCCTGAAAATGTAATTTTGTTTATTTTCTTTATACATTAGTTACAACAGGCCAACTAGTGTTCACCAGCATTCACGATCATCTCTCTCTCTTCTTTTGGGAGACAATGAGATCCATCACTTTCATTCGAACAAGACTTTCAAAATATTCTTTATACTTATCATCCAGATTTTTTTCAGCATGTGAGTACTTGTAACTAACTTGATTTGATTTATAATGTAATATATATATATATATGGATTTAGTCTCCTTGTTACGTTTTTACTATTTTTTTTCTCCTGCTTCCCATTCTCGGATCAAGTTGAAATTTTTGCTTAATTATTCATAGTCAATAACAATACACAAATCAATCTAAAAATTAACCAATTAGTTAATTAATTTCTGAAGCTCAGAACCTCGGAATACGCATCTTTATGTTGACAACTTTTGTGTAATGCAAACTAAAACGGTCCGAGTAAAGACTTGTTACTTAACACATAGATCAGTGATTCTCAAAGTGGTCTATATAGACCCCCAGGGGTCTACGAAGACTTCCATGGGGTCTATGAAAGTGAAAAAATAAATTGGAGGTCTATGAGATGCCCACGGGGGTCTACGACAATAGATTTTATTAAGCCTAGCAAGTCGTGACTTAATTATTATATTTCCATTAAAGTATCGCTTTCATACACTAATATATGATTTGTATCTCAGGTTATCCTTTAAATGTTTATCCTGCAATTCAAAAAGAAAATTGTTGTATTTTATTTCAATACTTATTTAAAGAGCTTGATTTTGTCTACATGCAACTGATGTTTTACAAAAAGAAATGTAGACTGTACAGCGTAGATTATTTAAAATTAAGATTCGTTCCTTCCTTGTCAAACAAGCAGTTACCTAACTGTCCCTTAATGATGATATGAAACCAATTACGCTGGAGGATCATTTGAGACAATGCCACCCTGACAAAATAGATACAGATTTGAAAAACTTTCGAACACTTAAAGATGAAGTTCATAATAGACCCAAAAAATCTCTCTTCGACATTATATAGAGAAGATGGTGGTTTGTGAGCGTCTTACAAAATTTCTTTACTTACAGCAAAATACAGAAAGAATTTCTTTAAGCAACAATACATCAGTGGCATGAGTTACACAATTAAAAGCTTCATATGTGATTCTTTGCAAACGACATATAGCTAGTATACAGTTTGGGATCAGCAGCGTCATAGATTCTGTTCTGACAGGGTGTAGCGCTGTGTGCTGCAAACTGCCTAAGGGTCGTCAGCTCCTTATTTTTCTTCAGGGTGTAATCACAAAACCTTTCCCATGTTTGAGTATAGTTGCAAGGCAGCAAAGTTTTTAATTCAGTTTTCCTTCTGCTAGGTGGGTAGCAAGCCAAGGCTAATGAGCCATTTCTGATCGAAGCTTGCTGGTTTAGGCGCCAGTTACTCGCCTTCGCCCCTTCTGTTAGTGAAAACAGTTCCGCGGACCCAATATTTGAGCCACACGTGAAAGATCAGAAATACATGAGAAACTGCTCTTTGCGAAAACTTTTACAATGATATTTATAACAAATTAATTAATTAATTAATATTTAATGTTTGAAGGACTATTTCATAGAACAACAAATTCCAATATGGGGGGGGGGGGTCTACCGAAAACCAGAAAACATGGCAAGGGGTCTACGAGTCAACAAAAGTTTGGGAATCACTGACATACATGATAGTCACACCCTTCCGTATGTTCGTGATGTGTAACTCACATGATAGTGATAGCCAGTGTTTTCCCTTGTTCATTAGACTTAAGTAATTTGACTTGCTACTTTTATGTAGTATGAATAGTACCGGTATGCTCTATTGCAAGAAAACACTTCAGTACTGGCCTGACCCATCTTTATACTTGCGCCCTTCTTATTACAAGAGCTATGAAGCTCAGAACGAAGGAAAACGCTTGGTGCCGAGTTTCATCCCCAGACCCTGCTGGAGAAGATCAAGACGATCCCCTTGCTGGATTGGGGGAACCTACTGCATCTTTAATTCTATCTCCATGAAGAACTTTTTCTAGTATTCAAAACACTTTAAAATTCTTAACGAAACAATAATCCCCCCCCCCCCCCCCCAAAAAAAAAACGGGGAAATTTTTATCAAAGTTTTAATTCTAAACATCAGTGTTAATATAAATGTACACAACAAATGTGTCATAATTATGTCTGTAAGTTTATTATCATTTTCATTACATTCTTAAACCCCTCCAGGACTGCCCACAGTGGTAGCCTACAGGAGGGGGGGGGGCGATTTTTTTTTCTCGTTAAGGGGACGCCACCGGTAAAAGTTTGGTAAACACTGACAGGCTATAATAACATTTATAATAATACATGTCTCCTAGACTTCAGCCCCCCCTCCCCTTTTCAACGTAGCTGATATATCCAAAGGCAACTTTAGTCTAGGATGGAAGTCCGCTCGCATACCAAGCTGAGCTAATCAATACTTACCGCCTTATTTTTTTTTTAATTATTTGCCCGGTATTTATTAATAGCACCACCCTATTTTGTTTAAAGATATATATCTTTACATTTACACGTATGCCTTTTGAGAGCTACCAAACGTTCCCTTGGTTCTGTCTTGATGTCAAGTTAATGCTATTGAAACTTTTGATACTAACAAATAGTTACATGATGACCTCTGGGAGTGCGAGAGAAAGAGAGGAGAGTGAAGATATATATATATAAGTAGGCACATAGAAAGGAAGGTGCAATAAAAAAATATAAAAATTCGGTAAAATATTATGGCTCCTATAGTTCGGGAGATTAAATGCGCCCAGAGATACCTCTCCAGTAAGCTTTTAGATAAAGATAAAGTTCAAAACATGGGAACACTGCGGCGTCCCTTCCCCGAAACCCACCGTGGCATTGTTTGATTGTAATCAATAAATCGGGACTTCTTTCAGAAACCTATCATCATATTCCCTGACTTTCGTCTTTGGGGTGCTGTGACAGTTCGTGTAACCAAATCTTTCCAATTTTCCCTGTCAGCAGCCCTTCTTAGTAGGATATAATAGAGATGTCGGTCCATACTTTTACGTTGATCAGCCAGCTTGTTTTTGGTCAACCCTTTCTTTGTGCTCCCTCATCTGTACCTTGATGGATAACTTTTTACAGTCACAATATGACCAAACCAGCTCATCTCTTCACAGTATTGAGTGGCTCTTCCTTTTGGCCAGCCAGAGTCTTGGCTTGTAACAGTACGAACTCATTTGTCTTCTTTTTCTGGTATGCCCAAGCATTTCCCCCCCCCCCCCCCCCCCCCCCGCAATTTCCTCTCAAAAGCTTGAATACTTCTTTCAGCCTCCGCGTTCAGTGTCTAACTTTTCACAACCATACAGTTGTGGTCAATGGGTCATCTGGTTCTGTGGCCTACGGTTATTGAGGGTGCCGTGTGGCCAGCACAAGACTAACCGCCTTTACTTTTCCCCAACTAATGCCATTAGAGCTGGGTGGACTCAGAGGCGCCCAAAGATCCCGAAATCAAAAATCTGTCTTCACTAGGGTATGAACACGGTTCGGAAGCCAAGCGCTTTACCGCTCTGCCACCACGCATCACTGGAAGCTGATGTTACTTCCTTCCAGATTGTCCACAGTTTGCCCAGGACAGCGGATGCCAAGCTAAAACTGGTTTGTATCTCTTTTATTGATCCATCTCTTGTTATGTTTGACCTTATATGTATTTAAATGAATCAATTTCAATCTCTACAGAGACTTTAAAAAAAAGATAAGCTACGAAATAACAATAGTCGTTTTCTAAACTTACGAGCTGATAGTCAGATCTTTACTACATCTCCTCTTTCTTTTTTTTTAAAAGTAGTAGAGTCACTATTGCGGAGCTCGTCGTAGTTAGTTAAAATCTACCTTATTTTGACATTTTCTGCTAAACTACTGTAACGGTACTGCGCATGGTTCATTTCTCTCTATTTCCAATATAAGGGTTTTGCTTTCACAGCAGAAAATTCATTTTGACTCCAGGTTAAAGTTGACAAGTGTGGAATCGTCCATTATTTTTCACGTACCAGGAGAACCGCATAGGTCAGGGCTTAAGGCATTTTAAAAATGATAATGACGCATCACCTGCATGATACACATATTTTTCGGTTTATAAATGAATGTGGAAAAACTTCATTTCGTAGCCATCTACCAGGAATTTAATTTAAAAAAAATCGGGAGGTGTTTACCCTGCTTTTACCTTTTTAAAGATACCGGTAGTCACAATTGTGGAACACTATAGATGTCATTTATTTGACCTGCGCATTTAGCTTAATATTTACATAGTGATTTAGATTATCGGTATTTAAATATGAGTTTGTATTAGTATACATAATTTAAAAACATTTAGAGAATAATATTACATATAATATGTAATTTATGACTACCAGACGTCCAGCAAAAAAGAGGACAAATCAAATAATATCATATAGGCCTATATCAGGCATGTCAAACTCATTTATGTGTATGGGCCACATAGAAAACTTACTATGACCTGAGGGGCCGCAGCAAAAAAAAATCAGTTGCAAAACAACCTACTAGTTTTTTTTGTAAATTAGAAATAATACAATAATTAATGGCATACGTGTCCCTTAGTTACATTTGTAGTACTATTGGCTAATTAAAAAATACTTAGATTTTCTTTGTCCTGATGCTTGACATCTTTTCTGGGATACCATTTTATTAATGTCAGGTTGAAATTTGTTTGCTACTGACGCTTTCATCACAGATGACAAATTTTGATCAGATAATCTCGAACGGTGAGGTGTTTTTGTAGCGTTTATTATGGAAAAGAACTGCTCATAGAGACCAGTGCATGCAAACATAGCTAGAATTCTGGCTGCAAATTTTCGCAATTCAACATACCGTTCAAGGTAAATAACTGTACAATTTTGGCACAGCCATTTCAACATACTTCGATTTCAACTAAGAATCTGACTGCTATTCTATCAGTTATAGTTCCAGATTTCCAGCAGCATTTTCAGAATCAAATGAGAATGGAGATACAAAACACGAAAATTCTTGCTCTTATGTAACGAATTGAAAGCGTCTACTAACGATTCTAGGTGTAAGACATTCGCCAAATGTCGCAACTGTATTTAATCTTTTTAGTTCCTGACATGTTGAGAAGTGAACAATATTTTCGCTTCATATTTGGTTTATCTACAGTCCAAATTTTGCTTGAAAGCATTTCACGTGATTACACGCAGTTGTGACAATTTTGTCTTTACTTTGAAGTTTCAAATTCAAGTCTTGCAGGTGACCAGTGGGATCAACTGCTAATGCCAAATCCTGAACACATTCGTCAGATTGGAAATGTTCAACTGGTTCAACTTTCATGTTCAGAAACAATACAATGTCGTCACGCAGTGCAAACAATGTCTTCAATATGTTATGAGAGCCAGCGGACTTCTGTGTAGTAGGGAACACAATCAAATTCATGTCCAATGACATCCAGAAACATTAAAAATTTGCGAGCATTAAAACCACGGGCACAAATAAAATTGAGAAGCGACTAAAACCGGTCTTATGACATGTTAGAACTGTAATTGCTGCGCGCAGAATGTTTCTAGGTGAATAATGCACTTAAAATGAGCAAATTTATAATTATCATCAGGCTCTCTTATTTTTGCAAGTAACTTTGCATCAAAATCATTTCATTTCTTGCTTGGTGCGCCATACCTTGTTAGACTAGATAGCTTTATCAAAGATAAATTGTATTGCATTATCACCTCCTGTCATTTCTCAAAAACATCCTCACTTGTTGTGTTATGCATAGAACAGAACTCAGGTAATTCCTCGTGTATGTCAAAATTCCTGTCACAGGTCCTTATGAATATAACCAACTGTGCTACACCCTTTACATCAGTTGACTCATAGAGAGCCAATGAAAATAATTCAAAATCAGCAATTTTGTTCTTTAATTGTTCACGCAATCTGATTGACATGTCATTTATTCTATCTGCCACAATTTCACTAGTTAACGCTATTTCTTTGAATGCTTTCACCTTTTCTGGACAAATTACTTCGGCTCTAACGACACACTCCTTCATAAAATCACATTTATTAAATGATTTGCAATGGCCTACAATGAAGTTTGACAAAATGTAGCTTGCTTTCACTGCAGACTCACTCTCGTTGTTCAGTTTAACAAATACTATTTTTCAATTCAAGTAGCTTGTCATCTCTTGTTTTCCAACGTAATAGTTTAACATTATTTTTATAATTACTTAGGTGGCCAAGGGGGCCGCATGCAAGGTGGTCGCGGGCCGCATGCGGCCCCCGAACACCCAGTTTGACATGCCTGGCCTATATAGTATTATAGTGGATAATACAGCCTTGTAAGGAAAATCAGGGTAGTGTGACGTCAATTAAATTGAAGAGGTAAAGAATCAAAAAGTGACAATGTGTGGTCTTAAGCTTTATTAAAATAAAATTAATGTAAAGGATAAGGAGTTCAAGTATTAAATAAGACTAATAAATATATGCTTTATATGGGCTTTGTTCCGACATTTTTACCGTGTTCCGCAATTGTGACTTCTTAGAAAATCCTGTTCCGTTATTGTGACTGACCATATCTCAGTTGATTTGAATGTAAGATTTAAATATCTATTGAAAAACTAAACAATGCGTCTATTTTTTTCGGAAAATGGATGGGCAATGCCTAGGTACTTTTAGTTTTTCCATAGGTCTAACCATTACGGAGCAAAAAATTGAAGTGACTCTACTCTACATCTTCTCTTTCTTTTTTCTAAACATACGGGCTGATAGTCAGATCTTTACTACATCTCCTCTTGCTTTTCATTCCCCCCGCCCAACCATATTAAACAAAAATCTTTCCACCAAAGAACGCTCAGAACTCGGTTACTGTTACGGCGGTACGGCAGAGTGTGATGTCACGGTTAGCTGAATGAATGAAATGTGGGTCGGCCTGACCTTGACATTCACCTTGTGGGGCTTGGTATGTTTGGCCAAAACAGCTGTGTCTTACGGGTTTTGACTTTGTATTGGAAGCTCTGCACTGATAGATCTAGACACAGTGCAGCTGTGTACATTTGGATGTAGATAGGGGCAATCCATTACTAACATGTCATCCTCTCGTAAGTTAGGCTTATTAAGATTTTAGCTTTAATCTTCTAGTTTTTTTTTTATCTTACATTTTTTATGTGGGTCATCGTCTGCCTGGAAGTGCTGATTCGGAGAGGGGGGGGGAGTTATCTAATTTTATTATTCTATTCCCTGATTATTCCTGAGCACTACATTAGCCTATATATTAGCCGACTCTACGGTACTGTAGCCTTACATTATAAGGAGAAAAAGTATCTTCTCTTACCAAACTAGATTTTCTTTTTTTTTTTAAAGTTAGTTTTAATAGTTGTATTGATATTGTTATCAGAGCTTTATGTTAGAACTATAGGGCCTACTTGTTTTGTTATCGTGGCGTTATAAACCACTTAAGTGACTTGTAACTATTATATCTTATATTCAGTGCATATAGGTCATGTCACTTATGACACAGTGATACAGAAGTGCTCTTGTACCAGTATTTTTAAAAAGCTCATTTTTCGAAAGGCTTTTAATAAATGACATTCATGAATATTTAATAAATAATCCAGTTTATAAGTAATAAGGGGTTGCCATTTTTATATACTTTTTCTAGGATAAACTAGGAATGTACATTTTAGAGTCTTTTGCATTTTATGAGTGTTTTGTCGAGCGTCAGCATTAAAACAAAACAAAAAAATGCTATCTGTGTATCTATATGTATTGGACTAAATCAGCGTTTCTCAAACTTACTATTGGGGCCACTCCCCCCAAGAAAAAAATTCTTTTTGGCCCCCCTTATCCAGTTGGGACTTTTGGAAGTACTGTAAGCTCCTATATTGGAGTTTTGGAGGTTTTAAGGATGTAATTAAAAAGAAAAGAAACTTACAGACACAATTTTTAACTCAGTTTTCCAGTTGTTGTTTTTTTTTTCATATATAAATCTATTTTCAATATGTTTGGAATTCAAATTTGCATAATAAATATTCATTAAATCTAATCCACTTAGTCTTTTAACAAGGCTTATATCAACTCACTCTGTCTGTCTGTCTGGTAAAAAGTTTGTACACGTTATTTCTCCCACACCTAATCTCAGATCAAGCTGAAATTTCACATAATTATTTCTTTTACTTGACAACACAAGAATCAATCGAAAAAAAACAACAACAACAGTTGGTTAGTCAATTAACTATTGGTAATTATTTTGTTTGTTATCTCGAACAAGGCAAAGAAATTGTACTTTCTCCCGCTACCCCTTTCCAACTGGTCCAGACAAGCGATAGAATCATAGCGTATTGAGAAAGCTAAAGGCTTGTACTTGCGCTAATTAAAAACAATTGGTAAAAATATTTCTAATCAATTGTTAGACTAGATCTATTACAAATTTAATTGATACAACTACACTTAATGTAAGCTTTGTTTTAAAAAAAAAGTTTTTTGTATTCTAGAAAAAAATCTTTTTGAAGATAGTATTGGACAAACAGCTGGTTTCCCTTCCAATCAGCCAGGGTGTATGGGAAGTCCCCTAACCACAGGCTAAGCATTTTCCTGCATTCTGAGCTTTTTGAAATTCATCCTTCTGGCATTTACAATTCTTTTTTTTTTCCATTGTAAGAAGTGTAAATTCAGAAAAAGTTGTATTGAAAAAAGAGAGAGTGGCTAATTTGCATGTCAAATAAGTCTAATAGAGCAGGCAACACTAGCCATTACTATTATGCGATGGATATTCCAATTAAATAGCAAACATGTGTTAAGTACAACATCTTTTCTTAGATTTTGATTTTTGTTGCGTCAATGTAATAATGCATGAGAGTTTGGAGAAATTTGATTCTTCTGACTTAAGAAAGTTGAGAAGAATTATGTTTTGACATATCTTCTTTAAAAAGTTTTGAGTGTACATTTTAAAGGTTCTACTTAGAAGATTCTTATCTCTTACTTACGGTACTTCAAATTCTTATCTAGAATTTTAATATAATTATTATTATAGAAAATATTTTTTTTTTTGTCCTTTGAAAAATATATTGAATAGCCTCACACCCCTTTCCCCACCATTGTCAGGACCTTAAGCCCTGACACCCTGTTTGAAACTAGAGGACACATTACCAAAATACATTTTATGTGTTTCTCTCTAGCTCCACCAGACCCTCCTGACCATCCAGAAGTACTTCTGCGAAAGCAACCTTTACTAGAACATCTACGTTTGTCCTCCCTTGAAACATGTGAAGCATTCAAGTCTGCTATGCGTAAAGTACCCCAACAAGGTAAATTTTGTTTTAAAAATAAATCAGTCTGCTACCCATCTTGTAACAGACATCTACAAACATAAGTTAATTTAAAAAGTGTGACAAATGGAAGATCATCAAAATTACAGTTTTTATTTATTTGTTCTGAGTTATTTCCCTTATTTGGGTTCATGTCCATCCTACCAATTTTGCTTCTTGGTCTAACAATCTCCTCCGTGTTTGCTTTGGTTTCCCAGCTTTCTCTTCCACTATGGGTTCCAGTCAAGAGCCTGACTCATTATTATTTATAACCAATAACTAGTAGTACATGTGACCTTTTTTTTTAACACGGGGATTCCACATTTTTTAAAAGGGATTCTTTTAATTCAATAAAACAACATCCCCCACACACTAAAAATCTATGATTATAACATATTAATACCCGGTATCTTTGTAATGTGTCTTCCCTTAGTGGTTGTTGTAACAACTGGCTTGTACCAACCTGAGCTGCGCACTTGGTTAAAGAGAGGAGTGACTTGTAGCACATTCTCCAGTGTTTCTTATCATCCACCAATCATATCGTTTTGTCTCAATCAAGGAAGGTAGGTAAATTAGTTTTGTTGAAACATTATGCATGAGTTATAGGAATATCTAAAAGAAATTTATTATCAAAAACATTTTTCTGTCAATTTTAGATTTCTTAAACATTAGGGGTGTTTTTTAAACAAAGCTTATTTCAACTCTTGTCTGTGTGGTACACATTTCTTACACTTTATTTCTCCCAGTGCCCAATCTTAGATAATGTTGAAACTTTGCACAATTATTCTTTGTCCCTAACAAAACATGAACCTTAACCCCGAAAATCAACCAATTAATTCTGTTTGATATAGAAAATGGGAAATAAATCTCACAGTGTGGATAGATGTATTGAGGCCCTATGTCCCATGGGAAACACAAAGGGAAGATGTTGATTGAGAGATATTTGCTGTTCTTTCCCTTCTATAACCTTTTTTTTTTAAAGCATTTCTTAATATTTTGCCTAATTAGCAATAGAGGTATAAACTTAATTCCTTATATAGTGCTGTTACAATGAAGACCCATTGGTAGCATGCTCAAAACACAACCTTTGTAGACCTCCATTTAGGTCAATGTAGTAAGTTTCCGAAAGATCCTGAAAATCACATGGCTAGTAAGTGTTATTTGCTCAAACAGATCTTCCCAGCATCTTAACAATCTTCATAAAACATGGCCTGAGCTGGCTTGGTCAAAATTATTTAGCCTACAGATGGGGAACTTTATGTTATAGGATTCAAATTCAACTTAGCATTATAGGAGAATTAAGCTGTAAAATGTACAAATAAGACATGGGTGCAAAGGCTTCTGATTTTTCTTTTTTTTTTTTTGTATTGGAAAAAGAACATTGACTTGTTATATTAGGACACTAGCAAATATACATGTGCCATGTTCTGTTATAATGGAAAATACATTTTAACCCTTTTTTTTTTCTTTTAAATTTTGATTTTAAAAAGTCTCCCCTCCTCCCTCCCTGCCCAATGAAATCTGTCAACATCACAGATTTTTTACCTCAGCAGTTTCTTAATCATGTACATTCTTTATAGATGTTTTATAAACATATACTACAAAGGACAAAAAAGTTGATTGTATCTGCTTTTCTATTTCAGTCGACTTCATGAATTAATTAAAACAACTGGAAAGTTTGCAGTTCATGTATTGGCTCAAGATCAGGTAATCACAACTTGAGCTGCTTAACTCTGTGTTATTTGTAATACCAAGTTCTAGCGGATTTACTATAACAAGCTCTAAAAAACTTTCATTACTTGCTTAGCTATCACCTTGTTGAAAGAGGAATTATAAAGTATTAGTATTTATAGCTGTTGAAATTCAACCAATGCAAATAAAAAAAAAAATTCTCCTAACACATGTAGTTTTTTTTTAGCATTTATAGGATGGAGTAAGTTTAGTATGATTAAAATAAAGAGATGATTTTTAGTAGTTAATTATATAAGGCTAATCTATTCACTGGTAGGTGCAGCAAGGTATACACTTCTCTAAGCCAGCACTAGACAGTGAGTGTCAGTTTTTCAAAGTTCCTCATGTTCAAGGAGAGGAGGTAGGTAATGGCATTTTGTATCTAAATATTGATCCTGTTGAAGTAAAATTCTATTTTCTTTGATTCCTTTGATCCTGTTTATGATTTTGAAATTCACTATTTCGTAAGTGGAAAGAAAACTTAAAAAAAAAATATTCAGTAAAATAAAAATTTCAACCTAAAATAAGAAAAGAGGGGGAAAAAATAAATAAATGTAGTTTAATAAAATGTTGTGAGTTGAATTATGTCTTATTAGTTATATTTACTATTTAGGGATGTGTTTTAAATTTACAAACATTTGAACTTCATGTTATCAAACTTAAAAATAATGTTTCCTTCAGTACTGAACTGTGCATCTACAAGTATCTCTTCCCTGACAAGTAAGATCATCTTAATGGTTGATCCTCTACATTCTCTCAACAAAAATCATGTTATTATTAGAATTCTGTAACTTAAGGACATCCAAAAGTCTTATTTTCAAAAAATCTCAGCCTCTACTAAGAATCTCGCTTAAAGCAGTTAACAAAGTTTACTTTCATTTACAGTGCACTATAATATTTAATCCATAATCAATATAATGTTGCAACATGTTGTGTTACATATTTTTTTATTAAGAAATATGATAGAGGTATTTAACTTATCGAATGTGTACTATGAAGTTTGATATTACCTTTTGTGATTGCATTTGTATATAGTTGCTTTGTGTTTTACTTTATTAAAAATGCATTTCAGGGTCTTCCAATTATACTTGGCTCATTAGCTGTCTTTGTCTGTGATTCTCATTCTTATCATGGTGTTGGTGACCATACTGTTTGGTATGGTAATGTCACTGGCGTCAGTGTATCAGAAACATTGCATGATCCACTTATATACTTTGTCAGGTTTGTTTTATATTAGAATCAAAATACTTTCTCAGAATTGAGGTGATGCCTAGTAATTATTTAGAAAGTTACATTGTAAATTTCTGCTTACATTTAAGTTCAAACTTTCTAATTCTAGCACATACACTTCAAACTTTCTGATTCTAGCACTTACACTTCAAACTTTCTAATTCTAGCACATACATTTCAAACTTTCTAATTCTAGCACATACACTTCAAAATTTCTAAATATTTTTAAAGTCTTAGATTCCTTAGAATGTCACTGAACTATGAAAATATTTGTTTTACAGAAAGTTTAGATCTGTTGGAGATGAGATTTTTATTACTGCTTTTGAAACTGCAACTTTACCATTTGAAAACTGGACTCATGAAGCACATTTAAGGATGGCATGGAACTATATCACAGATCATGGCAAAGAAAAGGCTGTGCCATATATAAAGTAGGTATTTCAACTACAGTAATCCGATGCTGTGGCAACTTGGTGATAATTTATGCTTCAGCTTCACATGCATGTTTTGACACCCAAATCTCGCCTTTTCTCATGTGCTTTTTCTCTCTGTTACGTGGGGATACATTCTTGTCTTTCTGTAATTAGTACAGGTATTAGACAGTTTACCTGCCATATTTTTTTACTGTTAAAGCTTTTGTTGTCTTGTATGATGGCCTGCAAAGTTGGCAAACGCAAGCATGAAACATGATCTCTTCCTGAAAAATAGGGAATTGTTAAGAGGTATGACTGTGGTGAAACTCCCAATGCCATTTCTTTATTTATGGCATTTGGCGATCTACCAATTGTGTCATAATGAAAAATAGGGAGAAAATAGATTTTGTGAAATGTTTTAAAGACCACACCAAGAAAAAAACAACATAAATTGAGACAATATCCCCAAGTTCCAAATTTTTTTGCATTTTTTAGATCAATAAATCTATCTTTATCATCTGTTGTTTATTTTATACCATTGAAAGTGTAAGAGAATATCCTTTATTTTCTTAACATATATGGCTAAGTTCTTTGAAGTACAACTATCCCTTATGAATCTGTTTTTTGATAATTTTTCTTTTTGAATAAAATTCTGACAATTAGTTTTGTATCTTAACTGAATTTTTGGGTAAAAATTTTTCATTAAAGTGAAGTGAACAGGGAGTGACTTGGAATAAAAAGAATAGAAATAACTAAATGAAATCCTACAATGTTACTTTAATTGTCAACAAAGTGTTTTCCAGAATTGTTAATTCTTTGCAACAGCTTTTTTTGAGCAATGTTTTTTTTTTGTCAACAATGGCATTTTTAGAGATTGGAATTTTCTCTTAAAAGTATTTCTAATTAACCACTCTGTTCAGAATCAGGAACAAAGAAGAAAAGCAATAAAAAGTATTCAAATTTAGCAGAATGCTAGTTTGAATTCCAATGTATTTTAATAATAATGTATCACTAACATTATTTGTCTTTTTATTATAAAGCTGTCAGTTCACATGTTCTTATTTCTTCTTGCAGGTTAGGTATACAGAAGTACAATGAAAAGAATAGAGATAAGGTAAAGCATCTTAAAATAACACTTGACATTAATATACTGGTACCTTTTTTTTTATCTGACGATTGTTTTCACAATTTTTATCTTCTTTGTCGGCATTTAAATACAAGAATTAAAAAAAAACAACTGCTGGTCCAAATATTCCAGATTAAAACTGGCTACCATGAGACGATCACCATGTTCTTCATTCACCTTGTATCAGATGCCATTGTGTCTAGTGTGAATGCTAATGAATCATTTGAAGAGTTTTTGATCCGTAACCAACATCTAGTGAACAAGGACTTATTGTTTGAATACTACAATAAAGAAACACTATTTCAGGAAGATGCAAGAAACAGGTTTGTTTTGGCTCAACACTTTGACTCACTGATATACTCCTACAACACCTTCCACTCACATTGTATCTTGCACCATCATCTGCTCATAACTCAAAAGTTTTGGACCATGCAAAATGTTTATTGTTGAAAAAAATTATGAAATTTGTAGTTGTTTACATTCAAGCTTACAGGAATGAAATTTATAGTTGTTTACATTCAAGGTATTGTACAAAGCTTACAGGAATGAAATTCTTAGTTTACATTCTTCTACAATGTACTCCCCTAATAACGTGCAGTTGGTATCTTAGTGAATTTACCCTTGAAATTGATTCATCATATTTAAGTCATCATGGTTTCAGTTGTCTATGCCTATGTAGATCTATATAGTATAATTGCCATTAGATTATCAGTATTGATAAGCTGAAATTTAATTATTATTTTTTTTAAAGGACCAAATTTCACCATTTTATGTACAGTAAGTGCAATTAATTAATTTACATATTAATTTTTTTTTTCAACAGATTCATTGAACCAGACAAAAAGAGTTTACCATGAAAAACGTTCAAAAAGAAAGAAATTAAACAGACTAACAATGTTGTTCATTGGCAGTTAGCTGAGAACATAGTATGCAGTTAATAATGAACATTAGACTTGTTTTTGCAAACTATATTGATGTATTATGCATACCGGTACAGGTATCCAAAGATAACTGGTACAGGAGTAAACATCTGGTACTGTTTAAGAGAATTGTAATAGCACAGAGAAATCCCTACTGGACCAGAATTAAAATTAAGTATCGGGTATCATAAGGTTATGAGCCCTTTGTCAGCTGTTAACAAAGAAAACTAACATAACTACAAATTTAAATTTTAGTTAAAACATATTTTAATGCCCTGCAGTTATCAAAGCAATAAAAAAAAAAAACTAGTTAAAAAAAAAAAGATTATAAAGCCAGACTAATATTGAGGATAGTTGCTTGTGACAATTTCAGACAGGTGACAGATGAAGGGGATTGCCTCCATCACATTTTATAACCCCATATAAATGGAGGGCGTCTGTCTCTGAATTGGTAAGAAGCTCATCTATCTGCAGAGGGGTCCAGTAAGGTTTCCTTTTTTTTTTATTATATAAATCTATGTGGTCTTTGAATGGAGTACCTTATATGCAGTTATTATTGTGTAATAAATTTTTATTTATGACCTCAATGCTCAGAGATATATTATTATATTTTTTACTGTGTTTTATAAATATATTTTTTTCAACCAAAAAAAAGAAACAATTCCCCATACAGTACTGTAAGCATTGTAAGACTTATCCAGTAATATTATGGTACTGTATTCAATTTTTTTTTAAACATTTTTATAAACAGACTAAATTACTGTACTTTAATTTTACTTAGTTGAATTGTAACGTCTGGAGTTTCATTTTGTTAACAAGATTTACTGGCACGTTGACTACTATGACTGAATGTTATTGCAAAATCTGTCATTCATAGGCAACAAACCATTATAAGCTATCAGCAGGCCTACTATATACGTAGGTGTATATTAGCTATGCAGTATAAAATTGGGAGACAAATCTGAACAGAACTTAACCTCACTTACGATTGAACCAAACCAGAACTTTAAAACTGCTTGACACAAATCAAATTAACCTAATCGAACTGATTTGAAAAATTGCATATCCCTAAAACCATTTCACATCACATTGACAACAATGATTTCCTCCATATGAATATTGAATTATGTATATATTACCAAGGTAATTCCAGCTCAACATGGACTTCGGTGGAAACATCTTTTAGTGGAAGTAGATGCCACAGTTGTGTTTTGAGGAGAGTCTCCACATAATAAGACATGCGCAGAATCAGAGGTGCCTTTCAATCTACACTCTGTTCATGATAACATCTGGGATGTCTTTGACTTCCTTTCCAAAGCCAGTGTGCAACAAGACAATGTTTCAATCCGATATCCTCTAATGTACCATATGACCAATGCTCTTTTGTCTTCAATCACTATGTAGGATTAATTGCTATTTGTAATTTTGCAATTTTATTGAATCATAATACAATGAAATATTTTTTATTTTTTTTTACAATGATTGTTACACATATGTAAAATAGTGTCGATCATAAAAAAAAATCGTTGCTCTTGACATTTTATCGATTGTTATTGTCAGTAGGGTTTAGTCGCTTAGGTAGGGTATGATATTATGGTCCCGTATCCCCAACCTGAACAGAGTAACACAAGAACCTAAAGGTAATGGCATGTAAAATACGAACATTGAATAACGGTTATTCAACTGAACATTTAGTGAATAACAACAGTTGTCAACAGGAACAATATTTAATTATGCTTAATTGTAAGTTTTCAACATATTTACATATACATCAATATCATTGAAGTTAGCATTGGATTAATAATTAGTCTAATATCACACCAATAAGTTTCCATAACACACCTTCACGCTCACACTCCATCTCGGCGCCCAACAGAACCTCATCTCTCAACACCGATAGTTACTACACAACTCCAAGGGCGGAAGGACGACACATTTTCCCATAGCCCACAGCCTAACACCGTACCCTTACAAGGGGAACCAACAAAACTAGCTACCCAGCTCATAAAAGAAGCTCTCTCTCTCTCTCTTGCGGGAACTAAGGATGACGTAAAACACACACCCACAATATTCTAGACAACAAAACGCAACTAAAAGAAACTACTTCCTATACGCTAAAACACCAAGATTAAATGCAAAGAAAACTTCACGCGCGCACGACAGTTATTACACATATTTTTAATTGTAAGATTAATTTTAGAACAAAAAATTACCGGTATGCTTTAAAGACACTGTTTCTAAAATGTTTACTAGACACGCCCAACTATACCAACAATGTTATGTGTGCTGCTACGTAAGTCAGCTAAGGGGTCCGAGGAGCTATCCCATGCAGCGCCGATAGTTTCTCTTTGTTTTTAAGCTTCAGAAAGTCATTGTCCTGGCGTCTGCAACACACACTTCTCATTGTTAGAAGATACGGACAAATTCAATTAAGAAGGAGCGGGACCAGTCGATACTAAAGTGTGAAAGACTTTCGAGGCTATAGAGCATACAAGTTTGTAATGGGCTTAATCTTGGTAGGTCTATCCTCGTGTTCGTCAAGACTTCATGCAGCGTTCAGTTCAACGCTAAATATATCAACAAAACGACGGAACTTTACTAGGAACAATGTGTCCGTTCTGACATACGCTACGACGGTAAACCGGAAGTAATGGTGGGTGAAGACGCATTCATCTTCTTCCAAAGAACCTTTCAATTCAATGTTGGTGCTAAGCTCATTCGAGTCAAAGTTGTTTCGTTAAAAGATGAAAGACGTACGCTCCTTCGTTTAACATTTGATTGTCTAAAACATCAGTAAATAATGTTTTGACTTGATTAATCATCTCTTGTTACGTTTTGTTATTTGAAGAGACTCTTTTATTACAATACATCAACACAAAACGTCATCGTCATAGATTATAATTAATTCAATCTTCATTAACACTAAAACCACTATTTCGTTTCTATTCCTCCATTTTGGTTCTCCTCCCTTTCAACACGCATTCGCACCATTCCACATTGACACTACTATGCGCTGTAACATCTCTCTCTTGACTATTGGCGTAGGGATGCAGTGACTTTTTTTTTTTTTACCGTTACCTGGATGTCACCCGGTGCGGCCATTTAAAGGCCGGTCATCGCATTTACTGCTTCAATGTTTGGTGCACTTTGCAGAAATTTATAATCTGAACTGATACCTTGCAAGTTGTTATTTACATTGCATTGAACTTTTTACTTAAGCTACAGCTTATTTCAATTGGACTAAACCCAAAATATAGGCGTTATTGAAGCGAACTACGCGTTAGAAACTTAATAATAATAATAATCTTTATTGTCCGCAAGGAATTTATTTTTTACAATTTGTGCATTACACCAAACAAAACATTGTAACTATAAAAACCAACATGTACATTCACACCAGACTCACTCATAATTTAGGCTACATGTGAAACGTTTTTATCAGATTGTTTCTATTTAATGATTTGATTGCCAAGGGAACAAAAGAGTGTGTCTGTCTTTTCTATCGGTGTCTTGTCTCTTTTGTGATGGTAAAATAACAAAATCCTGACCCAACGAATGATTTTTTATTTCTAGAATCTTTTTATGGATGTTTGTCTCAAACAGCTGCCCAAATGGGGTTTGCTTTTTTCCAATGACTTTACCAGCAGCATTTAGGAATCTGTAGAGTTATATTTTTAGTGCTCAGATTGCATTACTAGGCAGTGATATTAAAACTTAAAATATTGCAGATGTGAGCGTGATAAAACATAGCCAAGGCCTTTTCACTAACATTAAACGAGAACAGTTTTCTCAGTACCGTGAAATGGAGTGACTTTGCCTATTCAATACTAAAAATGTGAAAGGCTTTCCCATGAATTTTCATTTAAATATAAAAGAATATAGGTTAGTGTTTAGAAATGAAACTTCTCTTCTGTAAGTAGCAAAACATGGCAGATACATGTTTTTGACTCAGGACCTTCAATTTCACTAATTTCAGCTGTTTTAGGTGAGTTACAACTTTAGTTTAGATCTAATAGAATTTTAGCTAATAAAATGAACTTATGCATTTTTTTTAGTTGTAATTTGGTTTACAATTATGAGGGGAAGTTGTAATTAAATAATTTCTTAACAGGTTTTATGCTTAAGGTTGAGCCTAGAGGCAAAGTCACCCCTTATATGTGTTGCATTTTTTCTTTCAGATAGTCATGCCAACAGTGTCCAAAATGAAGCTGAGCTGACATAAACATAATGATGTAGAAACTTTATTAAAGCTATGGAAGAGTGAAAACACAAACAGGGATGAGCAGAAATTCAGCTGATAATGAGAGAAGATTGAAAAGAAAAAATATTTCTGTTTGGGCTATTCAGTGAGATTGGCGCAAGAAGGCAACATCCTTCACAGCCAACATTCTCAACATCAGCTATGTTCCAAGTGTATGAAAATAATGCCACTACCATTGAAGCATTTATATTCCAGAAGTGGGGAAATAAATTCTGGGTCAGATGAGTGGAAACCTCAACCACGAACAAAGAATTTGTCGATAAATGTCATTGATTTTCACTGTTTACTATAGGAGGAAGCCATGCATTAAATAGCTAAAATTTTGTGATGCCTTTTATTCAAAAATGTTGTCTTAATCTTAGAAAAAAGGTTTTGTTCTATTTACTTTGGAAGGCAAAGTCACCCCATTTTTGAAAAAATGGCATTTGGGCCCCCCAAAAAAGTATTTTCCCTATAATGTACTGACTTTATTTAATGTTTTTATTAAAGTACAGGCATCCTCTCTGTAGGAAAACAAGTTTATAGTAGTTTAAGTGTATTTTAAATATGGGAAAATTAAGTTGGAAGTTGAAAAGTGTGCAAAGTCACCCCGTTTCACGGTAATCTTTTCTGCTGATATAATCAGTATTTGCAGTAAAATTTAGTTCATTGTCTAGGATAGTAACAAGGTATTTAAAAGTTTGCACTATTTCAAGTCTCTCCCGATTCAGAAACAATGTCATTTTCCTTCTTTTCCCTACGAAAATCATTTTTTTGTTTTTTTACATTTAATAGTAATATATATATATATATGTCTAGATCACCTTTCAAAAAGGGAAAATGACAAACCCTGTTTTGAATCGCTTGCCTGAAGAAATTGGATAGCTTTGTTTGAAAGTCCCTTGGCTCTGACAAGTTTGATTACTGATACAATATGTTGGATATTCAATGTAGCTTTCCCATATTGTTCTATTTTTCACAGTCAAAGCATGGGCTGGGTTTGTGTCTTTGAATGTTTTGAAATGTTGCCAATAATAATCTTCGTTTACTTAACTTTTATTTTAGAATGGTAAGTAGATACGTTTCTTTAGCCTTACTCATAAGTGATACGAATGAGATTTATATAAATATTTAGTTAGTATTTATTTTTCTTTAGGTAATTTGCCGACCCCTGGAATTGTTAATTTCCAGACAATGACGCACTGATCTATCTATATATATACCCCGGCATATGATTAGCAATAACTACTAGGTTTTCATTTTATTTATAAATTTTTGCTTTAGAAGAAAGTGCATACAAAATACGTACTTGCAGGTACCCATCTGGCACCGCCACTATGCTATTTTATACACAAGAATAAATCATGCAGTCAGACCATATCACCTGCATGATACAACCATTAAGTTAGTTAATATACTGGCTGCTATGTTAAAAATTGTGTTAACCATATTTAAAAAATTAGGCATCCCTTTAAAAGAAGATAAGCCCATCATAATACTATTATTGTAATCCATCTTAAATAGTGAGTTTTTTTTTTACAATGATGATACATACTAAGTTTTCCAGCCCCTCAATATCAAGAGGCCTGAAAAAGTACCCTACTCACAAAAGAATTTTTTTTCTTAAATTTTCTACAACTTATGCAGATATATTTAATTGCTTTAGCTTTTAACTGCACACAAGTGACATACTTCATTTTTTAAACATTCAACTATTATCTCATGCCATGCCAAAACACAAATCCCTAGCTTCAAGCACAGTGTGCACTTTGGATTACTGTTAGGTCATTCTGATGTGCAACATAAAAACACAACTGAAACTAAGTTTTAATGTCATCACTTTATTACGATACTTCTATATTAAAGATTTTTTTTAACAAAAATGTATCAGAAAGTAAATTTAATTTCCCAGTAGACAGTTTATGCATCTTGGTAAATTAATCTTCAGCCTCTTCATCTTCAGCAGCTCCACCAGACTGACCTTTCTTAGCATTCTTCCTCTTGACACGACCTGTTTAGAGGGAAAAAAAAGATCAATAATTCAATCTAACAACATTTAAACCAATTTCAGTCTATCAAGCAAACAACCCAACAGTAGAATTTTAGCAACATGAAATTCAAAATTTACAGGTTAAGCATTTATTCAACTAAAAAGTACAAGTATTAAGAAGGTCAAAGGATCTTATATCAAACTGTACACTTTGAAGAAGCATTTGAAAGTTGATTATATGTTATACAGTATTACAAAATTTGTATAATGAACATACCAGGTCTGCCTCCACCATAAGGAGACTTCAATGAAAAATCAATGTGCTTCTGAGAGTCCAAACGAACAACATAACTTGGGATGTTGACAACCTGTTTACGAACTCTGTTGATATAGAGCAATGGAATGTTTTTAAAATTCTTACAAAATATACAACCCATTGCTTTGGACATGAAAAAAAAATTACAAAAAATTCTCTTGCACACTGAAATGATTCTGGCCATGTGCATCTTTACTTTCTTAAAATTTCACACGCTACCCACTAGCTTATGTGGGTGAGTTAGACAAAAATGTAAAACTGTTCTATTTAATGTGAAAAAATGCAATGTCTAATTCCACAGTTTTACATTCGCAATTAAGCAAAAAAAAATTCAGTAGTTGAGTAGGTTATGTGATCATTTACACTACTAGGTATAGACTATAGTCTACTGATTCAATAAAAAATTACCTGAACATTAATTAAAATTAATGTATTTTATCCATAGACATAAAGGCTCAAGCCCCAATGCATTAAGGCTCAAGCCCCAGTGGTCTTAATGTTTATAATTATCAATAACCTAGCGGTCAGGCAGTCACCACAGACCCAGTTTGCACTGATTTAAAGAGTGAGGCTTGCTTTTCATAGGAAAACATACCTACAAACAAAAGTTTTGACTAATATAACCTGAATAAAAAGAACACATTGTCACAACAAATCATAGACATTGCAAATTTTAAAGAAAAAAAAAAAGTTAAATTTTACCTGATGTGTCTCTGTCTAATAAGCACACGTGCATGGTGGATACTTTTGGCAAGACCTAATTTGAAAACTTGAGTTTGAAGTCGACGCTCCAAAAAATCTTCCAATCTAAGACCCAAAACGTAATCAAGTTTCATTTTGCCCTCATCAAGCACACCAATCCTTACAAGTCGGCGGAGGAGAGCATTACCTGTGTATGCATATATATATATAAATATGTTAAGAACATGTATATTTTATTTACTAATATCTTGTGTAAATGAAAAAGTAACCATTACCAAATTTAAAGCATTTTAAAAAACAAAACTAAAGCTAATATTTTCAAATTCCATACCTTCGAAGAGACGCTTTTGGTCTTTTTCATCAAGTGTCAACAACTCTCTGGCTGCTTTTCTGATTTTTCCTAATGTATACTTGACTCTCCAAACTTCACGTTTATTACGAAGACCATATTCACCAATAAGTTTTAACTCTTGGTCAAGACGTTCCTTCTCAAAAGGACGACGTGGGGCAGTATAAGTCTTACTGTGAAGAGTGGGGACACCTCCCGGCATTTTGAAATTAGGCTGAAATTAAAAGTTTTAAAAAATCAATAATTTATAACAAGTCCCCCTTGCCCATATCTGGTAATTTCACAACCATGACAATGGCAGCCACTAGACAAGACCACCAACTGTTATGCAAAATCTCCCAAAAAAATGACAGCCAGTATGAAAATACAAATTTAACCCGTCCCGTTACGCTCCCCCCCTCAGCACTAGTGACAAATGGAAGGGAAGATATTAATTTTTGTTTGAGAGGGGAAAAGTCTTGATTTTTTAGATTCATGTCATTTCTGTTCACTACCGGAAGTTGAATCAAACTGGGAAATAGGTCAAGAGTATTTTTTTGTTTGTGCTGCCAATTTATCTAATTTTATGACAAGAATGACCCTCAATTTTTTTATAATTTTGTTTTGAGTTTCTCTTTATTGCATGCAACATCGAATCAATTTTGAATGTATTGATAGGACTAATAATTATTATTTAAAGAAATATAAGTGTACTCTTAATGAATATATAGTAAAACACTATTTGTAATTGAAAAATTACATGTTTGTTAAAAATTCATTTTGAAAGATTTAAATCTTGAAAGAGAATTTTTTTTTAAGTGTCTGGTATCTATACTTTTAAAGTATGAATTAATTATTATGCTGAAAATATTTTAAAAATTGAAAAGTAATGCTTTGATTTTAAGTAATTTTTCAAGAATGAACTAAATAATTTTTAAATCTATATCAAATCTGCAACACAAGTTAATGAAGAACATAATTGATATGAAAAGAATAGATGCATTCTAAATATTAATACCTAATGCATGATTTTATATAAGAAAAATGTCTAGATATTCTATTTTATGGGTTGATTGTTAATCAAAATAGATTTTTTTTTGAATTGCAACAAATGTTTTTTGTTTTTTTTTTGGAAATAAAATAGCATATTTACAATCATCACTTAGACATCAGCAAATCAATCAAATAAAATTAAAATACATTTAAAGAAATATAAATAGTATCACAATTAAGAATAATTATAATCTCAGCATCATCCGTAATTCCATAATTTTTATAATAGGCTATGGGGAATCTCACAGATTCATAGATTATTTGCTTTTGTAAACAATATATTTTCTTTAAGAATAGGCACACCAACATCTTTCAAAGCAGCTTTTATTTCATTTCTTGCTCATCTGTCCACACTCAATTAATTAATCCATAATAATTTCCCCACATCTTTTTCTTGGTAAACAAAAAGAAAATTTATCTCTTGCTCATTTCTTTTTTAGTGCAAAGATAATGCAAGCGTTGTTGCCATTGACTTTTGTTCTACCATCTAAAAATAGCCATTTAAGCATTTGGTGCTTTTCATGATAAATTTAAAAACCTAAGATTCTTTCAGCCCAAGTATTGTGGTAAGTACTTTGATTTTCTGGTTGTGCTAGATTTTTTTTGGTTTCAGGAACTGGCAGTCTACCGGCGTCAGTATACAAGCCCAGGACAATGGGCATTGTGTTCCATTCTGATATTGTTTTCAAAATCCATGCTCAAAAGGATAATCAAAGCTTTTTTATCGCGCAAGGACGGGATATTCATTAATTCTTTAGATCTACATCGCCTTTATTCTATTGTTTTGATGGAGATCCATCGCGTTGAGCATACTGGTAAGTTGAACACCAAATTCTTTTTTATTAAGCTCATTCTACATTTAAATTTAGTTATTTGGGTTAATTTAATATTAAATCTAATTAGTTTAATAAAGTTTATTGCAATAAGTGCCCCTCTTTGGGCTAGGTCTAATTTTTTGAAGTGAAACCAGCCGCCATTACTAGACAGGAAGTGATAGATCCTATGTTTATCAATGGCTGCATCCTTTTTGTATTTCACGTTCCCTTTTGAAATCCATCATAATCCTTCACTTTCTTTGATCATCGATGATTTAAAACTTCATAAATAATATCTTTATAATGATATTTACTCACTACTTGTTTTGAAAGGATCTAAAAAAAAAAAATATTTGTTGCGATAATGGCCGATAATTAAAAAATAATTATAAATCTTGATCTAGTTGCATTATCGTAATTGTTTTCCACAATTTATCTTTTACATATTCTGACACCATCATTGGACACAAGCAAAAAAATTCATACTGGAAAATTATTTTCGACCTGGTGACGTATTACATTTACTTACTGTCGCCACAGGTTGAAACACGGATTATTTCAATTGACAAACATAAAAACAAAAATATGCAGTCATTTAAACTTCATTCTAATAAAAACAAGCCAACACGGGAATAATCGGGGCATGCCATTTGAAAATATTAACATTCTAGATCAGATTGGGCACAAATTTTGTGCAAAAAAAAAAATAAAATAAAAATGTAATTTTACTATGAAATTCAAAATACCAACGTTTTTGGACCTATGCAGATTTTATATGAAAAATGGAATACTACTTCCGGCGTTTATACGTGGATTTCGAACTCACTATAGAACCAGCAAGTGATGAGCTTTAAAACTATGAAATTTTCTTTCGATTCAACAGAATACGAAGACATTACAAAGAGTAAACTTCAACCTGCAACAGTTTCGTACGCACTAGAGCTATCTTAATATTTCAAACAGTAATGGAAACGTCATCCATTTCTGCGTACAATGGTGTATCACATGACTATATATGACATATATAAATGATTTAGTAGCCTGTCTACAAATCAGACTTTTTATTACACTTTTCTTTTTGTAGTCAGTACATTTTTCTTTAAAATGAAATTCAAAAAGATAAAATAATTTTAAATAAAAAAAAGGTATGACTGTCTTGGTAAATCTACCCCTTGCTAATTTTTATTCGTCAGTGACAACTCAGCTCAGACCCAAACCAAATATTGAAATTTGTACTTCACTGGGATGTAAAATAAAAAAATTATCTTTGAAAAATCAATTTTTCATTAGTACATCATTAAAATACTTTGAAAGAACTTTCCAATGGTGTATAAATTATGACTTTAAGTTGAACAGTTAGAAAATTGTTTTTTTTTTCTGGCGTTTTAACCTAGGATTGGTTGACATGGAGCATGTAAGATGAGAGCGTCTCGTTAGCTCAGCCAGCGAGACACCCCCCCCCCCCCCCTCAAAAAGTTAAGAAATTGGAATTGAATTTCGTAGAGGATAAATCTTCTTAAATAAATTTAATTGTAGACCTAGTATGCGTAGTAAATTTCTAGCTCACAAATGTGATTTCATTTATATTTATGAACTCCACTTGTTTAGAATATAAATATTGATGAAATAAACAAATTATCAGGTCTAGAGCTACAAGAAATGTCAGAGAGGTGTGGACTAAATGGCAGAAAATATATCTAAATAGTGGGATCAAATCGTCTGGAACAATTTTTTTTCAAACTGGCTTTAAAATTATAAATAAAATAGATCCTAACATTAAAACTCTTCTAAAACTATCAAGAAACATGCATAATTGTTATATCTACTAGCCTATGCATGATTTTATTCATTAGAAAATTTAGTTTTCAAAAAAAAAAAGTCCATAGGGAGCAGTGCAAATTTATGTTTTCAATATTATAATCGATAACAATTGAAGAAAGTAATGTATCGCGATAAAACTTAGCAGAAATATGGCCAGATATATAAATTATTCTGGGGAAAAAATCAACTTCTTAAGACTTACCTGAAACGAGTATCAGTTAAAATAAAAATACATATACCTTCAAGTTAAAAAAAGTAAGAAAATACACATTTTTTTAAAGTCCTCATGATAAAAATTTTTTCCTTAATATAAAATGTATCCATATTCACCCATTTTGGCTACGATTTCAATGTATTTAAAATCATAATCGATTTCAACCAATGGCCTATGTACAGAAAGTAAGAAAAACGAATCTCAAATTTTGACGGCATTTTTTTACTTCCGGTTTTACGGATTTTCACATATCTACTGTAGCTAGGCGAAAAAACCAGGAAGTGCGGAAGTAGGCACTTCAACAAAAAAATTTTTTTTGATCATATTGTTTTGTAATTGATATCATTAAATAGAGCTTGGTGTCCCATTTACAAAAATATCAAATTTATGTTTCTATGATAAGTAGAAGCAAAGTTATGATTTTTTTTGTATTTATTTTTTTTTCCTTCTTTGGCTTTGTATTCAATAAAAAATTTTGGTACCCGAATTTTGACTTTTTGTTATTAAAGCATGCATATCTTTCTTATTATTCAATATTTTTGGTTCAAATTTTCAGAAGACTTTATGCATGTTGTTTAAAGTGTGATATGACCCCAATCTTTCATCTAAGCCGATTTTTCATACTTTTACAGCCGGGCGAAGCTGAAAATAGAGACGACAAATTTGGTCGAAATTTGACTTAATTAATGCACAACTTTTTTATTTGTCAATATTTCCATTTCATATTTTCAGGAGACTTTACATGTTCTTTATATCATTTTATAACCCCCAAATCTTTCATCTAAATCTATTTTTTATACTTTTACAGCCTGGCAAAGCTGAAAATAAAGACGACAAATTTGGTCAAAATTTGACTTAATTCATGCACAACTTTTTTATTTCTCAATATTTCCATTTTAAATTTTCAGGAGACTTTACATGTTCTTTATATCATTTTATAACCCCCAAATATTTCATCTAAATCTATTTTTTATACTTTTACAGCCAGACGCAGCTTAAAAAAAGAAAAAAAAAATTTGGTCGGAATTTGACTTATTCATGCACAACTTTTTTATTTATTAATATTACCATTTCAAATTTTCAAGAAACTTTAAACATGTTATTTGCTACAAAAATAAATATTAATTTTAAAGAAAAATAGCAATTCAAAATTGTGACATTTATTTTTCAAAAATTGTACAACGGGAACAGCTAGATTTTTTTCAAATGTTGACGAAAACTTGTTTTTATTTCTTAATATTTAATCATAAAATTAAAAGGAGACTTTAAACAGCTGGAGTATGAAAAATTAATCTTTAAAAAACAATTTTAAAATATTGACCTTTTTTTTTTACCAAACAAAACAAAAAACGCAGATGTAAAATTACAAAATATTTGATATGGGGGGGGGGGGGGGGGGGGAGCAAGGCAAGAGGCAATAGAAATCAATACTATTAGTCAAATTGCCAAGATTAGATATCAGAATGTCTCTTTTATAAAGTTAATACATATATTATATATACAGACATAATCTAAACAAACTTATAACATCTAGAATACTAGATCTAATTTATATATATTGAAAAGCTGTTTTAGTTTTTAGGCTATTTCTCAGATTTTCTCCCATTAAATTTCACATAAAAAAAAAAATTTAGTCCTCAACATTCTAGATCTAGAAACTAGTATTAGTTTATTAAGACAATTAAGTATAGACTAGACTAGTATATTATATATCAAATCTTCATCTAATTCTAGATTTCATTCTATCAATCTATGCATCTCTGTTCCTATTCTAGAAAATAGATCTAACTAATCTAAGCCTAAATCTAAGTATTAGACCTAGATCTACACTCTAGCGTATGATTAAAACAATAATTTGATTTGTCTACATTATCTGTTGCTTCTCTAGATCTACATTAATACGAGTTTTTTTGCTTCATTATCTATATTAATAAACAAGAAAACTTCGTTTTAATAATCTTTTATAAGTATTTTATTACTACTTCCGGTAGAATTGATAGCAAAATGGCTACTTTCGATTTGGTGGTCATTTTGGCATTCATATACCAAGAGCGCCATCCAAAATAGCTTAATAATCACACGTGATTCTTATGTAGATATGGATACTACAAATTACTAACCAATATAAATAATTACAAAACACAAATAAAAAAGTAATCCTATCTGGAACACACCCTAATTTTGGAAACTAAAAAAAAAACGATCTAGTAAGCCAATCCCGTCAAATTTGGTATCAAAAGAATCGCCATTTTCTCCCCGACAAAATGATACTCTAATCTAGAAGATCGGTTAAAAAATAATGACGTTTTACGCACTTTTCCGACGGTAACCGTGGACGCTACCAAAACAATGAGGACCAGTTTTTAAGCAGACTTCCGGCGCACTAAAATAGCGACGTTGAAGTACCTAGCGGAAGATTTCGTTTAAAAACAATTTGATGTGATCATCATTTCATTTAATTTTAGACATCTAGTCTAGTCTAGATCAGACATGGACCATTATTATCGAATTATTCCGCCTCCAATGCGCTTAGTTAAGTGTACGACAGTACGTCAATACGGCCATATTGTAATTCATGTCTTCGCGTCCACGTGGTTTCAACGCACTTATTTTAGAAATTTACTCTTCAAAATCTGATCCTTCATCTTTAGTACAAATCATTCTTTCAATAGATAGATCTAAAAGTAAAGCCATAGTTAGCTAATTATCAATACACTAAACTGGAAATTCGTTTAAAAAAAATATTAAGGCAGAGCTTGATCACTTACCAACCGTTCTCAATGAAGTCCGGGACTAAAAAGAACGGAAAAAAGGTGGAAAAGGAAGTGAATGTTGTAAAATGAAAATACTTAAAAACAGTGACTCGGATTTAGATCCAAAACAGCGACTCGGATTTAGATTCATATAAATAATAATAGATCTAGACTCTAGATCTAGATTTACATTTGAATATCCTATCATGACGTCTTCAAAATATAAAAAAGAATAGATCTAATTACTAGAATTTTTTTTTAAAAAGGACATTATGATTACCTCTTTAGGCTCCTTTATAGATCTAGATCTACATCTTCGATTATTTTGCTCTTCAAAAATAATGAATGTTAGATTTTAAACAAATAGAACATTTTTAAAACCCTATTTCATTGCTACCAACCCCGAGAAGAAATCCTTGTTAAAGCGAATGCATTTATATCTACTAAACCAGGGAGGCCTAAAATACGACGCGAGGGCCAGATCCGACTGCAACGCGGGTCTATCTGGTACGTCAAACTTTTGTATGTAGAACAATAAATCGGCATATTAAAAAAAAATATGAATAAAAATAAGAAGCATTAGGGTAATCTCGGTGAACTTTGAAAAATTTCAATCAATTTGATATTGCAATTTTTAAAAAAGGTGTTTTTAGTTGTAGTTTTAGTTTATGAGATGACATTGTCATTGACGTGTGATTAACACACGGCACCTTTTATGTTTTCCTTTTCTTTTGTTAGCAACACGAGTGGTAGGGCTTATAAGTAGCGTAGGCCTATTCAACATGTGTGTGTGTGTTGTGTGCGCGCGCGTTTATTGATGAAACTTTTTTGCTCAGCATAATAACAAGCAATGAATTGAAAGGGAATAATTTCTTTAACAAGGAGTATCAACCCCCTCCCCATGAAATGAAATCCACCCCCCACCCTCGGAGTTTAGTGACAGATTTTTTGCTTTGATTTTGTTAATTTTAGGTGAGATTTTAATACTAAACCATCACTTGCTCAGTGCAGCCAAGGGGGTTTTGAGTTTAAAACCCCCTACCAGGGGTTTTTCCCTATCTATGGCTAGTAGAAACAAGAAAGAGTGTAAACAGCCTTGTCTCACTCCTGTTAAGACTTCAAATGCATCTGTCAGTTGTCTGCCGTGCACTATTCCGCAAATCATCTCCTCATATGACTTCTTGATGATATTTGTACTTGACAGCAACAGACCAAAAAGCTAGATGATCTTGACTTTGCAGATGACTTGGCTCTTCTTTCTCACACACAGCAGCAGATGCTGGAAAAGATAAATGTTGTTGGAGACAATTCAGCTAGAATGGGTCTTACCATAAACAGAGGGAAGAGCAAGGTGTTTAAGATAAAGGCACCAACAATACACTCATTACAGTCCAAGGTGAGGCGCTGGAAGAGGTGGAAATCTTCACCTATCTCGGCAGTATCATAGACCACCATGGAGGAACAGATGCAGATGTCAGAACCCGCATTGGTAAAGCTCGAGCAGACTTCCATCAGCTGAAGAACACTTGGGGATCGAATGAAATAAGCACCACCACCAAGATTAGGCTCTTTAACACCATTGCTAAGCCGATACTACTTTATGGAGCAGAGACCTGCCTGGAGAACCACCATCACTACCATGAAAAAATCCAGGTATTCATCAATACCTAACTGGGGAAGATTTTTTTAAGATCCGCTGGCCAGACAAGATCTCGAATGAGGAACTGTGGTAAAGAACAAAACAGCAGCCGATTGAAGTAGATATCCTTCAGAGACGCTGGAGATGGATAGGTCACACTCTGCGCAAGCCTTCAATATATGACAATCCATTCACCAGTCATCAGATTCTATGAGCGTAGCCAAGTGTAGTTTTGTGTTTAAAACTCCTCTCCAGCGGGGTTTGCAGCTAAAAATAAAATATGAAAAAAGCAAATTACACACTCAAAATTCTATGAGCGTAGCCAAAGGGGTTTTGAGTTTAAACCCCCTTTCTTCGGTGTTTGAAGCTATAAAATACCTCTTCAATATAAAAAAAAAGCAAAACTGCGCACTCAAAATGCCATGAGCGTAATCAATTCAAGGGGGGGGGGGGTTGAGTTTAAACCCCCTTCTCCAGAGGGCTTTAAAACCCCTCCAGATGGTTTTGAAAATATTCCTATAGAGAGTTTTTAGGTTTAAAACCTCTCTCTTCAATGTTATTCTAAAGCAAACTATAGTCACTTACTTCTAAGAGCGTGGTCAATAAAAACATGCCAATATTCATAAAGTGGACATGATTCAATAATGTCAGTTTTGAAATACATAAACTTTTATGTTTCAAATAAAAGAACGTGCTTTTAAAACTATGATTATGCACCAAACATCTTTTAGTACAAAGACAAAGCGTGTTAATATATATAGAAATAAAACTTTACATTATAAATTACATTATAAATTCGCATTACATACATAGCAGCGATGGCTGGCACATTTTAAACTTTTGTCTTCACCTTTGAGTGGGCTAGTTAACATGTAATATTCCTTATTTTTTGTCCTTAAATGTCTTTTGGGAAATCCAAATTAGGCCAACAAATAGCCTGTTTGACAACAAATTTTATGACTTACACAGGATAATTGTGTATAATTAGAAAAATGTCCTTTGCCAGCTGGTATTTTTCTTTAAAAGAAATGTATTGGGGACTGAGAAAAGACGATAATGCAATCTTAACTATGTATAGCAGTTCAATTATTTTTCCCCTTTGGTTTCATACCCATGTCTCATATGGGCCCTATTGGTCATAAGTCATGGGCCCAAGCGCAATGAGCCCCTTAGCACCATATTTGCTACTCCACAGGCTGTGGGCTCCTAATGGTCGTGGGCCCGGCTCATTGAATCCCTACGCGTTATTTATGCCACGCCACTGTCCCAAAAGCGGTATTAACGATTTTCCTATAAAACAGTTAATCATATGTTTATCGCTGAGTAAATAATTACTAGCTCGTGGTGAAGAAGCAAAATATATTTTTAAAAATCTTTTTAAAAAAGCTAAGAGGAAGAACTCCACACTTATAATAATATATCATGTTATTTAAAAAATATATTTTTATATATATTTAATATATTTAAAATAGTTAACTAGCCTTAGAGCTGTGGATGTTATTTCCTATTTTTTGTCCCTGGTTAGTTCTGCTTATTTTTGTCTTTGGCATTAGCGTTGGATTGGTTGTTATTTTTTTATATCAGTTTATGTGCAGGTCTGTAAACGGTATAGAGCCCCCATATGAGTTTAGAATAGAAATAACTTTTTATCTTCCTTTTTGTATTTTTGTAGATTTAAATTTTAAGATTCTCTTTTTAATGCTGTTTAATTTGGTATATAATGTTTTGCAGTCCGTGTCTTTAGTAATTTGCTAGATTTTATTGTTGTGTACGGCTAGGTACAAATTAGGGAAATAGGTAGTCCAGTTTAGTTTTAGATGATTAGCGTGACGTCATGCTCTCCGATACGTTCGCGCTGACCAGTTATAGCTAGCTCCGGGACCACGTTGAGCTCTCTTTTGTCTTGACCAGTGGTCAGTGCTGACAGTGGTGCCTGTATAAAGTTAATTTTGTTTAGTATAATTTCAGCTGGGACCGCCTGTAAGTTGGAAAATGTTTTTATTTTTGCTTTCTTTCGTTTGTATTTGTATTGATTGTTTCTGCATCTATTGCTATAGTCTAGATGCAGACTGATTAGTATAGTGGCATCACTGGCTAGTTAATTAGCCATGATTACCTCTGATGGAACCGGAAGTTCTGTAGACTTGGGTAGCGTCACCCCCCTTTCGCCAGCCTTGATGCCTTTTGCTTTTCTATACTATGTCTATGTGTAAATATTTTATTATTTTATGTTTCCTATGTATTTTTATGAATATTTTATCGTTAGGATAACCACTCTATTTAAGTTGGCATTTTGTCCTACTTTTAATGTAAAAGATGGCTGCGGCCTAAGCAACGCTGTCATGGCGGCTTGTTTAGTCGTATCTACTATTATTTAGATCTAGATTATGTTTATTGTAGTCTAGCCTGACCTGTGTTGGTTGTGGCTGGGACTTTAATAACTCAGGTATTGCTTTTATTAGCTACATGTAGGTAATTGAAATTACCTCATGCTTGTGTTATGTGTATGCACTAGCTAGGTCTAGACCAGTCCAGTCCAATATATGTGTTATAGTCCATTATTATTATATTTTTTGAATATTGTCTTATGTTTGTTTATTTTGTAATTGCAGGCTATAATTCCTGCCTTAAGGCCTATCTGCCTTACGGCCTAACTGTCTGCCGCAGTTATTACTGCCTTACGGTCTAACTGTCTGCTGTAGTTCTGCTTTACTGCTGCTAGTAGTTTACTGTTTATTGTTGGGGTAATTTAGGTTATTTGTTGGTCGGTTTAGTTAGTAATAGTTGTAGATTTAGCAACATAGATCCAGAGGCGGCAGAGGGTTTTGGTTAGTGGAGTTGTTAAGTTCAGTTAAGTAGGGTTGATTAATTATTTAGTAGTGCGTATATATAGTTTTTGTTTATTTCTAAGTTTATTTTCATTGTCGTATTCACTTATATTTTTATTGCTTTGTAAGTTTGGTTGTAAATAAAGTGTATATAAGTTTGTTTTATAATTGTAGTTGGTTATTTTATCTTTAGTTAGCTAGTTTTATTTAGTTTAGTATAATTGTGCTGTCTGGTTGCTTAGGCTACTATAGCCCCTTGGTCGCAGACCGAGGTGCACAGATTGGGCCCACCCAGTAGAGCTACCACCTGCCTACTGTTTTTAAATAAACAAATGTTGAGCAGCAGCAGATAACAAAAAAGCCTCACTCAGTAGCGCCACCCTGACCTGCTCACAATTGCTTTCAATGTGACAGAAGAATTCAACCCGACAGTAAGTGCACACACAAAATATAAAGGTCAACACGTTGTTCAATCAAACCATTATTGAGCTAGTCCCTTGAGAGATCTACACAGGTCTACACTATTTTCTTCTTCACTTTTTTATTAACTAGAGTCTAGAAATCAACCATGTTCTCCAGGTGATAGCAAGTTTAAAAACCAAACAACAACAGAATATTAATATAGAAATACCACTCAATTACCTTTTCATAGATAATAGGTGGTTTACCTCAGCCACCTTTAAAGTTTTGGACTATAACAAACTCTTGAAATGGTTTGTAGCCTGTTTGAGTTTATGTACTTCTTATGCACTGTGTACAAACTGTGACAAAGCAACGTACGGGGTATTTTTGAGTAATTTCGCATATTATGGAATGTTTATATTTCGGCATGTATTTTTCAGATTTACCCTAAAGCAAAAAATTATTTTAGATCGAAATAATTTTGAATCTAAAAGACAAAGTAGAGCAACATCTTCAAGTATTGAAATATGATTTTTGAACGCAAACATTTTTTTTTGTTTTTGTTTAAACCATTCCTCTTATTTGCTTGCAAATTTTTCATGGGTTAAAAAAATTAGACACTGGAAACTGATTTCAAAAACGGTTCTAACGATTTTCCCAGAAATTTGACAGTCCAATTATATCTTTGGGTAGAAAATTACTAGCTAATTTGTAACACGGTGAAAATTCTGATATGACCGTCCTATTGAAAAAAAAATTATCATTTTAAAATTAAATTTGGTTTATTTTGAATATACGTCAGTGAGAATTTCCGCACCATAGACCTCCTATATATATATATATCTTAGACTGTGATATATATCTATATTATATCAAAAATGGACACAAATTCTTATCCGATGATGATCAGATCACATACCTATATATATATATTGTTTGTTTTGTTTTACAGAAGAGAGGAATTTATTGTACACACACTGGTATGTACATAACTCTTTTTCGAGCTGTAAGGGAAGTCGCCCCGATCTAGAAAAATCGATATTTTCTGTCTTAGAAAAAAATCGTAATGATCTTTAGTTTTAAACGTTTAGAAATAATGCAAAGCCATTTATTTGATTTTAAATAGAATGGGCGATAACGCAAAGCTATGAAATAAAATAATTTCCTGTTAGTTTCCATTGAGATAAAGTAATGTAAAGTTTCCCATTCAGACCTTGCGATCCATGAGCATAGCCAGGGGTTCAACCCCCCTCCCCCCCAAAATGAAATCCGTCACTTGCCCCAGCGCAGCCAAGGGGGTTTTGAGTTTAAAACCCCTGCCAGTGGGTTTTGCAGTTAAATTCCCCTCTTCTATGAAACAAAACAAACAATAAATAATGAAAACGATAACCCCAAATTCCAAGAGCAGAGCTATAAGGAAGATGTTAATTTAACCCCCCCCCCCTTCAAAAATTTACTATAAAACCACCTCTTCAATATAAAAAAAGCAAATTACACACTGAAAATGCCATGAGCGTAGCCAATGGGGTTTTGAGTTCAACCCCCCCCCCCGTTTCCAGCGGGGTTTAAAGCTAAAAAATACCTCTCCAATATAAAAAAAAAGCAAATTACACACTAAAAAATCTTTGAGAGTAACCAAAGGGGTTTTAAGTTTAACCCCCCCCCCTTCAGCGGGGTTTGAAGATAAAAAATACCTGTTCTATAATAAGAAAAAAGTAAATTACACACTCAAAATGCTATGAGCGTAGGCAAAGAGGGTTTTGAGTTTAAACCTCCCTTCATCGGGGTTTGATGTTAAAAAATACCTCTTCAATATAAAAAAAAAGTAAATTACACACTAAAATTCTTTGAGCTTAGCCAAGCCAGGGGGTTTTAACCCCACCCCCTCTTCCAGATGGCTTTTTTTTTTTGAAAGTTTAAAACCACTTCAGATGGTTTCGAGTTTAAAATTCACCTACAGAAAGTTTTTAGGTTGAAAACCCCCTCTTCAATATTATTCTAAAGCAAATTATACTCACCTAATTCTATGAGCATAGCTAAATGGGGTTTTGAATATGTAAAAAAAACTCCAGAGATTTTTTAGTTTTGAACCCCCCAACAGAGGACTTTGACGATAAAACTTCCATTTTCGATATAAAATCTTAAGCAAACTACAGTCATCTAATTCCAAGAGTGTAGCCAAGAGAGGTTACAAATTTCTACCAGTGGCTGGGCTCCATTAATAAAGTGCAGTGGATAGTCATCTGCCGGAATTGAAAAAGACTAAATGTGGCTCAACTATGATGGCTAAGATGGATTTTAGGAGTCAGTTATAGAGATCGTGTCTCAATCAAGGAAATCCTATGCCGAACTGGGAGTCGACCCCTTAGTAAGGTTGTGACAGAGCGTCGCATGAGGTTTGCGGGACATGTTCTCCGACAAAATAAATTACGCATAATAAGAGTTGCAATGACATGGAGGCTGTTACGAGGAAATCGCAAACAGAAACATCCTAGTACAACTTCACACCGCACTTTCATAGAGGTCCTCAGAACATGTAAGAAGAGGCTTCAGACATTGCCAGTGATAGATTTTTGTGGAAACAGCTTTGCCGCCCAATGAGCCGAACGGCGCGGGAGGATCTAAGCCAGTAAGAATAGCACATTAGGTTTTGAAATAAAATTTTTTAATAGCAGGATAATGCAGTGTAGATACGTCAGAACATGCACTTTTTGGCTTTCGATACCGTAAATAGTGCTTGGCGGAAATAGTGCTTGGCTCACAGCGCTCTCCCAGACCTTATTGCTTCCAGTAATCTATTCTAGGGTACAATAGACATCTTCCGAAAGAATGAAGAGTCAGAATGTAAAAAAGATTAATTATATACACACAATATATATATATAACGGGGGGGGGGGAAGAGAAAAATGCCCCCCCCAACCCCGTCCCCCCGAAAAAAAATCTGGCTACGCCCATGTTGCGATCTATAGCCTTTTCTGCTTTTTTGAAGGTATAATATATGTCTGTGTACCGCACGTATTCAGTAAAGAGTTGAATAAATATGAAAACCCCATCATATGTAATAACAGTTAACTGGACTACTATAATTAAATTGTGACAATATACATATGTATATAATACTTATACAATTTATCAATGTCCAATATTAATACTATACCAGTGGTCTAGATAACTATCTTTTAATGCTTCCTAGTCCGGATGTATATCTCCAAACTAGATTATTTTATTCCAAGAGTCATTTATAAATGGGCGTAACCAGAAATTTTGCCTGGAGGGGGAGGAAATCGGGGTGGGGTAAATGTTAAAAGTATTCCTTTTTAAAAATTAATTATATATTTGCTATGAAGAAAGAAGTAATCGCTCTTACAATAAGTTACAAACTTCATCGGAGAAATATTTATTATTTTAATCTTTATTTTTGATAATTGGTTTATGATACCTTTTGCATAACTTTTGCTAGGTTCAAATAAATGTTTATTATAAAAATGAGTGCCTTATATTAGCAGTATTACAAAAGAAAAAAAAACGAGGGTAAGGCAGTACTAAGACCCCTGCCCTAACCCACGCGATCCCTTATCATTATTTATACTATTCGATTTACTTTAAAAAATTTACAAATAGATGTAAAACAAACTATTGCTTTCATACATTCATTTAAAATTGAAGGGTTTTATACACGAGAGATAAATAGTTATGCATCATTATAAAAATTATTTTAATATTGAGCACAGTTTTCGCATTTTTGTCATTTAATGATTTTTTTTTTACAAATATAGTAGCAATATAACCATTGTCCACATGTGGTCAATTTAGATTTTCTTTTCGCCTTTTCTTTTCGTCTGCGTCTGTCCTCGGCAGCGGATTTTCTTTTGGTCTCAAATGTGTATCCCGCGGCCTTTGTGAGTGACCTCCAGCTGTCTCGTTCTGACGCCGCATGCCACCAGGTGCTCACTTCTATGTCAGCTAAGTCAAGTTGGCGCCTAAGCTAGTCTTTGAAGCGTTTCCGTGGGGCGCCTGTTATGCTTGCCCTGGTTGTGGCAAAATATGTAGGTCATAGCTGGGGCTGTGCAGCCTTAGGAAATACTGCATTCCTCACTAATCTTCGGACTCGAAGACAAGCCTTATTAGCAATATAAGTGCAATATAAGTGCGTTTGTAGAAGTAATATAATTATATTTTATTTCTGAAAGAAATTAGAAAAATTATATGACAAAAGAGTGGGGGGGGGGGGGGGAAGGGCGCGGGAGATACTAACACGTCATGCCCAAATTCTTCTGATGATGTCGATGGTTGCCTGCTTACTGTCATCGGCCAAACATAACGGTAACGTTTGTAACGGGGTTTTAAAACAATAATTCGAATATTTATAATAGTTTCTTCTAGCTATCTCTATTTGTTAACTGTTCATTAATATTGGCCTAATATTTACGTTGAAATATGCAAACAATCAACTATATAATTTTTAAACACCGCTAAACCAATTAAAACAAAAAGTGCACATGTTTTTGCTTTTATTTCACAAATATTAACTTTGGTTAGTTAGTAGGGGCGTATGTTAGACGTCGAAGAGGTTTTATTGCAAATTTTCTTGAATCCAGACTTCCAAAATATATCGAACATATTGCGCCATGACTCCAGCAGCTACAGTTGATCTGTGACACAAGCAACCTTTGAAAATACGCTTCTCTTCTCTTTTCCTTCTAGAGACATGACTCGTTTCTACAAACATTAAAAAGAAATGTATTACTATTAATTAAGTGAAAGTCTGTACTAGTTATAGTGGAGACGGTATAAATAGACTCTAATGTAAACGTCTTTTTTTTCTGTATCGTAACCAACCTGGAGCATTTTCTGGATGCCACGCGTCCCATTTGTAGCAGCCTTCTTCTGCGTCCTGCCAACTAAGAATGTGTATCAACCAATCGTTATTGAAGAATTGTCTGAATCCTAACATTCCACAGAGAGCAGCTGAAGTATAAAAGAACATTTTTTAAATTACAAATATGACCTGTATATTGTATAATACTTAACAACTAGTTAAGTGTGCACTTGTCCAGGGCATAAGAATACCAAGGGTAGGCCTAAACAAATACATTGGTTCACACAATTATATTAGAATTTAGCTTTGTACATATAGGCAGTCTCGACTTGGAAATGTATTTACAATTTATTCTTATGTCTCAAAAGAGAACACCTCAAAATGATCATACACGATCTTAGAGTGTACAGAAAGGGTCCAAGCAAAGACTTTGAAATCACTAATCAGTGGAATTGTTTCTCTCCCATGGATTCTTGAGAAATAACTTTTCATACTGGCAACTATCAGTTGGAAGCAAATTATGTCTCAACCGTTTCGGAACTCAAGAAAGGCTAGAAAGGGCATGGTGGAAAAACAACTGTGTAGATGCTCCTTTGTCATCCAAACCACAAACTTGCAATCACGTGATGAAGGGTAAACTGACCTAAAGATATCTAATAGATAAATAAATGATTTAGGAATTAATTTGATGTTCAATAGTTCAACATTTGTAAACAATTTCAATTCAATTTTCTTATCTTATCTTATATTATACAGACGTTAGTTCAAAAAGAAGATGATGACGTTTCGTTTCACTTAGCTCTATTAACAAGAAGTGGAAGGATAAAGGATGGAATGATAAGGATTGAAGGATAATTAATAAAGATATAAAATTAAACTTGACAGTAGGTCTCATTTATTTTGGAATTTTTTATATTGCAACGTCAATGAGATAGCAAAAACAAAAAGGTGTGTTAGATGTGATAAATTATTGTTTTGCAAGATATTTTGTAAGTGGAGATCCATCCGCCAATCCTGGACGTAGATTGAGTCGTCGCGAGGCATTTTTTTAGTCAAGAACAGCAAGGGGCCCGCCTCTTATTGGACAATCTACAATGGTAAGTGGAAGTAATGGTCAATATGGTGTGGTTTAGGTAACTGTTTTGTAAAAGGTATTTAAAAAGTTCTTTCTAAACATTTGCATTGTTTTAAAAAAAAATGCCTTAAACACGTGTAGCACTCAAGTTGGAACTAAATTATCTTTCCTAACCCAGAACAACTCTCCATTGAAAAAGTATAATTATGTCACGTTAAAAATAAAGTGTGCTGAGAAAGATAGTAAAAATGTCTATGTTTCGCGAATACGAGCCATTCGGAATGATCATTATGGACCAATTATTCGAAGGATAAGTTAAAATTAAACCGAACGGGCTTATGCTGTATATTTTATTATACGGCAGTTTTCTACTTGAAAATAAAAAAAAAATTATGTATAAAAGTAGAATATGTTTTAATTAATATTTTTATTTAACAAACGGGAAATAATCCTACCTAGAAAACTAGAGCGAGGTCGTGCTAAATTCTTAGACAACGGGAAGTGTTCCGTTAAAGAACAAGTTTAGGGACCACTTGGCTAGAGGAATCTAAAAGAACACCTTGTTCCATAAAGAGATCTCGTTGATTTGAGGGAAAGCCTTTCTCAGCTATCATGTTGGCTTCATCCAGTATGTTGGCACAGAAAATGTCCTGTAGCTCTCTCAAGTTAGGTTGTCGATGATTGAGAATTTGTCGTTGTATTTCTTTCTTACAACCAAACTAGGAGTTGAAAACAAATTACAAGAATTATCACAAAAAAAGTAGATACGATTATTATTTCAAGTCTTTATTAAAACAAAATTTATGAGGTTTTAATATTAATTATGATAGTTTGGAGTCTCAGAAAATGAGATCACTAAACGAAACTATGCCTTGTTCATTTTTTTTAACATAGCGAGGCTTGCAGACCGCACCTGGTGCCACAAAAAAAAAAAAAAAAACACTTTTTTTTTTCTTGCAAAAGCTAACAATGTTTGTAAAAAAAAAAGTACATAGTTATATTCCTTAACAAATGGCTGCGCGTTTAATAATAATCTATGCTTTCCTTAGGAAATATTGATAGTTGTTTTTTTTTTTGGTGGGGGGATTTGTTGTGATGGGGATAGGATTAACCTCATTTGTAAAAATAAATAAATAAATAAATATGTAAATAGTTAAATAGATTACTTAACAAGTGACTGCGCGTTTATTAATAATGAGGGGGGATTGGTTGTGAAGTGGATGGGATTAGCTAACCTCATTGGGTGACACCAGCAACAGCGACGCCTCTGGTTTAATCTTTGGCTAAAAAGTTGTAAAATTAATCTCTGAACTAATCGTTTCGTGTACGTTTCCGACTCCTTCTTTTCAAGTTAGTTCTTGCTCGTGTTTCCCAAGCACTATGACGAATGTACTTACACCTTCAGCTATTTCCAAATAGAAGATCTCGTGTGTTAGAGAGTAATCACTGTAACCAAACGAAGTCATGAGTGTCCAACACTGGTCTGTCGTTGCACACTGCATGCCGTCTCTGAGCACACAAAGAAAAAGAATTTTAAATTATCAGAATGTACGAATGTATGCCTATAGCATATAGGACAATAGGAACAGAATTTAAGTTGATCAACCATTATCACCGATTACATCTGGCGTGGAATCAAGCATCAGAGAAAAGTAACAAGCTTGCTTGACTTTCCCAACAATTAATTCCCTAACTTTATGCCCATCAAGTTTATGAACTCATTTTGAATTTCTGGTGACAATTAATGTGTCTTCCCATATTCGATTCTATGTAAGTGGTGTTTCGTAACTTCATCAAATTTTGCAAGAAATTTCAAAGATGCTAGGAAGTTCCCAGGATTGGGTGAATTCAGTTTTTTTGTTGTGACCACATAAGCTTGAGTTTGTTTTTGTAAGTACTTAAGCTGCTGCTACACGCTTCATAATATCTCTCCAATACTGTTAATTTTTCAAAATTTGCGCACGTGACAGTTCATATGGTTCTGCCTTAAGCTTTTCTTTTTCTAGCTTCCACTTAAAAAAAACAACGTGTCTGTGGTGGACTCCTTCTTCATGCTCTTTCAGTCTCTCATGTTTCTTCCAGTTGGTGAACCAACTCCAGGTTTGCTCAATGCACTAGATGTCTTTTCTGATGCCTCAGAAAACAGTACACATGCAAATCAAAATAGACATCCCAAGAGTCGAGAGAAGAGGACCCAATGGTGAACCATGATGTCAAACTTCGTGATTTGTTTTGGGTAAACTCTACTGGAAAAAAATACCTTTCATCTTTGTTTTGGAAAAATAAGCTACTATTTAACAGAATTTTTAATAAAATTCCAGGCTGTATATATCTTAAGTCTTTGTACTTAATTACAGCTTCTTCCACTTCTGGAGAATGTTATTTTGGAAGACCATCACTTGACTCATCATCTGTAGTATTTACTTCAGATGTTTTCTCTGACTATGATAAAAGGGTATTCCCTTGGAGTTTCTTCAGCAATACTTCTCTCTTCAAGAGACATTTTCACTTCTTCGACTGCTGTATCTTTGTATGAATCTTCTGAATAGTGATACCTTTCTTCGATAGGTTCTTGATCTCCTTTGTTTCCAGTGCTCCTATCAGGTTTCTTCTTATACGATAAGGATGATGAAATAAACTAGCCTATATAACAAGTTACTTCCTGAGAGTAACATGACACTAGTCAGCGCTATGGAAATTACTCCTTGAAATTGAGAGAAACCCCTCACGGAATATAACATATATAACATAATACAACAACGTGAAAAGCAAAATTATGTCAGTGACGTAATATTTATTTAAAAACAAATTTCGGACACTCATTTGGGGGCCCACTCAAGTGGAGGCCCGGGGGGATCTTCAAATTCTCCCCCCTCCTGCCCCCACCCTAGCTACGCCACTGGGCAAATGACAGGGAAGAATGGAGAAAGAAGGTTGACAGATCTTGTGTGGTGCCCCAACGATCGAGTGGACCATGGGATGGAAGTTAGAGTTAGATGTGGGCCTGGCCTAACTGATGTCATATAATGATTATGTAATTAATCTAATTGTTTTGTAAAGTGTCAATCTCTTATGGAAAACCTCAAGAGGGAACACTGCAGTTCACGCGATAATATGAAAAACTACTTATTAATTGTTGTTTTAAATTATGTTCCACTTAAATAGATTTTTTCTCTTAAAAAAAAGTAAACTTTTTTTTTTTGTAAAGTAGTAGTTAGAATGTCACAACTTACGTAACTTGGCAATAAAATAAAAAAAATGCTTTGACAGAAAATTTAAAACCGTTTGCATAAATGTGTTAAAAATATGGTAAATAGTCATCTCCCCCTACTAAGGAGTCTCCCGTGTTTGTTACTATTAATAGTGAATAGTTGTAAAAGTGATGTATTTTTATGAAAAAACTGCTTGCATAATTGATTTTAAAAATGTAATTTTTCGCATTCAGAAAAGAAAAACGTAGCCGTTGCATCAGAACTATGAAAGGTCTAAAATATCATGATGTCGAATTTTCAATATCTTTTCTAGTTGACGAGATCTAAAAAGGACGGACGGACATACAAACCACACACAAAACTAATAGCGTCTTTTCCCCTCTCGGGGCCGCTAAAAATACTTTAGTAAAAAGCAAAGCTCTCAATACCAGGTACTGTAAGCATTTTTACCCCATTTCAATATCAAACAAAATGACTTAATTACCACTATTTGATTATCTATTGGTTAATTTAGTTGATTTATTCATTTGTTGTCTTCAAAAATGAATAATTGTACAAAGTTTCAAATTGATCCGAAAATGGGAATTGGGAGAAATAATGTATTGAAAATGTCTATCAGACAGACAGAGCGACAGAGTGAGTTGATATAATCTTTGTAAATGTGTGTGTCTGGGAGCGTATTATTGAAAAAAAGTTATGATTACTTGGAAATGACAACATCTATTTAACAGATCAGATTGCAATTAGAGGTGGATATTTGGAGACAACTATGTTGAGAAATGTTGAAGTTACATGTAAAATAGTAAGTATCTTCATCTCAACTCCCTTGGAACATGCTCATGTAATTGGCTAAAACATGATGGCCAGAAATGATTAAGTTTTAAGAGAAAGCTGATTTATCACCAACAGGACAGTGTGTGTAAAAGAGCGTGTGTGTGTGAGTAAGTATGAGGGGTTGTGTGTGGTATACTGACAACACGCTCACAGTCAGTTACTTTTGTTTTAAAACTTTATTTCTCTCGAGTAATCGAACCGCAACATCTCTTCCCATGCCCAGATCAGTAGACAAAACAAATCATTTGTCCATTATAAAAAGGAAAAGATAATGTTCGGTTACCAATATCAGAGTTACATTTCATTAATAGCTGACCATATAGAGTCCACAGTGTTTAGTTCTTAGGTAATTGGGTCTACACTTTTTTAATAAGTTTGTAAATATACAACAGCTGTTTATTTGAATGGAAAAGATGATCAATAAAAATATGCTTGTGTTTGGGGGATGACATCCTTAATTGAAGGCTGATGAACGGCAGATTGCAATAGGTTCACAACTACAATTCAAGTCTTTGTTCAAAAGCTCTTGAAATAGAAAGTAGGTCTCGAAGGGGAAACCCACTAACTTTACAATTAAACTAGATGCATCTGAGTTGTATACGATACAGAATATAGAGTGCCAATAAAACAGTTGATTCTCTATTACTAATGTAAAACAATCCAATATAAAATTCCATTCTAGGGGAATTTATTTTTGTTTAAAGTTGTAAAGTTCATTGCTAAAGTTCATTGTAAAGTTCATTGCTAAAGAAAGACGGAATGTCACGGGCGACAATTCTCTTTTTTCCATTCACTGCTAAAATTTTCCCCAGTCGATCGAGTGATTGGAAGTTTGGAACTCACGTCAGTTACTTAATCCTAGCAATAATTTGAAGCCTGATCCTCGCTACGTGAAACTCATTCCATTTGAGGCACTCTTTTTCTTTGATGCTTCATGATTGACGTTTTTAGTTTTTAAGTGGGAGGCGGGAGAGAGAGTACAGGTTAAACTCTTCGATAACTTGCCATGAGATTCAACAAAATCTTGGCTTTTGAGTTACAAAGAAATAACACGATAATTACAATGTAATGTAGCTGTTTATTTGGGAAATATTTTATTAAAAGGAGTTTCAATTAGGCCGAGTGATGGCTATGGTTAATATGAACAAAAACAAACACCTGATTTGGGCCAGTTTGGGCTGTAGCGTTCAATATGTAACGTTAAACATAACGCCATGCCACCTTGGTTAAAAGATCGGTCTTGAGAAGTAACATTACGGACATAGAGGACCATAATTCTTGCAATACATGCATGAACACTGTGTAACAGAGTAGAACAAAAGTTAAGTGTCACGTGAATAGAAGAGACTAGGTCAGGAAACAAAATTATCTTTGCTAAAGTAGAAATGGAATTAGAGTGAAGTGATACTTGAGAAACCGAGACGTCCTATCCACAAAGAATATCCTCTCGTTTGACGTTGTGTTGATGTTGTTGCATGTATGGCAGGCAAATAGTTTGTGTATGTGAGGAGCCTACTAGAACATTTCAATAAACAAACAAAGACTATATCCAATGAAAAAAACAACAACAGAGTTTGTGCGTGGGAGGCCCCTGAGGGTTAGTTGTGCTCATAAAGTACGTTGTACACGTAATTATGGTTCACACCTAAGTGGCGGGTCGATACAAACTACCCACCAAAGTCTTGTTTAACTTGTTTGTATGTGCATACAATATGCATAGAGTTTTGGAAAACAAACATTTTCTGAGTGCCACAAGTGTAACCTAAGATCCAATATTTTACATGAAAAAATAAAACAATTTAAGCCCCCTATGGGAAGAGCGAAAAAAATGAAAATAAAACATTTCTACAAAGCTTATATCTACTTACTCTGTCTGGTAAAAAGGTGTATATGTTATTTCTCCCACACCCATTCTAGGATCAAGTTGAAACTTTTGCACAATTATTCATTGACATAGACAAGACATGAATCAATTAAAAAAAAGTAAACAATTTGACAATTAATTCCTGGTAATTAATTATTTTGCTTAATAGCAACAAGGGAAACTTGTACTTCAGCATTCACATATATGGCTAAATTTGTTGGGTTTAGTCTCCTTACATAATTGTTAACGCTATTTCTCCCTCACGCATTCTATGATCAAGTTGATACTTTAAATAATTATTTATTGTACCTAACAAAATATGACTCAATAAACAATGCTCAATTATTCAATTAATTATTTGCAATTAATTGACCCTACTACAATTATTTCACTTCAAAAGTACCGATATTGAAAGACAACAACATACAACTAAAGTGGCATCGCTTATTTCCTGCTCCCCTCCCCTCAAACTAGCTACCCACCCCACTACACAGACCTGGCACCGAATATTTCCCCCAGGCAATAGTCCGAGTCCGCTTCACTCATTATCTCGTTGAAAGACTTTTTCCACAATTTATTTTGAGTTGTGACCACGTCTCTGCTGTCGTAGTTTAAATTAAACAAACCTCTGGCTATTGTTTCACCAATGCCTGGAAGGGAAAAAAAATAAAGCAATTTTTGACATAATAATGGTTTAACCAGAGTTTAGAAAAAAAATGACTTAATGAATTTAATCAGTTGAAAAATAATGCAGTATTCTTATCACTTATTCACATTTACCATACAAATAAACATTCTTTTTTAAAAATTGATTCGTTAATAGATCTGTCTTTTATATAAATATATATTATATAAATTACAGACTTTTCAAAGAAGATAATTATGCAATATCTTGCGTGTACCCTTGTGTCAATCTAGTTCATTTTAATTAGAGACTTAAACTCTGCTAAATCATTCGTTTTTCCTGGCTGATTCAGGCCAACTGTTCCATGCTTTGATGGCACTAATGAAAAAAGAGCACTTTAAAGAATAACTCATAGTTGATGGAATACGAAATGTGCCTTTATCTTTGTGTCTTTCTGAATATTTTATTAGATTATTACGTGCGCAGCGTAGAGTGAATGTAGAATGGTGCGAATGTGTGTTAAAAGAAAAAAAAAGAAGACATAATGGAGTACTATGAACGTGAATATTTTGGTGAATATTATTTGTTTAACAGGATTAAAGTTCTCATACTCTACGACTTGTAGTTCTGTTTTGGTGTAGGATTAGAAGACTCTCATCTGCTCGTAACAATTAATGTTTTTGTATTTGTAAGTCGTGGTTCAGTGTTTGAAGTATTATTCCTACAAAACATCTAACTTTGATATATGCTTTAATGATCTCATCCCCTTCAAAAATATCCCATAAGACTTTTCATGTTTCTTGTTGGTTTGTAGGTTCTACAACTCAATAAAATGGTTAGTGAGTAGGCCAACTATTTTCAGACTTGATTTTTGCTAACCAGTCCATTTAGCTTTTTTTTTTTTTAGACGGGTATTCCCATTAAGTCCATTATCACTTCAGACAGTGGGGTGAAGGTCATCGCCACTGTCCAAGATATTTTCGTGTTTTCTCCAAGTACCGGACAGAGTGGGTGAGCCATTACTTGACCAATGCCGACCATTACTATCGCCACATCCGAACAATATAATGGTCAGTAGACGTCTTCCCTCAGGTCATAAGGTCGTAGTACTGTGTACCAATATAACCAGCCGTACTACTCACAGATTTATGTCGGCTCTGCAAGCGGAGTCCTACATTTCTGAAACGTTATATTTATTCGATGAAGAGCGGTACACGAGTTGAGACCTAGGAGTTCTCTAAGTGATACACTCCATATGTAATCGAATTAGGCCTTCTAATCATTTTTTATGCTAAGGTATAAATTTTTTCTAGCTCTGTATTATCATTGTGTGTTGCCATTATCTATTTCTTCTTTGTGGCAGAGTTTGATGGCTAGGGTGAACACTGGTTAAGCTAGCAGTTTAGGGTAGAACACTAATTTCATAGATTCAAAAGCATTGTAAATGATTTCGTCAATTAGTCTAACCCACGCTTGTTTCCACAACGAGTTCGCTAAATACCAAAAAACAAATTTCATGGTGTAAATGTAAGCAAACAAAGACATTTCACACAAACAAGTGTTAACAGCTGGCTTCGTTGTTTGATAGGATTGAAAGAAAGAACGAAGAGAAGTTATTTTCCTCCTCACTATTCTATAGTGTGTGTATAGAGTCCACCCAACTCTGATGGGTAGCTTACATTTGCGGAAAGTGAATGCGATTGATCGTTGTGCTGACCACATGACACTCTCGTAAACCGTCAGCCATAGAAACAAATTACTTTTGCATCCTCTGAAAAAAATTCATTACTTTTGATTCTTTATCTATTATTTGATAACTACTATCTGACGAAAAAGAATTTCGTGTTTTCCCGCGATGTAAACCAAAGAAATATAGAAACTGGTATTTTTAATCCATCATTTTATTAGGCTATCTATATCGTTTGTGAACAGCAATGGTGGTTAAGAATTCACCAGAAAAATAGTGTGATCTTCACTTTTAAGAATGTTAAAATGTTGTGTTTCGCACATAAACTTTTTTTTTTATGTTTGTGATTTCCGAGTAAATCACAAAATATGGCCGACGTCTCAACATCATCAATTGTCAGATTAAGATCTTTTTTAGGTTTTTAACAATATTATAGAGAATGCGCGATGGCTGAGTGGTAAAGCGCTTAGCTTCTGAACTGAGGAGTCCTAGGTTCTAATGCTGGTGATGAATGGATTTTTAAATTCGGAATCTTTAGGGCGCCTCTGAGTCCACCCAGATCTAATGGGTACCTGAAAAGTAAAGGCGGTTAGTCGTTGTGTTGGCCACATGACCGTGGGCCACAGAAACAGATGACCTTTACATCATCTGCCCCATATATCGCAAGGTCTGAAATGGATCTTTAAATTCAACATTGTTAAGTTTAGATTTAAAAAATATATATTTTACTAGTTGATATTTTTCAATTGCTACTCTAGATCTACTGTATAAAATGTTGATTTTGAGCAATCTGCTATGCGATTCTTCTGAAAAGCACAGATCAAGTCAAAGTATTCAACCAAAAGATTCCTATTAAATATATGCAATTTCGAATCATCTTACGTTCATAGTACTCTGGATCATTACGCATGATGTTTGGCGTAGCATCCTCACTGAATTCTCTGGCCATGTTACGTAAGCGTAGGATGTTATGTACAAAGCTATGCGGAAGTTGTGCAAGTAGATTGGATGTGTTCAACTGAAGTAATAACATATTCAGGGAAGCTGTAAGAAGAGAGAAAAAAAACAAGACTATAATTCCAGCCAACAAAAGACCTTAATAGAATATTACACACAAGTTTCATGTTTTTTGTTGTAACATTCATTGATTACTTTTGAAGCGGCCAAGTTAACGAAACCAGTGATTATTCTTATTACATAGGACGTATTACTAAAAGGTACTTTGTTCATTGATACGATATTTCCTCAATATTTTTATATTTGTGTGACTACTATTCAAGTACTATTTAGGCCTAAACTAAAATAAGATTGACAAAATAGTTAACTCTTACTGTACTCGAGTCTCAAATTTGAAAATCAAAATGATTCAATCAAAAAAAAAAAAAGCCTGCCAAAAAATATGTTGTTCATCTTAAAGTCAGAGCATGTCATTTTTTCATTATTTATATTGTGAAGGAGTTGTGGAGAAACTAAAAGTAGGTTTCATTTATACATTGCAAACCACGGAACTAGCCGATCAAAAGTAGATAATTGACGAAACTAGAAAAGATAAAACGGAACTTCTACACTTTAATTTAGGTCATGCAGGTGTTTTAAAAAAACAAAAACTACGATTTTTAACATGATGAGGTGTTCTTTTGTAGCTTGTTCAGCGTAGGCCTATATTTTTGTAAATTCTTACATAACAATCTAATAAGTGGCCCATGGAAATGTTATAGCAAACAAGAAAATCTACTCTTTGAGCATTTGTAATGAAACAAAAATAGAGCGCAATGCAATTACTGAAACCCAGGGGAATAGAAGGTTAAATCTTCTCGATTCTCCATTGGGTATTTCCACCTAAGTTTGGGTTGAATGATTGATAACGTAAAACGCACATTGATCCTTCGGAGCACATCAAATCTAAAAACGAACAAGTCCCCTGGTCATAAAACGACAACGGATTGTACTCAATGGATGCAGAGTGCAGATTATCCATAACTGATGAGCGCTATTTGTATAAATGTGCATTTGTAAAGCTACACAGATAAAAAGTGACCAAAAACACACACACACACCACCAACAACAACAAACAACAAAAACGAGGTAAACAAAATCATAACAAATATTCTGATAATGAAGTTTGGAGTTGGAAAGAAAAAGATACACACACGCGCGCGCACACACACACACATATACATATTGTTGTAACTCCGCTCAAGAGCCACACTGATGGTGCGCATCAGAGCGCCATTCAACACATGTAGTAGAAGACATGTTTATCTTATCTTATCTTATATAATACAGACGTTACTTCAAAAAAGAAGATGATTACGTCCTACGCGTCATGCATTTAGTCATGCATATTAACCAATGACTTAAATTCTGCCAAGTCACTGGTTTTTCTGGCTAGCTCAGGCAACCCATTCCATGCTCTAATAGCACTAGGGAAGAAGGAGTATTTGTACAAATTTGTCCTAGCATAGAAGACAAGGAATGTGCCTTTATTTTTGTGTCTTTCAGAGTATTTTATAAGTTTTGCTTTTGTATTTGAAGATTATGGTTCAGTGTTTTATGTATAATTGCTACTTTACTTTTGAGTCTTCTGTCCTGAAGGCTTTCTAAATTTAGTGATTTTACTAATGGTGTTACTCTAGTCAAATGTGAATATTCGTTTGTTATGAATCTCACTGGAAGTCTAGGCTGTCTTGACTCGAGAGAACGTCCTTAGTGCTATCTATGAACTGTGTTGAGGACCTGGGGCGCACTTGGAAGTGTGTCGGTGGTCTGTATTGATAGTTAGGTAGCAAAGGACTGGTGTCACTTGAGACAGGACACTCTGGGCCTAATAGCTGAAGTCCATGCCTGTTTGTACTGTAAATAAATACCTTGTTTATTGTTACCTCCTGACGTTCGTTGAGTGCCTACCATAGAGTCACAACAATATATATAACCTTTAGCTGACGTTAAAGCCAAACATGTTTATAATTTTACAACGCTTGCTGAAGTAGAGTGTAAATACGTCTTCAGTTCAATGACGTCATTTCCCTTTTGACACATGCCATACTCCAATTATATTATAAAAAGAAGTCTCTCTGTTCCTAAAAGAAAGAAAAAACTTTCTAAAATTCCCGAACGGAACTATGGGAGAAATTGACTCACTGTAACTACTTAGATCTCACAACAGCTGTAGAGCGGTCTGTTGAATCTAATATATCTTATTTAAACATATTAACTGGCATAACATGGTCTGTTGAATCTATTTAAACTTTTTCTGCTATGTTAGTAGCTTGATATGATGGCTCTAGATGTACCTAATTCAGCTTATTTCATCTAACGAAAACGACAAGTCTCTGTCTAAGGAAAATGTCTTTTCTAAATGTCTCAGACTTTATGACATTTAATGATGCACGTTCTCCAGTGGAACTATGGGGTGGGGGGGGGGGGCGTATCATGCTAGATTGGCATTTCTGGCCAGAGTTACATCAAATACCTGGTCATGATTATGTATCGATAGATCTCTGAGTGTTCTCTTTTTTTTCTCCTGTTAAATATTTCACACAATATCTAAAGCAAAGAATATTATATTGAAGTGGGATATTAGTTTTTTAAAGTTATTTATAGAATCTCACTCTTACTTACCCAAACCAACATCTATGATACACTGTCTACAACAACTTTTATACACACACTACAGTACTCCTCTTATAAGTAACATTTTAGATTTATCTTTATATCTATTTTTTTAAAATGGTTGTTTGCAGTTGCAAATAAAAGTATTCTTGCTGGAAAAAAAAATTAAATAAACTTCGGACTAGCATACATTGACTCAAAGACTAATACAATTTTACACAAATTTAATTGACACATCTATACATTGACACATTGTTTGAGACAAACATCCATAGAAAAGCTAAAAAGATTCTAGAAATAAAACATGGTTACAAAGACAGTTTGTGTGGAGACACAAACTCAAAATCGGCACCCAAAGTGGTCCACCCAGGCAGGTAAAAAAGCAGGTTTTAATATTTTCAGGAAGAACATCAGAATGAAATTCTATCAAAGACAAAAGACAGAGAAGAATGGAGAAAGAAGGTTGACGGACCTTGTGTGGTGCCCCAGTGGTCCAGAGACCAAAGGATAGGTGAAAGTGAATGTGAAATTCGATGTGAATGTGATTACTTCTAATGAATGTATAATTGCTCTAATTATTTTGTAAAGGGACAATCTCTTATTCCCCAATAAAAAAAAATGTCCGTAAAAGAAAAAAAATCCTTTAGTTCCATATTGTGTTGGAACGATGCAATTCACGCGACAATATAAAAACTACTGATTAATTGTTGTTTTAAATTATGTCCAACTTATATGCATACTAAATAGATTTTTTCTCTTAAAAAGAGTAAACATTAATGTGTATACATGTAGTAGTTAGTATAACAGAACGTAATGTAAAAAAAAATATTTTTTTGACAAAAAATCTAAAACCGTTTGCAGAAATGTGTTAAAAATATGGTAAATAGCCTTCTCCCATACTAAGGAGTCTCCCGTGTTAGTTACTATTAATAGTGAATAGTTGTAAAAGGGTTGTATTTTTATGAAAAAACTGCTTGCATAAGTGATTTAAAAAATTAGATTTTTCGCTTTCAGAAAAGAAAAAAGTAGCCGTTGCATCAGAAATTAGAATGGTCTAAACTATTATGATGTCCGATTTTCACTATCTTTTCTAGTCTACGAGATCTAAACGGGACGACGGACAGATGGACAGACATTCCACACAAAACTAATAGCGTCTTTTCCTCTTTCGGGGGCCGCTAAAAATCACCCTTTGGGTCAGGATTTTGTGATTTTACCATTACAAATGAGATGCAAGACACCTATAGCAAAGACAAACAGACACAAAAACTTTTTGGTTCCCCATGCAATCAAATCATGAAATAGAAACAATCTGATATAAACTTTGTCACATGTAAATTAGGAGTGAGTCTGCTGTGAATCTACATTTTATTTTTTTATAGTTATAATGTTATTTTTGGTGTAATGCACAAATTGTAAAACAAATTTCCCTACGGACATTAAAGTTATTATTATTATTATTATTATCATCACAGGACACAGAGACTAATACAATTCACACCTTTATACATTGGTTTCTTCCACTTTTATAGATTTTGTTGATTGATTTCCCCAAGACATATCGCACCATTTTGGATTTCGTTTTATTCTTAAACTGATTTGATAATTCTTTAAGACCCCATACCATTTATTTTCTTTTTGAATTTACTTATCCATCCAAACAAAGTTCGCTTCCAATGAGCAATACAAATCTATAAACCGAAAACTGTTAGCTAACCAAAAAAAAATTACCTGTGTGTATTTGAAACAACAGTGAAAAGAACAACATAGACTTGCTTGTATTTATTCATACTTTGCAGTTGATTCACGAGACTTGTATTAATATCTCACCTTCAACAATTCTTGTTCCAATAACGGCATCTAGATTTACGTCCCTATACTCTCTCAGAAAAAACTGTAGCACTT